>CM074184.1:34441706-35041706 GCA_037179385.1 Holothuria scabra
TCAATTTCATTCAATATCCCCCACCATTGTACCAATTCCAGATCTCAAGGTTGTTTGTTGAGGGTATATCTCATTAATTAATTTAGCAAATAATTCTACTTAATTTATAAAGGGTATAGTACACGCTTTTAAAATCATGAATCGTATCGGTCTTTCCCTACATACCAATCTAAATTTATAGTGAATTATTTCAATCGAAAAAGAGCCAATTTCAGTCTTTTGGACTGAAGTCCTGAGTTTTGGATTCGTCCTTTACTTGGATTTGAAGAGTACAGTACATGCCTATGTTGCAGTCAGTGGCGGCGGTACGGATGGGGGATAAGAAGGGCATATGTCCCAGATTTTAATCCTTGCCCCCAACCCACCCCCCACCCCCAAGTTAGGCCAGTTAGGAGTTAGGTTAACCGAAAATATAAATAATGTACATCTAATTAAACTTAATTTTTCATCCAGAGATATGCTAAAACCTCAGAGCTTCAGCAATTCAGGGACTTCGTCTCTTGAACCCCAGGACCATGGACGGGAGCTTTGGGCTCGGTTTCCCGCTGCCGGCGCCCCCAAAATTTGCCCCAACATTATCCTTTGCCACTAGTCCCCCCCCCCCCCCAAAAAAAGTTTTGGAATTCTGGCGCCGCAACTGGTTACAGTGATGAAAAAGGTTCATTTAAAGAAAAAAAAGCAGTCTAAAAATTCCATAGGTAGGCCTACTAGTAGCTTGCAGTATGGATGACAACTTTAAACAATGATTCTCGACTCAGTAGTGCGAAAGAATTTACGTTTAGACTATTTACCTCACGATAATTTAACAGTTGAAGACAAAGGAAATTGCCATTTGTCAATTTGTGAATGAGTGCATCATATTTCTTTTTTCTAGTGAGCTTCACAGATGCTAAACGAAGCTCGGACATTCCGAGTTATAGGTGAAGACACTTATATCTTGCAGCAGAATATACAAGCTGACCAAATCTGGTGTGGGTCGATGGGCACTCTATAACAACAAATTTCCTAACTGGCTTACGATAGCCCTAATCCCTAACCTAATCCCTAGCCCTAACAAAGAATGTAATCGATACATTACAATGGCAACAACCAATCAAGAAACACCTTGTTAAACACTGCGCATCTACCCTTTGGTGTCCGAGTCGTAGGCTATACGAGTCGTTCCCCGGACGGGTCCTTCTTCAGTCAAAGTGAACTAAAGTAATTCATTTACAATACGTACACTCATTTACACAATATGCCGTCTGATATTAATTCCGTGGAAAAAACTCTTGACTAGAAGTAACATTTGCGATCGGTAGCCATAAAGCGCCAGTAACCCAGCGGAGCGGACGTTTTTCATTTAGCTCATTCCAACGAAGAAACCAATCTTCAAAAGAGAGGCGGCGACCACGGAGTCGCTACGAAGGCTACAGTACTGTAAGTGCCAGGACGCCCCATCGCAGTGCTCGTGGCCTTTTGTTCCGAAATTTTTGACAACTTTTGCGTGGGCTACGTTCGGATCTCTTACCTAAACCGATCCTACAGTAGTATAGTAAAGATATTTACATTGATCCACATTTTCTCTGTGTCTGCCATAGACGCACGAGGGCAATTTTTATAGGGGGCAACAGCGTTTTTTGCCCGAATAATGTCACTAGAACCATAGGTGCGCATGACCACTTCCGTCAAATATTTAAAGTGTCCAACAATGATGGAACCTACGCCCTGCGTCCTGGATTGACGCCCCTGTAGACGTGGACAATCGTAAAACAACTGTGGTGAATAAAAGGATAAGTGCACTGTACTGTTAAAAATCAAATTTTAAAATTGTTATACTCACTGTGGCGTTGAAATCTTCATGTAGTAATTCACTGGTGTGCATCTCTAACAAAGCACTAAATTCCATAATATGCTTTGAAATAACAAAGGCTCTACAAATTATCCTTCGAGTTACGTACTTTAACGAAATTATCTTTATGAGTCAGGCATTTTTAAACAGTTTAGAATAGTTCCGAGGTAGCCTTAGTGACCTTTGATAGCTAATAAAATAAAAAATAGCTCCGAAATCGATTTAAATCCTCCATGCATCTGGTGTCGTCTCTCTGCTGTCTCACAATAGTCTCTCTCCTGTCTCTTAATAACAAAAGACTAAAATGCACGGAGCGAGCACAATGAGACATCCTCCTGTCTTCCGACTAATGATAATAACTCGCAGATATATCATATTCTGACAGATTTGCTATCAAACCTTTTCTGATTGGTTAATGAGGACATTACCAAATGCACGCGAACGAATGAAATCACGACTTCAACAGAAAAAGGGATCTAGTTAAGACAGCGGGAAAAATAAGAACTCTCGCGGCAAATTTCACAGCAGAGTTATAATTATGTGACGTCATCTCATCAACTGCTTATTCGCATGCGACATGCGAACCGTTGCAATTAATTTGCAAACGCATACTATCACAAGTGATTCCAGACCAAAGATGAACAGCTCGAGTGGGAAGGTTATCGTGAGGTTGACTTTTTCTACGAGTGTTCCGATTGGACACTATCATCTGATCATATCGTGTGTTATATCACGTTCTAATGCAAGAAAGAACTATATAAGCATTCCAAATGTTGATCACTTACTCCAAAGTATGAGGAAGGGAATGCATCTGCTAAACAAAATTATTCAAACATTCCGAAGCAATCCATATCCATGACTAGATGAAACTTTAAAAATCTTTGACAATCTTTGCAAATATTTCTAAAATAATCATAATATTTCCCGTACCTCTCTCTTCCAATAGGCCTATAGGACCTACTGATGTATAAGTCAATGTTAACCATGTGTATAGCCCTAGTGTAATTACTGTCTACACTGTGTGTCACAATAAATGCAATCGTAACCTTTGAAAGGGTTGTGTCTTCTTAGAAAGGAGTAATCCACGATGAATGCAGGGCACGCCGAGGTATACACAATGAGAATGGTCTCTGAACCACATGTGAGTGAGCATTCGAAAATCAATTAAATAAATCTTACAACTCAACTTGAACGTGGAAAGAAAGTGTAAATCGGATTTTACAAATTCTCTTTAGAAACAGGGTCCATGCGGGGCCTTTTCTTAATTATGGCTCTTCGCAAGCAAACGCAAAGTCGGCTAGTTAGCTGGTCCAACCGAATGTACTTTAGTCCGGCGCGCAATCGACTTACACTTGTGTGGAGCACCGACCACAACGTCACGATGATCCATTAACTTTTTTTTTTTTTGCATGAACAGGGAGTAGTATGACTTTGATCTCGACTCCGGGGTTGAAAGACCGTTTCTAACCAAGCACTTGGGTGGCCGTGGGTAACACATTTTATTTTACTTATGCCAAGTCGATATATATTCCACAAAGGTATCGATTCTCCAAAAAGGTACCATGAATCTCTTCTTCGGAGGCATCGGATCGTGGAGATGAAGTGGACGGAAAAATCTGACTGTGAGAAGAATATAGGAGTTTTTGCAGATAGTAGTCTTGGCTTTGGCTAGTTTACCTACTATACCGTTGTCAGTGGCGGAGCTAGGGATTTCGGTCAGAGAGGGCGAAAATAGTCTGCGGGGCGCTTCGAAGTTGTTAATACCCTGATCCTCAAGACGATCGAAGCCACGGCTTTTCGGACTTTCCATTTGATTTTCCGCACCTGGTAGAAGACTACTTCAAGTGCCATCTCTCCTCAGCAAGTTTTTCTATTCAAACATGTTTAAATTTTCTATCCATGGGCCTCCGCAGAAGAAAATTGGGGAGGGGGAAATTCTTTTAGGCAAAATTCTTTTAGGGGAAAGTCTCCGCGCCACCATGAGTTGGCGCGGAGCGCCAGAAAATTTTGGCCCGAAATGCCCCTAGATCGCTGGAAATGGCATTTCTAAAGCCTATTTACAGCATATAAAAGGGGAAAACACTGAGTGAACTGTTAAGAAATGTTGATGTTAATTTTCCTTCGTCTTTTTCTTTGTGTTTTCTTCGTTTTTTCCAGGTCTTTTTATTTTCCAGGGGAGGGCAAGTTCTCCTTCCCCTACTTGCCGACGCCCATGTTTCTATCCCTCTCTTCCACATTCTAGTATGAAAGCGGTCATTATATTTTGTGTTATTGGCATGTCTCGATTTAAGATTCTAATGTAATAATTGACTACTTTGTGAAGATAAAGATTAAACCTGCTAGAGCCAAATAGTAAGCAATCTTACAGGATGAAAGTTATGGAAATTAATCACCGTAAGGTTTACATTTTTGGTATCTGGAAACCAAGATAAGTACACGAAGAAACATTAATTGACGTAATTTACATCATGTGACCACTCTGAAAGAGCCATTAATTAAATACATTGCAAGAAAAAGCCAAGAGCCAAGGTCTGCTTGGCTCTCTAGATACCGAATTCATAATCAATAAAAGTAGCCTAAACCTAGGCTTATTAGATGAAATTTCTGGCTTTTCAGACAACAAAAGTACAGAAATAAGCATTTTCATGGGGTTATCGTGCAGTGTCAGATATAGCCTTTTATCATGAGAAAGGTCACTCGAAGAAGAGCAAAATGGAAACTGCTCATTAAACCTCTTAAACCATTACCAATATGATAACAGTCTTATTTTATTTTTACCTGAATGTTCCCTTCAAATGATTTTGAAAAATGTTGTGGAAGCTCTTTTGGTATCTTTATAAACCCTTTTTATTGTCAATGTTGACAATTACCCCCGACAAAAAGAGGGCTATTTGCGCTACAATTATTGTTGCGCCCTTTGTAAGGTCTTTCATTGGCCGGGGGGTGAATTGAATGTCAGTATGCGTATTTTTGAGCTTATAATCACGCTTGGTGTGGAAACCACAGGGACAACATTCATTAGTGCGTATCAAGCATGAAGATACGTCTCGGTGAAACCTTTCCCTATATAACAGAAAATGACCCTTTTCATCAGAATAAAGTGCAGATAGTACAGTTACTAGTAGCTGTTTGAGCATTTTGTTATCTGGGCCTTAAAACAACGCTATTAAATTATGTCTTTTGCCAATAAAGGTGAAAGAGTAAAGTATGCTAAAAACCTAAAAAAGGGCGCCGACAGACGATTTTGGTCCGTCGGGGGGGGGGGGGGCGAGGGACCGCCCCTCCTGACCATAAGGCAGCTCCGCCACTGACCGTTGTTATATGAAACAAGGGGAATAATTACTACAGAATCATTAACCAAAACTGTGTGACAAACAATCAAGGGGGCAGGGTAGCGGTCTATGTCCAAAATAAATACTTAACATACAAACAAGATGATTACCCTCTGTGCAGGGCTAATTTTAACATTTTAGGTCCTAATGCGTCTTTTATTCTCATATTCTCATTTTCAATAATTTTGCAAAGTAATTTTTACAATACTGTTCCTAATTTTTTTCTTGGGATGTTTGGTTTTGCATTTGCAAGATATTTTACATTAACACAGGACCATAGGCGGCGGAAGCGGGGCGGGGGGCAGGGGGCCTGGCCCCCAATAGTTTTTTATGAGATTTTTGGGGGGCATCCCCCCCCCCCCAATAAATGAATGTGGCAAAATAAATTTTTCAAAAGTAATTAAACATATTCAAGTTGCTTTTATTACATTTCGGCTATTCTTTGGCTCAATTATTACTTTTCAGAGTGCAAAAGTTGCAAAGCTTCCGGGGCTTCGCCTGCTGGACCCCCACATTAACGATAACCTGTAGGAGAGTTTAATTTTGCCCTTCAAACATTTAAAAGGAAAATCTTTTGCAGGCTATCTTACCTTTAAATTACAGTATATTTCTTCTTCTTCTCATATCAGCGCCTTTTAAACATACTGAGCGAGGGGCATGTCCCTAGTCCCCTTATTGGCCGCATTGACACACATTTGCCCCGGCCAGTAGTAATGTCCCTTTTAGGATTATAAGTAATACCTATGCAAATGTAGTTTTTTGCTTCCATAAAGTCCCCTAAAAAGGCTAAAATGTCCGAGCTTGGGGGGCCATGTTGCGGACCCCTGGACCCCAGGCATATTGCCTCGGAATTTTAAATAGGACTCCCTATTGATAAAATGCCCCCAAACACTTTGGATCTCTTAAAATGCCCTGTCTCAAACTATCAATCACATATTTTGAGTAACTTCAACATTTTGGCTTTGCACCTAAAATTACTGTGAAGTGTGTTTCTCCTTAATCAAATGCCATAGTATTTCCCCATTGCATTCTCGTCCCTCACCTCATCCCTATTCTGGATTAAATTCATAGTTTAGAATCCTTAATTTGAATATGATGTTCGACCATATTTTGGAGCCTCTCAAATCACTAAAATTGCCGAGCTTCAGCCTCACACCTCCTTTTTCGTCACATCAACAATAACAAATACACTAAAATAAAGCATTATGCTTATCTACGAGAATATACAAGAGGGCTATTACAGGCTCATCCTTTCCCTCATAACACAAATCCAAATAAATGAACCTCGTATGATATTAAGTCCGGGTGAATAGTCAAAAGGGAGGGGCCCGTCCCTTAGACTCCTTTCCCAGCCGGCATAGACGTACGAGACGGGCAGGGAGCAGAAGGTGTTCAGTTGCGATGAGAAATAGTTTGTCATCTATCAGGCAAGAGTTGTTAGGGGAAAGTAATAAACAGACATGAGTTCGAGCAGTCACAGACAATTTCATCAGTTCAGCGAATCTATATTGAGCCAACAGTCACCATAGAGAAGCATGAGAATATTTTCAATTCCGTTGTTTAGTTTCCTCGAAAAGAATCAAGACCATTTAATATAATAGTGGTTCTAATTTTCTGATCAGTTAGCATGTTCCGGTTGTATTTTCGTTTTGCAAACAAAAGTGAAACTTATAACTGCATGTTTAGATACTTTTTACAAGCATGAAAAAGCAATTTTCAGCCATCTGTTGGGTCGCGATCATTTTCAAAATTTTCTTTACGCTCCGCACCAACAAATGGTGGCGTTCCGCTTAGATAGTCTTTTGGGCAAAATAACGTTACAAGTAACTTTTGAATCACTTTGCACTGACAGTTCGCGAACTTATTTTGAAGTGAGCATTTTATAAAGCGAAGATAGCGACTGCTTAGATTCTTCATATGAGTCTGGAAAATGATACTTCCGGCCATCTGAGGGTCTAATTTTCCAAAATTTACCCAACACTCCGTGCCAACTAGTGATGACACTCCGCTTAGATAATCTTTATGGCACAATAACGTTTTGTGGCCAAGAAAAAACCGCAATCTAAACAGCTAAAACGCTCCTTTCGCCTATACCGTTCGATGGTCTTTTATTTTGACTCCTAAGAGTAAGCAAGTTTACTTCAAAATATAGCGTAAATGTAATAAAAGACTGCTTGTAAAAACACTGAAGTTTCAGTTTTATCCTCGTAAACCACCGTCAAAGTCGAAAATATTGCACCATTTTGCATCTAGACTCCTTGAAAACGCCAAAAAGGGGGGACACCCCTCCCCTTAAACCCCTCCCCCAGGCCGGCGATCACCGAACACACTGCATGACTCCAATCAGAGATATCCTGCTGGCGCCACCGGTACGTCCCCATTACCCCCTCTCTCTTAGTTCAGTTCCCCTTTTGGAAATGTCTGGGTCCGGGTCTGGCTTTTCCCCTGGACCCCACCAGGGGCCCTTAAGGGGCCCCTGAACCCCACTCCGATGGGGTCTTGCGCTTCGCGCGAAAATGGATGCCTTACGGTGTCACCATTATGTCGGCTGCCGAAAACTTGTAACCCCCCCCAATAAAAACCATCTTCCGCCGCCTATGAGGACTTACTGCATTAATTAGGCGCCTGCTCAGGAGATGAAATGCGATTTGCTTCATCTGTTACTTGAACTTCACTTCTAAAACTACTTGGCTTTATGGCTGAGTGGTTAGAGCGTCCGTACTAGAAAGCGAGAAGTCCCGTGTTCGAGCCTCAGTGGAGTCATCATTTGTTTAGATTCCATTACTAGTACTGCTAAAAATAAGACTTTTAAATGTTTAACCGCGATACCTATTGTGATTGTGAAGTATTAACTTCAAATACGGCTGGTAAGCTTAATAAAATGGACAATGAATTGTTATACGATCATTTAAGAACACAATTTAGATTATTTTCGTATGCATATTGTTAACTCTCTCCATGTTTCCAACGACAGTGGGCAACATCTTCATCAATTGCTCAATAGGAAAGAGAGAAAATGGATTTGGAATCTGCTCTCAATCACTCTGCATGGCTTAAATCAGGATGATAGATTTCTTTGCCTACATAAAAGGTGTAGGAATGTTTAACGTGGTTTTAGCCTCCTTCTGTCTGTTCGGTTAAGGTTGGGCTGTAGTTTTTACTTTTTATTGCTTGATTGGCTGGGTATTGTTTTATTTGGTGTGTGGCTTTAATCTGCTTATCTGCTTGCTCCTTACCCAGGCTCTGAGGTTCTGCCAAGGTTTGCGTGAGGCATCTATTCTTTTTTACTTTGCTTTCAATCCTCTTATTTTGCCTTTATGTCGTGTGTTTTGCTTTCTTTCCTCGTGTATCTGGCATCTGTTTGTATGTGTATTTAATCATTCTTAATACGTTCCTGACGAAGGCACGAAATATAGAACTAGAACTACACCTAACTTGTTTCCTCTAATTTTTGTGTTATGGTGTGATGCTTCTTTTACCGCTTATCACTGGCGTAGACAGGGGAGCACAAGAGAGCCATGCCTTCCTGTTCATGCCCGCAAAAAATGAATGAAAAATAAACAAGAGGGCAATCCACGGAGTTGCATATCTCATCGCTAACATGTGCGCAAGTTGGTCACAGAACTTGAACTATTTATGTGCTAGAAGTTTTATCTGTGCTGTTTTTATGCTACAGTAGAATGTCATTGACAAAATTACCATGTACTAAAACTCCATGCCACAATCCTTTGAAATTCCTACTTGAAGTCCAAGGGAAGCGATTTTTTTTTCGTTGCAAGAGACGGAAGTTTTTTTCGTAAGATAAAAGGGAAAGAATATGGCACAGATCAATCAAGTTCTTGGAACTATATAGGCGCACCCCTTATTCCAAAAAACATCATTTGGATATTTAAATTCTGACACCGGATTATGAAAGAACTGGAGAAATAGGCTATCCAATCTTTGTAACACTTGCTCTTTTAATCCATTAGGCCTATCTAAGATTTTGGAACAAATTTTTTATTTGAGATACTGTTTTCCCCTTGCAGCACTATGAAAAAACGAGCTTGGCTGTAACACTAAACTGATACGGATATGGACGCAACGATTATACCGAAAAATGAACTGATAAGCTCTTGTAGACACAGGAACAAACATCTACTGTGTAATTATTCTAATAGGTAATGTATCTCGGCTCGCTGTACACCGTTGTTGCCTGTTTACAACGAACACGGAACGACCACGTGCTTTAAAACGGACACGTTCAAAAGAAGCGAACACATACTTATTCAACGTTATTGACAACATTCTACTTCAGGCTTCTGAGGAGTGAGGACCTACATTATTGGCCCTTTCGAAACAGTTCTGTAAAGCTATGTTTTAAGAACTTATTGCAACTTGAATATTACAGCTCCCTTAACAGGGTTAAGCACTTTACCATTGCCTGGTTGACATTATTAATTAATTTTTACTATAACGGTTATATATATACATATATATATATATATATATATATATATATATATATATATATATATATATATATATATATATATATATATATATATATATATATATATATATATATATATATATATATATACATGTTGAAGTACGCGTACTGGGATTTTAACATAATGAAAAGAGAGGTAACGCCTTCATCATATCCAGTAAATCATAGAAACTATATATTTGTTACTCTCGCTCTTCCTCAGTTGTTAACGACAAATGGAAGTCACCGTTGACTCGGAACTGCGAGCAAGCCCAGCACTTAGTAATACAGGGAATACAGCATAACACAAAAGAATTACAATTAGATAACAATCAGACATAATGGGCCTAAAGAGATTAAGAAGATTACGTTTGTTGTACCCAGGAGTAGTTACTAAAAATTGATAGATCCCTATTTAACCCGTTATATGTGACTTAAGCTTAAGGATAGTGCTCAATTCGAATTGTTTTCGTTTGTCCGCCGAAGGAAAATTGCCTGCAAGTAAAAGAAATCGTAAATCGGATAAAGAGTGGCCAGGTAAGTTAAAGTGAGCTGCTACAGGAAATGCTGCGGAGCACTGCTGAAATGTGTTGGTCGAAAAGGGGTAATAAAAAGTGCTTAAAAGTTTGCGGAAAACTCCACGACGTTCCGGGTATAAACCCTTCATCATGTGACAAAAACCAAACTGAACAACCAACAGTAACAATTAGACACGACAAACATCAAATCAGAAGCGATGGCTGTAACAACAGAACCGAACGAAAGTGACTGTCAGAAAAGATGAGTGCGAAGGATGAAACGCAAATCAAAAAAAGAAAAAGAGCGTCCTGGATGAAAAAGTGCACGTGCATATCGAACATGGTGGGAAAAAAGTAGACGAAAACTAGGTCCGGAAAAAATAATAATTAGGGCTACACAGTAAAAACTGAGCACGAACGGGTTAGTGTAAAAGGAGTTAAAACTGGCTCAAAAAGGGGTGAATATTACAAAAGGTCAATTCTAACGTTAAGGCCATGTGGAGGGAGAGTACCTTGCCTCATGATCAGTCGGTTTTCACCACCAAGGCAGTCACGATCGGAGCCTCGGCACATTACAGGTGTCGTAACAGTTAAATGCTGTATAGAACAATGTGAAGGGGGATTAAAATGTGCAGCCACCGGGTATCCATGGAGATTCTGTTTGATAGACCTTAGGTGCTCGGTGACTCGATCTGCGAGGCGGTGCTTGGTCTCTTCACATACAACGAGTTACAGCTCCCACAAGCTAAAATATAAACTACTTTAGAGGAAATGCAGGAGAATCTTTGTTTGACAATAAAGCTATTGCCGTTGGGGAGTGAAATGTTGACGAGGTCGTGTTTGCCAACAACTGGACATGTATTACATCTCGGACGGTTACATGGAAAGGTACCAGCCAAAAAGTCGTCGAAAGAAGTTTAGGGTGGAAGCCCGAACTAAATGGTTGGATCATTTTTTCTCAACTCTAAAGCAGTGATGGGGTTCCGGGAAAAACATCACGGGTTGAGGGGTCTTGTCGGAGCAACTCTGTATTTTTGTATAGTGTAAAATAGGACGGACCGAAGGGTGACAAGAAATAACTAAAGGAATATGCAGATTGGTACCAGATTTGCTCTTTTCTTCCAAGGCTTCTCTCTGCTGGTTCCTTTAATTCTGCGTAGGCATTAGAGAGGATTTTGCAGGCACGTATGTTTTTCAAAAAAGGACAAAATTTCTTCAGAGGCATTAGAGAAGTTGAATCCTCCGAAAAATTGTCATTGCAAGAGCTGGGAATAAGGGATAGATTTATATATATATATATATATATATATATATATATATATATATATATATATATATATATATATATATATATATATATATATATATATATATATATATATATATACATATATATATACATATATATATATATATATATAGTAGTTTACAGACAACCTTCTAATGTAAAATCTTACTGTAAGAGCTAAAATACGTCATAATGCAGAGAATAGTTGTTTCAAGACATAATGATAAAAGGTGTGTCACCTGTAGTGTCTTACGAAACTTGTCGTTCAAAGTTTTAATACAGGTCAGAATTTCCAGGTGAGGGGGGATTTAACTCGTACTACCAAAGGCGTAATCTACTTGATTAATTGTTTGGATTGCCATAAGCAGTATGTGGGTGAAATGGGATTAGAGCTTAGAAGTAGACATAGGGGTCACCGACAGAGTTTAGAAAAGGTCAAACTCCCATTGGTAAGCATTTAAGGTGTGTAAAATGAATTAATAGGTATCGAAAAGCTACGTAACAATAATAAGAAAACTAGGGAGGAGAGGTTGAATTGAAATGGATTTACCGGTTGAATACTTCTTGCCCTATAGGTCTTAACGTAAAGATGTAAGCCTCAATAGAGCATTGCCTAATAGCTAGTACTTTTTTCCATTACTGTTATTTTTAGCATTTGTGAGCAAGGGGAGTGTATCTCCCTGAAACGTAGTGCGTTTTAACATCTGACATGTTGTAAAACTTTTAAGTTTTGAACTCTTTACCTTTTTTAATATCTTGTTGCCTCAGAAGATTTGACAATGATCTTTGTTCAGTATAGTATATATATATATATATATATATATATATATATATATATATATATATATATATATATATATATATATATATATATATATATATATATATATATATATATATATATATATATATATATATATATATATATATATATATACATATATATATATATATATTTATAGTAGTTTACAGACAACCCCAATGTAAAATCTTTACTGTAAGAGCTAAAATACGTCATAATGCAGAGAATAGGTTGCTCAAGACACACGATAAAAGGTGCAAGTCACCTGTAGTGTCTTACGAAACTTCGTCGTTCAAAGTTTTAATAATATATTTAAATTTAGTGAGGGGATTTAACCTGTACTACCAAAGGCGTAATCACTGATTAATTGTTTGGATTGCCATAAGCAGTATGTAAGAAATGATGGAGCTAGAAGTAGACATAGGGGTCACCGACAGAGTTTAGAAAGCGTCAAACTCCCATTGGTAAGCATTTTAAGGTGTGTAAAAATTTCGAATTAATAGGTATCGAAAAGCTACGTAACAATAATAAGAAAACTAGGAGGAGGTTGAATTGAAATGGATTTACCGGTTGAATACTGCCCCTATAGGTCTTAACGTAAAAGATGTAAGCTCTCTAATAGAGCATTGCCTAATAGCTTTCAGTACTTTTTCCATTACTGTTATTTCTTACACGTGAGCAAGGAGTGTATCTCCTGAAACGTAGTGCGTTTTTAACATCTGAGCTTTTGGCGTTGTAAACTTAAGTTTTGAACTCTTTACTTTTTTAATATTCTGTTAGCCTCAGAAGATTTGATACGATCTTGTCTTCAGTATAGTATATATATATATATATATATATATATATATATATATATATATATATATATATATATATATATATATATATATATATATATATATATATATATATATATATATATATATATATATACATATATATATATATATATTTATAAAGCCATAGACAACCTTCTAATGTAAAATCTTTACTGGTAAGAGCTAAAATACGTCATAATGCAGAGAATAGGGTTGTTTCAAGACACACGATAAAAGGTGTGTCACTCTGTAGTGTCTTACGTGAAACTTCTGTCGTTCAAAGTTTTAATACAGGCTGAATTTAGGTGAGGGGGATTTAACCTGTACTACCAAAGGCGTAATCTACTTGATTAATTGTTTGGATTGGGTTATAAGCAGTATGTGGGTGAAATGGATTAGAGCTTAGAAGTAGACATAGAGTCACCGACAGGAGTTTAGAAAAGGTCAAACTCCTACTGGTACATTTTAAGGTGTGTAAAAATTTCGAATTAATAGGTATCGAAAAGCATGTAACAATAATAAGAAAACTAGGGAGGAGGTTGAATTGAAATGGATTTACTGTTGAATACTCTTGCCCCTATAGGTCTTAACGTAAAAGATGTAAGCCTCAATAGAGCATTGCCTAATAGCTAGTACTTTTTTCCATTACTGTTATTTCTTAGCATTGTGAGCAAGGGGTATGGCCTCGGAAACGGTGCGTTTTTAACATCTGAGCTTTGCCGTTGTAAAACTTTTAAGTTTTGAACTTTTACCTTTTTTTAATATCTTGTTGCTCCAGAAGATTTGAACACGATCTTGTCTTCAGTATAGTATATATATATATATATATATATACATATATATATCTATATATATTATATATATATATATATATATATATATATATATATATGAAGTATGAAATACATGAATACATACATATATATACATATATATATATAAGCATATATATATATATATATATATATATATATATATATATATATAGTTTTACAGAACTGTTTCGTAAGGGCCAATAATGTAGGTCCTCACCCTCAGAAGCCTGGATGCAGAATGATGTCAATAACGTTAAATACGTATATGTTCGCTGCTTTGAACGTGTCCGCTTTTAAGCACGTGTTGGTTCCGTGTTCGATGTGAACAGCACGAACGGTGTACAGCGGAGCCAAGGTACATACCTATTAGAATAATTACACAGTAGATGCTTGTTCCCGTGTGTACAAGAGCTATAAGTTCGTTTTTATTTAGAGTTGCTATGAAGTTTTAGTATAATGAAGGACTTTTCTTCCCAGACAGAGATTACAAGTTTTAGATGAAGCGGAGGCGTTCGAGCTTTTGTTCATTAGTTTCCATTTACGGAGTGTTCTACATTTGTATCCTTTAGTTTCCAGATGTATTCACTGAGTGCAGTTGCGTGTCTTTTGTCTTGTGGTTAAAAGCCAGACTTGTGGGCGGTGTATTCATTTTGAATGTGTTCTGTTAGACCAAATGTATGCTTCTTCGTTGTTGTTGTCGTGGCGTGTTACAGTTGCTTGGTACAATGTTGTTCGTGAGGCAGTTGCCTTCCAGTGGGCCCTCACTTTGCTTTCTGCAATTGCAGTTGCTTCGCGTTGCTGGTTGCATCTGTTTCGCCAGTATGTATTTGTTGTGCGCTGATATAATTTGGTTCATGTTTGCTATAGTTGCAATCAGTTTCACCCTCGTGTTCCTGTAGAGTAAAGTATGGTGTGCCCAGGTGGGAAGCATGTCCAAGAGGTTAAAGAATTTCTTATTAATGTTGGTTGTGACACCGTTTCACTAAACGGGGTTGAACCAGGTCGTCGTTCCTATTTCGTCTTCGCTCTCTGGGGCTCCCTTGGGATGACTGGTGCTAGGGGGTTAGGTCTCGTACTTAGGTTGTACCCATAGCCACTTCTTTGTAATGCTTCCTGGTATACGGGTGATGATGCGTTGAATGTGTTTTTCGTCGGAAGAAATGTTGGATAGTCTCCTGTTGATGCTTTCTGGGATGTTCTTTTATGATAAGTGGGGATGGTTGCTCTGTTTGTGCACATATAGAGGAGGGGTGTTGTTATTTGCGTAGGATTGTATGTGCTTGTGCTAAGATCAAGGGTAAGGTCTAAGAAGTTCACTATTTTTTGTTTGCTTCAATTTCTATTTTAAGATTGTTTTTTGAGAATATCTGTATATTTCTTTCATTATTTTTTCTGTCATCTTGGTGTTGAAGCTTTTTTGCAAATAGCCAAACCGTCGTCTCTGTATAGCCGACATTCATGTTAATGTGCTGCTGAAGTTGTGATAGGAGGTACAATCCTCTATTAGTTCACAGCCAGCACCGTCGAAACTACCGTTATATGACATCGAATAAAGATTCGGTACGCTTGCACCATGGTGTTTCAACGTTGAACAGCATAGTTTTCTTTGTGTGGAAGATAATGTGCCTTTCGAATGATGGTATGTCTGTGTGGTTTGATGCAAAGTCTAAAGCCTCGTTGAGGAGGTCGGTAGTATGGAAACTAATGAAAAAAAGCTCGAGCATACTCCACTTCATCTAAAACTTGTAATCTCTGTCTGGAAGAAAAGTTCTTCATTATACTAAAACCTTCCTTAGCAACTCTAAATAAAAGAAACGAACTTGTAAGCTCTTGTACACACAGGAACAAGCATCTACTGTGTAATTATTCTAATAGGTAATGTAATTTGCCTGCTGTACACCGTTCGTGCCTGTTCACATCGAACACGGAACTAACACGTGCTTAAAACGGACACGTTCAAAAGCAGCGAACATATACGTATTTAACTCATTGACATCATTCTACTTCAGGCTTCTGGAGGAGTGAGGACTTACATTATTGGCCCTTACGAAACAGTTCTGTAAAGCTATGTTAAAGAACTTATTGCAACCTTTTCTTAATATTACACTTCACAGGGTTGAGCACTTTACCATTGCTCAAGACATAACTAATTTATTTTTACTATTACGGTTATATATATATATATATATATATATATATATATATATATATATATATATATATATATATATATATATATATATATATATATATATATATATATATATATATATATATATATATATATATATATATATATATATATATATATATATATATATATATATATATATATATATATATACACCAAGAAAAGTGTCCACGTGTGCTCCAAAAATTATAAAAGCGATGAAAAATAGTGAGTTACACAAACATGACATCAAAAGAGCACAAAATACAGAGATAACAGTGTATATTTCAGGTACACAAAATCACTGTGTTCTTCGGCGAAAATAGAAAATTAAGAATCCAAAATGAAAAAGGCAAAGAAGCATTGCTGTTTCAATAACAGCCATATATTTCAACCCCTTTGTAAGCTTGGCTACGAAGAAAGAAATTATAATGCGATCGAAACAAAACCAACAAAAGCGTTCATACACGCACATATAAGCAAAACTAATTATTTTAACCATTGTAACGATATTAGAAGTCAATTTGAAGCTGTGGAATTCAGCTGCAAATAAGTTTGCCGAAAGGCCTTTATCCTTGACTTCCACCCACCGTTCAAGTTGTTTTCGAGTTGTTGTATTACTGTGATTCATTCATTAACTTATGAAAATCCTCAGTTGCTAGGCATCAACTACGGTCAGGTGACCACGCGATATCCCTAGATAAACTCACGGCAATAGATAGACGCACTCACCTAAGACTTCTCCATTTAACTCGAGATTGTGATGTTTTAATCTGCATTGTTAATCAGAGACAAATGTTGATCTTTTTCCTCCTTCAATACGGTCGTTAATAGTTGAAAAATTTCAAACAACTCTAGACCTTTGCATTAGGAGAGGATTATGCATCGAGGATTAATGCTTTGTGCGGAGGGCGCTTTGTCATCGTTTACACTCATCATCCGATCGTTCATAATCCTGTGCTAATGCACAGTCGAATGCTCTTTACCTTTTAATATCTCATAATTCGTCGCATGCTACTCATGCAATATTTAGGGCGCAAGTGGCTCCCTTCATTTACAACTTACATACCACATTGTGTACCATTCATTCATGCAAAGACATTGTACATTACTTCATTTCGTATTTGACAGTTTCACTTAGGCGTTTCGCCGTTATGAAATCCAAAGTACATGTTTTATTTTTTTTATTTTTTTTAAGGTAGTCGGCCACCATTTTGCATTTGTCATTGTAAGAGTTAGACTTGTCATTTAAAAGCATTACATTTTCAATTTATTTTTCAAAACACCATTTCGTGGTGTGCACCTTTGCCACACAATCAGTATTTCACTCAGGCTATGTATTCTATATAACTGGAATCCTCCAATTCATAAAGTCAAAAACACCATGTTCACCCCAGTGCAACTTTCCCTGTAAATTAAATTAAGTATGCAGGTTTCATTTCAGCTTTTTAGCTTTTCCTTAGCTAGGACTTTTGGACAAAAAATGGCCCTATATTGTTCCATTTCTCCATCTGAAATCTCCATAAACCTAACATCCGTCAACTTCTGGTTGAGAGATATATGTTAATAAAATCGTTAGAAAAACGAAAGGCTTTTTAAGAAGACAGCTGTCGATTACATGCATGTAGGCAGGATTGGCCAACTGATTGCCTCTGGCAACTGATTTATAATGGAAAAGTTGTATACAAGATGAACTCAATCAATCTCTTATGTCTAAACATGTCTTTTAAAAAAAGTATGAAAGCTTTAAAATAGCAGTGTCCAGAAAACTATCTTAGAGGTCAAAAGATTAAGTCAGAACGACAAGAAATGATAAGGTAACAATTACAGCCTCATGAAACGCTACAAAAGGGTAGCTAACTTCGGTGCTGTCGCGTATACTGCTCATACAGCCTTTGATATTTGATAAATTTGTTTATTGCATAATCCGGAGTGTGGGTGCAGGTTCTCTCTGAAATATTGCAGTGAGATGACTGTGCATACAAATTTGAAACTAAGAGATAAAGTCAGAACAACAGCAACAAAACAAACTTACCCTTTTCAACCCATTTTCACAGAAAAGGTGCCTTGCGATGTTAAACGTCGCAATGTAGGTTTCGTATGTTTTACAGTGATAGGCAATTAGTTATCAACGGAGCCTATCCAAATACCATAAAATATTGACAAAACACTTTGCCCATGAAATTCCCATTGTACTGATTATTTTGTGATCCCTGACTTATCCACCGACTTGCTATATTCTAGTCGGTCAAATTATTCTGTAGTCTGAGGCACCGTCTTGACTAGTTGTTGTATTCACTGAGAACTGCATGTGGGTACGCATTGTGCTTGCAGGTAAACTTGGTGCATTCTCCTCTAGATGGGAAGATGTGGATTGCGGGATGAACTAGCAGGCTTCTTTTTTGCGTTTAAGTGGGGTTTGTATCGTGCACACTTGCACAAACTGTTGTTACAAGAGATGCTGTTGCGTGCAGTAACACACACGTAAAACCTTAAAATTTAAATACTCACCTTGCCCCCAATTTGTAAACAAGTGCAAAAGCTTAACGGAGGTATTGAACACTAACTGTCTAGCTGTCAGACGGGTTTTAAATCGGAACGTTTAGGAACATGACACGTTTAGCTTCTTAAAATGTTATAAAAAAGTGGGGATTGAAATGCGGTATTTGCTTGATTACTGCTAGTTACCTGGAGAGGAATTTTTATGCAATTACCATTCAAATAAATTTGATCAAAATCCGATAAATCTGAAGTACAAAGCTTGCGGCTTGACCAGAGAGCTGCGAACAACATCCATCTCCCTGGTTTATGTAAATGACTTAATCTGAGCAAGTGTTGCTGCGAAACAATCTCATCAACAGGAAATGCTAATTGCGTTACGGGAAGAGGGAAATACAGAAATTAATTCGTATTTGCCGATATAAAACACTAATTTCTTTTTTAATTTTTTTTTTGTATAATTCCCACATGATAGAATGATAAGATATTTTATCAGCAGAGCTTATCGATTCAAAGTACTGCGACTTTGTTTTGTACACCTGACTAGCGATTTTTCCCATATGAATCAAACTGTACAGTTTTGTTATTCTCAGTAGACTTGTTACGGCAGTACGGTGTGAAAGGCGGGTCGTTACATTTGACTGTATATCAGTCTTTCTAACTGCCCCATCAACAAGAAAAAAACGAATTTAGAAATTGACAACTGCTGGAATTAATTCTTAAGGCAGATCCCGTTAGCTTTTTTTGTCATAAAACCAAAAAGCATGACGAGACGGACACGCACGCTTCCAGAAATGCAAAAATGACTGATGACTTCATTTTCAGAAGAAATGAGAGTATTCTAACCATAAAAGAAAACTAATAAATAGAAACATCATTCAGATCAAAATGAGAAACAATCCAGATGTTCTTTAATGCACGTCACTGCCGATGTAATAAGGAATTGATGCTGTGTCACGATGCGTATTTATGATTTCCATATAGGACTTAACGCTATGTATAACTCAGTCATCGTTTAAAAGAATTGGTTGGCTTATTTCAGGATAACCAATGTGTTCAGAAATTTAGTTCATATGTAGTAACTTAGTGCAGGGTTCATAATATAGGACATTAAACCCTACAGTAGAAAAATATTCGTCACCTTCTTTAACACGCGATGTTTTAAATCTCTTGATTTTCCAGTTATCGCTTCAACCAAAAATTGAAAATTAAGAGAGGTTGTCAACTGTAAGAACTAAACCATCAATAGGTAATTTCATGTGACGTCACGAAATTGAATTTCACTGAACTATTATTAGGCTCAGTGTTGAATTTGCCCGGAATTGTAGGGCAAAACAAGCACGCGGCAAGCGTATTTACAGCAGACGCACACGGTATTCCCATAGAAACAACTGCGTGTGTTGCGTGTGTTGCAAGTACTCTTACTGCACACTTTGATAAAATAGACGCTTGCCCGTGACATGACGTCAGAGAAATTGCCTTATTGACAGATTGAGAGGAGAGCGTGTGTCGGGTTTGATCTAATGTTAGAGCATCCAATGGCGGCGGACCCGGGGGTTTGGGGCTGAGCCACCATGAAGAAACTCGGTGGGGTTAGAAGCATGTTCTTCCCCACAATATTTACACAGCCTGAGAGTGACTTTCGAAGTGGTGACGTCAGGGACGATTTTAAAGTGGTTGCTGATGAGAAATTGCAAACATGAAATCCACATTTTAAGCTGGGTCCACTTAGCTTATATTACATTCAGGTAGTGCCGTTTCCGGCCACCTGACGGTTTGTAAATTAAGAAAATTTTCTTGTAACCTCCGCGTCAACTTAAGGCGTCCCCCTCTGCTAAGTTAGTTTTACGAAAAATCTGACACCGCCCCCTAATATTTTTACGTACCGCCTCGACCGAGGGCATCCGCCTTTCACCCACGAGGTCGGAGTTCTGTTCCTATATACTTGGAAATATCTTGAGAAGGAACTTACTCTTGTTCCTGATGATCAGCATAAGCAATGTAGTAAAGAAACCAATAACCCACAACCGGGAAGGAGACTTGCCTGCGTGGCAGACTGTGCGGCATATCTTGTTCAGCCATATCCCCACCAAGCCTTAAAGGGGGAGTGAACAAACCGAGTCCGCTCTGCGGGGTAGGAAAGAATCCTCTTGATTATAAACCAGAAGGTTAGAATTTAAATCGTGCAACTCCAACAACCAACCAATTGAGAGGAAGACTACACTACAGTCAGAGGCCGTGATTTATTGTCAGGGGTAGGGGATTGTCTCAGCCAGCTGCGATAGTCCATCAATATCCAGGTACATACTTTTATAGTGAACTTAAAGGGAAATATTGCATTTGTTTTACAAACAAATTTCATCCTATTAAATTCAATATTTATTGGCAAAGAGTGATTCTATGGTAGCCTTTTTTTCAAGAAATAAGTTTCCCTCAGAGAGTAATTCAGTCGTTTGCCGCTCAGGAATAATTTGTTCACCCAAACTTTCATTATTTCAAAAGATGCAACTTCCATAACTCTTCTTGTGCGTAATGTTTTGAATAGATGAAGCTATTGCTGGGTTTTATTGTTGAGACTGAACCATCCAAAACATGACTAGACCTATTCCCTTTTATTGCTATGTTTAAGCATTTAAACGCAATATTTCCCTTTAAAGGTCAGAACTGGCCCATATGTATGCCAGTTTCATTTATGCATTATAAGTGATTATTCATCTATTCATACCTAGGCAAAAAATTCCTTCAGAAATCCTTCAGAAAACTGAAAGAGCCCTTACTATATAACCCCTTACAGGAGTTACCAAAATAGTCTCTGTGAACTGAAACTTTACGACTAAATTCATGGTACATTGAAGCCTTAAAGGCACAAGTCCTTAATTCTCCTTCATTTGTCTTTTTCAAGTTCTGCAGGTGTCCCTTAATTTTGCAGGTGTTATGCAGGTGACCAACTGGAGCAATAAACTGTTGGGATTGTGTCTGGACGAGGATGAGTTTTTAGACAGTCGTATCAGAAAGCTGTAAGAAGACTCCCGGGCCGCTGGTGGGAACGGCCCGAATTGAGTAGGTTGCGAGAATTGGACCTATCTGGGGTGATGAATAGGCCAAACTAGGGCGTCGATTATGGGGTGACAGGGGGACATTCCCCCACTTTTTTGAGTGAAGGGAACATTAACGTAAAAGCCCCTCCCCCCCCCCTACTTTTTGTGACCTGAAACTTAAAAGTTAGGTACTAACATAAATAGTGTACATGTAGGTTATGGAAGATGTGCTGTACCGATTACGATCGATTTCTGTATCAATAATTACACGTTTAAACTTTGCAAATTCCAAAAATTTTGCGTTCTCCGGGCTTTTGCAGTCTCATTGATGTTCTCTTTTTCACTTGCATATCAAGCATACATTATTTATCTGTCTCTGTGATTACCGGTATGTTGATTGTTCGAGTGCACAGGGCAGCAGGTGTGGTTTAAAGGAGCACAATATTTAGGAATTTGAGGAAGAGGAATAATCCCCTTATATGTTTTAATGAAATTTGTAATCTTTAGTGGATAACCAGATTGGCAGGCTTAACACATTTTAAGGAAAATATCTCGGTGCACAGTCTGCATGCAACTTTTTCAGAAAAATAAATTATTTCACATGCAAAATTTCGACACGAGCACATCACACATTCGTACAGCGATTCGACCATTTCGTATTTAGACCATTATTAGAGAAGTAAAATCACACTGAATGCTGGATTAGAGACCTCAATCTGGAATTAGAGGTACACCTCCATTCTCTGTCTGTAGATAGTGTGTGATGAGTTGTCGTTCTAAACTTAGAAAGGACACATTTTAATGTTTTTTGCATCAACAATCTTACACCGGTAGGCCTTTGCAACGGTGTCTCAGTAACACCAGTGGGTACCATGCCCCTCGATCTGTGATTTTCCTGCAATAGACTGAAGTGTGCTTTGATCCGTTTATGAATTTTACCTCCTTTCATCAAAAAAAGTTCCTAACTGTTAGAATTTTTGTACAAAGCATTCGCAAACTATCACAATTTTCGTTGTGATTCTATTGATTTATTTAAAGTATACCCGGTATTTTAATTCACAATGACCGTATAGTCCGTTGAAGTAATTACCCACACTTTCAAGACCATGTTTTGAACCATGCCCCTCGATCTGTGATTTTCCTGCAATAGACTGGAGTGTGCTTTGATCCGTTTATGAATTTTACCTCCTTTCATCAAAAAAAGTTCCTAACTGTTAGAATTTTTGTACAAAGCATTCGCAAACTATCACAATTTTCGTTGTGATTCTATTGATTTATTTAAAGTATACCCGGTATTTTAATTCACAATGACCGTATAGTCCGTTGAAGTAATTACCCACACTTTCAAGACCATGTTTTGAAAACTTTGGAGTTTCCTAGTAACTCAAAAATATTGAAACATCTGGCACCATTTTACATCTGGGCCCCTTTTTCTCAGTCACCCAGTGGCGTAGTTACAGGGGGCAGGCGGCTCTGAAGGAACGAAGAATTCGTAAATTTGCCATTTTTGATACCAGTCCACTATGTGGTTTAGACAACTCATGAAATTCCGAAATTTCAAATTTCCCCCAATGAGAGCTCCATATTCGTCATTAGTTGTTCCAAAAAAAGCAAAATTTTCCGCGCGCAGAGGTGCTCTCAGAAACCTAAAATTTGGTAAACTTTTCCGAGCTCTGGAGGTGACAAAATTTTCTCCAATATAAGCTCTTGACTCACAAAATTTCGTCGGAGAGCCTCATTTCATAGACTCTGGATAACATTATGTAGCAACAACGATCTTTGGTCGCCGGTCAACCTCAGATTTGCCAACAGGATATACAAATTCTTCAGTAATCCCCCAACTTTTCAAATGTCCTTTCAGGACACTCAGAATCCAAACTCTAAACTGCAATACAAGCTCCATATTTTCAAATATTCGAAAAACGACAAAAGTTTCTGCGCGCTTCGGACGCCGCAAATTACGCCCCTAGTGTCTGAGTACAATGGTGTTCAAACTTATAAAATCGTAAAAATTGGATGCTTACCACCCCCCCCCCCCTTCCCGATAAAATGTGTAGTTTCGCCGCTGTAGACACCTTACCAGGACAGGAGAAAAAATTTCGGCCAGATGTCCCCACTCCCCGACTTTTAAAATCAAATCGACGTCATGGGCTAAACTGCATTTAGTGGCTCTATAGCTATGCTGCTCATAAAGGAATTCAAGGTTTAGGGAAGACTTAAGGGTTCTGTGATCCTCATACATCCATTACTTCTCGCAGTTTGGAATTATTCATAAACAACTTGCATTTTATTCAGTCTCATTAAAAACATAGGCCTATATATTAGTACTATCTTGAAAATGCTCTATATTTTTAATTCGATACTTGTGGCACTTACGAATGCATTATGCAGCTGGAAAATAACAAAACAACTGACACATCGTTGCACAACCTTAAGCTTGGGATTGCAGAATTGTATGTGAACTTCACGTGAAAGCTTTTTGATATGCGTAACGTCACTTAAACGCTAATAGGCCTATGTTAAGCTATATCTTCCATAAATGCAAATGCGAATATGTGCATCACATATTTTTCGGGGCCGTGATTTGAAAGCAAACTCGGAGCTGGGATGCACGATCATCCTTACATCTTGATCATGTCATGTCTATCATTCACGCCGGAGAAATAGACTGCCTTGGTGTGCAGACGTTAGCGTTCTCAACTTAGATGCTGTCAGGGATTCTGGAAATGTAGGTCCAACAAATTCGTTAGTTTGTCAAGGGCACGTAAGGAAAAAAAAAACTAATTAGGGAATTAATCATTCGACAAGCACTTTCTGAGGCTCATCGCCGAACTAAACCGGTACTTGTGAAAATCGGTGTTTCATGCGATATCATAAAAGGATATAATAGTGGGAATAACAGCCACGGTTAGGGTAAGGCTGTTACAGAAATGGACTGAAAGTAGGGGAAATTGAAGAAGACTAACAGTATAGATGCTCCGCCACTCCGGGACACTATGCAGGGTAATTTACCTCCCCCACCCCCTCCCCAAAATGGATTCACTTACATTTTCGGCGGTGCACTTTATGCGTACGGGTGTCAGATTTCATCGCTCTTTAACTAGAGTGAATGCATTTCTTGACCGTGATATATACCCTCCAAGCTAAGTACCTTTTAGTTATGTATCATATTCGGCGGTAATAAGCTAGAAAGAATGCATTTCCTATCGTACGAATCTGTTGATTTTTATGCTAATGTAATCGTGGTTTGAATATTGTGGAGTTGGGTCCTTAGTCACAGGGACAGGGGTGGGGTAGCACAAAAAAGCAAACGCCCTCAACATCCTTTAAAAATCAAACTGTTTGCACTGAAACATTAAAAAATTACCACCCAGAAAAAAAAAACAGCGAACCTAAACCTTTAGATTAATTCCGTCCAATTGGCAAACCTTGCACCAGTTTGCATTTATTGACAGGCTTCTTGAAAACAGCAATAACAAAATAAGGGAACAAAGTATTCGACAGTCCCCAGACCGGCAAAGTGTCCATAGTACCCCCCCCCCCCCACCCAAATTATTTACCCTTACTTGAAACGGGCCTGGTTAATAGAGGTCTTGCATGTGACGTCAGAGCTTTTCAATTTGGCATGAATTAGGATGGAACTGATCATGCGCAAGCGTTATGTTGCCCTTACGCGCGCACAACACAGTTGTTGTAAAATGGACTCCTGGATGACAAAATAGAGAGACGAATCCGAATAGTCTGATCGAATCGGGCGTAACTGGGTCCATCAGTTTTAATCTTCCAAATTCTTTGCTTTGATGTGCCATCGAAAGACCATACACTGAAATACCACTTGATTCCCTCAATTCCACTTGATATGAGGATTTAGAAATGCATACAGACAATAAAACTAAGACAATTAACTGGAAGACTCCACGAATGGTCGCCTTCAAGCTCGTGCTTGTAGTATTTTCCAGTGGTGTAGCCACGGAGAAAAATGCCCCTAAACTACCCCCCCCCCCCCAAAAAAAAAAAAAAAAAAAAAAACGTTCAAGGTAGTGTATTGAAAACACGTGTCGATTGCATCGATAGGCGCACGAGGCGGGGGAAAGGGCAGACTGCCCCCCCCCCCCGATTTTCTCAAGATCTTAAATTTGGATAGGAATTTGGGAAAAAATCGGTCAGCCACTTCAGTTTCAAATATTGGCATAGTTGTATTTACTCAGCCAAATTCTTTGCTTTGCTGCGCCATCGAATGACCATACACTGCAATACCACTTGATTCCCTCAATTCCACTTGATAGGAGGATTTAGATTTGCATACAGACAATGAAATTGAGAAAATTAACAGACTTCACGAATGGTCGCCTTCAAGCTCGTGTTTGTAGTATTTTTCAGTGGTGTAGCCACGGAGAAAATGCCCCTAGACTTCCTCCACCCCGCAAAAAGTTCAAGGTAGTGTATTTAAAACACGTGTCGATTGCATCGATAGGCGCATGAGGCGGGGGAAAGGGCAGACTGCCCCCCGATTTTCTCAAGATCTTAAATTTGGATAGGAATTATTATTAGATTAACGTTATCTACATTGTGACATGTGATACTTATTTATTCGATAGGTTTTCGAAGCACAATCATGAGAGGACTATATTTGTACATTTCCTTAACTTGAAGAACATTATTTACCTCACGTCCTGGATCTTCATTCACGGTTCGAAGTTATTTCCAAAATAACTAAATAAATTTGAGAGACCCGAAAGAATTTGGAAATATGATTCTCGTTTCTTTTGAAAATTTTTTCTTCTTAATGAAACGAATCTCAAATTCGCCTTGACGTGTAGATATATTCCTAGATCCGGAATTCGCCTACCTATCAAGGCAACAAAGACTTGATTTTGTGAAATTACGATTATATCGCCTTGTATTAAAATGTAATGTGCTGCTTTGTTTGGTTTTCAATGTGCGCGCCTCGAAAAATTGCAATATTTTTTCAAAGTAAAAGACCTAATTAGCTGTCTCGAAAAGGTAAAATCCGTGTAAATACGCGTGTATCAAGATTACTTGCACGCATGTTAGAAGGACAGACGTGAAGCGATATTTTCGACCATTTTAGGTAAGACGAGAGCACCAGGCTTGCGCGGCGATTTAAGGATAAGATTACATTATTCTTTTTATTACGTTTCATGGCCAAGTGCGTTTTATGAAGGGTGCTTACTGGGCAACACCACTGGTATTGTTCAATGCGAAAAGTGTACTGACCACGATGCATTTATTTTAATGGATTTAGCTCACTCTTCGTCACCAGTATGCAATCAATTATTATCTGAGCTACTTACCGTCCGGCAAAAAGATGATGAGATTGATCCTTTCAATTTAGACGACGTAGTTAATGACGATCTCAGACCTTTTCAAGTTTATCTTTAAATAATGCAATCAGCCTAAATGATCTCTTTGAAGATTGTGTCGATTGTATATGCTTTGTTAGGTTAGGGATTAGGTTTGGAATTAGCATCGTTAGACAGTAAGGAAATTTTCTTGTTAAACATGGCACATCGCCCGAAGTGGTGTCATTCTGATATAAACTCATTTTTACTTCCGAAAGGGGCCCTTGTGCATTAACCTATTCTTCCTATAAATGTATTTTATTGCTGCTATAAATAAATTTTATATTTATACTTGATTGAATTAATGAAATGAAATAAATGAAAACAACAGAAGCCTTATCGTGTAGTATTGAATATTGTCTCTTTTATTTAGAACACAACTTTCTGTAATTGAATCGGTGTCACTGAACTCGACCGACGGAAACCTGGAAACGGTTTCTCTTATCCAATGACGAAGAATTATAACCTAGTCCAGAATAATAAACAAACCGAGAAAGGAGGTGATGGTTGCCTTTTCATCATAAGTGATACCCTATTTAAAAGAAGTAATAAGCTATCCTTTCAATAAACCATTGGAATTATTTTTTATTGAAATAAGCAGCCTAGGTTGGGAGAATTGGAACTCTCTGAAGTGGTGGTGGCGCTCTACGTAAGCAGTGCTTAAACTGCCCCCCCCCCCTCCCCCTTGGAATCTGCTAATGATACGTTCATGACTTCAATTCATTTCCATTTATTCCCATTCCTCAATTTTCTTCTAATACACTTTACATTATAGGCGAATCCGATCAGCGCTTGTGTTTAGTGACTGTAGGCAGCCATTAGTGGGGCCCATCAGCCTTAAATCGTCTTCATTTATTGTCTACATGAATTTCAAACTCTTATATTCAGTGAAACTGAAGGAATCAATATTTAATTTAGTGTACATCCATCGATGATACAGGTGAGCAGGTAAATTGAAAGATTAAAAGGTGATGGACCCAAGTTATGGCCCACTGAAATCAGACCATCACTGCTGTCAGGATTCGTCTATATATATTTACATGCATGTTCAAAAATGGACTCTTTAAGGCTTCACAAACCACCGTCCACCAAAACGAAGAGGCCTGCGTCCAATTTTAGACGCAAAATTCATTACCATAATATGACTTATTCATGTCCTGCCTCATTTTTTATGTTTGGTTTTAAGCGAGTGTTTTTTTTTTTTTTTTTTGTAAACTGAAGGACTAGTTTGAAACCTGACCGGATCACTACTGCGTTACATAACCGCCTGTCCACTGGGTACTAACGGGAAGTGTGCTTTACGATGTCATATCAGCTCTGTGGGTGGCATGGGCTACTGCATGATTTAAACGGGACCAGATTCTGCCTTCTTGTGAATATTCACTAATATTCATCCAGTATCGAGGCCACATATTTCTATGAATATCCAAAGAATCTGTTTGGTGTTCGCTTTGGAGGGAAGACTTGGTGGGGATATGACTGAACAAGGAATATGTCCTACAGTCTGCTACGCAGGCAACACCCTTGTGGGTGCTGATTCTACGAGTTTTGTGAAATTTGCCTTGAAATTAATTCCGATGTGTGATTTTTCAAGATATAAGCAAGTAAAGTTACATGCAAATATGATTGCACAGTTGACACCGCAACTTTACAAATTTTGCATTTCTCACAGGGATGTTCTGTTTCTGTAAGTAATGTCAAGGTCAGCACAGCAGTCTGAAAAAACAAAGGGAAACAAAGCATGCGTTGTTCATGTGAGGAAGAAATGTACCGGTAAATTTTGCTTCCCTCAAGCTCAATTTTGGAATACAAACCTAGTGAATTCATTTACTTCTTTCTCGATAAATATACATGTCCGATTTGAAACTACGTTTCACCACACTGACGTAGACTTGATTCTTTTTGACATATATAATATGACTTTTGCTGAAATCCCCTTTCAATATATGATTTGTGTTTCAAGAATAATCATTAAATGAAGCTTACATGTACAAAGATTTTCTACAGAAAAATTATCTGAATCCATGAGAAACGCTTAACCGGTGAGGATGCTCTGAAGGAGTCACAAACTATTTTGACATGAGAAATCTGCAAACCATCTTCTCTATAAGAATTGAAGGTCTGATCTTCTCACGCCGAGGTACAATTTTTGCAGTTGAGTCCACGTAAATTCTTCATTGGCTCAGGTCTTTGGTTGACAGCAAGTTTAAAAAAGAGTACGATAGCTCATATTAAACGAAATGTACTGTATTGAGGGGTTTTTCATCGCGCAATATTAAAATATTGGGATCTTGTATACTCACTATGAACAGGGAGCTAAACAGCTCCCTGTTCTTGCTCTTTTCGACAAGAGATGGGGAAGCTTTTGTTTCTTATTCGTTCTAGTGTGATCGCGGCTTAAATTCCTTTAGATAAACCTTAATTATCCCCCCCCCCCATTCCTAGTCCCCTTCACCCGGCTCATATCTAATGGAACATATTTGTCGGAGGATGTATCCGTGTCAGGTAACGTGAAGCAAGTTGGCACACAGTCCCGATAATGTTTTCAATCATGAAGTTGGAAGTTCCGTTTTCTATCAGACCACGCATATTGCCGGGGAGCGCCCCTATTAATTTTCCAATGAAAATCTTCCGACTGAAGGAAAGAAATAAATACCAGCCCTTTGCGATAATCCACCACAACTAAAGTTTGAAGACTTTCCAACAGGAAGCATGGGCGTCCGCAGAAAAAGTCAGGGCGGGCAAAATTTCTAGGGGTAGGGCAAAACCTCCGAGTCACCATGAATTGACATGAAGTGTGCGAAAATTTCAGCCCCAAATGCCTCCCAGATCGCCGGAAATGCAGTGGCGTCGCCAGGGGGGCAGGGGGCCCATGCCCCCCCCCCTGAAAAATCGTGTGCCCCCCAACTGATATTTGAGATTTTCAAAAATATATGTCTTCTTTAGTTAGAGTGTGACTATGAATTTTTTAGGATTCGATTCCTCTGTTGAAAAGAAAAGGCAGTAAATTTTCATGTTTTCCAAATGACAATATCGCAAAAAACCTTGGAAATGCCATTTCCGGCTGTCTGAGGCTGTTACGTTTTTTCAAAATTTTCTTCACACTTCCGACTACGTCAATTGGAGGTGGCGCACAGCTCAGGTAACCCTTCAAGCAGGATTAAGCCTGATTGAAGGGTTACCTTTTTTCCTTCAGAAGATCACATCTAATTGCCCATCAACTGCCTTTCTTTCTCTTTATTGTACGGTGTAGCTCACCTTCCTCAAATTGTCAGCCTGAGACGCTATTGAGAGTAATTTCACTAACGTTTGTGTTGTTACCAAAAATAAAATCTTACTCGAAATTGCCCTGTAAGTAATTTTTAGACCAGTGTAAAAGCAACCCTTTAAAAACAACTTTAAAACCTTACAAACACGCTAAAGACCCAGGAGCTTCCAGGGGCCTCGCCCCCTGGACCCCCACCAAAACTCACATTGAAGGGCCCATCAATTTTTTTCTCTATAGATCATCTACCCCATTTTCAAAATGTCAGCCGGATCCGCTCTTGGTAGTTGAATCAGTGGTTTTTTACCGAAAGTCTTACTTGAAAGTTACCCTGGTGGTAACTTTTACACCAGTGTTAAGTCAATAAAATTACCCTTAAATAACGTCTTTAATACCTCAAAACCAGTTAAAACCCAGGAGCGTCCGGGGGCTTCCCCCCTCTGGACTCCCACCAAAATTCACATTGAAGTGCCCATCAACTTTTTTCTCTATAGATCATCACCCCCATTTTCAAAATGTTAGCCGGATAAGCTCTTGGTAGTTGAATCAGTGGATTTTTGGTTTCGGTGAAGAGAGAAACCTATGCATTCATGATGGCGTGTGTGTATGTATGTATGTATGTGCGTGTATGTGTGTGTGTATGTGTATGAAATGTGTATGAATGAAATGTCTGGTGACGCCACTGCGGAAATGGCATTTCTAAAGCCCTTTTGCGCATAGAAACTTGGAAAAAAAGTTTTGTTCTGGTTTTTGCTTTGATTTTTATACATTTTTGCAATTTTTTCACTTTCCATACCTGCGGACTCCCATGACAGGAAGGTATTAAAATATAAGGCTCATTCAAACAGGCGCCCCGACCTATCACCCCTTCTTCAGCCTCTCATCACTTTAGCAAAAGTTTGTTGAATTACCAGGGAGTTGCTACTCAGCTACACTAGCCCGAATTAAGTGGAAAGGGAATTAGGTCGCTCTACCCCCACTGAAGCTTTCGGTGTTTTGGGGGAATATTGGCTGATTTTCTTTGCCTTCGTACAACTATTCCGGGTAAACTGTGGAAAAATACTCCAATAGGCACAATGTGTATTTATTGATCTTCAACTGACGTATTGCATAAAAGGAATACGAAACATTTCGCACTCGCATCGCGTGCATTCATCGACAACTTTTTTTCACAGGTAAACACCAGCTTCAGATATATTTATGGTTGAATTAAGATACAGTTACTCGATTAGGATATTATTCTTTCGCATGCCTCGGCGTGATTCTAAAGAAAAAAGATTTGAAATCGACAAAAACTATCGTTCCCTTTTGGTTTCTCTGTGAAAGATTTATTACGATAATACAGCATTCAAGCCTTCAAAGAAAGCTGGTCATTGGTACATGCAGCTCAGATCACGTGGGGAGTGCCCTTTCGAGGATTGTACATTCTGCGTCAACAAATGATGGCGCTCCACAGGTAGTTTTCCTGCGCTTGCATAATTTATCCGTACCACTGCGACTGGTAGGTTCGCCGTAGTTTGCAAATAACTTCATCTGGGGTGAAGACACAATTTCGTCGGAAAGTAGTCGTCACATACCCTCTCCTCGCTGATCAAAACCTAGGACTCCCACGTGACTACGTCAGAAATCTATCAAACTCCGGACTTCCCGGCTGAAATTCGGATGCTCCAACCAGTGGCCTGCGCAAGATTTCTCTGAATGGTGACCATGCTTTATGTTGAGTGATCCTCGGCCTGGCGAGGGGTCTAAGGGGTGTCTCCCTCCCCTTTGGATTTTTTCGAGGAATTTGGTGTCTTTACATGCGATCTGATGCTACGTATGCCATTTTGTGATGTAAAATTTGTTACAAAATTTTCGTATTTTAAGAACTGAAACAAGAGTATCATAGATGTCTTGGGGAGGGGGACACCTTGGAGGAGGGGATTTCCATTTCCTTGGGAAATTTTTGGCTATTTCAAGAAAGCTAGACGCAAAATGGTGCAAGTTTTCCAACTTTGACAGGGACAGTGTTGAAAGTTGAACTTGTGGTGGTTAATGGGGAAATAAGGAAATATGTGTGTCTTTACATGCAAACCAATGCCATCAGTACGCTACCTTTCGAAGAAAAAATTGCTTTTGAAATTGCGCACTTTCAGGAATCAAAATAAAAGAGCAACTCTGCTAAACATTGGCGTAAGAGAAGACTATACAACCAAATTGAAAAAATATGTCAATATTTCTCTATCTGTCTATCAGTCTATTGCGACTCTTGGCTAACCAAACTGGATCCACTGAACTGATGAAGTTGACGGTACCCGAACAGGGGTGGCGCCAGCGGGGGGGGGGGGGACGCCACCCCCGTCGGGGAACACTGCCCCCCCCCCCCCCCCCGTCGGGGAAGGTCGGCGGTTTCGTCTGGGAGGCCTAAAATAATAAAAAAAAAAAAAAAAAAAAAGAACCTACCAGGACTGAAGTAACTGGATGGGTGAACATATTTTTTTGTTTTGAAATGATATTTTAATACATATCGGAATCGATTTTCAATCACTTCTTTTTTGCTCCGTTATACCACATTCCATGTGTCCGTGTCCTTTCTCCTCCCCCGTTGGGGAAGGAGGCACTTTCCTTCGAGGAGGCCTAAAAATGAACGTAAAGGACTTGAAGCTATACTGGATGGATGATTATGAACTGTTTTTTTTTTCCTTTTTGCAATATTTTATTCTTTTGTAACAGTATTTTAATGCCTATCTGAATCTGTTTTAATAAGTTCTTACTAGCTCTGCCATCCCTCATCCATCTTCATTCCGCAAGGTCATGCCCCCGTCGGGGAAGGCTGCCGGCCTTTCCCCTGTTGTTGAGAAAACCGAATTTCGACGAGGGGCCTTCATCTTCATGTCCACGGTAAACTGAAAAAAGATGCGGGTCTGATAAACTTCAGTCACCCGAAAGTTCTTCTTGATTTTGCTTGCTAGAAGACCATAGTCTTTAAGGAAACTCACAATTCCGAATTCTCTCGACAAAAACAGACGAGAGGTTGATCATTATGTGCATGCAGTGCCCGATGGTCTGCCATCTGGCCTGCCCCGACAGCCAAATTCCAGCAACTCAGTGTAATGAAAATCGACCAGCCCGTTTTCAGTTACACTTACTGATAAACAGTAGTGTGAAAATGTCTCCCCATAAGTCTGACTGAAAAATTTATTTGAAGGTACCTTGTAACGTGACATATTTTCAAATACGTTGGAACTGAAAACCATTTATAGATTGAAATACGGGCAGTCACGTAAAAAATTTCATTTATTTAGTGAACCTTGTAATTATAGTAATTCCGTTGAATAGTCCCCCCGAAAAGAGACAAGACCATTAGATTTACTTGTAGCATTACCTTTTATCTGATACTTTTCTGATCTTTTAGCAATTTGGGTTTTTTCTATTGAAGTGAAACTTTCATTTCAAAGGAAAGCTCAAAATAACGAATGCTTCAGTTCTAGATACAAGTCCAGGAAATGCCATTCCGGCTATCTGAGGGGTTATATATGTTAGCAATTTTCTGTACGCTCCGCGCCAACTGATGGTGGCACTCCGCATAGATAGTATTTTGGTCGAACAGATTACTTAACAAAACAAAGCATGCTTGTAAATTGTTCTTCGTTTGGGGCAGTATTTTGAAGTAAAAATTGTATTGCGAAAAAAGCTCGAAAGCTGACTTCTTACATTCTAGTTTCGAACACGGAAATGCCATTTCCTGCTGTCTGGGGGTTCTCAATTTTTCAAAAATTTCCGTGCGCTCGACTTAGATGGTCTTTCGGGGATTACACTTTTCGGACAAAAAAAAAACAATTCTGCTCCCTCCCAAACGGAAACGCTCCCGTACACCTATGACAATAACATAAAATATGAAACTTCGATTATATGCAAAGCCAAACTTATTCCTCTGGAGAAAGTTCCAATATGGTCTGAGGGCCGGAATCTGTATGAGATATTCGTTAACCCCAACAAAACTACAGATCACCTCTACTTGATTTTTTCTCATGAGAAGGTAAGATTCTTCCATAAAACGCCCAAACTGTCATAAACTTTCCATTTTTCCTCAATATAAGCTTCATATTGTTAAAAGTGGAAATATTTGCCGTTTACGATGGATACTCCATGCAATAAATAACCAAAACCAATTTGTTAATGACCCAGCATACTGCCTAATTTTGTTCTTAAAAGGCATATAACTTAAAAAGCCAAATATTCATTATAACCTTACCAAAAAACCAAATTTTCTTTCATTAAATTCCAAAATTTCTCCAATTTAATAAGCCCTTACTTTTCTATTCTTCGTTCAAAAAGGGAAAAACTTCCTGGGCAAACTTGTAATCTCGACTCGATTTGACGCGTAACCTCAAAAGAATTTCAGCTGTCGCCTATATAGGCCTAACGTTTTTTATTTTTGCCATATGAAGGATAGATTCTCCAATAGAGACCAAAAATTTTTCTTAGTACTAACAAAAGCCAAATTTCTTTCAAAAAACCCAGATTTTTAAGTATTTGTTAAAAAGAAAGACCAAAATTTCGGCGCGTTACGCGCGCCTCAAATTCTACCAAGTCACGTCCAACCGGGACATAACATCACCTTTGTCGGGGCCTTGAAATTCTGCCCCCCCCCCCCGTCGGGCAAATCCTGGCGCCACCCCTGTACCCGAACTCCTGACTATAAATGATTTTACTTCTAACATTTCATTTCATTCATTGTTTCATTTCACGACAATTTGTCATACATGTGAGAAAGATCAATTGCATCAAATAAGAAAAAAGTCGTGAAAAGGGAAGTGTGTTAAAAAACCCTTGAGGGTTTGTCTAGAACACACTCCCCAGAAAGCATTAAACCGAAATAAAAGTTCACTTATGTCTAACTTTGTTTCAATACCAGTCCACCCCCTTCTTCACCCCCTCCCCAAAAAAACCTTCCCCCCCCCCTCCTTATCTTAGGAAAATACGAGAGGATACTTAGTATAGGTTTATCATGTAACGCCGTAAGACACTTCTAACAGATTTTACTAAAGGTCTACAGGCAGGATTAAGTTGACTTGAAAGGCTGTTCCATACTTTCACAGCACGATATCTCAAACTGTATCTAGTGAGGTTTTTTCCGTACACGGGTCGAAGGAGTGACGTATTTCTAGTGTTGTACGAGTGAAATGAACAGTTTTTCTCGAAAAAGTCGCAGAAAGTTGATGGCAGAGTGTTATTAAAGAAACGATGAGCGAATGTTGAAATACTTAGCCTAATAATGTCGTTTGGTTTTAGTAGGTTCAATGATATAAATAAGCCGTTGGTATGATCACGAGGGCGAGCAGAGCATATATGTCGAAGGGTTCTTTTTTGAAGAACAGTTAATCTATTTAAATGGCGAATAGTGGTGCCAGACCAGACAATACAGCAATAAGACAAATGTGGTAGAATAAGGGTAAGGTAAATTTGTCTCAGGATAAATCGAGGCAAAATATGCTTCAATCTACAAAGAATACCTACACCTTTAGAGACCTGATTACAGACGTGTGAAATGTGTTTTCCCATAAAAGATTGAAGTCGATGTACACCCCAAGAAATTTTACGTAAATGGCTTGCTTGATTCGTTGACCATCAACATGTATATCAAAGGCATGGTTTCTATTACATGAGTTGAAAACTAGGTAGTTGGTTTTAGATGCGTTCAGAGATAACTTATTTGCAGCAAATCACTTTGAAAGTACAGATAACTCGTTACAGACAGTAGTTTGTAATGTTAATAGGTCGCTATTTGAGAAAAAAATATTTGTATCATCGGCAAATAGAATGAGATTAGATTGTTTGGAAGCAAGACTGATATCATTCATATAGATTATAAATAGCAGAGGACCAAGAATAGAACCCTGTGGAACTCCACATTTAACATTTAAGTAATCAGATTTACAATTCTTAAGTGATACAAACTGCTTTCAATTCATAAGTAGCTTTTAAACCAGGAGAGTGGAGAACCTTTTATGCCGTAATGGGCTAGTTTGTGTAAAAGAATAACGTGGTCTATTGTATCGAATGCTTTCGATAAATCCAGGAAAACACCTAAGGAAGTTTCATGCAAGTCAATGGCTTTACTAATCATATCAATAGCATAAGTTAAGGCTAGTTCGGTTGAGTGCCCAGAGCGAAAACCATACTGTCCTTTAAATAGAATATTATGTTTTGTAAGGAAACTTTGTACTCGATTAAACATTAATCTTTCTAGAATTTTTGAAAGACCTGGCAAAACGGAAACAGGGCGATAATTAACAAAGTGCTTGGCATCGCCACTCTTGTAAACTGGAACAACTTTTGCCATTTTCATTTCATCAGGAAAAATTCCTAGCTTCAGAGAATTATTGAAGATGTGTTCTAATGGTTTGGTTATAAATGGTATAACCGTACGTATAATTGACGGGCGTAAATCATCGAAACCTGCAGACTTTCCTGGTTTCAGGCAGTCATAAGCTAACTTAGTAATTTCCTCCTCACAGGTCGGAAAGAGAAATAAGCTAGAATTATTTCTCTCAGGTAGACTATCAAAAACGGAAGTACTGGTCTGCTTTATTTTATCGGCCAGAGACGGTCCAAGATTAACAAAGAAATTATTAAATGCATTTGCAATTTTACGAGGCTCCGTATATAAGGAGACAATTTCCATCATTGAAAGTTTCAGGTTAACTGCCATTTGAACTATTCTTATGGATAATTTTGTTAACATTTTGCCATGTACTTTTCATATCATTTTTGCAGTCATTGAACAGTTCACGATAGTAATTTCTTTTAACAATGCGTATAATGTGGTTCAGTTTGTTACGGTACTTCTTAAATTGTACTTTATTTTCATTTGTTGGAGATTTCAAAAGTTTTCTATATAGCTGGTTTTTACGCTTAATTGAGTTAGCAGTGCCTGCAGTCACCCAATTTTTCTTCTCTTCTTTTTACGACCAATATGCACAAAGGGAAAACAGGAATCATATGTTCTGCAAAGTGTATCAACAAAACAGTTGTATGCTGCATTGGGGTCATCAGTGGAATAAACTGCCTCCCAGCTTGTGTTTTAAATACAAGTGGTAAAATATTTTACATTTCGTTTGCACAAGTTTCGAATGAAAACTTTCTCAACCTTAGGTTTCTGTATTCGTAGAGAAGAATTAACGAATATTGGAAAATGGTCACTTAAATCTGTTACAAGGATTCCACTCACATCAATTTTTACATTCGGATCAATAGTACTGACATTCACTAAGATATTGTCAATAAGGGAAGCTCTAGTGCTACATACCCTAGTCGGTTGAGTAATAGTTGGTAGGAACCCACTTGACTTAATAACGTTCATAAAATCTGATGACATGTTTTTCATGAGATCAATGTTAAAATCACCCATTATGTAACCAAACTTGATTTCCTCTGACACTTTACTTAAAATACTGTATATGGAATTATTGAAACTTGCGACATATCCACTTGGTGGGCGATAAACAACCCCAATAATAATATTGTGATGAACAAACGGTATACTTATTTCCACAAAAATACTTTCAATATTAGCACTGAAGACTGACATGTCATTACGAACATATGGTTTAAACTCATCTTAAATAAATAAGGCGACACCACCCCCTTTCTTACTTTTTCGATGATTTTCTATTAATGAATAACCATCAATCCCCAAGACAGGTGAAACACTGTCACGAAACCAAGTTTCAGTAAAACCTAATGCTGCCAAATTGTGATCAAGTAGTCCCAGGTAATCTGTAACACAATCGAAGTTTTTACTGAGACTACGACTGTTAAGGTGGAAGACATTAAATCCATTCTTGTCTACATTGAGAAAATCATCTATTTGAAAATAGCTGCTATTTTTGTGATCATCTCTAATCAAGTTACATCTAGTTTGATCGTCCTCAATAGGTGAAGAGAATAAATGGTCATTTTGTATACCTTGGTCACTTTGCATACCTACAGCATCATAAAATTCGTGAACAGTGGACACACTCTGAAACGGAAAAGCGTTGTCAAGGCAATAATGATATTGCATGCAAATGATAACATATTTTGCATGGTAAGGGGCCCGAAACTATCACTCACCGCACCCGAACATCTTCCACTCCCCAGACCCGTCTTGTTGGACTATGCCGGCAGGGGAAGTAGAATAAGGGATGGGCCTCTCTCCTTTGAAAATGTATTTCAAGCCTGTCCTTACTTGCAATCTAGGGCCACGGATGTTACCCTTTAAAGTGTACTTTGGAATTTGTCAACATTAACTGGGTATTTTAGGAATTAAAATTAAAGATTGGTATAACTGAGAGGCCTTGGGGAAATATACTCTCCCTCTTTGAACATTTTTGAGAAATTATGTGTCCTTACATGCAATCAGGGTGCCACATTTAAAACATTTCGAAGCAAAATTTTTTACTAAATTACGCATTTTTTACGATCTTATGAAAAAAAATGATCCGTGATCCGACACTGGTTCTAACCGAGCGCTGGACGATTTAGCTAATCGGTTATCATATGGTAGTGCCCATATCAGAAATCCTTTTACGCGTCTGTTAATTAGGGTAAAAAGCAGTGGCGTCACCAAGAAGCAAGGGCAAGTGCCCCTAAAAAATCTTGCGTTACTCACTGAGATTAGAGATTTTTTAAAAAATATATGTCTACTGTAGTCGAGAGTGTATAGCTTCAAAATGTGAAGTTATGATTCTTCTTTTGACAAAAAAGGCAGCAATTTTCATGTTTTTAGAAGTAAAATATCTCAAAAACACCCGGGAAATGCCATTTCCGGCTGTTTGAGGGGAGTGCGTTTTTTCTTCAAAAATTTTCTGCATACTTCTGACCGCTGAATACGTCAATATTATTGACGGGGTGCAGAGTTCAGGTACGGTAACCGTTCAGGAATGATTAGGCCTACAGTGTTTCCTTAAGAGACCACCTTTTTTTAACTCTCCATCAACTGCGTTCTCTTTCTTCTAGTTCAAATCCACTCAGTTCTTCAATAAATTCTTACTTGAAGTTGCCCTAAAAGTAATTTTTAGACCAGTGTAGTCCTGTAAAGACAATAAAATTACCCGTTAATTTAGTTCGTTATAGTTCTCTTCTTTTTTTTTACAAGTGTGAGTCCGATCCGCTCTTGGTAGACGAATCACTAGTTTTCTTTAGCACAGTCTTACTTGAACTTACCCTAGCTTGGGGTAATTTTTAGATCAGTGTCAGGTCAATAATTACCCTAAAGTAGCGACTTTTCATAGCTCACAAACCCCCTTAAAACCAGAAGTTTCCAGAGACTTCACCCCCGGACCCCCACCGGGGCTTTGCAACTGGATCCCACCAGTGGCCCTTCGGCGGGCCCCTGGATCATACCCGATGAGCCTCGCACTTCGCGCTTGGTGGCACCTCTGGCGCCCGAGAAGGGTCTGGCAATGCCCCTGCAAAATTAGAGTTCCTCCAGTGCCTCCCCCAGAATGAAGTCTGGTGACGCCACTGTCATGAGTGGGGCTGGGGGAAACGGCTCCGCGGATCATGCGTGATGAAGCTCCAAGTTGTGAGGTGATAGTCCCATTTTGTGTCCGTACATTGACTACCTGCTGTCAGTATGGTTTATCCCAGTCCCATGCGAATTTTGAACCCCATGCGAATTTTGAACCCCAATTACTGTTCAGTTTGTCCGAACCTGAGTCCCAGGTCGAGTAAACTCTCGACTGACGTATATAAACTCACACCTCCGTCACTCACACTGATTATCGAGGCCGACAGAACATTCATTAGAGGGTTGAATGAGTGGTTACGTATAGGATACAGTTGATGCGCTACGTATTACCAAGAATCAACTTTTTGCCTGTCACGGTTAGATCATGACATGACGTCAACAACCCGGAACCAACTGACTATTGTATTTGCGTAATCAGCGTAACAAAACACGGGTTAAGTTTTATTATTAGGTTGCAGCTGTGCCTGCAGTATCTCCATGCATATTGTACAATTACACTAAGCGCACCACATGAGTCGTCAGATCAGGCCGTACAGTTGACAGTAGTCGTGATTACCTGCAGGCTGCAGCATTATTTCTTCTACACAGAGAGAAAAGCACAAATCATTTGCCCAGTACATACATCTTGTCCAAACCGACACCGACTCGAAAATGTCGTTCTGTTCCTGGTTTAGTGGCGAACGGTACCGGGATCATTTCGAAGATGGTAATAATTTTTTGTATTGTAGACTGTATTAGGCATAACGCTATACCTAACGTAGTTGTGACTGACACTGACAGCCTGAAGTTACTGCACGCCCTAGAAACGTTAAAGGATCATAAATAATACACTGAACAGGTCAGATACTTAGGCCTATACATAAATAACTTTAATTTGGCCTATGAAGTGATTCACACATGCATGGGTTTGAATGCTTTGATGGATGTGGGTTTTTCTGTGGGTACTCCGGCTTTCCTCTCAATTGGCATAAACTACACTGTAGCCTAGGCTTGCCAAGAACACTGGTTGCTCAACCCACAAATTTGGTTTGGCGCGGAACTGAAACTCCTCGAGGATAGGTGGACCAGTCTTCAGTCAAAAACTCCAAAACGCCAAGAAAGGGTTACCGGTCGTTTTCGCCCCCTAGCCAGTTCGCCCCCTACCAGTTCGCCCCGGTCGTTTCGCCCCCTTGCCAGTTCGCCCCCTGAAGGAAGTCGTTTCGCCCCCAAGTGGAAGTCGTTTCGCCACCAGAGTTTGACATGGAATGAACTGCCCGTAAAATAGAGTTGTTATGGTTGTCATAACCGTTTAGACAAGTTACGGCAGTGTATCGTGGAAAGATTGTGACAAAAAAGATGCCAGATTCTAGAATACCACCAGCATTTATGAAAAATACTCATTGTAACTCCGAAAAAGTGAGTTCCAAAAAGAAAAAAAATTGTAGCTCCGAAAAAGAGAGTAGCTGCAAAAGAAAAAAAATTGTAGCTCTGAAAAATTGAAGAGAGTTGCAAAAAAAAAATTGTAGCTCCGAAAAAGAGAGTTGCAAAAGAAAAAAAATTGTAGCTCCGAAAAATTGAAGAGAGTTGCAAATGCAAAAAAAAAAAAATTGTAGCTCCGAAAAAGAGAGCTGCAAAAAAAAATTGTAGCTCCGAAAAAGTGAGTTGCAAAAAAAGAAAAAAAAAAAAAATTGTAGCTCCGAAAAAGAGAGTTGCAAAAAAAAAGAGTTGGAAAGAAAACTGCTTTGAAAAGATTAGGGGGCAAACTGGTAGGTCGAAGGGGGCAAACTGGCACGTCTTAGGGGGCGAACTGGTAATTGCTTGGGGGCGAACTGGCATTTAGGGGGCGAACTGGTAGGGGGTGAACTGGCAAGGGGGCGCAACGACCGGCTACCCAAGAAAGCATAGCATACAGTAACAGTTTAAAGGTGCCAACAAGGGCAAAAAAGTGCAACAGGAGCTAGGCCTAAATTAATACAGAGACAAAATCACAAAGCAACAAGTGCAAGTAAAAATATAACAACAAAAGGGCCCTAAAGAGATAGATGGGCGAGTATCATGTGTTTGCAACAATTATTGAAAGTGTCATCATACAGTAACTTGTCAATTGGCTCAGCTATTAAACTGACAGCTCAACAATGCAAAGTACCATAGCTCATATTACACAGCATGTACTGTACTTATATTAAATATAATGACACATTGGGGTCTCAAATACTCACCCTGAAGCAATAAACTGAGGGTTTTATCTGGACGAGGATGAATTTTAAACAGTTGGGGGAGGGGCTCAGGTACGGTAAGTAGGTTAGGAGAAGAATTATAATAACTGTTTGCGGGGGGTGGGGGGGTGGGGTTGGGGTTGGGGTGGTGAGAAGATCAAGCCTTTAAACCAAATCAAAAATCTTCTAACAAGATCAGTCCACTCAACCAAAGAAACCTGTACACTACTGTAACATCTTGTCACTATTGACACTCAACTTGACTGAAAATCTCAGTTTGATGCATTTGTAATAAAATCAGACTTGTATAAATTTAGCATCAAACATCACCCAACACTATACAGTAGATTGAAATAGCAGGGACCTGTGGGGCAATACTTAAATCTTATTGCACAGGCTGTACATGGTCATTTCTCTGAATGTACCACACCATCTTTCGGTGCAATGAGCAATCACATCAGATAATTTACAAAAAAATATTTTCCTTTTTAACCTTTTTATTCATGGAGATACAGTAGACACAAAATCCAAGGGTCATTGAACCTAATTAATTTTTAAAGAGTACAGTATGAGGAAAGGTGGAAAAGATTCACGATTTCTTCAATATTCTCATAAAAGTATTTGGCTATTTTTATTTTCACACTTGGCCCGTGGTGCATTTGTGAATGTTTTATCTCACTTGAGGGGTTTTGCAAGATTTGGAGCAGCCGCATCAGAGCATCTGTAGGCAGAGCTTCTGTGCCTGGCTGATGCACAGGATGTTTTTAACCAGCATCAAGTGGGACTTTACATTTGAAGCCTGGAACCCGATCTACAGTAGCAAAAATCCTGGTGTGGATGAACTAGATACTGTATGGTTGAATAGGTTGTTAAACCATTTCTGAGTATTTTTTGAGTCCTTGATTCCTCATAAAGCTCTTACAGTACATATCATGAGCTACAGGCCATTGCTGATGGCACCTGAAGTGTGAAGGTGTATTTGGACCCCTGAAGAGTTATTTGGATACAACTTTGTGCATAACATCACCACTTATAAGCAGGCTTCACAAATGACCTTCCTAGTTGCCAGGGGCAACCAAATTTCTTTTTCTGGGTGGTAGAACCACAGGGCATAGTGTCTTATCACACAACTGCTCAGAGAAAAAAAAAAAGAAAAAAAAACTGGCAATTGCTGTGCAAAAAAATAATACTGCAAAGGTGAAACTATAAAGGCACTGGAATTTTTTTCTTATTTTAATGAAGATGAAGAAGGGAGATTTTACCCTTTTTCATCTGGAAGGGGGGGGGGGGGAGAAATCCCCTGTAACCCTTAACAGAGACACTGGCTCTTTTGGAAAGATGAAGACTTTACATAGTAAATGCTTGAGAGAACAGTGAGAGTACTGTACAAGATATGATCATAGAAGCACTTCTATACTGTGTTACGTTTCATTTCGGTGCATTGGGCTTTGTTATTCCGCACCTGGTTGTGTAAATAAAGGAGGTGTTTTAATCCCCCCCCCCCAACACTTGGCATTGTTTTTCCTTACTACCGTCAGCTAGTCTACTTGTACCAAGGTGTAGCTCAAATATCAACTAGCGGTATCATGGTGGTACTGTATTAATATAAATGCAAATTTTATCTTGTTTCTCTTTTCATTTTTTAGGGGTTTATCTGTGCTCCGAGTGTGGCTACGAACTGTTTTCTAGTAAGAAGAAATATGAACACAATTCGCCCTGGCCTGCCTTCACAGAAACAGTTCATAAGGATAGCGTATCAAAGAGGCCTGATGGACCAAGAGCCTTAAAAGTACAGTAACATTGTTGTATTCTACATTTATTTTTCCTACAAGTTAGAATTATCTGAAATTGTTATCTTGTATCTTTAGTCTGAATACAATCAATCCATCCAACACTTCATTTTGTTTTAATCACAGTAATATGTGAAAATAATGATTACAGATCATACAACCTATTTTGCTCATACTTACCTCACCTGTTTCACAATTGGACTATTCCATTACCACTGAATGACATCTGGAAATGTCTTCAGTAGGCGGTGCTATATACCTCATTGGAGTCCGTCCCTGGACACACCCCTTATTTCATTGCCATGGAATGTTACAGTCAAATATTTCAATAGCTCTCAATTTTTCCAGATTTTTGGATCCCTTTTTGGACTTCTTCTCTCGGAAAGTAAACAAACCATACAATTAAGAACAAATTTGGTCTTGTTTATGGAAGTACTGTAATGTATCCTTGAAGTGTGCTTCACAGTTTGGAAAATGAGGGTTCTCCTAGAGCTCTATGGAAAAAGCAAAAGAAGCAATTTCTCCAATAAACAATACCTACAAACCCTCTACCTGATCACCTCACACTCACAATCCCAAGTACCCTTCTCTCATGAATAGTAGTGAGAAATATGTTTTTTCCTAAGCTCTCCATGCATTCCTACAACTGGTTCAAACCATGATATATTTCTGAAAGCGGGCCAATCATGAAGAATTTTCTAAATAATCAAAAATTAATGTATGCTCCAATTAGCATCACTCTAAATGTGAGTACCTTTGACACATTGCCATTTTTTTTTTAATTTCCTTAATGAATTAAAGTTTGCCCAGCCATGTCAATAGGCAAGTAACTAGTGTAAATACCAACCTTCTCTGTTTAAATTTGCAATTGTGTAAGAAATTTTTGGATGCTGGCAAATTGTCAATAATATATGGTAGAGGATCACCTTTAAAAGAAGAAATATTTCTTTAAATTATTCACAAACTGCAGAACAAGAAAAACTTGAATTTTGTTATCAGCAAAGACCTGAATGCTGCAGATATCATTTTTGGTCTAACTGCTGTACAGTAGTTGAAGCAGCTGCTCAGCCTGTACAGTACCTTGTACTGTAATGTAATTAACCCTTTGCCGTTGTTTGGGTCCTTTTGGACCCATGCGGAGAGCTCGGCTGTCACACATCTTTACTGTTTCACTCGGAGCTCGAAACTGCGAGCAGCTACCCGAAAATTTGGCCACAACAGCGAGAGAGACAATAGTTTAAGGTCACGGGGTCAAAGGCCTACGGAAGCCGATGCGGGGCGGGCTACGTCCGCTTTTCCGCCCACTCCCGATGCGCGCAAATATGCCCTGATCGGAGCACAACGGTAAAGGGTTAAACCCCACCCTTTGTTATGTCACTTAAAACAGCACAGTACTGTACTGTAGCTGGGCAAAATGAGCCTGCATAGCTCAATATTCCTTTATAATCAGCAAACAACTCACCCCTTTTTTGGAGGAACTTTGAAGGCCTTTCTGTGTTTGAACAAAATTTTGCATGCCTGATCAGTCCCTCCTTATATGTTACCCCCCCCCTCCTGCAAAAAAAACCCACTTTTCATATCATATTGTGCTCAAATCCCAGATAATGGACCTGTCCAGTTTGTAAAAATTTCAAAGTACATTTAATAGATGTATGCAGGAATCCTAATGTTCATGAAGATAATTTCCTTAAAAAAGAAAATCCACCAATCTTTCTTCCTTACAGTTTGTCGCTCATTTTGAGTATATAGCTGGTTAGATGTAGTTTTATGGCCCATTTTCCAACCTATTGGTTCAAGTCAAGCCAGCCACGGCTTTTTTTTTCAGTTGTATGGTAGCTCCCTGGCTTGTTTTTCCATTGCTTATGCAGAGCATCAGGCACAATGGCAGTAGGTTCATTTTGAGTACAGTATAATGCAGTACAGTAATGTATGTAGCAAAATCCTTATTCAAGCCATATCTTAAATATAGGTGAACATCAGGTACAAGTACATTCACTCTAAAAGTATGGTATACAATTTTCCTCTCCTGTATTGTCAAGTGGTTACAGCATCAAACTTGCATCTGTGAGTATGGGAGTCCTAGTCCTAGATGTACCGTACTACTAATGTTCGTGGTGCTCAGCAAAAGCAATGGGGTAGGGAAGACAAGCCAGTGGGCCACAAACAGGAAAAAAGGCTGTGGCAGACTTGACTTGAAGCAATAGAAACTGGGACTTGCAACTCCATCTATTAGCTTAACCAAACCATGGACTTACATCCATGGACAGAGCATGTAATGTGTACGTCCTTGCGTAGATGGTCTCCACCAACTGGGACAAAAAAGGCACACCAAGATGGCCCCCTTGAAGCTATAAATTGTCTCATTTGACGAGGACTATGTAATATAAACAAAAGTTTATCTTGAATAGGAAACAATATCATATTCCTGCAATATGTGGAGTGATTTTGACCTTGCCTTGCCATATTTTAAAACTATTTCAACTTTCTTTCAAAATACGGGGATATACTTGAGCAAGTCCAAGCTGTCACACAAAATCATAGCAGACAGCGCTTTTTCTCAAACATACGGTAGCAACCATGTACCCCTCTGTATGCTCTGTCCATGTATGGGAAGTCCGTGGACCAAACCTACAGTATGTGTCATTAATTTTGTGGAATGGGTTTTCCCGTTTCTTGTACTGTAGGTATCATGTGGAAAGTGTGGTAATGGACTAGGGCATGAGTTTCTTGGCGATGGACCAAAGAAAGGGCAATCACGTTTCTGAATATTTTCTTCATCCCTGAAGTTCAAGTCGAAATCAGGTACAGTACAAGGTTCTCTTCTTGAAAGAAATTTCCCAAACTTCTCAGTTCAGTCTTTTCAGAATCAAAAATGAAATCATGAGAGTGAAATGTCTGCTTGAATGTCACTTTCTCATGTTTAGTAAAATAGAGCATATGTAGGACATCATGGCCTAAACTTCAAAGCATTTTTTCATTCTGGTTGTTTCTATTGAAAGGTTTCAGCATTTACATTATCAAATTAGCAAGTTTGACATATAACTGCAGTGAGTGTTTACAGACATTGTGCATGCAATCCTGAGTTGAATGAATAGTGTGTGACAGCTGAGATACAGTAGGAGGACAGTTGATGCAATCAATGTACATTTTAAAAGTGGCGTAATTAGCCTCAAAGTAATCTCAAGTATCAAAAAGAAGAAATGAACAAAAAATGCCAGTTATGTAATATGTACAGTGTACAATTTGACTCCATTCATGGTACTGAAACTCAATTTTTTTCAAATGCTCCCACCCCTCAAACACTTCCACCTTGCCTGCCAACATCCTTGGTTTATAGCCTTTGAAGAACACTGAATAGACAAACTTTGTACTCAGTACAAGGAAATTTTCTCTTGAAGTATTAACTCAATGGGAATCAAGAATGTTTGATATTGCAAGTCAGCTGTAATCAGGAAGTTCATTATCTTGCTGTAGTGGAAATTCTTCATGGATTTGTCATAGAAATGGGTGAGGGGAAATGTATAAAGAGTAATTTTTAGCATGTCATTCCTTTGACTTTGCACACAGAGAACATGCTTCAGTTAATTCTTATACTCAAATGCGAGTGTAAACAGTCAATTCTGGCATGAAGCCCCTCAGACTTATGCATTGAATAAGCATGTCATCACAAAACATGTCAGAACCTTACACAGTTAGTCATTGCCTCTTGAAACGTTTTGGTATTACCCTGTAATATATGATTAACTTCAATTCATTAAATTAATTAAAACAGGTAGGTTGTGGCATTATCTGATACTAGTGTTCATCCAGTTCATTGTTTCAAGTTTTGAATTTTTATGTGTTCTTAATGGATAATCTGTCTTGTAAATAGACAGGTATCATCTTTGTGCTGTGGGGTGGAATTAAATCCTGCAGCTACTCTGAAGTACTTCTCTATTAGGTTTCTAGAACCCCAAAACAATTAAAAAGATAATTAAAAGAAGTAGCCAATTAGAATAGGTAAAACCTGTAGTAAGTGCATTTGATGTAGGTAGTTAAAGGGCTTGAAGAAAAACTTGAAGAGAATGGTTTCTTTCTGAAAAGTGAAAGGAACTTAAAGAAACCAAGAGAAACTGGAAGAAACTGAAAGACATTGTGGAATGACTGTTTACCAACTGAGGAAAAGGTTTCTCAAACAAGTGTCTTCAATGGAGGTGGAAACTCCTACACGAAACTGGAAGAAACCTATTTGTTCCACGTGGAAAAAACAGCTTTTTCCAAGTTTTTTCCCAACATTGAAGAAACCTGGGAATCCTGGTTACTTATCTTAATAATCTGTCTTGTAAATAGACAGGTAGCATCTTTGTGCTGTGGGGTGGAATTAAATCCTGCAGCTACTCTGAAGTACTTCTCTATTAGGTTTCTAGAACCCCAAAACAATTAAAAAGATAATTAAAAGAAGTAGCCAATTAGAATAGGTAAAACCTGTAGTAAGTGCATTTGATGTAGGTAGTTAAAGGGCTTGAAGAAGAACTTGAAGAGAATGGTTTCTTTCTGAAAAGTGAAAGGAACTTAAAGAAACCAAGAGAAACTGGAAGAAACTGAAAGACATTGTGGAATGACTGTTTACCAACTGAGGAAAAGGTTTCTCAAACAAGTGTCTTCAATGGAGGTGGAAACTCCTACACGAAACTGGAAGAAACCTATTTGTTCCAAGTGGAAAAAACAGCTTTTTCCAAGTTTTTTCCCAACATTGAAGAAACCTGGGAATCCTGGTTACTTAGTTAAATAGACTTAAAGGACCAATCCTCTTGACCCTTTAGTCACCTCTACAACAGGCAGGAAATACCGTTGGCACATTCTCCAGCCCCCAGCCCATTATTTTGGACAGCCATGGGGGTTTGGTAAATTTTGTTGCCCAGACAACCCACCATTAGTGTTATGAGTAAACCCACTTACTTATGACACAAGATTTCCTCACCCCAGCTGGATGCAACTAAACATCATACCTAGGACTCACTCACTGTTGATGGAGGAAGCAAGATCTTTTCAGCATTATATGTTACACTTCTATTGAAGTATCTTGCTCTCCTTGCCATAAACCTTTAAAGTGACAAACAGTTTTCAAGAAGTTTTCCTTTTATAGATGAATCCGATCAGACAGGGGGTTTAGTGACTGTAGGCAGTCCTTCAGCCCTAAATCATCTTATTTTGTGTTTACTGTACATGAATTTCAAACCCTCATATTCAGTGAACATGAGGGAATAAAGATACAATTTCTTGCACAACCATCCATGATAGAGGTAAGCAAGAAAATTGAAAGACTAAAGGCAATGGACCCCAGTTATGGACCACTAAATCAGATTATCATTGACTTTCTGGATTTGTCCATACCAAGAGAATAGGCAATGAAAATGCCCTAATAACACATTTTATCCTATCTTCTTAATAAAGTGGTTTGTGTGGGTATTTTCTGTATTGAACAATGTTAGCTTTGATAAGGTCTGTCCCACAAGACAGTTATTTTTGGAGTTAAATCAATGTAAGGTAGTGCAGTCTGGTGATTGATTACACACCAAAGCTTAAACCTATACAGATGGAGCCACAGGTGTTGTCCTATTGTAGAAACATACTAACCACCTGTTTGGTCTAATGGTAAGAGCATCTGCTCATGTGAAAGGCAGGGTTCTATACCCAGGTGGATTCATACCAAAGATTCTAAAAATGGAACCTACTGCCATTGTGCATGATGCTCCGCATAAGCAATGGAGTAGGCAAAACAAACTAGTGAGCCACAACTGGAAAAAAGGCTGTGGCAGGCTCGACTTTAAAGAATAGGATGGAAACTGCATGGGCCATAAAACTCTAACTAACTAACTAACTGTAGAAACATTCCAATGGACTTGGTAAAGGGATGTGTGATACATGTGGAATAGGGAATATTTCAGTAAGAAAAGTAACTACCTTTTATAAAATTTTGTTGCGCTTTGTTGTGTTGTGTTAATGGCAGTTATATAATATACATAAACGTTTATTTTTTCTTCAGGGAAAGTAAAAAAGAACCAAGAAATGGAGCAATAAGTTGAGTTTCATTGCCATGGCAGGATGCCCTCAAAGTAAGTACTAGTGAAAGGCAGAGTTACCCATACCCTCGTCATAAGTGTGACCCTGTCTATGGAGTAGAGAAAACAAGCCAGTGAGCCACAACTGAAAAAAGAACATGGTCAGCCCAACTTAAATCAATTGGTTTGAAACTTAGCTTAAAAACTCCTAAACTATTCTCTTTTGTGTTCTCATTTCCCTGTTATTATAAGAAGACGTACAAGTTTTAGTCCCTTCCCTTGCCTGTGCAAATATCCTGGGGCCAGTTCAAATGCTACCTCTGTAGAATGCAATCAGTACTAAGCTTGTTTGTAAAATTTGGAAATCTTCCTCCCCCCCCCCCCTAACCATAACTTGTATTGACCCTGAAGAAGCTTTTAACAAATATAAAGGTGCTCTGCTCTTTATGTACCTGAACAGCTCATCAAGACAAGCCCAGATACAGCAGCCTGCTCAGTGTTTGTGGAGTTCTGTTTAAAGTAATTACCAAGTTTGAGGAAAAGTGTGTGAAGAATTACGGTTGGGGGGGAAGTGGTAAAGTAATCGAAATATTAGCTTGAGAAAAACTTTGAAACTGGAATGCATCATTTTTTCTTTATTTTTTCTTTATTTGCAGGAAGAATATTTTTTACAGAACTTTGGCTTCTGTTTTTTCACCGAAGAACGTCCAGAAGTGTGCCTTCTCTCAACGAAACTAGCAATCATTTTCACATTTTAACTCTTTTTATTTCGTTCAATATGGAATCATTCTCCAGTGCTCAAATTCCATTTGACTGTTAGTCTTTCAGCAGAAATCAGTGGAGGGAAGATTTTTATTGAGTATTATGTCACCTTTCTATTTCCACTTTCCATGGGAAACATTGTGTTCTTGTAGTGTTTTAATATGAATGTTCTGCTTGTGTCAAGTCACTCACAGTCACTGAAAACCTTGAGGATTTTCTTAATACCTTACAACAATGTTAACTCAACAGTCTTTCATCTTAAAAATGAACATCATTTTAAAAATTAATGGATCTTTCATAAGTTCTTTTCAGAATTCCTCTCAACATCATTTCAAGATGATTAAAAGTAAAAATTGTTGTTCTAAGGATTGATTGGTATGGTAATGCCTTTTATAAAAAAAAAAAATGCCAAGAAGTTAGTTAATCTTGTCTGGGCTTAGCTCATAGCACAAAATATGTACTGTCTTCTTTTGAATAAGAACACAGGGAGCTGCTTTTTTAGTGAGAGAATTCTCAACAAATTTACATCCATCAAACTGCTGTAGGTAACAACAGTGATCTGATGATTTGTCCTGATTAGTCATAAGCCAGTAAAGGAGACAGGAGTTATATTTGTCGAATAGGTCACCATTTGGGCAAGAACATGTTGCCTGGGTTTTCATACTAAGAGAGAGAGAGTGAGAGCATATTTATTTTTCTTAGCTCTCTTACCTAAATTGGATGGCATAGGCTCCCTACTTCCCTGTCTCCCATCCTACATCCTCGTATGCATACTGCTTGTATTTAAGATTAACTGTTACATTCTGAAGGAGCACACTGGGAAAAATTTGCCTCATGTTGAATCTAAATTTTATTTCATCCAGCATAAATATATAATGCACAAGTGTAAACTTAGAATGGAATTGGCAGGGCTGTAGTCAAGTCCAGACTCAGACTTGTGATTCCAGAATTTGAAGTTCTGGGCCATAGAGGTTTTTTTTCCCATTGAGAAAGTATAAGGATAGAGTCAGAGTTGGGACTGGAGTCCCTGAAAGTTGAAAATTGCTGGACTTGTGACTTGGATTTTCTGGACTGACTACAGTACTGGGAATAAGCCTCACTGTACAAGTAATAAATCAAAAGTTAATGAAAGGGGGGTAACTTTAATAAAAAACAGTATCATAAATGTGGCAGAATGATAATTCTTTTAAAACTGTTGGCAAGGTTAGCCCATTTGCTTTCTTTCTGCTATGTGTCCTTCTTGGGAAACTATTTTCTGCAAGTTATAAATCATAGCATAAATCAATCAAAATGCAGCATTTCATTTAAGAACCATATGTTTTTCTCTTTTATGCCGTTATGGCATCCTGTTGCACATAAATGTCTGGTACAAGTGGCTGTTCCTCTGTCTAAGTGCTAGGTTTTCTATCCAAAGCCTGACTTGCCAGTACGGTCTTTATTTTCAGCCTTCATTCTGTTTGTATGTTCAGTGTTTTTTTTACAAAGATTGCATTGCATTTCATCATGTTCTGTAATACAGTATTCACCTGAGTCTCTAGGGGTATATATAAATCATGTCAAAGGGCAAAGATTGATCAAGGCTATGAACTTATGGAATGCCGTCACGGTAATTATTATGAAGCCTGACAGTGAAATTCCAAAATCACGGAAGACTGTTTGGCTGACATCCTTTTGGCCATTTGCCATGATTGGTTAATTCCATTAGTTCATGAGCATTCTCAATCTCATTCTTGCCATGGTAATAAACTTCATTTTATTTTTTTTATTTCATACTAATTAAAGGATGTATTAAAAACTGCATGTGCCTATGAGAGAGTGTATACCCATAAATTTTATTCCAACTTCTAAGGTTACTTTTAATTGGTAATATAAATATTGAATATATTTGATACTTGCAATGTCAATAACCAGCATGTGCCTGTGGAGTTTCGGACAAGGCAGTACTCATCTTTCAAGCTTTGAAGTCTTTAACATTTCCCTTCAGAATTTCTTGGAACAGCCTTTCAATATACTAAAAAATGAAAGATTTTAAACTTGTAAGGGCCAACATGACAATATCAGGCTGATTGTTATCCTGCCTTGAAATATATTTATGACTGGTGTACAAAAGTTGCATGTTCTTTGAATTTTAAGTAGCTTTTAAATTTTAAGTAGATTTTATAAATTTATATATCTTTACAATAATGTACATGTTTGAGGATAGATAAGGTGCTTAATTGAAAGAAATAAATGTTTTCATTTCTGTTTATTCATTTATCTTTGAAAGATCTCATATGTTGGTTGTTCATAGTTTTACTTTAAAGGGCCAATTGGAGTTTTTTTCTTACAAGTTTTGTAAGACTTGAATTCTGTATGACAATCATACATTGGTGTAGAACTTACAAAATGACATACCATCATGGTCTGGCATTGTGATTGGTCAAAGTGTAAGGATGAGACTGTCTAGTCTTGCATTTTTTTCAAAATTCCCATTTAACAGTAATTAATGGTCGTTTTCACTGGACAAATTTCCTCAGCATCTTTCGATTCTGGTAAGTAATCAGTTAACTAAAGGACAAACAAAGTTTTGGAACAAAAGGTTCGTATTCACTGCCCAACTCTGAGTGCCCCTTTAACTGTGTTGCACGAAAAGAGTGATTCCCCACTAAGGAAGGAGGGGGCTATGGGGTATTATAGGACCACCTTTTACTTTTTAATGCCAGTCGGCAGTTGATAATTCAGTTAAAAAACGATGGACCTTGCATTATGAAAAAAATGGGCATGATGGGGAACAGATGCATGAGGACTCAGCCTGGGTGCATCCAATTGTGACATTAACCGGGAGAGTGCATTATCCTGTTTTAATGCACAGGTCTAGAGTTGTACAACGCTGTTTATACCAGGGAGCTGTAACAGCTCCCTCTTCATACATAACCACGGACTTCCTTTACATGGACAGAGCATACTGCACGGTAGATTGTCGCTACCGTACGTGTGAGGAAAAGCGCACCAAGATGGCCGTCTGCTATGATTTTATGTAAAAATTTGGACTTGCTCAAGTCAATTCCCAGATTTTGCAAGAAAGTTGAATTATTTTCGAAATATGGCAACGTAAGGTCAAAATCACTTCACGTATTGCATGAATATGATATTCTTTCCCATTCTAGTTTAACTTTTGCTCAAAATATGACAGATTCGTCGTCAAATTCGTCGACGATTTATAGCTTCACGGCGGCCATCTTGGTGCGCCTTTTTCGTCTCAGCCGTTGGCGACCATCTACGGAAATGACGTACGTGTTACATGCTCTGTCCACGTATATAAGTCCGTGATACATACGCAACAATCCAATTTCGTTTGTAAACAACCACTTAAAAATTGCTCAGCCCCAAGCAAATTGGAATAGCCTGTGATAAGAGCGTTTGTCCATTACCATGAATTTCTGACGGGATAATGCATGGTCATCTCACTGTTATAGGCCAATAGCAGTGGAGGATTATTACTAGTTACAATTCATTTGTCACTCACAGCCAAGCGCTACTGCCACAAACAGTCGGGAACCCAAAATTTGGCACTAATCAGCATCTTTCAATCTGATCTATCCCATACAAACGTGATATTAGCACATACATTGTAAGAAAAAGATGACATTACATTCTCAAAAATTGTGTTTTTATGGAAAGATCACTTTTTTTTCCAACTGGAAGGTCGAAAGTAGTCCTACTGTCTATAAGCGAGGTGGATAATTTGTTTTGGTGGTTTTGCACATGTGCACTTCCTCCAAATCGCCGGGTTTAACAAACCAATCCCGCGCCTACAACACGTATTTCAAAATTACATAATGAGAGATCTCAAGTGTGGCTTGTGCAGTGGATTGTGTCTAAACTTTTTTCTGGTGTATAAATTAGCATTTTAATCAGCTGTAAAGTAAGACTGGGACCCCTATTTTCGTTCAAGTTGGCATAACATTTTTTGAGGGAATGCCGAACACTATGTCCTGAGGTCGGTTTGTATATCCCACGTTGTGTTCCACAATTCCATGGGGCAACGAATTACCGACCTAGCTGTTTGTATAGCTGATGCAGGGCACTACCCCTCGCTCCGGCCGTAAAAGTCACTTTCTAGTCAAAATTATATTAACATTTCTGATCATTTTACTCAATCCTGGATCAAACCATTCTGTTCTTTTCAAAGAAATACCATGCATGCTTAACCAACTAGGAATGCAGTCATTCCAGTGGAACTACGCTGTAAACTCGATCGAACCAGACATATGCTTATTAATTAGTCATGCATAACAGCAAAGATGCCTAGAGTCCCTTGCAAGCCTGTATAGTAGGAAGGACACTGCTTGCCTAATAGGCATGCGATATGGCAATTACTATGGTAAAACTACTGAGTCACGCCTGAATATTACAGGGGAATTCCCGGTTGAGTGGGCTATTGAGAGAGTTCGACGCAAACTGCGGAACGGGAATCGCTGCTATATAGGGGCTCAGCCGGGAAAACCGGGAATGAATGAGTCATTGCCGTGACGGTCTCTCTAAGGCAGTAAAAATGTGTACCGTTTATGGGGGAACCTTCCTTGGAATCACTTTTATCAAAAAATTATCTCTAATAGCAGATCCATAGTGATTTGCAGTGTAGATCAAGTTAGCACTCTGAACATTCTCAATTCACGTATTGGTATTTCCCGTTGACGTCAGAGGAGCACCGCAACCCCACCGGGTTCTGTCTCCTCTCAAACACCGACTGCATGGTCAAGTGGTTAGATCATCCAACTTGCAGTCGGCAGGTTGGGAGTCCGAGTTCTGGCCTGGCCATACTGACTTAAGTTAAAAACGTAACCTACTGCCTGGGCTTGGTGCTCAGCATAAACATTGTAGTATGGAAAAAGCTAGTTAGCCACAACTGGAAATAAGGCAGTGGTCGGCTCGACTTGAACCAGTAGGTACTGGACCTCAAAACTCCATCTAAATAACTAACTTACTGAGTAACTAATTAACTAACTAACTAACGAACTTTCTAACTCCCCTCAAACACCATGACTACTGTGTGCTCTCGTCATCCCTGAACTACAATTGTAGCATTAGTCTACTGAAATTTTCAATCACCACAGCTGTTTGATTGATATTAAATTACAAAAATGCAGAGTAGTTCATGTTAGCGACATGTACCTAGATTACACATTAACGCCTTGTATATTCACCAACAGATGGCCTAAAGCAACAAACTAAGGTTGTGACTGGATAATGATGAGTATTACTTAACTGTGGGAGGGGCTAGAAGTCAGAAGGTTTGGAGAATACGAACTGTCTGAGGTGATGAATAACTGTCTTTAAAGGAGGCATGCATTCACCTCAATCGGAGAAGTGTGCTGGTTCATGATTTGCTCTTGAAAGACACGTGACAGTACTTAAGCGAAGCAGCTCATTAGGTGTTCCTTGCATATACAATGTTTAAAGCTGCAGTCACAATAAAACAAATTCGGATCCGATTTTTCGGGTTTTTGTTAAAATCCTATCCATTTTTGACCGGGATGAGCAATAATTTGTCAGCCAGTGTAAATATTTGACTTGCATCTGATGCCTATGATAAGAAAATATCAATTGACTTTTTCGTGACGTCACACCGACATACATGCTTTATCGGGCAGCGGAATCCGATAGAATCTGCCTATCGATGTGACGTAACGAAATAATTAGCATAATTACTTTCCATAGTCTTGAGGCTGGAGATACAACTCATATATTTACACAAATGGCAAATTTTTTGGCTCTTTCCGACCAGAGACTGAATAGTTTTTAACAATATATCGAAACAAAGGATCGGAATCCGATCCAAATTCGTTGTAGTGTGACCGCGGCTTAAAGTGTACCCCAAGTCAAAAAATTCAAAAATATATATTAAACAGCATGAAAACTGAATTTTAACAGTCCAACTTCCATCTTCACAGGACATTCTAGCGCCGAGATATCAAATGTTTAAGTTTATTCATTGAAAACAAATTAGTCCATTGCGCAATCATTTGTGACTTTCTTGTACAACGCACATTATCTCCTTTGTTTCTCTTTTAAAATTAAAAAAGAAGTATGAACTTGAACCCTTCCTGTTTGCTTGCATAGCACTAATGTTGCATAGAGAGGGCTTCATTAGTTACACTACCCCCATAAGAGTAAGATTGCTATCACACCTTGGTACGAGGTGCAGCAACTTTTACAAGTTACTTTAAAAGAAATTCAAAGATTGAATTTTTAGTAGTACAACAATGACATCACATACTTTTGCGCAATGCAACGTACCATCTTAATTTTGAATAAAAAAACATTTTTTACAGTATCTCGGCTCAAGAATGTCCTATTTGGGTGAGAGTCGGACTGTTAGAATTCATTTTTCATGCTGTTTAATATGTATTTTTGATGTTTTGACTTAACGTACACTTTATGTTCTGAAATGGCATGATAGATATTTGAAGGCGAAATAAGAAGACATCCGTGGGACCTGACTACTAAGTTTCAAAATAAGTTTGGAGCGAATTCTTTTGCCATGTAAATGTAAAAACCAGCTGTCTTCTGATTATTAAGGTTCTGTGCTACGTTTGTTCCAATCCGTCATGTAGGAAAATTGGGGAATTGTGTCCTATTTTTGGAATTTTAATTAAGTTCATGAAAATCGACTAAAATTTAATGTTTCGCTTCACAACGTCTCAAAGTCCGCGACAAATTTTAGTCTAGTCTCATGTGTCTCATAAGCACATCACGGTATATATTACGGTGAATTGTTAAAAGAGTACCGTACGTTAATATTGGTGTTAATTGAGTGTGCTGTGTAACCTGCCAACCCAATTACAGTTGTATTGTTTCTTTTTTAAATTCGAGCATGTCTTCGGGTTAATTTTCTCAGTAACAGATCTGTACTTTGTGCATGGAAACACTTCTATGCTTTATGGATCCTCACAAATCCTGTTTCATATTTTATACGATGTAATCATGGAAGTACTATTTCCATGCTCTAATCGAGTCCTAACTTGCCCTTTACCATGCAGTTATCCAAACTGTTGACGACTGATCTTTCAAGTCTAACAATAACATTAATTTGGTCTAGACTTAAGCAACGTACAACCAAGTAATGGTTGGTAATTGCTGTGATCCATCAACTTATCACCTTTTATAATGCTTTCGTTGATCTGAATCGTGGATGGCTACAAGCAATCTAAAACTCCCACATACGAAGATGATGTGAGGTACAGAATTCGGATTGAATACGCTCCATGATGCAAATGAATAGCCGAACTTGAGGAGATTCCCCGGCCCTTCCCCAAAGAAATGATCGACAACTTCACACCATTATTTGGCTAAGAGATTCGATTATATGTATGATAATATGATGTTCCCACTACGTATAAATATACAAAGTACTCCTTCAAGGACTAATCACAACTTTACACTGTTAGATTAACGGCAAAAGCAGTTGCCCCAAACTTATTACTACAAAAAACAGCTATATCTGGCACAATTTTCATCTTACATATCTTTCATGTAAGTTTTCAGGGAACAAGTTTGTCACAAGCCTTCTCAAAAGTCATTCATTCATAAAAAAAGAAGGTATTCAAATTCAAATTGGCATTACTGTGTTTTCCCCTTTTAGTATAGTTGCCAGTCAAGTTTTCTTGTGTTGGTCTTTAGTTACAACACACTCCAGTTAACAAACACTGCGCACCAGACGGGGTTTTGCACAAAAAAATCAAACTAGGTAGGGTTTTGATTTCTCAGTACTGAATTACGCTCATCCTGAAGTGTTTGCTTGTCAAGGATTCTCGAAAAACAAAATTTGGTGTTGAGGTGTAATTTTTCGCTTTGCATATTTTCCTTTCCGCTTCTTTAATTTCCGTCTGAGTAATGTTCACTTCTGTGCGTGGCTCGTTTCACAAGATGATTTCAAATTAACCGTTTTTATGGCCAAACATTCATTTTATTTCGAGTCTCAGGAACTGTGAGATATCGCTATCATTTACGGTTAAATGCGTTTCTGCATGCAGCTTCATTAATACGAGTGCTTGCTCATTTAGGCCTATTCGCTTTCCTCGAAAATGGCTGGTCTTTTGCCAAATGTTTACCCACTGGTACTGAACTTCATATGACATGTTCCTTGAGATCTTTCCAACGTAAAATACTCCTTTCACCGTTCTAGCAATAAATGACATTTTGGGAGCAATCTAATATTTCATAAGATACTCCGAGTCAACTTGAGTGTTTCAAAGATTACAATTTTGTGCATTATTGTCACGGCAGTCTCGTTAACATGTAATATCACTGATGGAGTTTTGTCATTTATAGAACATGAATGTTACCCTTAATTGTTGTCATTCATTGTCTTACATAGACTTTGCATCTATAATGCGATTAGTTTTGAGCGGTAGTAAGGGAATTTGGGAAGACAAATATTTATTTCACAGATTGTCTAATTTCTCGTAAACTACAGAGAATTTCGATTAATAAACTGCGAACTTCCCTATAAGCTACGCTATTAAAACGTTTATTCGAACGCCCAAAGCAGCCACCACCTCGAAATATGTTCAAGACCTTCGATGGTGTTTTTTGCCAAACTTGGCGATTTAGAAATGAAAACTTTAATAATCCTCTAGTGATCAAAACGAACGTAAATAAAAGTTTGTAACAGGATTAGCTTTCTATATCAGATATACAGCCTTCACTCCGGACAGAATGAAGCAGAAATAAACGAGCTCCAGAGAAGCGCCTGGTAAAGAAGAAATTGATTGGCTTGTTGGCATTTTTTTCAACCAATCTACAGATTGCATTCTTTGTTAGGCCGTTACATGGTCAAGTGGTTAGAGCATCAGACTTGCAGTCGGAAGGTCAAGAGTTCGAGTTCTGGGTCGGGGTCGGGGTTAGATTTTCTTCAGGTCCCCAGATTTTTGGCGTCATGATAAAGTAATTGAAAAACATAAAATGTTTGAACGGAAATAAACTTTGAAGTATTTCCTTTAAAACAGTAAATAAATAAAATGTGTAAAAATTATAAAAAAAAATGGATGAATGTGTGTTAAACACATTTTGTGCGCACGTATGAAATCAAGTAATAACTTCAAAATGCCTACTTTCACTAAACTAGATACCGTTTGTGATCTGCACTGTCGTTTATTGCATTTCACTTCGAAGATGAAACGAAAGTCTCGACGACAAACTTTAATGTTTTTTTGTTAGGTTAAGACCCTTTCTGCCTTTCAGATGGCTGATTGATTTACTGAAAATAAGGCAATCGTACACTGGAGACCACTCTTACACGACCATTCCTATACTTTATCATACGCAAAATATGCCGTAAGCAGGTAAGGGTAAGGTACTGCCTTCGGATAATTCTTCCCTTCCATCCTTAACAAGTAGGCCTATGTCGTGCCTCACTCCTGTCCATGCATGACAAGTGCCATTGTTGGACGATTTTTTTACTTTTTTTACGATTTTTTTACCTCTTTTTACTAGTTGGCACTGGCCTCCGGGGGATTTGTAAAATGTCCACAGGTCCGGATTTCATGTATTTCCCACATGATCCATACTTCTGCTTTGCGGTTCAATTATTTTGAGGGATTTATTCGTAGTATTTTAATTTTGACTAATGTACCGATGAACAAATACTGCACCATTTTGCACATTGTTTCTTTGGAAGCATGTATGTCTCTTGTAAAATCTCTCCAAAAACTAAAAATATATTGATATTTTTCATGCTCCCCAAAAAGGGAAAATCCTAAAACTCAGGCCTATAATCAGTTCAAAGTTTTGCCAAACATAGCACCATTTTGCATCTACGAAATCTAACGCAAAGAAAGTTTCTCAGAGGGGGACACAACTACTTTTGGTTTTCCTGTTAAAGGGTAAGGTACTGCCTTAGGTAAGCTGAAATCCATTCAAATATTGCCGCATTTTCGGCTGGGTGCATCCAGTTTGAAGCACGTGGGAAGTGCCGTTTCCGGCCATCTGGAGGGGTTTTAAAGCCCAAAATTTTCTTGTGCGCTCCGCGCCAACTGATGGTGGCGCTCCGCTTAGATTCGAATATTGCCGCATTTGCGATCTCCGTCCTTCTGAAGTCTACAATTTTTCCCAAGGGAAAGGGAGATACCGGTTCCCTTTAGTCTCATCCCCCAGGCCACAGATCAGAAGTGCCAAGTTTGGGGGTCCCTAAAAAGTGTGTATATTACCATTTTTCATAGATTGATTTTTTATTCTCATTATTTGAGAAGTCGCAGACATGAGATTCGTATTTCAAGGCTGAGTACATCCAGCTTATAAAACACATGGGAAGTGCCGTTTCCGGCCATCTGGAGGGGTTTTAAAGCCCATAATTTTCTTGTACGCTCCGCGCCAATGATGGTGGCGCTCCGCTTAGATAATCTTGCCGCGCCTGACCCTCGGAGGTACCAGCCCCCCTCACCTGTTACCTAGGGACCCCAAAAATCCCATCCTGGCTACGCCACTGGGGTCATATATACCGAAGACTTAAAAACGGAACCTACTTCCGTTGTACTTGCTGCTCAGCATAAGCAATGGAATAAGGAAAAACACATAAGTGGGCCGAGACTGGAAAAAGGCCGTGGCTGGCTCGACTTGAACCAATTGGTCGGAAACTTCAAACTGGGCCGTAAAATTCCATCTGAACTAGCCTAACTTGTTAGGTCATTACAAATTATTAAAGTGACGAGTGTTCTCATTGGTCAGTAAGGAAATTTCTTCATACCCTATTCGCATCGGCCTCGTCCTCTGTCCTGAATTTGTCAATCTTGAGTCTGTCCTCTAATTAGTAACAACAGTGAGGTACACTAGAGTTAAGGATATAGACTACAAGTGTCTAATTTTGAGGAGGGGCCGGGGGTCAGTAGGTGTACGCTAACCTTTGCGAGTTGTTGTCTTACCAGCCAGTGGCGGAGCTAGGGATTTCGGTCAGAGGGGGCGAAAATGGTCTGCAGGAGCGCTTCGAAGGAGTAAATACCCTGAGCGGCAGCACGATCGAATCCACGGCTTTTCAGACTTTCCATTTGATTTTCCGCACCTGGTAGAAGACTACTTTGACATTTCTCCTCAGCAAGTTTTTCTATTAAAACATGTTTTAATTTTCTATCCATGGGCCTCCGCGGAAGAAAATTCGGGGGAACTAAATTCTTTTAGGGGGAAAAGCTCCGCGTCCACCATCACTTGGCGCGGAGCTCAAGAAAATTTTGGCCCAAATGCCTCTCAGATCGCTGAAAATGGCATTTTTAAAGCTTACTTACCGCCTATAAAAAGGGAAAACACTAGAGTGAACTGATAAGAAATATTGATGTTTTTTTCCTCCATCTTTTTCTTTAGGTTTTCTTTGTTTTTTCAGGTTTTGTTTTATTTTCCAGGGGAGGACAAGTTTCCCCCTTGCCCCTACTTGCAGACGCGCATGTTTCTATCCCTCCCTTTCACATTCTGGTATGAAGGCAGTCATTGTATTTTGTGTGTTATTATCAGGTCTCGATTTAAGATTTTAATGAAATAATGGGCTACTTTGTGAAGATAAAGATTGAACCTGCTAGAGCTAAATTACAAGCAATCTTACGGAGGGAAAATGTAATGGAAATTAATCACCGTCACGTGTACATTTTTGGCATCTGGAAATCACGATAAGTACACGAAGAAACATTATTTGACGTAATTAACATCATGTAACCATTCTGAAATAGCCATTAATTAAGTTCCTTTAAAGAAATAGCCAAGACAAGAGGTCTGCCTGACTCTCTAGATACTGAATTCATAATAAATAAAAGTAGCCTAAACTTAAGCTTATCTGATGCAATTTTCTGGCTTTTGAAACCACGGAAGTACAGAAATAAGCATTTTCATGGAATTATTGTGCAGTGTCAGAAAAAGCCATTTATCAGGAGAATGGTCACTCATGGAAAAGCAAAATGGAAACTGCTCATTAAAACTATTAAGCCATTACCACTATGATAACAGTTTTATTTTAACCTGAATGTTCTATTCAAATGATTTTGAAAAATGTTGTGCAAGCTATTTTGGTATCTTTATAAACTCTTTTTATTGTCTATGTTGACAATTATCCCCGACAACAAGAGGGCTATTTGCGCTAAAATTACTGTTGCGCCCTTTGCAACATCTGTTATTGGCCGGTAGGGTTAATTTAATGTCACTCTTTGTATTTTGTAATCTTATAATCACGCTTGGTGTGGAAGCAATGAACTCAGCACAACGACGATATTCGTTAGTGCGTGTAAAGCATGCAGATACGTTTCGGCAAAACCTATCCCTATATTACAGAAGATGACCCTTTTCATCACAATAAAGTACAGATAGTATAGTTACTGGGGGCTGTTTGAGCATTTTTTTTTATCTAGGCCTTAAAATAATGCTATTGAATTATGTCTTTTGCCAAAAATGGTGCGAGAGTGAAGTATGTTAAAAACCTAAAAAGGGCGCCGGCGGACGATTTTGGTCCGTCGGGGGGGGGGGGGGCCACCGCCCCCCCCCCCCCGACCATATGGCAGCTCCGCCACTGTTACCAGCGAGCATGATATTGGAAATATCAGCTCCCTGGTATTAATCAACTTTTGGGCAAAGAAACCTCTGTCTATAGGTTCACTCACAGCATCTGGACCAAACATCCGTTCGGGACTCTTTTTCTGGATGTCTGGGCACCTAGGTCTGCCCCGGCCTCTTTTTATTGGTAATAATATACGGAATTTGTATGACGTCATGCAGTATTCGAAAAGTAAGGATACCCCCAGGTTACTCCTACTGGTTTATTTTGATTTTTTGATTCATTGAGCATAAATTTTATTTGGAAAGTTTTAAAGGTTTTTTGGCTTTAATGAAAGTCTTATTACGTGGTGTAAAACACTGAAAAATGATATTAACTCTTATGTCCTAGTTAACGGACACATATCTACTAGTTTTCCAGTCTAAAGGTGGTGTAGACAGGGTGATCCTCTATCTTTTCGTATGTTTTTATACTCTCAGTTGAAATTTTGGGAATATTGATTCGATGTGTTGACAAGACCATGGATATTAAAATTGGAAATTCACAGTTTAAAATGAGTTCTTATGCAGACGATACAATTTTCTTTCTGAAGGGACCTCTGATCCTTTAAACGCCTAAGTACGAATTATAAAATAATTTTATACGATTTCGGGCTGAAATCTAAATTTTAATCAGTCTGATCTCATTTAGGTGGGCTCAAAGAAACTTTCAATAGAACGGATTGGTAATGATTTTGGTTTTAGTTGGAATGTTGGGCAGTGTTTTACCAATCTTGATATAACTTTTTCAATCCATTTGAAGGAAATGATTCCTTTAAATTATAATATACTTAATGATGACATTAGAGCCTTGATTAAAGTGTGTTCTAGAAGACAGTTGACTGGAAAAGAAGTTGTTGTGAAGTCACTATTACTATCTAAGTTGGCCTATGTGGCGACGCTTTTACCTAATCCTGTTGAAGCCTTTCTCACAAGTCTTAATTCAGCTTTATACGGTACTCTAATATCTGCGGTTCGAGAGACAAAGTCAGAAAGAGTCAATTAATTCAAAATTACAAACAGGGTGGTCTAAAAATGATTCAAGTTCACAATTATTTCAAATCACTTAAATTGCGTTGGTTTCAACGATTTTACTATGGTAATGGTTTCTGTTGGGGAACGTTCTTTCCCACTTTTTAAGAAGAAACTGTTGTGTAAACACTTTTAGAATTTGGTCAAAAAGCAATTAAGACCCTCACTTTACTGCTAGATAATATGTTTTGGAAAGTTTTTCAAAGTTGGACATATGTCGTTGCTGTTCATCCATTGGCCAATTGTCATTCTTTTGACAGTTTGATGAATTTGTTATTCAAAATGTTTGTAATAGTGCTCTCTTATTGACAATCAATGTGTATATCTTCAGCAGTTATACGAATGAATTTTTAGACAACAATAGTGAGTTTTCTTTTAAGATGTCTTTTGTCAAAGGTATAATGTCACTGTTATATTTTTGACCTATTTTGGTATAGTAAATTCTATTCGTAAGGTTGCACGTGCAATTTCTCTTGGGTTAAATACTAGGACAAACTCATTTGATCTTTATTATCCAGTGTCTTGCAGGGTTTTCTATTTTTTTAAACAAGAATGCAAATTCTTTTATGAATTTCTGTCAAAAGATTATTCTTATGACAGCAACGCACGCATGCGGTGGAATGAAAAATTAAATATAAATATAAGTCAGAAATCTTGGTAGAATATAAACCCGAGGTCGTTTATTACAAGTAAAGATACAAAATTGCAATGGCCGCAGTACAGAATTACAAATCATATTCTTTCTTGTAATGATTACGGTATTTAAAGATAATTAATTTTAAGGACAATGATTTATGTTCTTTTTGTAAAGTGAATTGTGAAACCATTCAGCATTTACTCTTTTATTGACCTGTTGCATTTAACTTTTGGGAGGAATTAAGAGAAATTATCAGGTCAAAAATTAATTCAGTTTTCGAATTGAAGGATAGAATTATTTTGTTTGGTATAGACTTCGATCCTATTAGGGAAGCTTCAGTTAATGATCGTTTAGGTTCTTTTAACGAAGAATGCTATCAATGGAATATTTTATTTATCTAGATATCTTTTTGTTAAATGTTATTTTTGAGAACAAATATATATGTATATAATAAAAAGAGTCTGCCCCTCTTAGCAAGGTTTTGGCCAACTGGAGGGCTGCAGTCCTCAGCCCTCCCATCCCGTGCATGCGGCAATGAGCCTAAAAGATCACCTTTCTAGTAGTAAAGAGGAATCCTTGCGATAGATGAAGTATGCAGGTAAAAGCCGAAAGGCAAATTAAACCTTGGGAAAATTTCAGTGATAAATCAAGTTTTAACGCCTTCCCACCGCCGCCACATCTGTAAATCTCCTTGGCTACGAGCTTATCAACAGTTGCAATTTTTACGAAGTCTAGAATTCACTGAGGACCGGTAATGTAGGGTTCTAATGAGATCTTTCATTTTCCACTAGAGGAGGATATTCACCGAATGTACAAGAAAGTAATTTCATCGAGCAGCCTCTGAAGTTAATTGGACTTTTCATAAACTTCTCACTGACATTTTTCATGCAGTCTTGGGCAGTAAAATAACATTGCCTGCTCCGTAACCACTAAACAGACACACCAGATCCGCTTGACACATCAAAGAGCAATTGCAGTCAGTTAACTGATTCAACTCGACATGGTTAATATAAAACTTCGCTGTAGGTAGTGCATGACCATGCCATACAATCAAGCGTGCTTTCCTGCTTTCAAATTCACCGTCTCCTACTGTTCAACAAACAATATGGGTAGATGTGCACTGTTTAACAAGGAGTTTCTTGATTGGCTGTCGCCATTGTATTGTATCGATTGTATTTTTTGTTCGGGTCAAGGATTAGAGTTAGGGATTAGGGTTATCGTTAGCCAGTTGGGAAATTTCTTGTTAAACAGTGCGCGTCGCCCCAGCAATATTCTCAACCGTCTTGTGACGATCACTGAAAACTGGAGGTTTCCCCTCAGACTGGTAAACAGTTTCGTAGACAGACAAGATACACAGGGTGTTGACGAAAAATTTAAGGACCAAATGTGTAACGAGCGTATTAGATCAATGGCAATCTTCAAATTCCCCCCCCCTCCCCCCGGGGGGGGTCAGGTTGTCTCCCCTTAATTGCCTCCCCCGATTACGGGCGTGCTGGTGAGGACAAAAAGATCGATGTACATTCTGTCCTGTAGCCAAAAGATGCAGGTAGCGGCGAAACTTCAAGTTGCCTTTTTTCTTATCCCCCTGTAAAGTTACTCCTCCTTAAAGACACTCCCCCCCCCCTCTTAATCGATTCGGTATTCCTTGTCTCGTATCGGGCATGCAAACCATTTAAAAACTCGTAAACCTGTCATGTTGTGGTATTTAATGACAAGAATTCGAGCCCTTCAAAGTCCGCCCTGTGAAAATTCTGTCTACACGTACACGACAGTACAAAGTGACGGCAAATTAACCTCCAATCAAATATTACTTTTACGGAAAACATGGAAATAGGTTACATACGGTACAAATCCCGGAGACGGCCAAGTTAGATTTCCCTAACAATAATCCTGTCCCCCACCTCCATTGCAATGGATGAAAGTTGAAACCCTTTCAGTCACATCAGTAATTGGTGGGGGTGCCTTTCATGCAGCTTCTTCAAATGCGATCAGCTTGACGGACCTGACCCTCCCAATACTGTGTGTGCAAACTTCTGCAAGAACAATTGATGAAATAAGGCTGACAAATACATATTTTCCTCATCATGCAAACCTGGCGAGTTCGGTAATTCGTATTGGTGGCTATGCACATGCGCACCTCCTCCAAATCACGGTCGATATGATAAAACAATCAATCCCGCACTTATAACAACGCGTGTTCCAAAATATGAGTTTACATGACATTTTGGTGACATCAGCCTTTCTTAATCCAAGCATACAAGGAGTAATCATAAGTGTGGTTCTGTGCAGTGTCCTTAGTCTAAATTGCCTTCTTGTATCGGTGCAAAAAATATGAATTTTAATCTGCTGTAGAGTAGGGCTTAGTACGTATTTTCGTTCGGGTTGACTAATCAGGGGAGGGTAGGGCAGGTTTTTTATTCACAAGATTCATTATTTATAACGGTCGTTACTCATAACATGACAAACAGCAAAAAAGAAAAGGGTTCATTACTCATAAGATTCGTAATTATTCATAAAAATTAATGATAAAAAGCTCCATTATTCATAATCGAGAAGAAGGTTCCTTGAATTGTTCAATGTTCATAATCAAAATAGGGTTCATTATTCATAATAATAAGGGTTTGTTATTTATAATTCAGGAAATGGACTGGCGAAAATTAGATCTATCATGAAGCTATCACATAATATAACTCCATGGGTATGCGTGCTTTCTACCCCGCGGAGCGAACGGTGGTTTTCTCAGCTTCTTAGCTTCCAAAAGGGATATGACTGAAAAAGGATATGACGTTCAGCCTGCCATACAGGTAACGTACTTACACGATCTGAGCAGATTCTCTTTACCTGTTTAGTGTTTACCAGCAGGGAGTTGCAACCAGGGAGGCATTTTGTCTTCAACTCATTGGCTTAGCCCCTTGCTATGTCGACAAAAACAAAGTTACACTAATCGAAGCTAGGCTTTATAAAGACATGCAATCGAGGTTATTTACCTACGCCACTGAGTTGCGCGTCTTTCTGTTTTGCCATCCAGGCGTCCAGTTTACAACAATTGTTGTTAAGGTGCTGTTGCCCACGCGTTTCGGTAACACAACGACTGCGCATGATCAGTTCCATCCAGTATGCCAATTGAGATGCGCTGACGTCACGTACATAACCTCTAAATATACACAAAAGATGAGTAAAAAGTTAAATGGACAAAAGTCCTAAGCAAGGCTATACAATTGGTACCGAGGAAAAACCTGGAGACAGATTAAGGACCTAATCCTCCCACCCAAACTATGATTTTTGCAGTAGTCTAAAGGAATTCTCAATTGGCACAGCTCTTTGATTGACAGGAAATGAAAAAAAAAAAACAGAATGCGGTAACTGATATTGTACAGCATGAATTGTACTGAAGGTGTTTTGATTACACATTGGCCCCTTGTATACTCACCCTGAAGATAAAAACTGAGATCGAGTTAAACACAGTCGTAGGAGGGGCTAAAATAAGCAGAGGACAATTGGAAATGTTTGTGGTGAGAGGATTAAGCCTTTAAAGCTTTGCCAAAATATAAATCCACGTGCACTATTTGCAATCTTTTGTTAGGCGGTCAATATTTAGAGCTTTATAGACCCACATACTTCAGGCTACATTCATAGAGTAGCAATATACCTTATGCATATGATGTCACTTTTGGGGGCAAAACAATCCAACACAGACAAAATTCTTGACTGACGGAGTGGCTCCCATTGAGTGTGGTTTGGCACCCTGTTGTCGAAATCTAGCTACTGGACTGGGTCAAAGAAAGATATAACCAAGGAGTGGAAGTTACCTGCGGATACCAAATCCTTACACGGAGATCAAAATGATAGACAAAAAACAAAGAAACTAAACGGATTTCTCGTATAGACGACCAGGGAGTTCTATTACAACTCACTGAGACGACCATAATCTTGCTTAATCCAAGTTTACGTCCTTTAAGTAAGACCGGAAAGTATCAACTCCATCGATCATCAAGATTAAAACGAAACAGAGTAAGACATAGAAAAAGAAATCAGATCACTCGTATATAATAGACCGTGACCGGACAACTCCCACCTGGACAATTCGCACCCGGACAACTGGCACCCGGACAACTGCCACCGGACAATTGGCAACCCGGACAATTCGCACCCGGACAATTCGCACCCGGACAATTGGCAACTCGGACAGTTGGCAACCCGGAAAATTCGCACCCGCACAATTCGCACACGGACAATTGCCAACGCGGACAATTGCCCCCCCCCCCGGACGATTCCCACCGAACAATTCCATTCTTACGTACGAATCTCCGCCACGAATTGCTCTTAGTCATGCCGTTTCCTGAAAGATGTGCAGGAAAACTCATCCCACAAAATCATACTATACTATGTGACTTAAAATGTAGGCTTAACTATTTCCTGCAAGCAAGGTTTGAAATGCTATTATATCAGATTGTAATGTTTTACATTCATATAACTGGGGTATCTAAAATATGTTAGAATTGAAAATTGAAATCGAATTTAGATACCGTTTATCCCCTTTAGAGAATTATCCTTTGGTCAATCATAAAAGGTCTGTTTACTTTACCAAACTCAGACGACTGTCCTAAGCCATGGCGTAGCCAGGATTTTTTTTTAGTAGCCAATTGCACAGGGTCCGATCGCCGGGCTGGGGGAGGGGGTCTAAGGAAATTTTTGAATATTTAAGTACCCTCAGATGCAATCTGATGTAACATCTAACATCAATTGAAGTCATTTTTTGGTTTTAATTACCCAAACAATGAATTGCTCTGCAAAGAAACATTGTCACACTGAGTCCGGCACTGAACTGTCCTAAGGAAAACTTTGCCTAGCAAATCAAAAGTTTTCAGTTCTACAGTGTAGAAGTATAACCTTCAGTAGTCAGGTGTCTTCCAACACTAATTTACTTCTCATCAGTATCTGGGTTCACTTGTCAAGGAGGTAAATGACCATATTTACCATTATTCAGAATCCTAGTAGGGTTGTTGATTTTTATATAAGAAATTTAAGTGGAGCAAGACCATAGGCGTAAAGGAGCATTTTCCGGTATGGGGAAGGAGATTTTTCTGCCCGAAATATATAACTCCACCCGAAAGACCATGGGCGTCCGCAGAATTTTTTACAAGGGGGGGGGGGCAAGGTCATTCATGGATGATTGAATTGTGTGCATTATCTAAGCGGAGCGCCACCATAGGTTGGCGCGGAGCTTCCAAGAAAACTGTGGACCTTACAAACCCTCCAGATGGCCGGAAACGACACTTGGCGAGTGTTCTAAGCTGCATGTACCCAGCCCTGAAACAGGAATTTCATGTCTGTAATTTTTAGATTTTTAGAATTTTCAATGAAAAAATTGTTGAAGGGAAATCTGCCTTTTGGTCACGGCCTCGCATGCCTATGCACGATAAAACTTACAACTGCCAAACAGCCTATATAGGCCTATATTCGTTACCCAAGTATGAATCTCCCCCCCCCCCCCCCATATTCGCCTTGTATATCCCAGTTACATTCGCGCGTCGCCACTTGAGATCAGCACGGGACCAAACCATGACCAACGCATTCATCAATAGTCGGATGCCATATGCACACTACATACCTGACAATTGGTACAATTTTGGCATATTTTTTACAATTACAAATTTTCAATCGATATCACGAATGATGGTCCCCAAAGTACGATTTCACTATTCAGTATCTTCTCTTTTGCTATTCCTGGTCAAATGTCCGCATATTTCACGAGTAGAAACTGACGCTGTGAGTGAAGACATTTTGATGATTTATTTTTAATTTTTTTAGTTCAATTTTTAATTAATATTTTCACTAGTTTGATTTCCCTTCCGGACGCCCATGCGAAAGACTAAGCGGTGCGAAACCTTCAGTTAGCGCATGAGCATACAGAATATTTTGAAACACTGCGACCTCTCAGATGGCCGGAAATTGCATTTGCAGGCTCGTGAATAGAATCTAAGCAGTCATTATTTTGAGTTTTTGTTTGCAATAACATGCTCACTTTGATACAAATAAGTAAATTAGCCTTCACAATGATCAGAATATTACCACATAGAAGGAACAAATGCCATTTTCGGGCAAACTTTTAGCACATGCATACACCTGTACACTCCCGTCTTCCCATATAGGCCTAATCTGGCAATTGAGGTCAACTCACACATTTCTGCAAATTCTGCCCGAAACGGGCAGGTACAGTGTCGACCACGTCTATGAAATAAGGCTGAATAATGCTTGTTTAAATAAGCTGCCCTAATGAGTCGAAATTCCTGTAATCGTTTCAATTTTTCGTGAAAATTTTACTGTTGTACTGTCATGCGTTGTTTCGTTCAGACAAAATTTTGAAAAGATTGGGGCTTTCAAGATTGGGGACTCTTAAATAAATGACTACCCGACTTTTTCCATGCCCTTGCCCGAAATTCAAGTTAGCTTGAGTTAGCTTCTTTTCGAAAAGTGGGTCACTATACTGATTCTCTGGAGTACGATAACAAAGCTAAACAGGTAAACATACGATATTACCTGTATGTTATGTTATAGGAAGACAATGGGACCAAAAACATTTTCAAGAATTTTCTCTGCTTTTATCTGAAGTAAATTCATGAAGATTTTCACTCGTAACTTCCACGGGTTTTTAGAAAAGGGTCAGAACTTCTCAGTTCCTTTTTTATCTGAAGCAGGCAAATCCAGCGCCCCACAGTATGAGACAGGTAAGAATTACTAGGGCAAGTACACTGCTCAGTGTCTCATAGCCCGTCGGGCAAGTATCGTTTGAAAGTCTCCGCCACAGAGGCACACTAAAAGTGGACAAATAGATATGCATGCGGACAATGATACCTAAAGAACTTCCAGCCCGATAGACAAGTAACGAAAAAAGAATTTGTGGAAGCTTGTCTGAAGTTAAGTAACCTCTTTCCCTATCGCTCTTCTTCTTTTCCCTTTCTCTTTGTTTCTCCCTTTCTTCTTTCCTTAATTTTTTTTTTTTTTTTTTATGAACGCGGTGGATTGAGCTCATTTTCCCCTCAAACCAATCGGAAGGGAGGCTCTTTGCTCCCTGACCCACCCCTGGCAGATAAGCTACTGCTTCTCACTATGTAAGAGACATTGAGAAGTATTCGGTGAATTTCCTGCCCAAAAATGCGAAATTCCAAATAAGTTAGAAAATAATTGCGAGCGTGTCAGTAAAAATGTAATAACGGTTTGCAAATTGTCAACGCTTAATTTGGAATACTTCAGTTATTTGTTTAATTAAAGCATTAGTAAAAAAAAGGCCTTCTTCTATAAAATAGCTAGCTCGAAAAGTTCCCGTGACTTAAGGCAATTGACGACAATACTCTTGTCAAATCCTGTAAAATAAGTAACAAATCTTGTAGACTTTCAAATAATTTTGTTTTCGTTTTTGGATTTTTTTTTTTTTTGGAGGAGGGGGGGGGGGGGGCTTTACTTCAAACGGACTGAAGGGATAAACGTCGGCGAATGACTTGTACTTCTTTCAAGTGTGTATGGGTAATGCGTATTTGATTGATCCCTTGGCCCCATATGGCTATGCCAGAATAAATTTAAGAGATTTCTTGGGTATACATTTTACCAAAGGTGAAATGAAGGTATTAGTAATATGGACAACACCATTCAAGGTACGGCTAGAAACGCACACAGCGCGCAAAACATTGACATTTTTAGAAAGATTTATAAAAGGTCATAATCAAAATAAACCATTGACTCTGTCGAAGAAATTTCTCAGCCAGGGAGGTATTTAATGACACTTCAACACGTCTTTTGGGGAAATGAAAAATCAATGGCACGCGCACCCATTTCCCCATGCAAGTTGGTCCCACTGAGGAATGAAGTGTAAATCATAGCAAGAAAAACGGGATAGAATTATGAATAAAATATAAAAGAAAAAGTCAAAACAAGCAAAGATTAAAGTGCGCGAAACGCAAACAAAGTTGGCCATTAATAAGCATGACAACATTATTTTGGTTGGTTTCTAACGATCACATGACCACATTTGTCTCGTTCCGTTTATCAGCCGATTCCCATTAAGAAACAAACCGATGTTTTAGAAAAAGTTTCGTACAGCAGAAGAGACTATAGTTAGTGACAAGATTGGTTGGAAATGTCGCCATTTACGAAATGTGGGACATTTTTCCTCAAATGCGCGGCATTACGTAGGTCAATTAGGTTTAATATTATATAAAGTAAGCTCATTATAATATTAAGCAGATTGATTACAATATTAAGTGGGCTAATACGCAAGATACTTATCATATGACACAGTCATGAAAGAGGGATGCTGTCATACGTTGGTCCGTTTTTCTATTCTCTTTCCAGATCGCATGGTGTTTGCTATCATTTTATGTGTATTTATATCATCAATTTATTTAGAACCCTTTGATCACCAAATTTGTGAGTGTTACATTCGTTTCATAAATTGATCATGACGGCACCTGTATACATTTAAAAACTTGCATTTAATGTTTCTCCAATTTCCTAGAATTTCGACAGAGCAATATGCAGTGCTACGATGCCTCTCTACGTTTGAACTGCCTTTAGTTTAAGAATGTACAATATGCTGATATGTGTATATTAGTGGCATGCACGTATATATCGTGCCGGGCCCGGGGGTTCGGAGCATGCATCGTAGAAAGCAAGCATGTATACGGCCCATTGCGATCCGTGTAAAAGTGATGTGACCGATTGAACAAAGTTTTCTAACGTGTCTAAGGTAAATATTACTAATCAACAAATGTACAGAAGGCAAGAGCGATCTAGCCTCAAGTCAGAATTTTCGATGCAAATCTCGTATTTTACCAAATGTTTTAACCATTTGATTTTCAATTGGCATATTCTAAGTTAGAACAAAGGTTATTAAACACTTACTGCACTCCATGCTTGGACAGTGACGTCAATCCTGGAAGGGGTAGGCAATTGCCACTCCAATGAAAATATGGGGGTAAACACGTTTTTTGCCCCTCCAATAATTCAAATAGATTTAAAATAACAAGAAAAACAACATGCAGAAGAGACAAAATTTAACGTTGTGGGAAGCGCTTCCACAAAACGTCAATTTGAGTGCATGTGCGTATCACTGTGAGTGTGTATGTAAATTTGGTCTTTTGGGTATGTACGTGTGCGCTTGCCTAAATCCGGTCCTGGACACGATCCGGGGTTCGGCTTACCTGGTTGAAGGCTGTACGGCATGTTCCTTTTTTAGTCATATCCTTAACGTTTTGAAAGGCTGAGAAGGCCACGGTCCGCTACAGTCGAGGTACTCGGCAGGCTTTTGGAAAATCTTTTGTAGAATGTATCCCTATCCCCTGCCATATACACCACGGTGATACTGAGTGCTGGGTTGTCACATCCTAGTGAAAGTTGGTCCCCTTGAGTTGATACCAGATGCAAAAACAATCATTGTACCCCGAGGTAATTTAGATATTCTAGGCGCCTGGGAAATCACATACAAGATACTTACTCTTTAATTCATGTCCTCCACCACAATCGGGTTTTATGTAGGGTCATGTCCTAACGAATAGGTGACGGTAACGTAAGTACAAAGACTGGACTAGCAGGACCGATGATGGATATTACTTCCCAAAGTAAATGATAGACTATGCAGTGCTCTCACCTATATTTTTTATATTTTTATATTTTTTAGTCATATCCCTAACGTTTTGAAAGGCTGAGAAGGCCACGGTCCGCTACAGTCGAGGTACTCGGCAGGCTTTTGGAAAATCTTTGGTAGAATATATCCCTATCCCCTGCCATATACACCACGGTGATACTGCGTGCTGAGTTGTCACATCCTAGTGAAAGTTGGTCCCCTTGAGTTGATACCAGATGCAAAAACAATCTTCAATCAATCTCTCACCTATATTAAAGCTATTAAAGCTAATAAATCTGGAGGTAAATTGCACTCCATCGGGGCAAATAGGCGTGTCGGGCTTGGCACTCGCGCATCACTTCCCGGTGTAGATCGAGGAACTTCGCCCTAAGATGTTTTCATTTTTTTTTTCTTTTAGGTACTTAAGGGAAGGATGATGATCGTCACTTCCTTTTTTGATACTTACCATTGTCGGAAAATCATTAGTTTGTGGCTACAGGAATGTGAAGAAATGTTATCTGAACACCTTCTATTTAGGTTAATTAGATTTTGGTGGTTACATCCTTTCAACACATTGAATCAAAGGGGAAAGCCCTTCCAGATGAACCCACATTGGGAAATTATTGTTTTTCATGCAGAGTTACGGTACATATTTCTGGAAACGACCCATGTCAAGTTTGCACGTTATGTGATTTCTACTGTAGAAGACATTATCTTTCGTTGAAATCCAGGCTGTCTGAAAATAGCATTGCATTGCAATGGAATTAATTAGCCTCATCGTGATATTAAAGATTTTTATAATGTGGTTCAACTCACCTTGACTGCTCTCACGGGATAAAGTAACCCGTCTTTAGTTGCGTCGGGCACGTGACAGTAGGATTTGACTACGCAACTGACTGTCGGGAAAATGTATCTTAGCTACCGTATACAGTTTAATGTATCGTAAATGAGGGCTAGAATCGTGAGTTTTTACAACCGTAGGTTGATTTAGCAAACCGTTCGTTGCAGCCAAGACATTTAAAAATGGATGGTTAGCTTTTCAGGCGTTGAGAAAAGTTACCGTATATTCAGTGCACAAACCGAAAAAATAATAGAATTTTTTTCTTGCAATGTTTTCACCAAACTGCATATTAGCACCCAATAACGAGTAATGTTTCATCTCACAAATTGGGAAGGGAATACGGATACCTTACAAATTACGACGGCAACCGTAATATATAATGTTTGGCGTTTTGGTCCTGGCATGTTGGAGTATCAGACAGAGGACTGTGAATATGTTGATAAGCAGAATTGCGTGAAGGGTGCGATATAGGCGCTTGTTGTCCATTTCGTAAAGCTTATTTTAAAGATAAATATGACAATAAAATAAGCAAATTTCAGCATGATCAGAGAAATTATATTGATATTTTTAATAGTCTATTATGATTTAACTTTGGCAAATGTTCGATAATGGTAAACATGATTATCTAATTCAAAATGTCAAAAACTTTCATTCCTACAGAAAGCTTACTAATAAAAATTTTGTCTACTGCAGCATTGTAAAATTACTTTCAAAATATTTCAGTATATTACACTTTCTAGTATTGTTATTGAACCTTTAAAATAAGCGGTCATTGCAAGCAATGACGTGTGTCCTCAGTTATATGCACCGTGGTCTTTGCAAGAAAAATCTCCAACTATATACTATTTTCGGGATAGGATACTGCAATTGTAACTTTTCGGCTAAGACGTGATACACGAATGTGTGCGTAATAAAGTTTGGTGAAACTGTTCCCTTCTTACTTCCTGTGGGTTAGTTAATTAGTCAGATGGAGTTTTTCGGCCCAGCCTCCAAGCTATTGCTGCAAGTTCAGTCGGCCTCGTCCTCGTCCTTTTTCAAGTAGTGGCTCACTGACTTGTTTACCCTACTCCAATGTTTATGCGGATCATCACGCACAGCGGCAGTATATTCCAATTTTTAGAGTCCTTGGTATGAATCGACCTGGGAATGGAGATAGGGCCTTCCGCGTGAGAAGCGAAAGCGGCCCTACTTCCTGTAGGACAGCTCACTCAATCAACTCAATCAAACTTCACCAAACCTCTTGCTGTTTCCAGTCCCCATACACTACTATCATCCTCAGCATGGGTGACGATCGGAGGGGGGGGGGATGGAGGGATATATCCCCCATGAAATTGGATGGAGTGTGCTGTGCACTACATACTCCCCATGAAAACCAACCTTCATTTTCGGAACTACGTTAAAAATATGCTATTATGAATGCTTCTTTAATAGAATGAAAAATTAAAAGATTACAAAATCCACGCTTTAAAATATAACATTAAACCGTTTCTCAAAAAATAGAAGGCAACGTATGAATGTGGCTTGACAGTTTTGCACACCCTCCCATGGAGGTTCTTACAGTGATTTTTACTTTAAAAAATACAAATCTATTGATTATACAACTATAAAGAGCCCGAGGAGTGTCTACAAGAAACTTGAAATGCTGTGATATGCACCAACACGCCTTGGATAAGTAAACAAAAAGTATTATGGGAATAGAAGATATGCAATATAAAGAAATAAATGATACTCAATGACAGTGGCGAAGCTACAGAGGACAGGGGGCAATTGCCCCCTGGCTCTATATGAAGTGAAAAATTCGGAAATTTGGTATTTGTGACATCAGTCAACTGTTGTTTTTCTTTTTTTTTTTTTTACTTTTTCTTCAATCTAATTTTCTTCAATAAAAGCCAAGTGTATGTAATTATTTGTTTGAAATATGAAAGACTGCCCGCGCGCTTTGCGCCCAAAAAATTCTCATTAAACTTCTTGCAGTCGTGTTCCGTCATAAATCAGTTTGGTAACACTTTCTGAACTCTGGAAATGACAAAATCACCAGATCATCAAGTGATATCGACAAATAACGTGCTATTTTCATGAATTTTCTATCATTAAATTCCCAATTTTCCCATATATAAGCTCTTGACCCTTAAAATGTCGATGTACAGCCTCAATGTGTAGGTCATAGATAACACTGTGTAACAAAAACAATCTTTGGTAGCTGTGCAATCTCAAACTTGCCAATAAGAGAACAGATTCTTCAGTTACACCATTTTTTTCACATTTCCTTGTATAGAGAACCCAGAATCCAAAATTTTCTCCCATACAAGTTCCACATTTTCAAAACTTTGCTGAACAGAGCTTCGCTCGCCCCAAATCAAGACCCCAGAGCAATGACGTTCACGATGAAAAAAAAAATCAGTAAATTTGGGTGCTTGCCCCCGACCCGCACCCGACCGGAAAAGTATAGCTACGCCGCTGCTTAATGATCTGATGGTGTTCTTTTCACTCGATTCAGAAAATTACCCCCCCCCCCCCTTTATGGCAATCAGACAAATTTAACTTTAATATTCTTTTTACGATAGTCCATTTTATCTGTTTATAAAATACGCTTCTGACAGTTGCTATGATATCACGTTAGATAACCCGGAAAGGGCACGTGATCTCGTGCGTATTTTTGGCAGAAATTATCCTTTTACGTTCCGCGCCAAGTAATGGTGGCGTTCCGCTTAGATAGTACGACACCAACTATATCCTCCCATTTTTAAAGACAGGGCGCCGCCTATAATCCTCAGCAAATTGACTGATGTTTTTACGAACTTAAAATTGTAATCATTAGGTATGATGAAAAAATGTTTCATTCGCTGGAGTAAGCATGATTTCCCCCAAACATAACCATGAATTAAGTCGAATCAATGGCATATTAAAGACAAATAGCTTGAAGAGATAATCAATCCCCCGAGGCTTTGGCTTAGCGACTCGTCCGCTAGGCCCGGGTTAAAAATTCCCCAGTCAATTATTCTGGAAGCAGTCACCATTGAAAATTACCCCCCTTCCCCCGCCATTTGCACTGGTGATGCCTTTGGTAACGTCCACTTAAAAATCGGCAAAAAACATTTGATTATTTTTTTTCAAAATCGTACACTTCGCAACCTTCAAAACTACACTACCATATTCTTCACACTGAGTTGTGGGGACTTGTCCCAGAACATCTGCAAAAGTCAAACTTGAAAGGTAAACCATAAAACCGAATGTAGTGTTCTATATCATGTCCTCTATGGAAAGAACAGGCACTTGGGAAAGTGGGACTCTTTGGTTTCTCGAAAGGAAATACCTCTGTAGTCGTGCGGGCATGACTTAGTTTGCAAAAACTAAAGTCGTAGGATCGGGCGTTTTAGTGTTGGGGCAGGGACTGTGTCATCTGGTTCGCGTATACTACGGAGGGTCCGCTCTATAGTCCACCGTCTCATTGGTCCCCCATTTAACGCAATTCGTCTCATTAGTCCCCCGGTTAGGGTTTAGGGTTAAGGGTTAGAGGTTAGGGTTAGGGTTAAGGAACCAGTGAGACGGGGGACTAATGAAACGGGGGACTAATGAGATAGGGGAATATAATCATAATCCCAATAGGTACACTCTAAAATCCAAAGAGTGAACTAAGTCACTCTTTGATCGAGTGAAAAGTGTAAATTCACCCCATTAGAGAGATAATTCACTCCAAGAGGAGCGAAGTTCCCCCTAAAAAGAGTGAAGTTCACTCCAAAAATAGTGAGATTCCCTTAAAACGAGCGAAGTTTCACTCTTGATGGAGTGCCCACAGTGATCGCTCTTAAAAAAGAGCGATCATTGCAGGCACTCGTGGAAGAGTGAATTTTTCCTCTTCCTCTAGTGAATTTCACTCTTTTTGGAGGGAACTTCACTCCTCTTGGAGGGAACTTCACTCCTCTTGGAATGAATTATCACTCTAATGGAGTGAATTAATACTTTTCACTCGATTAAAGGGTGACTAAGTTCACTCTTTTGATTTTAGAGTGTACTCCTAAATTATTGGAGAACAAGGCAGAGCTATTACTTTTGTTCACTGTCTGAAGCCAATACCGAGCTTAACTGATTGAAATTGGATTTGTTGATTCAAACCTTTAAAGAGACAAATTTTCACGTGAACACTGTGTCTCAAAAGATAGCATTGTTTGGAATGAAAACACATATTGTAACTATTTGTTTCACAATGTATTGTACGTAATGAATGGATTTTTTACTACCTTTTTGAAACCCTGAGGTACGATAACTTTTGATGTGAGAAATATTTTTACATCCTTTGAAATGTATCTAACCTTTTTGAGCATTTAGTGACCTAGTAACGTATACGTTTTAAAATTTTAGAATCCAAACTAAACTGTGGAACGTTTCCTTAATGCCAACGTTAGAGAAGTCAACTAACCATAGAGAAGGCCATTACTAAAATGCACAAACCTACACTAATTTTGCAAAGGTCATGTATTCGCGACTATATACGAATCCCTTTCGGGAAATGAAAACTACAGGCTCAAACGCTGTCCCAACAGGGAGTTGCTAGAGATTGTCTAGCAACTCTCTGGTCCCAGCGTTGTTTTTCTTCGCGCTCACCACTTTTAAATATACTGCCTCATGAATCAGGTTTAATTTACTTCTCGTAGATCATCTCGCATATCATATAAATCTATACTATATCACTGTAAACCAGTAATGCCTTAAGTCGCATGCAGCGGAAGAAATGGTCCCCATCCCCAAACATTTTCAAAGTTTTTTATCATCTTAATTCACCTGTATAAAATGACAGCTATTTTTCCAACTTTTGTAGGATGAAAAGTGTCCTTTCCGGTGGGTGTCATTATAAAATGGGACAGGAGCTTAGCGAAAGGAGATGCAGACTCCCCTTTTCGACACTTTTTTTTTTTTTGGCAGTTCTAGTACCCATTTCGCTAGATATTCAAACCAAGAGATTTTTACCATGTATTTATATTCCGGAAATTTCATTCTTAAAATCATTGTTCCAAAAAGCCCTTTGAAAACCTGCAAATAATCCAAATCCCCCTATTTCTCCAATCCCTTTGCATTGATAATCTCAGCCTTCTGTTTGGTTTGGTTTAGGTTGCTGGAGTTTGAAGCCTCAACATCTAACCTTTCATCTAGAGGCACCTTTAAGTGTTGGGCACTTGATTTTTTTTCTCCATTATTACTTGCGGAGTCATTGGGGGGGGGGGGGGGGGGGAGTAAAGTTAAAACAAGTAAATGTGACCTGGTGAAAATGCCCGCCGAAAGCGTGGTATAGATAAATCACAGTGCAATAAAATTACTGAGTTTGAGTAACCTCTTTCAGGAGGCCCATGTGAAACAAGAAATTCCCTAACTGTTTAACGATAACCCTAGTCACTAACCTTATCCCTAACCCGAACATAGAATATAGTCGATACAATATAATGGCAAAGGTCAATCAAAAACACCTTGTTAAACAGTGCGCATCACCCCTTACAGGAAGCTGTTCACCGGCCCTCTAAGAGGGTCTCCCGTCGTTCTTGAACATTTGTAACTCGAAGGATGAAGAACATCTCTCATCCATCAGAAGGGAAAAAAAGGACATGCGAACTAGTCACTCTACTTTGATGTACTGCACTCGGCTAATGAGGAAGCCAGTACTTTGAAAGGGCTAGAATGTTCGGACCCGTACTAGTCCGTTAACTTCACATTTAATACAAAATGGAACAAAAGTGCATTTAAAGGAGTTGATGGAAGCTTTTTTTTCGGTTTTTAAAATATGAAATATATGTTATCCCCTAAATTAGCAAGGATTCCCTCGTACACTTACTGTTGGTTCGCCGAGGCTTGCACCGAATGTGTGCAAAGTCGTGCTTGACTACTCACAGTGCATTCTAGATTTCTTATCGTTGCTTGCCACCACTTCGGTAAATTCTGAATCCCGCTTTTTTCATTGAAATATCCTACTCAAAATCGTGTTGACCGGTATTTTTTCATTCACATATTACCGCTCTGCATATAACTGTGATAACCTCAAGGGTAACAACGGCCCGGTTTGCCAATCGTCGGGGTCATATATATATTGTCTGCATGTTCATTGTCCGGGTGGGAGTTGTCCGGTTGCGAATTGTCCGGGTTGGCAATTGTCCGGGGCGAGTTGTCAGGGTGGGAATTGTCCGGAATGGGAATAGTCCGGGTTGGCAATTGTCCGGGTGCGAGTTGTCCGGAATGAGAATTGTCCGGGTTGGCAATTGTCCGGGTGCGAATTGTCCGATGGGAGTTGTCCGGGTGCCAGTTGTCCGGGTGGGAGTTGTCCGACAACCTAATAGACGACCTGAGTTACCTAACTCTTTCTTACTCCAAGTTCACCCCTCATGTGAGAAAGATACCGTAACAAGTCAATCATCTATGGGCTTTAATTGATTTTTGAGGGGAGTGGTAGTGCAGGGGACACGTCGTTCACCTTTTGGAAATACATTTTAGAATTATACACAGCATACTTTGACATAAGTGGGAACTTCCCAGTTTCCAGAGCAGTTTGACGGCATGTCATCATCTAATATTTTCAACACCATCTGCACATAGTTCTCACGTGACACGATTGGAGATTTTCACGTGGCGCATTTCAGCGATGTTTCAGGACAACTTAGGTATAGGCTTGCACTCAGGCATGGCGGTAGTAAATACATGGAAGTACTCCCAGGGTTAATGCCGGGTCTTAATGTCACTGGGAACTAATATTAGCAATTAAAGTGTACCTTAAGTCAAAAAAATTCAAGTATATATATTAAACAGCATAAAAATGAATTCCAGCAGTCCAAATCCCATCTTCATGGAACATCTTAAGCCGAAATATGAAATGTTCAGTGAAGTTTATTCACTCAAATTAAAATCTTCAATTGCGCAATAATTTGTAATGTAATTGTTGTACTACTCAAATTACAACCTTTGTATTTCTTTGTTTTTCTGAAAGTTACTGCACCTTGTACAATGGGGTTATGTTATTTATTGAGCCCTTTGTGTGCAACATGCTCTGCAAACAAACAGGAAGTGTTCAAGGTCATGAAAACAATTTTAATTTTAAAGGGAAACAAAGCAGGTTTTGTGAGTTGTACAACAAGAAAGTCACAAATAACTGCGCAATGGACTAATTTGTTTTAAGTGAACAAATTTCAACGTTTTATATCTTGGCTAAAGAATGCCCTATGAAGATGGGAGTTGAAACGTTAGAATTTATATTTCATGCTGTTTAATATATTTTTTTTTTTTTGATTTTTTTAACCTGAGATACACTTTAAATAGAAAAAGTGTCAGCAGCATGGAATTCGCTCTGCGAGGTCGTCCTTTTGGATATTTTACAAAACCAGCAACTTGTTAAAAAAGAGAGAGTGTGTGTGAACTTGAGAAGTGGTAAACAATTGAAAAGTGAAAAATTTGTCAACTTTGTCAAATTTTTCAAAGATTAGAGGAACATCGTCCTTTTCAGGCAGTTTCCCATTACCCAAGGGAACGTCGATTATTCCATAAACTGATATTCTGTTCGAGTCATTCCACCGCCCGTCCTAGCCATGATCTTTTTTTCTGCAGGCTTTATTTGCAACATAAGCTCTAAGGGACTAATTACATTCTGTGGAAAGTATCGGAGAACTATTTATATTGGACGGAATGAAAAAATAGATTGTTTTTTTCTTTAGTTTGCAAAAGCTAATTTATTGTCTAGGATGCGAAACTTTAAACTAGTTGATTTTAACCGGAATTATTTACCCCATGTGTGTAATTTGGATATCTCAAGAGGAGGGGTGTGTCGGGTCTAATTATAACCATTGAATTGGTTAGAAACAGCCGCAAAGCCTCATCTAACTAAATAACTCAAGGGGATAATTATTTGTGCAGTTTCTTTTTTTTTTGTAATTTAGTGAATCATTTTTTATTTTAATTCTATTTTTACATTCAAGACAACGGATGCTGGACTTCATTGGACTACAAGTGACTGTTGTATTAACCATGATTAGCAATAGACCGTATGTACTGACGACGCACTGACGTCATCTTTGGGGGATAAACAATGGAACACATAGCCGCACGCATTTAGAATTCGCTCTGTACGTAAAGCACACTATATTTGACTGGTTGACAAATCAGCTTTCTTCTGCATTTGTCGCGTTGGTTTTTTTAACCCTAAGGAGGGCGTACTTTTTGTCCTGTGGCTATTAGTAAGTTAGTTAGTTAGTCAGTCAGTCAGTCAGTCAGTCAGTCAGTCAGTCAGTCAGTCAGTCAGTCAGTCAGTCAGTCAGTCAGTCAGTCAGTCAGTTAGATGGAGTTTTATGGCCCAACTTATTGGTTCAAGTCGAGCCGGCCGAGGCCCTTTTTCCATTTGTGGCTCACTGGCTTGTTTTGGCTACTCCATTGCTTAGCGGTTGCAAAGTATTTTTTTGTCATGTGTGATCAACAACCTTGTTTTTCTTTTAACTTTGTCCGTTCAACATGTATTTGAACTAAGTAACAAGGCAGTAATCCTTTATGAATTTTAACATTTCTGGGTATCATAATTCACGGCCAACTCTTTCAGTCTTTTATACCATTGCGTGACAACTTTGTAGCTGAAGTTCTAAACTTATGCCATATACAATTTACACTTTTGGAACCCTTCAAATGCCACACTTATGATGCTGAAAAGATGTGATGATATTTAGACTACCTGCATGCAGTAGTGAGGATCAGAATTGCGACATTTGGTTGATCTGTCGCTGTAAGTTTGACGAATGACGACTCAGTGCTCATTCTACTTAAACGCCAGTGAACAAGTGCCAAACCTGGCATATCGTGAAAAAGTGGAATTGACAAGACCCCAAAGTGTAATCAAAACACTCTCAATACAGTGCCGTGTTATATGAGCTACTGTACTTTTTTAATTTGCTGTCAATCAAAGAGCTGTGCCCATTTCATTTTTTTTTTTTTTTTTTTGTAGACTAGGCTACACTGCAAAAATTGAAGTTTGAGGTGACAACATGAATGTTTTTTAATATCTTTTATTTACTCATGGCGTCTTCTTCTACTATAGGTTAGGCTTGTAATATCCATCTATCAACCTTCTGCAGGGTCTACAGGATATCCACGGGTTCGATGTTTCCAAGTTTCGATGTTCCCGTTTTCATATACTTATTTCAATGGTTGGAGTGGAATATAAGCTCAGGTTTGTTATCCACAGGATTCGATGTTCCCATGCAGTGGCCTGACCATGTGGGGGTATGGGCTTGGGAAAATATTTCCTATCATACAAAATTCAAGAACAAGAAATGTCAATTAAGGGATAAATTCAATGCAGATAAAACGGCCGGGAGATACTGTCTCCTGCCTCTGGGAGCCTTTTTGGGCCAAAAATTTTCTTGTACGAAACGCGCCAGCCTATGGCGACGGGCGCTCCGCTAAAATAGTACAAGACAGCAGACCCCCTCCCCCTCCCCCCCCCCCCCCCCGTCGCCAAAATCCTGGTTACGCCACTGTATGGGTAGCAATGAACTGGCAATGTTCCCGACCTGGGAATATGTAACCGTGTGAACAACTAATCAGTGGGGACATTGACACAGCACTCTGTTTCCTTTCTCCTTCTATACACCGTTGAAAAACGGTAAATTTACAGAACAAAAAATTAAAAGAGACATAAAAATTGCAGAAAAGTTCTGATAAATATTTGCCAGTATAGGGCCTCTTTATTTTTTTGTTCTGTTAATCTACAACAATTTTAACAATCTAGGTTTGTTCATTTCATTGTATCTACAAGTACCTACTGCTATCTACACACATCTGCTTTAATCCGTCCATCTAGCTCACGGACTATATATATACATGGACAGAGCATGTAACGCGTACGTCCTTTCCCTTACTGCCGCCACCGACTGGGACAAAAAGGTGCACCAAGATGTCCGCCGTGAAGCTGTAATTGGAAAGATTTCAGATTTGCAAGGGCGTCGATTTTATTCTCAAAGTGGGAGGGGAATATCCGGCCTAAGTGTTTTCTCCTGTCCTGGTAAGGTGTCTACAGCGGCGTAGCAAGGTATTTTGCGGGAAAGGGGTAGGGGTGGGCAAGCATCCAAATTTTACGATTTTTTAAGTGTTAACACCACTGTATTAGGGACATAATTTGCGGCGCTTGTATTGCAGAAGAGTTTGAATCTGGGTTTTCTTTAACTGTTTAAGGAAATTTGAAAAGTTGGGGGGTTACTGAAGAATTTGCATTTCCCATTGGCAAATCTGAGATTGAACCGCAACCAAAGATCGTTGTTCCTACATTATGTTATCCAACGCCTACGAAATGAGGTTCGCCGATGGATTTTTTTTAGTCAAGGGCTTATACTGGAGAAAATGTGGAATTTTATGAAAGAAAATTTATGAAAAAAGCACTGTAGTTACCGGTGTTGATGATCTAGTGTCACATAGAGCAAATTTTCAATTTTTGTCACTTCCAGAGCTCGGAAAAGTTTACCGAACTGAGGGTATGAGCAAGCACTTTTGCTTAGGAATTGCAATTTGCGACGCGCGAAGCGCGGAAAATGTTGCTCTTTTGAAACAAATAATGACGTATATGGAGCTTTTGTGGGAGAAAATTCGGAATTTCATGAGTTGTCAAAACCACACAGTAGACTGGTTTTACAAATGGCAGATTTCCGAATACACTTTGTCAGAGCCGCCTGCCACCTGTAGCTACGCCGCTGGGTGTCCAAGAGAAGGGGGCCCAGATGCAAAATGGTGATGAATATTTCAATATTTTGAGTTTCTAGGAAAACTTCAATGTTTTTAAAACCTGGTCCTGAAAGTGTGGATAATTACTACAACGGACTACGGTCAATGTAAATTTAAATAACGGGTGTACTCTATAAGTAATCAGAATCACAACGAAAATTTTGATAGTTTGCGAAGGGTTTAAGCAAAAGTTCTGACAGTTGGGAATCATTTGTAATGAAAATGGTAAAACATATCCATGAATTGATGAAAAGCATACTTCAGTCAACTGCGGGTAAATAACAGATCGAGGGAGAGGGTGGTAACCACTGGTGCTACTGAGACACCGTTGCAAAACATTAAAATGTGTCATTTCGAACGACACTTCATCATCTGCAGACAGAGGATGGAGGTGTACCTCTAATTCCAGATTGAAGTCTCTTATCTAGCAAAATGTCAGTGTGATTTTACTTCTCTGATAATGGTCTAAATACGAAATGGTCGAATCGATATACGCGTGTGTGATGTGGGCTTGTTGAAATTTTGCATTAGAAATCATTTGTTTTTCTGAAAAAAAAGTTGCATGCAGACTGTGCACTGAACATTTTCAGTTTCCTTAAAATGTGTTTGCCAATTTCAGCCTGCCAGGCTGGACATTCATTAAAGGGCATCATTTCATTAAAGGGCAAAAGCAGTTGTCCCAAAATTGCCTTGATGCAGCAACTAAATTTCACAATTTTAATCTTATTCCATTTCAAAGTATCTTTAATAATAGTTTAGAACTTTAATCTTGCATATTCTAGGGTAAACCAAGCCGTAACTCCTGGTAAATGTCCCATTTGAGGAGAAAAAATATTGTCACATGACTCTCAAGAGCCAATAGTGAAATAGTACGGTCTCCTTCACTACTTATTTTGGGGGAACTGCTCTTGCCCTTTAAACTATTAAAACATAGTAGGGAACGATTCTCCTTCTTCAAATTCCTATACATGTTGTGCTCCTTCATAACCACAGCTGCTGCCCTAGGTACACGAACAATAGACATAACCATAGAGACCGATGAATTATGTTAGTATGTTTGATATGCAACTGGAAAAAGGACACCAATGAGACTGGAGCGCGCGCAGAGCGGGCGAAAATTTTTGGGAAAGTAAACATGTGGAATTATTGATACTAAAAATCGATCGTAATCAGTAGAAGATATCTTTCATAACCTTCACGTGTAGTCTTTTTGGTAGAACCTAACTCTTATGTATACCGGTTACAAAAAGTGTGGGTGTGTGGGGGGTGGGGGTGTACTTTTACGTTAGTGTCCCCTCCACTCAAAAAAGTGGGGGGACATGTCCCCATGTCCTCTAAATTGACGCACATGATGATTTGACGACGACTCGGTAATTTTCAAACAAAATTTTAATTTGAATGAGAAACAATATCATATTCCTGCAATACGTGCAGTGATTTTGAACCTTACTTCTACTATTTCGAAAATATTTCAACTTTCTTGCAAAATCTGTTGTTTTGAACTACTTGAGTACTAGGTCCAAACTTTCACACACAAAACCATAGCAGATCACCGTCTTGCTACGCCTTTTCTCACACGTACAGTAGCGACAATCTAACGCGCAGCATGCTCTGTCCATGTATAGGAAGTCCGTGGTCAAGCTACTTTTATACACTCTTTACTTTAAAAAGCTGTCTAAGGTTCCGTGGTGCACTATTGGGTAAGTTTAAAGGGGACACCTCAACCTTTCAGTATTTTTAAAGAGGAGGCAAATAACGAGTTTCGTCCTTGCATTGTTTCCATACACCACATTTCGAACTGGGTTTCAATTAGCCCCATTAGCGGCTTGCCAAAGGGGCACGGGGCACTTGCTCCCCCCCCCCCCCAAAAAAAAAAGAAAACGTTTCCAAAGCATGGTCTTCAATTTTTCAAATAATGTATTCGATGTGACATGAATAAAAAGTAGCCTATTTCTTAATCTGGGCAAACTATCCAAGCCTTTTATCTCATACAAATGTCATAGCCTATATTATTTATAAAGTATTAACTAATGCGTATAATTGTCAAGGATATAGTTCGTAATTGTATCAAAATTTTAGCCCAATACCGGCCGCACAGAAGTCTTGATGGCGCTACCAGCACCAATAGCAGTACTGTATCAGTATACTGTTATTAGTGCTGGTAGCGCTTTCAATGCTTCTGTGTGGCCGGTTCAGGTTTACAGGCTCATTCGACAACTGGTCATATGAATTAATATGATTCGAAAAATCATGATTTCAATTTTTTTCAGGCGGGTGTGCAGCTTCTTCCAATAAAAAAGTTCAGAACCAAATTTATGTTAGATATTTTGAAGAGGAACATATTCTAGGCATAGCTTACTGGTGAAAGTTTTACTCATTTCCCATGTTTGGTTCTTCAGATATTAGAATTGAAGTTGACATATTTTTCTACAAAGAGTGAGCTTGCAACAAGTAGACGTGATATCATATGTTCACATGAATGGACAATGTTTAGTTCTTTTTCTCTAAAATGTAACACCATATTTATACAACCTAACTGTGATATGTTGTTACCATAAGTGCATCCCGAGCAATGGAAGTTTAAAAACTTAATTTGCCTTAGGGGCATCAAAGCATCCACAATCAACTCAAGGTCAAACCGCAGGATCAAAAATTAATAAAAAACAAGACAAAACATTGACCATTAATATGAATACATGACATCGCACCTGCTTGGTTCAGAAGTAGAAAATGTGTCAACTTCAATTGCTAATATCTCGAGAACCGAACATGGGAAATGAATGAAAACTTTACCAGAGTGCTTAGAATGTGTTCGTCTTTAACATATTAAACAAAAATTTGGTTCTGGTCTATTCTTTTAAATGAAGATTCTACTTTGCGACAAAGAAGATGATAATATGTCACATCGTCCTGTAAAGGAGCCAGTACATTTTATCTGGTAATTTTCTGATCATTTTGAAATTTAAATATTTTCCTTCTATTAAAATGAAGATTTTATTGCTAAAGAAAGCTCAAAATAACGACAGCTTAAACTCTACTTACAAGCCGGGCAAATACAATTTCCGGCTATCTGAGAGGTCGCGATTTTTCAAAATATTCTGTACGCTCCGCGTCAACTGATGGTGGCGCTCCGCTTACATAGTCTTTCGGGCAGTCAGTCACCACTCCTCATGCCCCGCCCCCCAAAATATTTTTCACGACATCTCCCTATGTGAGACGTCTTGGTCGAAAGTTGAGTTTTCCCCAAAACAAATTTCCTTATATCCACCCCCCCCCCTGATTAGCCCTACCCCCACTCCACCCCTCCCGAGCAGTGGCATATCCACGGGGGCACGTGCCCCCCCCCCCACAGCAAAGTTGTGCCCCTCAGGTGCCCCCATCCCATTGCAATCTGCCCCGCTCAACATGTTGTAAGCATGCGCACTTACGTTTTATCTGCTGAAATGATGAAAAGTGAGTGGCCAGTTTCTTCGAACTAAAGGCAGACTTTCACTTGCCCTCCCTGATCTCGCTTCGTGGCACTGTATGCATACACCGGTAACTAAGAACGCGTTAATCAGCCACGTAGGCAGTGGACCGTGCACGAAAAAGTGCTTTCGTTTTTAACTTTCGTGACGCACATCTAAGGGTCGGCATAAAAATCACCCACGAAGGTCAATTTTAACCTTGTGAACATAATATCAACTACCGCAAGCGAACGAGTTGGCCTACGAAGAGAAATTTGAGGGTGATCTGTTGGCTTTTTGTGGCCAACATTCATTGTATGTACGTTCCACGAATTTTCTGAGACGTACACAATCTATACAATGCCGTGCATAGTGCACAGTGCAGTGGTCAGTATAATTGATAGGGATAAACGTTTATGTCAATTAATTGACGGGAGTTGGAAAACAGGGGAGTAGAACGACTTCCCCCTCCTCTAGGCAAAATGTTGAATATATCAGGATCCGGAGCAAGAAATGAAGGGACGGTGAAGAAGGAAAGTGAAATAGAAGAAAACAAGAATAAAAATTTGGAATAGAAAAGAGGAAGAAAATAAACACACATGACATGAAAAACAAGAAACAGAGAGAAGGGATGCATCCCGTATAGGATACCAATAGATGATTCACATGATTTTGTTCAGTCAAGTCTGGTTTGTAGTCTAAATATGAGAGAGTAAATAACCGACGGCATGGTCAAGTGGTTAGAGCATCTGGCTTAATTCAGGCACATCCACAATAAAAACATATGGAAAATTATCAATGCAACTCCCTCCCACCCCTGTTTTCTATTAGCGGGTCAGCCCCCTTTTTTGAATATGAGGTTCCGTGTCTGGACTTGCAGTTGGGAGGTCGGGAGTTCGAGTCTTGGCCGGGTCATACTGAAGACTGTAAAAAAACACTTACCGTCATTGTCTTGGTGCTCAGCATAAGCAATTAGGAAAAATAAGCCAATTAGTCACAACTGAAAAAAGCTAGGCCGTAGCGGCTCGACATAAACCAATTGGATAAAAACTGGCCATATGGGCCGTCACGTAAAACTCCGTCCATCTAACTAACTTGAGAGGATATGCCCTAATAGACATGCCTTACGGCCATGCAAAACTTAATTCCCGTTGAGACCTTTTGTCCAAATTAACCAAAAGGTTTCAACGGTTTCCAAAAGGTAAAGGGTTTTCAAAATGGTTTCGTTTATAACCAGAATGCAAAAATGCATTGAGGTTTCGATGATACATACAATCTTCCTTACATCAGAATACATCAACATATCAAGTATGCAATCAATCAAAGTTTCCTACCTTGACATATCGTGTAAACAAGGATTTCGGGGTTTGACAAAATGTGACCCCAAATGACCTCTGACCGCCAACAAAATTAATAGGGTTCTTCCTTACATAATAACACATCAACGTGTCAAGTTTGAAATTAATCCGAGTTTCTTATCTTGAGATATCGTGTAAACAAGGATTTAGGGGTTTGACCCCCTGTGACCCCAGATGACGTTTGACCTCCACCAAAATCAATAGAGTTCTTCCTCTCAGTATGGGGTATCTGTGTACCAAGTTTGAGAATTGTAAGATCTTCCCTTCTCAAGATATCGTGTAAACAAGCAAAGTGTCACAAACACACCTACACACCTACACACACACACACACACACACGCACATACACACACATACATACACACGCACACCATCATGAATGCGTAGGTTTCTCTTTTCATCGAAGCCAAAAAGGGTATAGAATTCCCTTTGAGATTTTACCAATTTTCATCATCGACCAAAGGAACTGCCCTTTAAATGCAAAGTGTATTTACAAAAGGTATCACTTGAAACCCTTTTTGATGATGTCGCCAAGAACTTGAGCATTAATCCGCACTCCTTCAAGTTAGATAACACTATGTGACAGCAATGAACATGCTATCTCAGATATATGCTAATAGGAAACGTAGATTCTTCAATTGTCCCTCAAATATTCAAATTTCCTCACATTCCCTTAAACTTCCTTTCCTTTCTGCAATGCAAGATCCATATTTACAACTGTGTAAAGAGACCCCAATTTTCGGCGCGCTCTGCGCGCCCCAAATTACGTTCCTAATACAGTAGTGTTCCAACTTAAGAAAAAAAAAACAGAATTTTTTTTATTAAAAAAGTTATTCTTGCTCGAAGGAAAAAAACGAAAAAATTAGCATAAAAAATACGTTTTGGTTAATGGGGGTAGGGTGAGGTGCATGGTCCATAACTGTTCCGCCCTCCCCCTCCCACTTCATATTGCTTTAGTCCTACGCCACTGTTTTAAGTTGATGGAAACCGGCTGGACAAATCCCAAACGGTGTAGGTATTACAAAATTACATTTTACTGCATGCTGGAAACACCAAATCATTTCACAGTTTTTCAAAATCATAAAAAAAAATATGGAAACCATTTCAATTGGAACGTATTCAGTGAAACTTTGGTCAATTGAATTTGGACATTTCTGCTGGGTATACACCTACAACAGTACAAGAGAAGAAAAGTAATTTCTCCTAATTCAAATGAGCAGTATTTCACATCAGCAACTTTTCATTGCCCCTTGACCGCATGCGGGACATCGAATCCAGATCGAGTAGCGCTTACAGTGACCTTTCTTATATCTTTGCCGCACCTGCACTAAGTTCAATCGAGTTTCAAGGATTGATTTGTATCTGGCTATGGAATCGAATTCAGTCAAAATTAGATACCAAATCATCTTGATCCAAGAAAGTCGGTCCAACTTCAGTAAAGTTATGCTCAACTGAAACTAAGATTAAAAATGCGCAAATAGAATGTAAAAATTTCCTGACCAATTTTTCAAGTTGAAATAATTAAAGACACAGTATCGTGGCGCGAAACAGGGGCGACATTTGGACAGCCTTCAAAAAATTTGTTATCCCACCCAAAATCCCGGATGTAGCCCATAGACACCGTATGATAACAGTTCATACGACTGGGTGGGATAGCGTACTGCTGCATATGCTTGCTTGTGTGAGCGTTAACAGGCGTAGTATCTGTGTTAATTTGTATGTAGCAGGGAGTTGTTTTCCTGATACAAGTGAGTACCTTGCTCAGTGACAACAGAGAGACCCTTGGGAATTTTCCCAATATCTTGGGAATTTTGAACCATCTCGATCATTCTTTTCCTTCCCACTTTGAAAAAAGAAATATTGTGTGATTGTTTCTTTTTTCTACTTTTTAAAGGCACTTATTAATTAGTTATGAAATATGTGAATAAGTTCTAATAAGAATGCCAAGGTGGCTAATTTGTATTAAATTTCCGGCTTAATTGTTTTGTGTTTTAATCATCAGTTTGACTTCGATGCTCTTATAGGCTATTATTACTGTTGTTCAACGTTGAGAGGCTATACGTTGTTATTCGAGAAGTGATCTTGGGAATTTCTAAAAAGACGAACTGGCCTAGGAAACCTGCATTGAACTTGACAGATTGGTCGAAGCGAAGGGGCTAGTCTTAGTCTTACGACAGGAAAATGTCTTCCTGTTCAGAACTTCAGAAAGAAAAATCGAAGGACAGCGTTTGCACGCGTTGTCACGAGAAGGAGAAATCAAACGAGAAAAATACAGTAGCAAACGAAAGTCGAAGTTCCCTTTCCCATTCTCACGCGGAATAGGCCCTACCTAACGTTAGATTGCCGCAGAAAAAGCAGGTTGATTGATTGGGGAATGGCTCTTGTTTATAACGGCGATTTTGCGAAACATCATCTCACAGATCATGCTCAAAGGTAAGTGAAATGTGTTTGTTCAGTTACTGGTAGTAAAAAGTAAACAGGATTCCCGTCTCGTTAGTGATCCACATACCCATCCCACACGCGTGTTTAGCATAGCCTATGTACAGTACAGAGTATGCATGGGCCTAACGTTAGGACAATTTTATTAGTAGCTATATGCCTAGTAAAACTTTTGACGAGCTAGCACAGGTTACAGCAGAAGTGATCAGCACTACATTTACCACTTCATCAAAATCGTAACCCCAGAATAAGCCACACTACTCTTGAAAAATCTGACTAGCCTTTGTCCTCTGTTTGCTCATATACATGCCCCATCTAGTTTACACTTATGATCTCTCAGAGGGCCTGGCGCGGAGTTAGCACTTTCCCCAATATTGCCTTCTCAAAACTTTCTTATCAAGCATAGACCTACATGCTATCACTTAGATAATCCTAGCTGTTTCATTAGCCTACAGTCCACTTGACAATGAGTAAGTGCTCAGCTTTGCTGGATCAGTAATTTGCCAAAGGTTTGACTTGATGAGAAACAACAGTCTGTAAGCCTGAGCGCGCATGTTGGATTTATAATATAAATGAAGATTATCTGGTGCAATATCAGGTGAGCAGGATCAAGACGCCATTATCCAGTAATTGATTTCTGTAACTTTGCTTATGCTTGAGTGACCTCCAGCTGCATAGTAATTGATACTAGTTATATGAATTGCAAAAAATGAAATGAAGGCTTTGATAAGCATCATTCATTCCAGGGGGGCAGTTGACCCTAGTTGCCCCCCCCCCCTCCCTGGATCCGCCCTTGATGAACATAATTAGCCTTCTGTTTTGTAATTGTGTGAAAAATATTTTGGACAACCAAATTTCCTTCTGGACAACTAAAATGAGTGAAATGGTTGCCCCAAGACAACACTAAATATTTTAAAAATGGAGGCCTGGGCTATGAAGGGTACTGTAAGGTAGGCTAAGCATAGTATAGCTGCTGTACCTGTACTTATACTGTATAAAAAGTTGTCTTCCCCAAGATCTAGGGAGATCTTGGCATATAAATGCTATTTCTGGGTTAGGTTTCAACCAAGTAGTTCAAGTCAAGCTAGTCTTGACCCTTTTTTCTGTTTTGGTTCACAGGCTTGTTTTCCCTACTCCATTGCTTTTGCAAGCTCAATGGCAGCTGTAGGTTCCATTTTTAAAGTCTTCAGTGAGACCGGGCCGGGAATGTTGAGTGTACATGAAATGCCAAATGCAATAAAAATTAATGCCTGAGCAAAATTTATGTCCTCGATTATTGATAGTGGCATTACTTGACTTTTTCATCGGGAGAGTGAAAGTGCTTAAGTGGTGGGGCAAACGAAAATGCTCCTACTGTCGCCTATTGAGTGCCACTATTGACCAGCACATTGAGTACAGAGAACACTTTGCCTGAAATGTGTTTCAGATTGCATAAAATGGTACTTCCCAGCTGTTAATTGTTTTTACTACTAAAAAGTGCTGCTTTCAAGATGTTTGTGAAGTTCTTACACATTTTGCCCAATATACTTTTTACATGAGGGGGGTATACAAGAGCCACTGCTGATGCCACTGGTAATCGGTAGGTTGATTTAAAATTCCTTTAGACAGAATAGATTGCAATCCCCCCCCCCCCCTTGTGCCTTTCTGTTTTAATGGGGTGTTCACATCATCATCAACCATCATTATTATGACTCTTATAACAACCAATTTTGACACCACCCCTTAATCATTGAGGGATATGTGATTTGAAATCATCGAAGTATATATGCACTCTTCTCTAAGATAAAATACTGTTTCATTGCAAATAGTCTTGATTTACTTTTCAGGTGTTCTTCAAAGTACTGTACATGCAGTGGGCCACACAGACAGAGCCAAGTGAATGACCAGCCTCACCACAGTTGCTAGCTGTTACACTCATAGGTGAGTGAAAATAACTGCAGGATGTATTAAAACAAGTCTTTTAATTTCCAAAAGCATGTTTTCCCAGCTAACTTCCAGGTAGTACTTCCATGGTTCACAACACTATAGCACAGAACAGTCTGCCTTGTGCTGTTCAGAATTGCTCGTAACATTTTTGCGGCTTTAATTAGTACCATGAGTGGTGGCTCTATGTTGGGGCAAGAGGGGGCATTTGCCCTCCATAGATTTTGTCCTTGGCCCCCCTCACTCCCCCTCCCCCCACCCAAATGTTACCTGGTCAGAAAGGAGTTGGGTTTGGGTTTACTGAAAAGAATTTAAATAACATACCTCTCCAGAGACTACATTTTTCATTCAGAGATACAGTATGCTAAAACCTCAGAGCTTCCAGGAGCGAAGCCTGTTTGATCCTGCCTACTGTAAGAAGTGATGAAAGGGAAAACTAACTTGTACTTGAATGGTACTTAAAAGTAAATTTAAACTTTGAACTTTATATTGAGTTGACTGACACAATGCTGTACATGACATGTTCATGTTGGGTATAGTTAAATCTCATCTTTACTATCTATAATAGAAACTTTATATCTATATTTACTAAAATATTGCACAGTTTATGAGCATTGTTAGGCCTTTATCCAATATCTTGTTTGATAATGATGCAGAGTTGCAGTATCAATTAGTTGTCCACAAAGCCTGAGTGAATATTATTTTCTCCCAATTTCACAATATACCCACTATGGTAATGTTTTGACGTTGCCAACATTTTCAGAATTATAATTGTAATGTAGTTTACCTTTACAAATTGGGCTAGTTGCTATATTGATATGATGTGCTCCCTTCCTTGAAGACAAGAGCATTCACCTCAGTATAAAGTACAGAAGTGTACAGGAGTTTGACTGCCCTGTTTCATGATTGGCTATAGAGTCAAGTGACAACATTCTTTCCTGAAATGTGAAATTTACTTATTTGCTTGGTTTGCCTGAATATCCAATATTATGGAATGAGAAGAAAATTGTGAGATACCTCCTTAAAAACAAGCCTTGCCCTATTATCAAGTTTACAGTAGTTAGAAGTGTGGTTATAATAATTGAAAATCACATCCATACAGTTCATCCTGTGCTGCAAACTTGCATCACCAGCTGTAAATATGATATTCCATTGAATTGCAGCATTGACATCTACTTCTGTCAAGGGCCACTATGACAGTATATTAGAGTCAGTTTGTCCCTCATCAGCAACTACAGGTAATTATCGAGGCCAAACACAGGGAGGATTGCAAATGGCTGTTCAACTTTAAACCAATAGCAGGGATGATTTTTAAGCAATTGAAATTGGTTGTCCAAAGGACAACCAGCTGCAAGAATTTGGTTGTCCTCCCAAAAATTTAGTCGTCCTCCACAAAAGACATGTGAAAACAAGAAAGTTGTGCAATGTGCATTTTGTGGTTTCAAGACAATTCTTTTATTTTTATTGCACTGGCTGCTATTTGCATTGCATTATATCTAGCGTGCACTTTATTGAAAATACACATGAAAGAGGAAAACCATAACAGACAGAAACACGAAGACAAAAACCTACTGTATACACAGTGAGAACACCCGCATACAATACACTTAAATGGGCCTAGTCAATGCAGAGCCCCTGCAACTTTCTGTTCAATACACCATTTTCAAGAATCTGGACTGAGTGATAGTAATACCCGAAGTAACAGTTGGGGAATCTCCGAGACGATAGAAGTCTGGCCTCCCTGATCATTGCTGCTCCCCCCGCCCCCCCCCCCCCCACCCCACATTTTATTCATCACTTACTGAAGGACGGACAAAAGACATTTTTTCTCCTAATATCTTCCCAGCGTTGGGTAGACACAATAATAATGTGATCTTTAGACACCTTATTCGTACATTAGGACATGCAGTTGAACCGTCAAAATATGGTGCATTAATACTAAACTTGAACGGTAGAAACTCATTCCTTTTGAAACAAAATCTGACAATCGAAAGCATGAACTGTCTATTGAACAAAATGCCTTTTTAAAAGCTTGTTTGTTTCAGCTTTAATAGTGTCTGACCGATTATGCTATAATCGGTAATACAGTACCCTTTTACCGATTATTTAATTAAACTATCGGCCCGATGCCGATTATTAGAAAGAGGGAAGTCACCGTGACATGTTTGTCTCTAAAGCCCCTTGCATCTTGTATATCGTATTACCGTAACCAGTTCAGGGTGGAAAATATTGGGAATCGTTACGAACGGAATATCTTTTTTGTATAGGCGTAATATTTTCACTTCAAAAGTAGCGATACAAATCAACCGTTAATGCAGTTGAATTGTTTGCGGCCGATGTCACATGCCCTTTGATAATTTAGCTCTAAGGCCAACATCGTGCTTTGTTTAGTTTTCATCCCCCAATCATGTCGGAACATTTGCTGTTGCGTTAATAGCTACTCTCCCGCTTTCATAAACCCCTTGTAGAGCAATCATGATAATCTAGCAGTTCTGGGCAGCAAAACAAATGCACCCGATTAACGTATCTTATGGTTCCTTCCGGATATAAATACAGTATCCCCGTATATTGTTAGCAGTTTTGTCCAAAATTTACGTCTACTTTAAAAAGAATGTGCAACTGAAATGCACGTAAGCCCGATCCCCGAAAAATCCACGTATGCAGACATTTAAGGTGCCTTTTCTAGGTGAATTTAGCACGGGGCTCGCCCGGCTTCGCTAGCCGGCTATATAAGCATGACAAGTGCGATCGTCGTAACACAAACTCAACGGGAAAACTTGTCTCCAGACCGAGTATTTTCACACACTAAATCACATAGGCGAAGGCGCGAGTTGTGATTGGCTAGCTACAACCAACGCAATTGAACCAATCACGATGCAAGGGCCAATTTAAATTTTGCAATGGATCCTATACATATGATGTCACCAAGCAAATCATGATACCTTGTTTCGCGGTAAAAAGGGACACGCACGTAAGTCTAGTGTATGCGTGGGCCAAGAAGTTTGCTGCACGAGACCACGTGCATCACTGTTTTCGTTTGCGATGACGTCCTATGACAACATTGTACAAGTCCTTCTGTGAATAATATTACAGAAGGAATGCTGGGGATGGCTTAATTTATGCAAGATAATAACCACCGAACTTCACAAGATTCTACATGCAAAGTGTACAAAACGTGCGCAGATATGTATACAAAGTTGGGGATTTGAAAAAACGGCAAAACACTGCAGCTAGATGGTCTGTTCTATGTGTTTTGTGCAGAACCGTTTGTACAGCAACTTAATTACGCGGCGCTTTCTACCAGACAGCAAGGAATACACCTTGAATGCAATTCTAATTTAAGGTAATACTACCGGGTTATAGCGGAAAATATCAAACGGCGGGTAAAAATTAATACGTTTGTGATTATCAGTGCATCCCGTTTTGGCGGGAAGTTAAAGGATTGAGTTTTTACAGGAATTTTAACTCAACTAAGAGCAACTTTCAAGTTGCAAATAATCGGTGGTAATGATCGGTTGAATGGCGATATTTTACCGCTGCCAATTATTAACCGATAACGGAATAATTGGCCCGATGCTGATTACATAACAACAAAGACAGGCGAACAGACCTTTCCAAGAACTTTTCGCGCCACACGTTGAATAGAAACCCGGAGAATGTGTATGAGCACGTTCTGTAAAGTTACAGCTGAAACAATGATCGTACACGAGGCTTCTTGTTTGGCGTTGTGCGTACCGTGGTATCCACGGTTGTTTTGTTCTGGTGTGCTTTTCGTGAAGGTACAGATGTGTTTTGATATGCGAGTTCATGAAATGTTAAGATGTTTTGGTTGCATGGGAGTGTTTGTTGTACGCTTTGTTTCTCAATAAACATTACCAAAGGTAAAAATTAGTCGTCCAAAGGACAACCTTAGGTGGTTACTTTGGTCGTCCTGCAGAAATTTTGGTCGTCTCGGACGACCGGACGACCGTTAAAATTCATCCCTGAATAGTTATTGCCCAAGAGTAGCTGAACTTTCATTGAGTTAAGACAAACATCATAAATGCCCTATATGCACGATTCCCTTATACAACATGTATAACACAGACGGTGTGTTTGGTGTAACGGTAGAGCATCCACCTCTCACGCGGAAGGCTCACTTCCCAGGTCGAGTCATACCAAAGACTCTAAAAAAGGAACCTACTGCCATTTTGCATGATCGCTGCTCTGTATAAGCAGTGGGGTAGGGAAAACAAGCCAGTGAGCCACAACTGGAAAAAAGGCCGTGGCCGGTTCGACTTGAACCAAAAGGTTGGAAACTGGGCCGCATGTCAGGAAAAATACCCTTAGAACAATCTCGTCTAGAACTGATCACAGTACTAATTATATGCCCATTTAAGCATTTGAAAATGACCATGAAGGTTGACATTTGATAGCACTTTATCTCAGAATTTGACTCTTTTGGCCAGCACCTATTTCAGGATTTATTGTTAGTTGTTATTTGAACCCCAATGTTGTTGGGCTTCTATTGTACCAGAATGGTAATCAAATCTGCTGCTCATTGAAGCAGCTAATTGGAGTAATGAACCAGTGGTCGGGTACTATAATTGGGAACCGCAGTTTTTCCCTAAAAACTGTGGTAGCCATGACGGATCTCCTTAAAGGCTAATATCCCGTAATGCGTAAAACTCCATCTAACTACAATAAGTATTACAGCCAGGGCTGGAAATTTTTTTTTTTTTCGAGGAAGGGAGTTGCATTATTTCCCAGGAGGAGAGTAAAAGTTCCCACAATTCTCCCTGCATTTTCATGAAAAAGGAAATTTTCCTCCAGATGTCCAAATTTTCTGGGAAGGAGTTTCTCAGCTTCACAACTCTTTTTACCCATGATTATAGCATTGTAGTACATGCTGTAATAAGTCACAACATCCGGCATGGTGCCATGCAGTCTCTTTCCAAGAGAATGATGAAATCCTTCATGATAGGCACAAGCAACCCAAATCTGTGGCCAAACCCAGAGATTTGTCTGGGAATTATTTTGAATAAAATGTTATGAAGGAAAAATTGAAAATTTGGATTTTAAATTCATTGTTGATTTGGGTTTGAAAATTAAATTTCAAGTTAATTGTGGTTTTTAAAGGACAATTGCATTTCCTTCAAAAATTAGAAGGAAGTACACAATTGGAATGTTACTTGTCATTTTCTGGACAATGAATAACATACCCATCTATGCTCCCTTGGAAAGAATGGAAATTGTTTCCTAAAATGTTTCCCATATACAGTGGGGACCATCCATCATAACTGGGAGATGAATCCCCTGTCCCACCTTGCTCCCCTTAGCACCTCTCAGGCACTCCTGGTTTTACTGAACACTTATGGCAAAATAAATTGCCATAAAACAAAGGGTCATTCAAGATTTAGCATGGATGGAGTTGTTTTGCCCTCTATCTAAACAAAAAGGGATGGGGGTATATTGGATGCCAGTCTTCCCTTGTATTTCTGCGGTGGAAGTGTGATGTCTTTGTCACAGTGTTGGAGGAGGGTGCTATATTTACTGTAATTGTTCATAAAGTTCTAAAGCTTTGACTATTTTCATGACAGTAAGCATTTCTTCTGGAGTACAGTACCGTAGCTTGACTGTCAGATATGCATCTCTCTTCTACTCACAGTAGTTGTATTTCCTTTTATTTTTTAACCTAGCTAGGCTACTCTCATCATTTCAAAATGGATTTATGAAGTCAGAAGTCCTATGTTTTTTATTATTACTTATTTTATCTATTATTCCAACAATATACTATCCAATCTGTTTCTTTGGGTGTTAATTCTGAAAATGCAAGTTTTTTTCTAGTGATAACTGGTTGACCACTTTTCAAATGCAGTCACATGCTTGCAAAACATATATACCTGCTTTCCAAGGTGCTTTTGAAATGTCGGATATTAACATCAAAAAGCTGACCAGGAAAGAAAAAAATCCTTTGTTAAACAGAATTTGTTTTGTAATTTTTTAATGTGCTGTATAGGCTCAGTCCTGGCAGATCTGCAATCACTAGGTCTTCCAGTTTAAACAATACTACTCCAAGGTACATGACTGCTGTTGTCATTTTTCCACATTTAAAGGCAAAAACAGTCATCCCAAACTTACTGCATTTCGAAGCAAAGGCTAAAGCTCACAGTTTTCTTTTCACTTCTCTTAATTTCTTAAAAGTATCTTTAATAATTTTTTAGGACTTCAATATTACATATTCTAGGAAAACCAAGCAGTGACTCCCCCAAAAATGGCACATGACCGTGAAGAGCCAATCATGAAACAGGGACGGTGTACTACACTACTTCAAGTTGGGGAGACTGCTCTTGCCCTTTAAGCTTTTCATTAATCATGCTTTGATATCAAAGGGCAGAAAAGAGGATCTGAGATTTCCCTAGATTGAAACAGTATTATGAAACTGCATGGTAGGAACATTCACCATTTGCATTTGGCATGAACATATACATGGATAAAAAATACCTTTACCCAAGTTGCAAATTTTTTGCCATTTGTCAGTTTGTTAGTTTTTTTCTTGATTCATTTATCTTCAAAATATGATATAAAGGATAAAATGTAGTTTTCAAACTTTGCTAATTGCTCCATTATTATTGCCTGCTTGGACAAGAGGTGGCTTGAAGTACAGGTCTAAGTGCAGTACAATCTATTTTGTCAACAGTTCAGTTGAAGATTTCCTGGATTGCCACAATGAAAATGACACTAATGAGGCAGAGGCAGACAATATAATGTGGGAGGAAGCAGTCAAGTCTAAACATAAAAGGAGACTTTCTAGGTAAATTCACTATGCATTGGTTTCAGTTTCTTTGAAAAGAGAATCCTTGTACCTGATGGAAAAATATGAAGTTTTTGTTACATCTTTTGGATTTCCATTTTGATCTGGATTCTGCTCAAAATATTTCCGGAATGGTAGTTTGCCTATCCCCAGTTCCACGACCTACTGACAGTAATACCAACCTCACCTCTGAAGCTCTGGCCTTGTCCAGTAATCAAGTTTTGGCACCACAAGTTTGAAAGAAATCTTTTATGAGTATAGCTCTCTCTTCAAGAAAGTGAGAAATATGAGAACAATTTCATCTTTTTGGAATTTGTGACAAGGAGAATAAAGAAAAAAAATTATAAGTGTTTTTCGTACATTTCTAGTTCCAGCTGAGCCTGCTTATTACATTTGATTTGAAGAAGTACCAATGCAGATTACTAAGCAATCCCGAAAAATTTCAAGTAAGCAAGGACAGAGCAAAAATATTTCTGTGGGCATTTCATATATTATGCTGTTTTTTTTTTTTTGACACAGGAGGACCAGCCCAAGGATCCACCCAAAGTTGTCAAGTTCACCTTTGCATATGCTAGTCATGTACAGTGTCACATTCCACTGGACTGAAGATTCAAAATCTCAGCTACAATTGGGGTGTAAAAGGCACCTGGTTGATGCTTCCCAACCAGGATGGATTTATGCATAATTTTGAGTATCCTGGCAGAACCTAGAAAACCACATCAATACTGGAAAGATTGCTTGCCTTGCTTGCCATTTAATGGTTTACATCACAAAAGCAATTTTTATTGGCCAAATGTGTTTTGTGTATGAAGTTTTGTGAATAGGAAGATGGTGTGATACCTGAACAGTATTGCCAACCAGCTTGTAGCCTTTCATTTATATGTTATACTTTAGGCCTGAATTTTATTCCAGTTACTAAAAAGCATGAAAGAAATAATGGGACTATCATATCATGCACAATAAAGACAACAAGAATATAGGAACAATTTTTGGTGCACTCAGTGGAGCATGTGTCTTTTGTAAGCTTCAAATGAATCATAAGTTGAAGCAGGGTTCCTACATTTCTGGAAACTAATTTTTCACTTTTCCAGGACCAAATATTAAAAGAAATTGCACAACTTTTTTTTTTTTTGGGGGGGGGGGAGGGAAGGGGGAGCTGTTACATCAAATTATGAAAATTTGTGAAAATTTCCATGAATTTTTCATGACTTGGTTAACACAATTTTTTGAATTGGAAAACTTTACCAGGCCCTGGAAAATATGTTCTCAAATTTCATGAATTTTTAGGTTTTCAATGATCATGGCAGGAACCCTTTTAAAGGTGTTTAAGTCATTTGTTTAATAGAGACGTTGGTATGAAAAAGGAAGTGAAAGTTTGAAACTGCATGTTCAGGATATTCAGATTGATAATTATAGATTATTTATTTGTAGTAACTGTACTGTGTAAGAAATACCCATGCATCATCCTGATCTGTGATATCAAATTCAAGAATGCAGAGTGGCTCATATTCCGACAGAGAGTGCAGTCTGATTCAACAGGGTTTTGTATGCTCACTTTGATGATATACCCTTCAAACAGTAGACCAGGATTGTGTCTGCGCAATGAAAAGTTTTAAACAGCTGTGGGTGGCTACAATTAAACAGGTTGGGAGAATGTGTGAAGTAGTGAGAGGACTTGACCTAGCTTGAATATTCTACCTCCAGAAGTAGACCCTAATTCTCATTTTAAAGATATTCTGTAAAAGAATGTTTCAAATAAATTTATGTTTAATACGGTGAAGTAGAATGTTGCCCATCATTGTTAACTCAATTCTTTGGATGCTCAAAATATGTGCAAGTAAAGTTATCAGATTTTTAATTCAATTTTTGTGAACTTGGAGCAAGCTTGTGTTACATATCCTACACTTGCACTGATCAAATGTGTTTTCTAAAACTTCTTTTGCAAATGATCGAAATATTTCTTTTCTTAGATTTGAATATGCCATGAGCAAGGGTGGAAAAACCAGCAAAATGGGGAGCTCCTTGCCAAGAATTGTTGTAAATTTGGAAGAGTATTTTTTTACAGACGAACATTTAATTTCCAGTGTAAATTTTATTTGTGCTGAAAATACACATTTCCTAGCTATCATCATGTTTGGAGCCATCGCCATGGTTAGTGGGACACAGAAATTTTTCAATCGTGACATTTTCTATTAATGGGTTAAACCAAATCCTTGTGTTTAATTTTGAATAAGAGCAATTGTAAAATCAGTACTTGATACTGTAAGCATTGCCTATCTGTGCTGAAACATTGACATCACTCCTTGAAAAGTACTTCCTTCAGGTTCAGTCATGACGTGCTTTGGGTCTGTGTTGCCACATTCATGTACGTTATGCCAACATCCCAAGGACCAAATATGACTGGAATAAAACTTTTGATTACATTTAATTCTAGCATTGAGCAATCCATGAGAACTCTTTTATCAGCTCTCTTCCACTAATTTGGTTTAATCCTACACCTGATCCACAAGCTTGTTTATTTGTGGTATTGTGCAGTACTTTATGTGTCTCCACCTGAGTACCATTTAGAAACCAGCCTGGTAAAGGTGCATGCTAATGCATGCATGGTGCCTCTTAAAGGCCCTTTTCTCTCACCCCAAACAGTTTCAATTCTCCTAACCTTCTTACTGAAGCCCCTCCCACAATTGTCTGTAATTCATCCTTATCCAGACAAAATCTCAGTTTATTGATTCAGGGTGAGTATAGAAATACTCAATTAATATTATCAAAAGGAGTCTCAGTACCATTCATGCTGTGTAATATAAGCTTTGGCACTCTGCATTGTTTGAATTAGCTGTCAATCAAAGAGCTGAGCCAATTGAGAATTGTAGTACCCGGGTTCCAAAATTGTGGTTTGGGGTGAGAGGTTTGGCCCTTTAAATTGGAGACTGCGGTATTGCTTTGATGGGTCTCATATATGTCCTAATATCCATCATTGTTTGCTGTTAGTTATGGAGGGACTTGTACATTTAGATGTAGAATGATTTTGCAATGATGTAGAATTAAGTTGTTGCCATAAGGAGAAAATATATTTATGCAAGTTGCATTCATACAGTATGTGCACTTGCTTACTGCACAAACAGCACCACTACACTTGAAGGGAATGTAGCATATCCACAAAGATAGTTAGGAATATATAGCACTTTATACATGACGATCATGTCCAATTGGTTAAATTTTGATATGAATTGAAACAATTACAAGCTCTCATTGATCAATTTTTTGGGGGGTACTGGTATTTGTGTACTCAATCAATGGCATAAAAAGGCCTTCTAGATGCATGGGGAAGCTAAACAGAAAGGGGGTGCCCAAATTCATTTTTCTAAAAGCCTCGAGCTCTAATATTCATGGGTGGGGTTGGGGGTATGGGATAGGAATGAAACCTTGCACACACAAGCTCTGTGATGTTTGAATTCTCCATGGACCCCTGTGCATTGTACACCCAGGTCCACCCTACTGCTACCTAGAAGTCCCCAATGAGAATGAAGTTGTATGTAATTGTAGACTTTTGAAACTCATTTCAGCTTTGCTGAAGTTCTACTGCAGAGGTGCACTAGGCTGGTGTTCTTGTTTAAATTGGAGAAGGTACTAGAGTGTGTAGAACACAGCTTTTAAAATAGGGCTTCATTGTGATCCTTTTTGAAGTCTGAAAACTATGTAAAAACTTGCTGCGCCCCCTTCAGAAAAAAGCAGAATGTGATCTATTCAAAGTTTGACCATACATTTTGTAGGGATGGATTTGTAAACTTCAAAAAGGAGGTGGATAGTTCTTGTCAGCCTTTCAACCTGCAGGACAGTGTGCATGGTAAGTATCATCTCCTCCTTTCTCCCCCTCCTCCCCCCCCCCCTCGTTTTGGTCCAGCCGAGAATGCTAATAAAATATGCTAGGTGCATGCTTGATTCTATATGAGAATGAACAGCTCAGTAATTGCAAACTCAAAATCATCATAACTGCCATTGTCATTCTCATTCAAAAGAAATGGTAGGTAGACTATATACATCTGTGCTACAGGTCCTTGCTCCAGAGAATGCGATTTGTAACACTACCATAACTCCTGTAAACCACTGGAAATAGATTCTTCTACATCCTGTAAATACCCCATCATTTTTCTGTAAGTGAATAGCCTGACCCAACTAGTCTTCAAGGCATATGTAAAGGTATAGGAAATATGTAATTCACTCATATCTCATAGTAATGTTAAATGATTTTTGACAAAATTATAATAATTACTGAAATTCCTAAAAAGTCAATTGACCGACATTATAAAATAAAAGATGAAAATCAGGTAGAGTACCATATTCCTACTGGAATCTTGTACCAGCTGTTTCACTTTATTGTTTTACACATAAAATTTCCCATCAACATGCCATAATACATTTCTTGATCAACAAGCATGACAGTGGAAAGTTCTTATTTTTTTTTTTATAATAGTTGACACTATGATTAATTCCCAAACAAAACATAACTCTTCTATTTTGCATGTTGTTATGAATTCACTTCAAAAATGATACAAAAACTTGTGTTTTTCTGAAAAAAAGTTTATATTTGAAGTGATATGAAAACTACTAGTAACATCTTTGTAAATGAAGTTTTTAAAATGTAGGAATTCGAGGCTTTCATGCAACTTTCATGATATATCTTGCATGATAGTTTGGGTCTACAAGTACATTTTTTGTCACTGATATCGTGATATGCAATTCCCATCTCAATGTACTTCTGGGTGGCCTTTCCACTCCTATACTTGCACTCCTGTCACTGTATCCTAACATGATGACACCGGCCGTCTTCCCCAGTCTCGGAATATTGCATTAAGTAAGTATTGACAGTCATACGAAGCAAGTTTGAATAGTTGAATTCTCTAGGCAATCAGCTTGCAGTGGAGATGTAGTTCTCAAAGCCACCATACAGACCTGGCCTGCACTTTCTTCTTTAAAGAGAAGACATCAATTTTCCTTCCAGCCTAACAAGAAGATAATGGTAGGTTCCCATGCATGAGTTCTGCCATATAGTAGGTATTGTAGGTGATTTTTTTTCCAGAACAGTTGATGCAGTTCCTGTAGTGCTAGTGCCTTCAAGGATACAAAGAAGAGCATAATATAAATAAGTAATATGTCACATGTAGTAATTAATTAATTTTAGTTTCAGTAAACTGTTGAAAATGTTGTACTCTTGAAGGTTAGTTTACTCTGGTATGATATTTTAACTTACTTCATGCTATGTACATATAGCCATGTTGAAGATTCTTGTGACAGGCAGAGGCTACTGAGCTGTTACATGAATGACACATAGGCCTGGATTAATATGATGTTTATTTCATATGATGTTAATTAAAGTGCAAAATAGTTAGCATATGAAACATGAGAGATGTACGCTAGCTTGTGAAGGGAATCATTTTCAAAAAATAGGGATACTCATGTCGATTAGTTATGAGAGAGTATCCTTTGTAATAAGTGACTGCTCTTCCATTGACCAATTCAGAAGATGCAGTAGGGAGCTAATGCTTTCATTACAACAGGCAGTTGCATGCACTGCAATTGTTCTGATTTATTAAACATGACAGCTACTTGACAGGATTAGTCTCTTAGCAACAAAAGTTTGTGTGCTTTTTGAGGGGCTAAAGATGTTAGCCATTTTACCAGAACTGGTGGGAACCATCTGGAATGAAGAGATTCACCCTTTAAGGAAGCCTAGCAGTGGCAAACATAGTTTTACAAGAAACTTTGTCATGTGGGGTAGCTAGAACCTTTTTTTTTCCTAATTTGGAGGGTAAGGGGGGGGGGGCTTTAAATGATTGATAGATTTTATTTTGTTACACTTCGGGTATCAGTGGAGAGAAGTTCTAATTGCCACCCCCCATTACCTAGTTAACAGGGCTGCATGTGTATTCTGTTACATGTACAGCATTTCATTAGGCCATTTAACTGACGACGTAGACCTGTTTGAGGGCTATTTAATACCCTGATGTTTTAAAATGAGGTTAGATAATGGATTATTGCAAGCACCCTGAAAAGTCTTAAAATCTTTGGTCTAGTAAACTAAGTTCTCCTGAGGTCAGGTGTGGAAGAACTGTTTCAGACAACCATCATTGCCAGACTATCCCTAGATGCAATTTGCTGTCACATGTCAATTAAGCAATCAGTGGAATTTATTTCTAATCATACTGTACATAATGCTCTCATCAAGCAAACCCTTCCTAAACTTTTGTGCATCACACAACTATTCTTTTTTGATTTTGTGTTAATTTAGGGGGTGAAAAGCCAATTGTCGAGCTAGCTAGGCCACCATATGTGATCAGAGTGTAGTCTGAAATCTGTCAATTCACACAAGTCTTTCAAATTGTGGGATATATTTTACTAAAACACTATGTAACTCAGTTGTAGGACAAAGAGTGTTGTGCTTGAAGTAATTTCATACTGGCAATGACTAAAGTGTTGTCCCTTTCACAGCTGTTTAAGATATATCAGCCTTAATTTGAAGGTGTACCCTGGTAGAAACTACTGTAGCATTAATTATACACTCAATAAAAAAACAAGGATCCACATGCAACGTGATGGAAGTTGAATTTGTTTCTTGCTGTATTGTATCGGACCTTGGGAATGTGTGCCCATAATCTTGGGAAAGTTTCTCCCTTGTTCAATTTTATATGGCATATACACGTACGTAATACTACACATCGCCAAGTAAAGGATTTTTCGCAGAATTACTGCCAATGTCTGCTAATTGCCATCGTATTTGTTCTTATCTCTTTTCCTTACCTTCTCACAGCTTTAAACATCACAAATTACTCCTTAACTAAAGCTGATAAAGCGTTCCCTGGAAGCCGTGCCGTCAATCTCAAGTTAATTTTGGGAAAAGTTGCCCTCGCCGACATCTCTTGTTATTGCCGACGATTGTTCGTTGTATGTGGTATTTGCAAATGTCTTGCAGAAATCCACATCACCCGAATGAGTACCGTCTAGTACATCCATGCTTCAACTTCCCGCCGTCGATTCCACGAACATTTTTCACGGCCAAGAAGGGTTATGGCGCTGTAACAGTTTTTGATGCGCGAAGGAGAAAAGAACAATTCTAAAAACATGCTGCCGCCCACGTTTCGCTCCACGATACAGTGTCTTTAAAAAAAAAACACACACGTATCGGGTACCGTCATTTCATGTTCCGAACTAATTAACATGGAAGCACTAAGTTACTAACAAGTATTGAGCCTATAGGTCCATCATCTTGAAAGGCCTATTTTCAACAGTATGGCACACCCCTATTTAAAGTCGGTTCGGGTTGTGAAAACTTGTCACAAAGACGTACGGGAAGACATCCAGTTTAAGGAAAGGCGGATCCCAAGTTTGCCGTGAACTGAATATTTTTCCAGTCCTATTTTGCGGGGCCGCATTTCAACACGTCCGGTCCGCTGCAGACCGAACTGGCTACTACAGGCTACCCCATTTGCCTTAAATACATGTAAGTGTCAGTGCCCTGAAATAAGCACTTCAGGATCCCCAGCTCTGGGAGGAGAGTAAAGTCCCGCTATCCCCACCTGAAAGGCCTACACCTAGTAGTATGAAAAATACCAAGGTCTGTTTGCGATTTTCTATTAAAAAACCAGCCCGTCTAAAGATATCGGCCATGTCATGACGCCCAGTCCCCAGGGGCAGGAATTTCTGATGAGATTTTCTGCCAGAAAGATCAAAATTTTTATACATGGCTACTTCGTCCGAGTGTCACAACAAGCATTTCATCGGGAAAGGGCCGATGGCTTTTACAAAATGTGCTCAGTGTACCGTATTCAGTTTGGCACTAGTACTGAGCTCATATTGGGACAGAAAATTTAGTACACGAATTCCGATATTTTTCGGAAGGGAAACCGTTCCCAGCCGCTAATAACAGTTCGACCACCAAATTTTAAGTAAGTTTTTAGCGGTTTAGGATTTTTAGATAGCACGTAAGTTTTTGCTAAGCCGAATAAAAGCTACAACTATTCACCTATAACTTGAGAATCAACACGCCACCAGATGACAGTGCCTATTAGAACCTGTTACACGAAATACAGCTGGGTTATATTCTCGAACGTATTCGTATTGTTCACCTTCCAGATTTCGTCGTTCCTCGATACAAAAATGATACTAGATAGGTTGGAGGGTATTATTCTTTATTCAGAGATCGGAGTGGCGCAGGTAATACAATTTACATCCAGCTCGAGTTACTCATTCGCAGTTATCGCTACGCGCGAAACCGACGTAGCAGGGACATATACAGTTCCTCGTTGGCGGAAAGGTGTCCTTTTTCTTTCCACATCTTTTTCCCTTTTTGATCCCATGTACCAAAAATAGCATAGAAATTTGTTTTATTTTTTATAAATTTGACATTAAAGCGCATTTCAGATAATTAAAGTGCCTTTAGAACATGATCAGAGGCTGCAGCTGCAGTTTTAGTATCATTTAAGGAAAATTTTACATAAAACGTGGAAGTTGTGTGTCTATATCACCTTCGCCAGATTTTGAATTTTAAGAAATACTTTTACTTATTTTTCTTGATCCATAGGCCAAAAGGATCGCTTGTGGTAATTGCATGGGTTATTATTTCATCTTTTCCCATCGATTCGTATTTTTTTTTTCCATCAGACGCTCCGAAGTGCGTCACGAAGTAACACGAATCAAAACCACAGTTACGTACGTTTCCCGAAAGGATACTGTTAGAGATCACGGTTGGTCCTTGAGGAATGATAGTGCACCGCAAGTTATGACCAAAATGTCCATGCATCTGAGTGGGGCATTACCAGGTTCAATATTGGATAGCTTGGCAATTTAAACATCCCCACGAAAAGCAATGCAATGAAGAAATTCTCCTTAAGGGTAGTATCTCAACGACACTTGACAACTTAAGATACTGGGCGTGTTTATTTTCTCCACGAAACCATTCCAGTATGAAATGAATAGGCTATGGTATTCACCTGTGGCAGTTACTGAGAATATTATACCAGCAAATTCTCTAAGAGTCAATACAAAGAGTCCTCTCCAGTTAATTAAAAAACATGTATGTGAGCAGATCCGTAGTCATGCAAGGGGTCGCCAAAGAGGGCTAAGCCCCCATGATTTCCCCAGATAGGCCTAATTTGATTATTTTCATTGACTTATTACTTGCAGTAGCCCACACACTTTGTCACCTTGAAAATTTTCCTGGGTTTTGCCTTCTTCTCACTCTGGCTAAGAGCGGGAACTAGGCTATATAGCATATTACGGTGACTGCCCTATATTCCGACAGCCCTATATGTTCCGACACCCATGTGCTCATCTACGATCAAATGTCGGAACATAAAGGGGTCGGAATATGAGTGTGTAGAGTATAGGGCTGTAATCGCATATTACCGGAGGTATATAAAAATAATCAAACCAATTCTGAACGGCCCCTACCAAGATTCTTGCAAAGGCACTCTTTAGGTTACTTTACTAAGTGCAATTAGTAATTAGCATAGGCCTACTGAAGATATAGACCTACAAAGAAGAAAGCCTATGAATTGGAGTCTAGACAACTCCCTCATCGTCAAGTAGCAAGTGGCCTAGGTCAGCCATTGTGCTTGGTGGTAAGCATAAGCCGGAAAACTGATTGGTGTTCAGCATAAGCCGGAAAACATGTCAGTGAGCCACAACTGAAATATAGCCTTGGCCAGCATGATTTAACCAACAAACTTAAGCCATGAAAACCTCATCTAACCTGAACTTAACCTATACGAACCAAACTCAAACTAATTGTGGCCGTTCTCTACAAGCAACATCAAGCTACCTCTACCAATGGTTATTACAGGTTTAAAACTAAATCAACAAACTGCAAACATAGCCTTACACAGGCACACGATACTTCAAGACACTGGCACCCTCACAATACCCTACAGCTCGTCTATCGCAAAGAATCGACTTGTCTCTTGTTTTATACACGTGAATGTACTGCAAATCCTCATTGAGTTATCTGTATGTGGAGAAAGTTTACACAGTAAAACTCCATTGCGATTGTCGCCAGATGAGAAGCATTTCGACTTGTATCGTACTTTACAGATATGTAAAATAGGGAGTACAAAGCGGATGGGTTGCGCATTGCTATATCATTAGTGGCTACATATGTGTACATTGTTTTAGTCTGATCTAAGACAACAATGAGTGTGGCTTATAATCGCAGGCTTAGAGGATTTTCTCCAAGAATGCAGTAAACTCCAAAGTTATTTACGACTTTTTAAATTATTAAACACTTGATGACCCCATAAATTTTTAGTAATAAAAAAGTCTTTGACTGTTGTTTTGTAGAAACACTGTGTCGAGCAATATTGTGAAAGCATGCGGTATAAGTAATCGTCGTCGCTCATTTGTATGGATGACTTGTAATAGTCAATATCGACTTTGCAATCCGCGGTCCCTCTCAAGGTTTTGACTCGGTGAACTTGAAGACCGGCTCCATAGTTTTCCCTTTCGGGAAACCAAAAAGCAGGACAGATTTTGGTCTAACGTGTGTATCCTTTGTAGAAAACTATGCTGCGCGATGCGGTCTCACAAAATCACGGTGAGTCAGGTCAAAATGCTTATAGCAGCTTGGGTATACATGTGCACTCAATCGTACTCGAGGACTCTTCGTGTGTTAAGTCTCATCTAGCTCCCAACCCCCTCTCAATGTGAGACATGAATGCAACATGAATACTGTCAAAAGTTTACAAACTTGTCCATTTTCAAAGAGAAGTCTTGAAGAAAAATTGGAAATCAAACGATTAGGACCACATAGGCCGCAAATACAGTCTGTATCGTCTTCACGTAGGTTTTCACCCAGCTGGTACACTAAGTACGAATGATGATAGGTTAAACGCTTTAAAGGGGCTCATTGAGTTGATATTGATGAATGAGAGTGTAAAAGGTTCAAAACCACATGACAATGCTTATAGTTAGCATAACGAGTCAATTTTTACATCCAATAGCAACGGAAAAAGTAAAAATTTTGAATTTTGTGGTGTCCTGCTTGCAACGGTTTTGTGCGTAATTTCAAAAAGTGTCTGGTCACAAATTTTTGAAAATTGAATTGAACTGTTAAGTACTCACCCATGAAACAGTTATTTGTATGTAGGATACAGGTATTATCTCAGTTTGACCATTTGTCATTGCTGGGTGAAGAAAAATTAACAGGTGTGGAAAAATTTGTTGAATTTCATGAACCAACTCAATGAGCCCCTTTAATTAGCTATACTATCAATTGAAAAGAAGTTCATAAGAGAAAATTCAAATTTTAATCAACGTGTAATTGAAATGTTTGCTCATCTCAAAGAAAGACGAATGCATTATCATAGCCACGGGAACCTTGAGGCAGTTGTAAGACTAAATTCAATGAAATAATGGTGAAGTTTGCAGTCAGTTTAATGCTCATCAAATGCCATGTGAAGGTAGGGATTCGCCCCCTGGACCCCACCGGGGCGTTGCCCCTGGACCTCACGCCGTAGGTGGCGCCTTGGGCGCCGTTGGTTTACTCCCACCAATACCAATTTGTCCCTTCATGTATTTAGACCACGAGCCGCCACTGGCTGTCGTCAGACTCAACAAAATGTCTTTCTGATAGTTTCACCATAGTTATCCCTGAGTTATATGTTGTGCCCCCTATAAAAAGTCTGCGCCCCCAGTGTCCCCTGGTGAAAAAATCCTGGCTACGCCACTGCTCCCGAGAGGCTTTGCCCTTCACATAAAAAAATCATGTGAATCAGATTCGAAAAGAAATGCACGTCTTCTTCAACAAAAGCACGATTGTTAATGGGCGTCCATATAGATGAATCCGATTAGCACTTGTGTTAAGTGACTGTAGGCAGCCATTAGTAGTGGGATCCATCAGCCTTAAATCGTCTTCAATTTACTGTCTACACGAATTTCAAACCCTCATATTCAGTGAAATTGAGAGAATCAAAATAAAATTTAGTGTACAATTAGCTATGGTACAGGTAAGCGAGAAAATCGAAAGATTAAAAAGTATAGATCCCAGTTATGGCTGACTAAAATCAGACCATCACTCTGTGTTGTCCGGATTCGTCTATATCCGTCCAACTCTGATGCATAATTCCATACAATGGTGGAACAAATATCAACTTTTGTCTTTAATTCGTTCAACCGAGAAGACAAGAATAAACACGGAAAACACGAAAAGCTCGTTTGCATTTGAGATCACCATGTGTATACTTCGAGTGGGATTCAAAACATACTGCACGAGTCAACGTCACAAGTTTAGTTTGAGCGGAACAATTCGCTATCTTGTTTCTATTGTATCGTGTTAGAGCTATGATCAATAAGGAAGTGTTTATAGCATAAAAAGCAATGTCACGGGCTTTACAACCTTTAGGTTTCATTTCAATAACACTTTGGACAGGGAGCTAATTCTTCTATTGAATCTTGCTAGTTTGAAAACAACATCAACTGGGAAATCATGTATTCCAGAGGCGGTTTCATAGTGTTTACTGTTCTGTACATGACTACGGTTGCATCATGTGGTAAGATGTGTAGTGGTGTGTGACTGTGTGTGTGTGTTATAATGGATGCATGCGTGCAATGAGGCATTTGTTCAGTGACGCAATTTGTATCAAGCACTGACAACGGGATTCTAACCTTCAATTAGTGTGTTTGTTACGTCTAGCTGTTCAGGGTCTGAACGTGTTGAAGTGGTGCTTGGGTCTCCCTCCATACTATATATATATATATATATATATATATATATATATATATATATATATATATATATATATATATATAGATATATATATATATATATATATATATAAATATATATATATATATATATATATATATATATATATATATATAAATATAACGCTAATTCCCACCTTAGGGGGAAATTGTTATATCTGCGCGTACAAAGGGCGAAAAAATAACAATGAAATACATAAGAAAAAGTGTTCGCCCTAACGTCCAAAAATATAAACAACGTTATTTCAATGGCCAGCCATCCGTTCGTGTTAACAGCTAGGTGTCCGTAAATTTGACAACTTTGAAGTAATTGCATCTACTTTGTAAATCTAGGAGGGCGCCCTTGTCCGTTTACGTATTCTTATAGAAAAAGTGTGTAGAAACGTTACGGCGAAACTTATATTTCGCCCCAAAAAATTTTTCCCCTTAAGGTCGACTTTTCAACAACAACTTTCCCCCTAAGTGCGGAATTAGTGAAATATATATATATTTATATTTATATATACATATGTGTATGTATATATATATATATATTTATACATATGTGTATGTATGTATGTATATATATATATATATATATATATATATATACTATATATATATATATTGCCATAAGCAACTAGGCCTTTGCAAGCATTAGGTCTATTGTGAGAGACAGGTCTCATGTTGGTGTGCATATTTTGCAAGTGGCATTTTGCTGTGATCGAAAGGAAAACTTACCCATATTTTCCTATTATAAGGCCAATCTTTGCAGTTTTTCAAGTTTCTTAAACGGTGATTGAGTTCCTTTTGCAAGTTGTATGGCCTAACTTGCCAAAAAATACATAGTTTATCGTCTACGGGGTTGAGCAGTTCATCTTATTAGGGTAGACTGTTATTTTGTTCAATTCCATGTGGGTCGATTCTGTGCTTGTTCGGAAGTACTAATTGACCGGAAACTCCTATAGGGGCAGCCTGTTGGGGGCGGCGGCCTCAGAGGCGCTAACACGTAGGCTATCGAACACTTTTGTCTCATTCTGAAAGAGCCCTCAGTTTTTTCGCAGATTTCTACCAACAGTGTAGTTATAGGAGTTACAAACTTGGAAATCGTTAATACTGTATGCCAGGCCAACCAATACATTTTGTTCAGCAATTAACACTTTCCTCGTTATACGTTAGCCCATATGAAGTTAACGTCATACAAAACTTACTCAAGAACCAGGCCGGATGACAACCAGCTAGGATTCTGTTTTAATTTTCAATGGTAAACTGAGGACAACAAATTTCCAGGTTTCCGTAGAAATTATGTCAAATTGTTATCACGTTGATCACTTATAATTATGTGAATACGCACGTGTATAAACAACACCTTTCATCGATCAAAATATCCGTCGCACACTTCCCACCGTACTTTCTCGGTTGAAAAACCCTCATAAATTGGTTTCGTCGAAGTTATGTCTGTGTTTATTGGTTCCTCCAGTCCACGTTTAGGGTTTAAAGTCACAAAAGGTATGATATGATAGATGGGTACTCATTCTAAAGCAATTTGGTGAAATTTGCGGTAGATGCGCACTGTTTAACAAGGTGTTTCTTGATTGGTTGTTTCCATTGTATTGTATCGATTGTACTCTTTGTTACGGTAAGGGATAGGGTTTGGAATTAGGGCTATCGTTAGCCATTTAGGAATTTTTTTGTTAACAGTGCGCATCGCCCCGAAATTTGCATTGAAATCCGATGTGTAGTTCTCAAGATATGAGCGCGTGAAGTTTTCACATTTTCAACAAAAACTGAACTTGAAGCAAACACATATACATCATATCCCCACATAAGTCCAGATTTTTGTTTTTCCTTAAACTCTGGAGTTGCTTTTCTCCTCAGAAACCCCACATTATTAAAATGTGATTACATCAGTGGCATGAGAACTTTACAAATTCTGCATTCAGGCCACAGGGAGGTCGTACTCCTATTAACTTCAAGGTCAACACAACAGCCTGATGATACAAAGGGAAACAAAGCATTCCTTGTCAATATTAGGAAGTGGTATAACCTCTGCTGCCTTCAATCTCACTTTGGAACACAAATCTACTGAATCTATTTCGCTCCTACTTACCTCCCCTATTACTATTACTGGACAGTCCCATTTACCGCGGAACGCTCACTGACAATGTTGAATCCTACCTCCAACTAGGTGGCGCTATCCCAAATCCCAGCTACCTCGATAGGAACTCGCCCTTGTTTCATTGTCAGCGGAATGCTCAGCATCATCTTTCTGTGCTTCTTTTTCTTTTGGGATTTTTTCCTACCCTTTCGCTCCAAATCCCCTCGGCAGCCAAGGACAAATTCATCTCCGCGGGAGCGATGGACTCAAGAGGGAGATTTGCGGTCAAGGAAACGAGAACCTTGGAGGCAGAACTCCTGAAGCTTGACACGGCCGCCCGAATGGGAATGAAGTTCTCTTCGGCGCTCCTTCCAACAGAATGAAGAGAGGCTCATCACCAGAAAAGACACTGGGACTCTAGTCAATCTTCTCGGTCCTACTTCCCGGCTAGTATACGACCAGTTAGCCCGGATCTCGGTGCGGGCGACCTCTCGTCGCAGAGACTTAGTTCTAGATTCTCTCACGTGGCCTTCCGAGAACGTCAAGAAGAAGTTTTCTAGCATCCCGTTGGCGGGTCCAGACCTCTTTAACGACGAGTTCGAGTGTCTGCTACAGGCCGAAGTAAGGAAACATAAAGATCTCTCAACGTCAATCGAGCAGTGGTCGTCAATCTACTCGTCCGCCCAGACGGAGCTCCGCCTTCCCGGCACCGGGGCAAGCCAGATCCACACAACGTCGACCATTCTCTCGCCGGGAGAACCGTCAAACTTGGAACAGACCACCAATCAGGCTGCCTCCTGCGAGGTGAGGTACGAGGAGACAACCGAAGCCCTAGGGATGCCCACCCCATCCGCCTACTCCCGGCGGTGGGGGGGGGGGGCGACTTCTCCGCTTTGCGGACGCTTGGGAGAATACTAGACCAGACTCTTAGGTTTTGGAGACGATTTTGCGGGGGTACCGGATAGAGTTCTCTTCACCTCCACCCTTCAGACCTCCTGCAGAGATAAGCCTTAGAGGAGGAAATAGCCGGTTTACTGGAGAAAGGGGCCGTCAGAATTGCCTGTCAGGAGGAAATTCCCTCTCTTTTCCAGTCATCCTTCTTTCTGACACGAAAGAAACCGAACACCTGGAGGCCGATACTCAACCTGAAACCCCTCAACAAGCGTTATGTTCGACCACGTCGCTTCAGGATGGTGACCTTAGCAGCCATCCTCCCCTCCCTCAGAGAAAAACGGTGGGCTTCATCTATAGACTTTAAGGATGCTTACCTCCACGTACCAATACATCCGTCGGATCAGAGATTCCTATCTTTCCACTACAGAGGGACGGACTACGTTTTTTTCGGCAATGCCATTCAGCCTTTCGACTGCTCCTCACGTGTTCACGAGGATCACAAGAGCGGCCACGTCATTCCTCAGAAGCATCACAGTCTTCGCCTACCTAGACGACTGGCTCATTGTCGCACAATCTCGTCAGGAAGCCGTCAGGGACACAGAGTACACACTTTCCCTCCTAAAAAGTCTAGGCTGGGTGGTGAACGAGGACAAGTCCTCTCTCGTCCCGTCTCAACAACTGATTTATCTGGGGGCAGATCTCCAGCTCCATCGAGGGGTAGCGTTCCCTTCAGAGTCCAGATGCGTCGAGGTCTCAGAGCTCGCAACCTCAATTCTATCAGGGACATCCGCGACAGCATACCATTGGCTAGAACTCCTGGGCCTTCTAGCAAGCCTCGTGGACGTTATCCTACTATGCCGCCTCAGGATGAGACCGATACAGTTATGCCTGCTGAACCAGTTCAGCCCTGCTTCGGATCCTTAGTCCAAGGTCATTGTGCTGTTCAGCAATAAGGGACTACATCCAATGGTGGACCTGTACACCAAACCTTCTCAGAGGCCGCCCTTTCAAGGACCAGGTGATGCAGGAACGCATCACAAACGACGCCTCCTTGGAGGGCTGGGGCGACGTGGAGGGAAGATTTCATCTCAGGACAATAGTCGTCTCAGGAGAAAGTCCTCCACATCAACATCCTGGAGCTGGAAGCCGTCAGAATGGCCCTAACCAGCGTTGAGAGACAAGTGCGTGGCGGTAATCTCCGACAACTCGACGACGGTATCCTACATAAACCGGCAGGGGGAACGAAGTCTCCACCTCTCTGCTGGCGAACTCTTCGCCTCTTTTCCCAGGCCGAGGACCTGGACATCGCCCTAAAAGCCGTGCACCTAGCAGGAAAGAAGAACGTGGTGGCCGACGCCCTCCCGAGAGGCTGGACGGTAGACCAAAAGGAATGGTCACTGGCACAACCGTGGGTGGACCATATCTTCGAGACTTTCGGTCGCCCTCACGTGGATCTGTTTGCCACAGCGAAGAACGCACGTCTGTCCACCTTCTGCTCCAGACATTTCCACCCGCAAGCCTGGGCGGTGGATGCCCTATCCTTGAACTGGGACACGATGTCACGTACGCCTTCCCGCCGTGAAATCTCATTCATAGGGTGATTTCCAAGGTTCGAGATTCCCGAACCACCATGATTCTCATAGCGCCTTGCTGGCCGAGACAACCTTGGTTTCCTCTCCTCCTGGACCTCCTCATAGACTGTCCGTTCCGGTTTCCACCAAGGGCCAATCTCCTGTCCCAACTCCAAGGCAGAGTCCTCTACCCGGACATCCAGTCTCTCCACCTGGCTGCTTGGCTGATATCCGGCGAAAACTCCAAGCGGAAGGCCTTTCGGCGGAAGCTGTCGACATTGCAGCTCTCTCCATAAGATCATCAACTCTTCACATTTATAACGCCAGAACAAGGATCTTCAGAGCCTGGGCTAACTCACATGATTTCGATCCCGTGGAAGCATCAGTTGGCCAAGTAGCTGATTTCTTGGTCCACCTCTTTAAAAGAGGGAAACACATCCGGACCATCAGAAATTATAAGTCGGCGATAGCGGCTATTCATAAAGGCTTTACGGACGGTTCTTCGGTCGGCTCCAACCAGGCAATTGCTCACCTACTTCGGGGCATGTTCCACTCTCGCCCACCTGTTAAGCCTCTACCACCGACCTGGTCCATTAACTCGGTGCTTCAACACCTAGGCAGCCCACCGTTCGAGCCGTTGTCCAAAGCTCCCTTAGAAGCGATCTCTAAGAAGACAGCCTTCTTGTTGGCGGCCGCCTCAGCTAGAAGACGGAGTCTACTTCATGCCTTCACCACCAAGGAGGGTTTCATCCGCTTCGAGCCGGCGGGAGTTCGGATCCTCCCGGACCCGTCCTTCTTAGCCAAGAATCAGACTTCCAACTTTACCACGGGCGAGGTTTTCCTTCCGTCATCTCTTCGATCGCGGAGGACCGCTTCGTCTGTCCGGTCAGAGGGCTCCGATACTACATCGCCAGGACCGAGAACCTTAGATCGTCGGACAGACTATTCATCGCCACGATCCCGCCACACGCTCCAGTATCCAAAAGCACGATATCTCGCTGGATCAGGAGTCTGGTCGAACCTTTCGCTAGTCCTTCCGGAAGGGTCAGAGCTCACGACGTTAGAGGCCACGCAACCTCTAAGGCCTGGTTCGCGGGTGTTGCGTTGGAAGACATTATCAAAGCGGCGGCTTGGAAGACCCCCTCCTCGTTCGTAGCTCACTATTTGAAAGGCACGGTGTCCGCCGAATGTTCCTTTGTCAGGGCGCTAATCTGTCCAGTAGTAGTAATAGGGGAGGTAAGTAGGAGCGAAATAGGTTTCCCAAAACCTATCTTGTTTTGTGAATCTATGAGCCCTACTTACCTCACCTATATCCCGCCGCCCGGCCCCGCATCGGAACCTTGAGGTTGTTATGGAGGAGTCTGTGTTGTAGTGCTACACTTACTAAATTGACACTCATACGTTCCTGTTCGCGTTTTTCCGGACCGGGCCTCGGGGTCATCTCTTCTCAACTAGTTTGCTAAGGTGAGTGCTTGCCTTAAGCACATTTTTATCCACTCTTGTGCCTTTGTCCGGTCGTCTCGGGTTGTTTGGTAGACTTATTTTACTAACCAGTGTCACAGTTTGCCGTTATCTCCTCCTTTCCACGCTCGGGGTTCATCTAGTGGGACCAATGAAACAAGGGCGAGTTCCTTTCGAGGTAGCTGGGATTTGGGATAGCGCCACCTAGTTGGAGATTGGATACAACATTGTCAGTGAGTGTTCCGCGGTAATTGGGACTGTCCAGTAGTAGTAATAGGTGAGGTAAGTAGGGCTCATAGATTCACAAAACAAGGTAGGATTTGGGAATTTCATTTTTATCTCGATAAGTACATGTCCGATTTGAATGGAACCTTCACCACACTCTGTAGATTTGGTTCCTCTTTCAAATATGAAAATTGAACTTTCGCTTAAACTTCCCCTTTAAGAAGGAGAAAATAGTTAACGTGCACTGAATAATAACACTTCAGACAGGATTCGATGAGTTTGCGTGTTTTATTATTATTTTTCTGTAAAATTTGATTAGTTCAGCCTAATTAATCTCTTTACTAGGGCTAGATGCTAATATTGTTCAGAACACTACCTGCAAAGGGCCAAAAATGTACTTGCGAGCATTTTAGGTATCCTCTAGTGTTCTAATACGACACTATAGTCTAGTTCTGTGGATGGGCTTAGTCACCAGGGAGCTCCCTGCATGAACACATTTGAACATCAAGATTGTTATATACCTAGTCAGCTTGGATACTCCGCTGCAATGTCGGAACAATCTCAAGCCTGTGCAGTAATTATACTGTTATATAATTTGCTTTATTCCGCGTCAAATCGAAAAGTGTAACTTATACGCAACACAAGAGAAAGTGCGTTCAATAAGTCAAGCGCATATCAATTCCCAGACCTTTGCAAACAGTTGATTCATGACGACTGAAAACTCCTTGGTTGATTTGTGCACTTAAAGATTCGGACGTCAGTTTACTTAATTAACCCTAGGCCCATATGGACTTGCACCTGGGTAGTGTTAAAGGGGGAATGGAGTTACCTTGACTTCAGTTAGTGTAGTAAACTGTCCTGATCAGTGGCGTAGCAACGGAGGGGGGGGTTGGGGCCAGACCCCCCCCCCCCTCATGACCCAACCTTGCAATGCAAAAAGCACCTAAAAACCGTTTTTTTCTCTCTATCCTTAGACTTTTCCCTTCTGTCGTGCCCAACCCCCCATGACACCCCCCACACGACACAATCCTCTACGTGCCTGGTCCTGATGTATCATTGACTGTTGGGGAGCATGCGACATATATTTTCTGTTCAATTTTACTAGAAGTGACTGATTATTTAACTTGAATATTGAAGTCCTTAAGTATCACGAAAGATACATGCAATATTGAAATCCTTAAATATTTCTGCTCTTTAAAGGTGACAGTGAAAACGACAAAACTGGGTATTTGATGTTAAAAATTGAAGCATTAATCACCTAGAAAATAGCCGTAATTCACATCTAAATCCATCAAAATTGTTCATTTAACAGGGTAATTTCTGATTTGCACCTAACTATAAAAAAGAGGGGTCAATATGCAAATCTTGTGATGGCTAGGGACATTCTACATATTGCTAATGTTATCCTTTGTTTTTGCAACCTTTTTTTTCAAGGACAATTGTAACATCAATATGTCCTGAAAGTCTCATTTTAGGATAAAAATTGTATCCTTGAAAATCATGGCAACTGATCCATGACCAAACTCTACACTATCTTTATGAGTAATAAAAAGATAACCAATACAGGTTTAACAAAGGAAACGTCAAGACTGTGCAATACTACACATCAAGAAGTTGCTTCAGAAACGTTCAAACTTTAAAGAGGTGCCGTACATGTTAAGAACCGTAAAAGATGTTGACATATTCCAAGGATTTTTCCTTTGGAAAATGTACTCCTTAACTGTAAAATAAAGTCAGAGCTTTTTGATAACGTGTCACACTACCTTTAAGCTTGGTAAAACTACCGCCTACTATGCGTGTGGTACGAAGCGCCGACAGTTTGTTGATTTTCTTATAGTATACATTTAATACTTTTTATTACTAGATGTTTTCCGATACTGTTAGTACCCGGAACCGAGACTCTTAAACCGGGGGGTCAGAGTTTGACAAAGAATATTAACCTTTTTTCCAACAGCTAGCATTCCCTGTCTGGACTGATTGTTTACCCGAATATAGAAACATTGAAGAGGTCTTTCAGGTTAGGAGAAACGTTATTTTTGTGTTAAAAAAGAATATCCCGGTGTCAATTTCATAGGGTCTCAAATAAAAGCAACCCTTCAAATCTCACATCCATAGCTTGTTCCGAATTCAAGATATTCCTGTTTAGAGGCAAATCATCTTTGTCAAAACATGCTCCTAGTTGCTTCAAAGTTACAAAATGTACTTTTTCCAAAGTCCTCCCGACCCTCTGGCAAAGGGCCGTTCGGCGAAAACAAACTTTGAAACTGCAAAGTTACAAAACGTTATGTTATACCAGCAGACTGCTTCCAACATTTTTATTGTTCTTTAAAATTGGAGTCATGTAATTAATTTATCATCGAAACTTCACAGCAGTGAAAATTGAATAATGTTCGTTTAAGGTCGAGCTCAAAATTTTGGGAGCACAAACTTAAGGTTCCAGCTTTACAAGTATCTGCATTTTTCTTTGGCATGTGTGAACATTATATAAAATACAAAAGATGCCCAATTAATTTGCCGGTATGACATCACAGATTTCCCACAATTCAATGTGTCACTGTGGTTGGAATATTTTCTTTGGAAAGTCATAACTTCTGAACGCAACATGCTACTGAGGTGGAATTTTTTACCGATAAAGAGAATAAAAGTGCCTTGATTTTTTGAAGCTCTTGAAAACCATCACCAGAATATCCCTTTTGTTGAATGCAAATTTCTGTATATTTGTCAGGTAAAAAATCTCCACACAGACTGGCAGATGCAAGACGAGATAGTTTCCACTACACTGTAACCAATCACGACGGTTTTCACGGATCATTTTGGTTAATTGTTAGTCAGTGTACAAATAGGGACTGAAATTAAAGTTGAAAATTTGAAAAAAAAATTGAAAACTATAAAACCAAGCTATAGACCTATTTCCAGATAGCAGTTACAATGAATTGTGGGATGGAGTTTTGGGTGTGCTCAATTTTAACCACAGTAAAATGCCATTGACAAAAATGACAAACACCAAAACTCTATCCCACAATCCTTTGTAATTGCTATTTGGAAATAGGTCTATGGTTGCTTCAATGTAGATTAGAGAGTTTGAATTAATCAATTATCCGCCAAATGGATTACTTCAGTACCATGACAATACTTTTATTAGTTGTTCGTTAATACTCTTGGAGGATAATTTCTTGCTTTACACTTTTGTTTGTGATATTTACGTACAAAACACGTGAAAGCCAAATGAAAGGAAATTTACAAGACAGTCAAAAGTAATTCAAGCCATTTGGGTGTTTGCTTATTGCTTTTTCGAAAGTGACATGCAGGCTCAACGAATGATGTCCGTTGACATACCTTAAGCAGGTATAGAAGTCAATCATTTCCTGGTCCGAAAATGTTTATAATTTTATCAAGTAGTGTACATAAATTTGCTTTGTTTTAGCGTCAAGTAAAGTGCCCGTCAATTGCTTGCACTGCATATGCGTAGTGGAGTCGGGATGTAAAATGCCGGATCCAATGTGCCATGAGGATGTTGGATCCCTATCCTGTGGACCTTATCAGATCAAAAAACCACATTGGGAGGATGCTCACGAGAAAGGAGGAAGTCTCGACGGAGGTACGTATACAAACATATATATATATAAATATTTCACTAATTCGGCACTTAGGGGGAAAGTTGTTGTTGAAAAGTCGACCTTAAGGGGAAAAATTTTTGGGGGCGAAATATAAGTTTCGCCGTAACGTTTCTACACACTTTTTCTATAGGAATACGTAAACGGACAAGGGCGCCCTCCTAGATTTACAAAGAAGATACAATTACTTCAAAGTTGTCAAATTTACGGACACCTAGCTGTTAACACGAACGGATGGCTGGCCATTGAAATAACGTTGTTTATATGTTTCGACGTTAGGGCGAAGACTTTTCCTTATGTATTTCATTGTTATTTTTCGCCCTATGTACGCGCAAATATAACAATTTCCCCCTAAGGTGGGAATAAGCGTTATATATATATATATATATATATATATATATATATATATATATATATATATATATATATATATATATATATATATATATATATATATATATATATATATATATATATATATATATATATATATATATGTATATATATATATAACCGTAATAGTAAAAAGTAATAATGTCAACCGGGCAATGGTAAAGTGCTCAACCCTGTGAAGGAAGCTGTAATATTGAAAAGGTTGCAGTCGGTTTTTACGACATAGCTTTACAGAACTGTTCAGAAGCCTGAAGTAGAATGATGTCAATAACGTAGAATGATGTCAATGTGTGTTCAAGTAGCGGACCCATACGTATTCAACGTTATTGACATCATTCTACTTCAGGCTTCCGAGGAGTGAGGACCCTACATTATTGGCCCTTACGAAACAGTTCTGTAAAGCTATGTTGTAAAAACCTATTGCAACCTTTTCAATGTTTATATATATATATATATATATAAATATATATATATATATATATATATATATATATATATATATATATATATATATATATATATATATATATATATATATATATATATATATATATATATATATATATATATATATATATATGTATATATATATGTATATATATATAAACGATAACAAGAAACATGCACAAAACACACGGCATACTGTTAAAACGATCTGAAATTTTAATAAAAAACTGAAGACAGAGATCGTGTCAAATCTTCTGAGGCAACAAGATGTTAAAAACGGTAAAGAGTTCAAAACTTAAAAGTTTTAAAGCCGCAAAGCTCAGTTGTTAAAAACGCACTACGTTTCGGGGAGATATATTCCCCTTGCTCACGTGCTAAGAAATAACAGTAATGGAAAAAGTATTAGCTATTAGACAATGCTCTATTTAGGCTTACATCTTTTACGTTAAGACCTATAGGGTCAAGAGTATTCAACCGGTAAATCCATTTCAATTCAACCTCCTCCCTAGTTTTCTTGTTATTGTTACGTAGCTTTTCGATACCTATTAATTCAAAATTTTTACACGCCTTAAAATGCTTACCAATGGGAGAAGGGTCCTGTCGGCGACCCCTATGTCTAGTTCTAAGCTCTAATCCCGTTTCACCCACATACTGCTTATGGCAATCCAAGCAATTAATCAAGTAGATTACGCCTTTGGTAGTACAGGTTAAATCCCCCCTCACCTGGAAATTCTGACCTGTATTAAAACTTTGAACAAAAGAAGTTTCACGTAAGACTCTACAGGTGACACACTTTTTATCGTGTGTCTTGAAACAACCTCTATTCTCTGTATTGTGACGTATTTTAGCTCTTAACAGTAAAGATTTTAAATTAGGTGGTTCTCTGTAAACTACTGGGGGCGGGTTCGAAAAACTTTTATTAAAGTTGGGGGACGATTTAAGAATATGAAAATGTTTCTTAAAAATATTGTTTAGGGGAGGTAATCTAGGGTTACGGGTAACAACCAGGGGGGCAATATATATATATAATTGAAAAATGGTCCACGTGTATTCCAATGAATAAGATGAAAACATGTTTTAACCGTCTGTTTTAAATGTTTTAACCAGTATTCCTATTTCGTCAATTATGAGTTCTTTTTTACATGTTTTCATCTTATATATAAATGTATATATATATATATATATATATATATATATACAAATAATTGCCCAAAAAACAAGACTGGACAGAGTGCTCAATTCTGCAAGCAGAAGAGCGGATATATATATATATATATATATATATATATATATATATATATATATATATATATATATATATATATATATATATATATATATATATATATATATATATATATATATATATATATATATATATATATATATATATAAGCTCTGGATTCTACCTTAGGTCGTCACCGTCTAAAATGCGACCTTAGGTCGACAGACACAAATTTTCATATAGCTCTACATAGGATCGCTGGAAAATTCAGGAAAAAATGTTATGATAAACAAAGATATTATAAACATAGATACCAAACTCCTATCCCTACACTGTGAGACGCGCTGACTCCTCACGGAGGCTCAATCGGAAGGGCGGAAGTGTTCATTTGACATGCGCACAGTTCTATTCGGTTATCTGCGTGCACAATGAAGCACGCGTAACAGAAAATTCCATTGTGACGAGATATCAGCGTGCGAGCATTTTCAAAGCGAGTTCTGTACACGCACAATGCATTTCTCAATGTGAAGTCCGGAATAATTGACGCGTACATGAGAAAATCTGTCCGTTGAAGAACGGCGGAACGAACTGGCCGATCAGGGAACGAACTGGCCGATTTTTTGACGTCATTTAACCACAAGAGTTGTTTGCTTAGTCGACGCAAATATTTACCCTGCACGAAAGACAAGAACTGACCATTGTTCTGTTACAGTTTTGGTGCTAAAAATTTTCTATAATTCCACCAAACCTGGACCGATTTTCCTAGTTTAAAATTCGTTTTAATGTCAACTTATCCATGAAGTTCAGTTTTAGCGAATAATTCTCTATAACTCCGAAAATTACGTCATTATGCTTAGAGCCACCTTTTGTCCACTGCAAGTGAGTTAACCACAAAAATGTGACATCTGGAGATATAATCCCTAAAGCAGGCGAGAGCAATTTTGTCTTTCCTTCAAGGGGACGAAAACTGTAATGTACTTCCGCGTGCTTGGAAACAGAACGCAGTAGTTGATTTATGTGTTGTAAGCGGGTAAGAATGTAAAAGCGTGCATAGCTGTGCGCTTGTGAAGATTCCATAGAAGCTGACCATTCAGCAAGCCAATGAACTTCAAGCCAGTCGTTGTGCGTTAGTGTTCAAATGTTCTTAAGTAGAAAGCCGTCGAAGAAGCCTAAAACTGTTTCATGTAAGTGAAATTTACTAAAGAACGCTGTTTGCAAGAATTTCAATGTTTTAAAATCACAGGTATTCCTACTACCGGAAGATATCATTTAAATGTTAGCTTTCAAAACGACTGATCAGTGATCAACACTTCCGCCCCTCCGATTTGGCCTCCTTGAGGAGTCACCGCGCCATTTTAAGTTTGGTATCTATGTTTATAATATCTTTGATGATAAACTTAAACAGCGCCCGCAACAATATATATATAGTATACTCAATATGTATGACGTATGTACACGTTTTAATTAAATATTTCATTTATTATAAGGTATTGCGCAACAATTTCGTGTCTCCTTAAGGTACATTTTTAGAGCACGCTGATATAACAGAGCATATTACACTTTCAAATGTATTTTGTTATAAGTACAAACCCCATATAAAGACACTATAAAGAGGGCGCCGGAAAGGCATTACATATAGTGTTACTTTACTAAAAAACGTACACAGTAAGGGATGTAATAGGCCCTCAGACAATAAATAGGTCTTCACGAAAATGAGGACCCACATCAAAAAGAAAAACTAAAAAGATGGTACATTCTGCAACAATATATATGCTTTGTTAAACCAAAATCAAACAGTAAACAATTACAGAATATGTACACACTGAACGTTTCGAACCTCCCAGGTTTCTTGTCGACAGTCTAATAAGAAGACAGACAGACAATGTTGCGAAGGGAAAGTGCTGGCCGACCTGATAAACGCCACGCTTGTTGGACATGAATGACAGGTCACGGTTAAGTCCGTGGACGTGACTCTTACACCTAAAGATTAGCCTTAATTTTTGTATTTCGAGCCTCGGTTGTAAAAAGCCTCTCATCAAAATAGCAAATTTTAAGCCGTGGACCCTGTGGAGGGTTTTGGTTAAGTAAGGTTCTTCAACAGGGAGCCCATTTTTTTTTTTTTTTTTTTTTTTTTTTTTGCTGATGCTGGCTTTGTGGTTGTTGAATCTTTAGTCTAAATTTGGAGGAGGTCTCATCTATGTAAGAAATCATGGGACACTTTTCACACCAAAGGAAGTAAATAACGTTAGAGGAATTGCAAGAGTACGCGCCCGGTGATAATTGGATTCCTTTGGGGTAGATGGAAATGGTACTCTCAGTTATCATATGGCTGCATACTTGACAACGTATACTACCGCAAGGAGAATTACCTCTGGGAGGAGTAGCCAAGGGAGATTCAAGCCTGGTGTGCCACCGTACATATGACGGTGGGTAACTACGATACACTTAACGCAACATGGAGTTCGATAGCCAGTTTGATGATTTATGAATAGATGAAGAGCTCAAAGTATAGTCCCTTATCGTGTTTAAGCAGCCATAGTTGGTTGAAGAACAACAGAAACAGCAAACAAGAATATAACGGAAGGAAACAAGAGATACGATTCCCGAAAGCACTCTATCAGGGGAAACGTGACTCCGATAGATTTGCATATAATAGTTGTTATGCTGCAAATTCAGCCAAAGATCAAGTTAAGGATTATAGAACAATTATCAGGCATGGGCAATTCGGGAGATAATCGATTTCGGGGGAAATCAATTTTCACCCAATCGGGAGAATATTTTGCCATTGGTGGAGTCAACATTTTCAAATATCTCCCATGTTGCATTGTGATCCTACCTGCCTACCGCGCCAATTCAACTGAGAAAACGTTCAAAACAACCTTAATTTTCAATTTGGGTACATTTCTAACATCTGCTGATGTTCACCGCAACGATTTTGAGATATCAAGTAATTTGCGACGTTTTTTTCCTCAGCTTAATTTATCGTAGACTCGACACAGCCGCAAGTTTTGTGCAATATTTTCCAAATGAAGTTTTACAAGGGGATTGTGCCAGTATTTGTGTTTGTAAATGCGTTGTTGAAGGTCCCATGTAGTTTCGCTCTTTGATGTCTTAACTATGATGTCACATTTAAATACATGCACATTTGTTAAACAAATTGAAGACTGAAGAGGTGGGCACTGCTCATAAATATTCATACCGTTGAGACAGTCAGATTTTCCCCCCATATAGGGACCGGAAGTGGTTATCTCCCGAAGTGTTGAGGGACAGTTGTTTTTAGACCCTAAGCGGTCACGAAGGTGGGATCGAAAAGCCGTTGGCTTGTGAATAACTTCACGTCAGGTAGCAACCAACTCAACCATTTGGATCAAACTGTCAGATGGTCTGTCAGGGAAATTGCAAAGGCAGCTCCACTTCAAATAATCCTACACATACCGTCTGCCGCCATACTCCAAAATTCGGCCCATCGTGATAGCTCAAACATATTATGGTGGCCTGGCCACAACCGATTTGAAGAAATGGATGGTTTCACCGGATGCAGATTCTATACTGAATGTTGGCCGGCTGTACTATGATACTAATGCGTTTGTTTTTTTCTCACGTAATAAATATCACGTACGTACGCTGTAGGTTATTATTACCACACACGTGGTGTCACGTGTGTTCGTTGAAAATATGTATTTTTTACCATGTCCTATCTCGGGCTTCGCCGTTGCTAAACCTTCAATTGAATTTTGATGGTGTTTGAACATAATTAGTATAAGAATCTCTTCTCTAACACATAGCCCATATAGGTCACCTGACAAACGGTATAAGACACACACAAAAAATGCAAAGAAAATGAAAGGGCCCGTGTTGGGTAAAGCTAATCTACTCTAGGCTACTCTTTAACAAACCTGGACAGTTCTTTAACAAACAAATTATCACATAGATGATGTGCCTAACATAGTTTCGAGTGTTTGACACCGTGACCCCTCCTAACTTAAGAAGGGAAATCGCAGTAACTCCAGATTGAATCCGGTGTGAAGTAGACTCTCCTGTTTCCATGAAAGCTCCTTAAGGAACATGCGCGACACTATTTTGCCTTAATCATTGTGAATTTATTAAGAACAGGCTAACTGCTCAGTTTACGTTGAATGAGGCAACATCATTAAGTCTTGAAATATCACAAAAGATACTTCAGGTGCCCGAGAAGGAATGAGAAGAAAATTGTGAAATTTAGCAAATGTTTCGAAACTAGGTCGGGGAAACTGCATGGGTTTGCCCTTAACTTTACTAATCTATTTGACATCCAGGATTACCAAAGTTTGTACAGTATTTTTTGATACAGTTGTTAAAAATAATATTTTGTTGCATAGTTTTGTGTTTTTATTAACATCATGATATACTTGAGTTGAATTTAATTTCATTCCAGACTGGCAAACTTGCTCTGCATCCTTTGACTGTAGTGAAAGGGCCGTCCAAGGCTACATGGCAAGGTATGCAATAGCAAGCCGCATCGGACACAAACCAACCTGTCAGGACTTTGCTCGCATTCACAATGGTGGACCAAACGGGTACAAAAATCCTGCAACGGTTGGCTACTGGAAAAAAGTAAAGGAGTGTATATCTAGAGATAGGGCGGAGGATGTTGAAACCCCCCGCAACAAGACCAACGTTCTGTAAACGGTGTGAGACTAACATCCAAAAAGGTGGAACTTAAAACAGCGTAAAATTGTGAGCGAAGAATTGCGCTCTTACTTGCTCATAAACTCCCTACAATCTTTGTGCAAAAGTCGCACAACATATTCGAAGTATATTCGGTACAGCCTACGAATACAGATATGCCACGGTTTAGAAGGCCTAGATATATCAATAATTTAACCACAAATTTATTCATGTTTAAAAGATTTAAATTTTACTTATTTAAAAATCCACCATGGGCTCAGCTGATTTCAGAGCTTCGATACCACTCGGAAGCAGACCTTTGTCGTTGGCGCTCTCTCAGAAATCGTAACAACCCCTTGGATACGTTGTTGCATAATTTCGGTTATGCGTCTGCCCATGATATTTCTTAGGCATAGCGTGGGATATACAAACCGGAGCTCAGCACACATAGTGTCCAGTTCCCTTGTTTTTGTACAGGACGTGTATACAATGCTTGTATCTTAGTGTTTCAATCAACTCGAACGAAAATAGGGTTCCTGCCCCTACTTATGGCAGATTAAAATGCAAATTTTTACACCTAGAAGGAAATTTAGCTGCAGTCCACTGCACAAAAACCACGCTTATGAAGAATGATTTCTCCTTTTTGTAGATAACTTAAGGAATGATCAGCAAATTTTCATAACTCAAATTTTGGAACACATGTTGAAGGTGCGGGATTGGTTTTAAGTGAACTCTGTCGGGTCTGGTTTGACCGACGATTTGTAGTATGCACTTGTGTATAGCGCCTAAAACGAATTACCAACGGAACTCCCCTTATATTTTGTAACATTTACAGAGATATTCGTTCGAATACTGTACATAAGTGATGAGCCTATATATTTGTAGCTTTTAAAACTTAAAGGGTCATCCTCTCTCACCCCAAAGTAAACTTTTTAGGAGGTAAGAGAAACTTCAATTGGCTCAGCTTTCTGACTGACTGTAACAATTCAAACGGTGCCGAGTACCAAAGCTTCTAAACAGCATGTACTGTACTGAGAGTGTTTTGATTATACACACTGGGCTTTTCTATACTCACCATGAAACAATGAACTGAGATTGTGTCTGGATGAGGATGAATTTCAGACGATTTAGGAAGAGGCTTAAATGAGAAGGTTGGGAGAATTGGTACCGATACTGACTGGGATGAGAAGATTGGGGCCTTTAACAATAGCCTGCTAACCGTGAGCAGACTACGTTTTCTTCTTGAAGTGCTCCCCCTTTGCAAGTATCCAAATGACGAAAAAATCTATAAGGTTGTTAATTTTTAGGCACCACTTTGTTGTACACAGCTTCTAAACCTCACTTCTCACTCACTATTTTGACTCGGGGGTTTCTTTCGTTTGGGTGATGTGACTCGTAATTGATTACTCGTCTGGAAAATTAGAAAAGTAAACTAGTTTTTGTCTAGTTGTCGGGTAAATAGCCACAACGATTTTATTATCACACACGTATTTGAAAATTATGACAAAGGTACTTAAGAATTTCCACCCGTATATAAATAATTACTCTTATACCTGTAGTTATCAAATTATTTTAGGATGTGTAGAAAGGTTTGCAGTAGACTGAGAAGTCTAGAAGTCAGTGGCTGACAAAGTGAAGCCGGTACGGTGATTTCCCTCTGAAAGCAGTTTGACAAAACAGGGAGGCATTCCTAATAGTTCCTTAGACAAAAGCAAAAAAAAACTGCTAAAGAGGTTTCCATAGATTGATACCGATGTAGAAAGAAAGGTTCATGGCTTTAGCGAGAGAGTAGTTCGAGCAGAGAGTTGCTAGAGTCTCTATCAACTCCCTGGTTCGAGTGTCGTTTGGACTCCATGAATCCTAGATTGCCTCATATGTAGAGTACATTTATGCAACAATTTCACTAATGTTACCTATTTGACTCCCTGAGCTCATCAACCTAGCTAAGGGCCTTTCAAAGAATACGGATGAATGTTTTACAATGTATAACAAATACACATAAGTTAAAGAAATGCTTCCAGTTCTGTACAAATTGCATTCAAAGCGCAGGAGTACCAGGCTAGTGATAGTACGTATTGTAACTGGTCTTCATGTGTTATACATTATGTTTACAAACTTTTAGAGAGTATTGCTAAAAATAATATAATACTAATATTTATTCTAATATGCATCAAAAATTGAACAAGTGACCGAAGGATTATTATTTTTGTCTCTTAGAAAGGGTATCAGTGTGGCTTAAGTAACTCAAGAAACTGTTTTATAATAAAATCTCTCCCGCACGGAGAAGTTGGTGGAAAGGATGGCCCACAAAAATGGGCTTGACGTCTGTTGTCCTTAGTGGCTCTCCTTGGAGTAACTAACGAAGATTAATGAATTAGTCACTAATTGTTACTCACATCTTATATAAAATCTTATAAAATCAAATCAGTGCGACTTTTGAAGCAATGTAGCCTCAACATGCACTCATGGACTACATGATTTGTCTTTGATTAGGATGTATCAGTAATGAAGTTTAGTAATAAAAATGCAACAGCGGGGTTGTAGGGTGCTGGCCAGGAGGTCATGATATATCTCTAGACTGGAGTTTTTCAAATCGTAAACACCACGTGCTAAGTATGGTGCCGCTCTTAGGCATTTTTATTTTATTTTTTTTTTTTTTTTTTGCCCATCTTTCTCGGTATTCTGCTCAGGCCGCGGCCATGCTTGAACTTCTCGGTGACGATAGAAAAGGGGCTTTAGTGCAGTATAAAGGCCAAAGAACTCCGAGTTGTTCATTACTCTGGGTTGAACCTACTGTCATTGTGCTTGGTGCTCAGCATAAACATTCGAGTAGGGAACACAAGCCAGTGAGCCACAACTGAAAAAAGAGCCGTGGTCTGGTCGACTTGAACCAATTGGCTGGAACTTCTGGGCCGTAAAACTCTATCTAACTACCTAACTAACAACGAGTCACGTGCAACACAATGTCAGTGTTTAAAGAACAAGTAGCCATCTGATGCATCATCCAATTCTCTCCTTATCCCCGTCGGCTGGGGTTTGTAGACAATGTCCCGACTGTCGTAATAGGTGACTAAAGAGAACCACTTGCACCGTATACTTGCAGGGTATTTGAAACCATGCAAACTTGAACTTGGACCAAATTTGAAACCGTATTAAACTATACTTTAAACTTTAGCGGTAAAAATAACGGACAGCAACAAACACTCATTTTAGCACGGCCGGTCATTCAAATTCCGATGGCTTCGTTAAATGTCACAAAATTGCCCAGTGTTGTAATCAACTATTACGATGTACCTTCCAATCAGGTAGGTGCTATGCACATCCCTGTTCCAAGAAGCCCGAATCTCTCAAGTGTGCATGCATGGGTTTATCTTATACTCCTTTAAAAGAGAGTTAAACTCATTTTAATAAATAAAGAGCAGACTTGATGTGATTTGTTCTGCACATGAATCAATCATTCTCTATAAGACTAGTCATCCCAATCGCTTATAAAAACTAATGCGTAATTTCTGGCCTAGCAAACAAGCCTCTAAAATGTTGTTTTTACGATTTCAGCTCAATTTGTATTGTGGTTAATAGATTTGTGAACTTGTAATTTCAATTAACATTGTGTTATTATTTTCACTTTCCTATACATGTGGCTATGGCAACAAGTGAAAACTATTTTTACAATGGCAATATAGTTAAACATTCCAGGTATTTTAGATTCCGTCCTATTAATTATGTACCTAACAATATTGGCACACATTTTCTTGTAGCTTGTCCGATTTGTTTATGGTTGTCAACGTGTCTGTGGGTTAGAGTGATACTTAGTTCTCTCTCTTATGAAAAGCCGTTTTAACAATTATTAAGGAATTTCAGATATCTCGGACTAATTACAGATATCTTGGAACTTCAGTTGCAAATATCTTAAAATCATTTTAGATATCTCGAAATAACGAAAAACTTCAGATATCTGAAATTCTTATTCAAATATCTCTAATTCAATTTAAGGTATCTTGAATTCTGTTTTAGGTATCTCTCATTCGATTACAGATATGTCGAATTAGATTTTACATATCTGTAATTCTATTTTCTATATCTCGAATTCTATTTTAGCTATCTCTAAAATTCAATTTCATATATCTCGAATTCAGCTTTAGGTATCTGTAATTATATTTCAGATATCTCGAATTCAGTTTTAGATATCTGGAATTCTATTTGAGATATCTTGAATTCAATTCTAGATATCTCTAATTCTGTTTCAGATATTTACAATTGAATTTTAGAAATCTCTAATTCTTTTCCAAATGTCTACAATTTATATTTTAGATACCTCTAATCTATTCAAGATATCTTGAATTGAATTTCAGATATCTCTAATTCTATTCCAGATATCTGGAATTAAATGTTAGCTATCTGGAATTGTGATTAATATATATTCAGTTCTGTTTTAGATATCACTAATCCTATTTCAGACATCTTGAATTCAGTTTTAGATACCTCGAGTTCTATTTCAGGTATCTCTAATTCTATTTCAGATATCTCAAAAAGTGCCCAAATTTCGATATCTGAGAGTAATTCGAGATATTTGAAATTCCTGTGTAAAACTTAAAACGGCGTTCCATACTCCCTCAGCAAGGGTAAAGGTTGAAAATAAAACTGGAGGGGAAAAGGGAAATAGAAAAATTTAAGACTACTGGACACGAAAGATAAAATTGGGCAACAAAATTTTATTCAAAGTGTAACGTTTTGCGCTAGAATGGTGGAGCTCCTGATTATCAACAATACAAAATTAACAGATTTAGACAAACGACGAGAGAACCACCAGAGTGGACATAAACAGGTGAAGTACTGCACAAAGGTTGTAAGTGTTCAAAATGCCCGAATGTTTTTTTTTTTTTCAACTGAAGGGAGGCTTCACTGTAGGGCCAGTTCCGCGTGAGCAGTACGTATACCTAATAAATATATCAACAACGTGGCAGTAGTCCAGAAATCTGGTTCTTGTTCCCATATGTTTCTCGTTTTATTCTTTAGGTGAACTATCACTACGGAGCTCCTAAAGTGCAAGTCTGCATGTCATGATGGTGAGATAATTTATCTGACCAAGTTGTCATCTTTTCCTTAAGAAGTCGACATGTTTAAATAATTTATCTTACCATGTCGACATCCTTTGCTTAGGAAGTCGACATGTTGAGATAATTCATCTTGCCATGTCTACATCCTGTGCTTAGGAAGTTGGCATGATGAGATAATTTTTATGTAACCTACGGAGCTCCTAAAGTGCCAGTCTGCATGTCATGATGGTGAGATAATTTATCTGACCAAGTTGTCATCTTTTCCCTAAGAAGTCGACATGGTGAGATAATTTATGTTACCATGTCGACATTCTAATTTAGGAAGTCGACATGATGATATAATTTATGTTGCCATGTCAACATCCTAATGTAGGAAGTCGGCATGGTGAGCTAATTTATGACACCATGTTGACATCTTTTGCTCAGGAAGTCGACATGGTGAGATAATGTATGTCACCATGTTGACATCTTTTGCTCAGGAAGTCGACATGGTGAGATAATGTATGTCAACATGTTGACATCTTTTGCTCAGGAAGTCGACATAGTGGGATAATTTCAACTATATATGTCTATGTATAGCCAGTTGCCCCAGGCGCGGATCCAGACATTCCAAAAGGGGGACAGCTGACTTAAGAGAAAGCATCGAAGTGAGTGAGTTGCACTGCTTATTTCCCGTATGTTTTATTGTTGGTCTGGCCGTAAAAGCCCCCCCCCCCCCTCCCCCTGGAGCCACGTTTTGGCTGTCCGCATGCCAGAGTGCATTTAGTGCACTATGTATACATGTGCGCGCATTGCCAATGTATGGTGTCCGTGTATGCATCACAGTCATGTATACTGTACGTATATACGCACACCTACGGATTGCTTTGCCTTGTATATGCACACTTACAGAAAATCCCGGCGTACTATCACGAAATGCACCCTGGCTAACATGCAGCATGCAGTGTCGGACACTGAGTGCATATACATAGACGTACTTAGTTGAAATTATTTCACCATGTCGACTTGCTAAGCAAAGGATGTCGACATGGTGTCATAAATTATCTCGCCATGTCGACTTGCTAAGCAAAGGATGTCGACATGGTAACATAAATTATCTCACCATGTCGACTTCCTAAATTAGGATGTTGACATGGTAACATAAATTATCTCACCATGTCGACTTCCTAAATTAGGATGTTGACATGGTTACATAAATTATCTCACCATGCCGACTTCCTAAGCAAAGGATGTCGACATGGTGACATAAATTATCTCGCCATGTCGACTTGCTAAGCAAAGGATGTCGACATGGTAACATAAATTATCTCACCATGTCGACTTCCTAAATTAGGATGTTGACATGGTAACATAAATTATCTAACCATGTCGACTTCCTAAATTAGGATGTCGACATGGTTACATAAATTATCTCACCATGCCGACTTCCTAAATTAGGATGTTGACATGGTAACATAAACTATCTCACCATGTCGACTTCCTAAATTAGGATGTTGACATGGTTACATAAATTATCTCACCATGCCGACTTCCTAAGCACAGGATGTAGACATGGCAAGATGAATTATCTCAACATGTCGACTTGCTAAGCAAAGGATGTCGACATGGTAACATAAATTATCTCACCATGTCGACTTCCTAAATTAGGATGTTGACATGGTAACATAAATTATCTAACCATGTCGACTTCCTAAATTAGGATGTCGACATGGTTACATAAATTATCTCACCATGCCGACTTCCTAAATTAGGATGTTGACATGGTAACATAAACTATCTCACCATGTCGACTTCCTAAATTAGGATGTTGACATGGTTACATAAATTATCTCACCATGCCGACTTCCTAAGCACAGGATGTAGACATGGCAAGATGAATTATCTCAACATGTCGACTTGCTAAGCAAAGGATGTCGACATGGTAACATAAATTATCTCACCATGTCGACTTCCTAAATTAGGATGTTGACATGGTAACATAAATTATCTAACCATGTCGACTTCCTAAATTAGGATGTCGACATGGTTACATAAATTATCTCACCATGTCGACTTCCTAAATTAGGATGTTGACATGGTTACATAAATTATCTCACCATGCCGACTTCCTAAGCACAGGATGTAGACATGGCAAGATGAATTATCTCAACATGTCGACTTCCTAAGCAAAGGATGTCGACATGGTAAGATAAATTATTTAAACATGTCGACTTCTTAAGGAAAAGATGACAACTTGGTCAGATAAATTATCTCACCATCATGACATGCAGACTGGCACTTTAGGAGCTCCGTACTATCACACATCACTTTCTCATAATTTTGCTTCATAAGTTTCTTTTGCCATTCTCCACAACAAAACCTTGCATATGTATTCTGGGCTACATTAAGGACTACCGCGTGGAGCGGACGGTGGTCTCCTCAGCTTCTAAGCTTCCATATCAACCGTCCGCCAAAGCGAACAGAGCTGCGTCCAGGTTTAGACGCAAACTGTATTACCATAATATGATTTATTCATGATCTCTAATGAATCATGCTATTGTTCTTGAGTGAATGTGCGTACTCCTGTGGTCGTAAACTGGAAGTCTAGACTGAAACCGGAGATGCCCCGTAATTACTTCGTGTTGCAAAAACACTGTGCAGTGGGTACTACCAGGAGGTGGATATTACAGTGACGTACCAACTCCGTGGGTGGTATGGCCCGGGCTACTACACGGGACCAGATGTTACCGTCTTGTGAATATTCACCAACCTTCAACCATTCTCGAGGCCACATTTTTCTATGAATATTCAAAAAATTTGTTCGGTGTTCACTTTGGCAGGCGTTAGGGATATGACTGAAAAAGGAATATGTCGTACAGCCTGCTACGCAGGCTACATCCAGGAAGGACAGTTTGGTTGCTTGGTGTCCTGAGGGTATCTAAGGGGACTAGAGAGGAAGGATCCCCAATTGAAATCATTTTGCATTTGTAAAGAACCTTAATGCATAAATGGTGTTATATGTGGCCCATCATTTTGAAGCATACTTTCGTTATCTTTATTAATTGCAAAAGAAGTATTTTACATAAGTATACAGGGACCCCTCCCTTAGAAAAATTACATGATAAAGCCACTGTTTTCAAGCCCTTCTAGACTTTAGCTTTGAAGCACTTCCTTTCGCTTACTTATGTAAACTACTTCTTTTTAAATTAAAGTGATACTCTTTATTTGTGCAAGTTAAAAGGGAAGCGTAAGCAAAAATTTAATTTCCACGTGTGAAAGAGGAGTCACATCTACACAGAAGGGTGAAAATTCCTTTCGAATCGGGCATTTATTTCTCGAGAAGTTCTAACGTATTATGAGCATATTAAATAGCTACAATGCATGTAGGTTGTTTGCACGGTTCGATGTTGTAATAGCTGCAAGAGTATACAGGAATCCGGACAGCAAGTGATGGTCTGATTTCAGTCGGCCTTTTAGTCTTTCGATTTCCTTGCTTACCTCTACCATGGATGGTTGTACACTAATTTGTATCTTGAATTCTCCAAGTTTACTAAATATGAGGGTTTGATATTCATGTAAACAATAAATAAAGACGGTTTTACGCTGATGGACCCCACTAATGGCGGCCTACAGTCACTAGAAATAAGCGCTAATCGGATTCGTCTATAAGTTCCAAGGCTTTTGAAACTTCTTTCTTCTCTTATTACGTTTTAATGTTATTTGAAGCTATCCTTCAATAAGGAAGTACATTTGAAAGTATAAAAGCAATGATACGGGCGTAAACGTTTAGTTTCATTTTAGTAGTAAGCAGCTAGACTAAATGAATCTATAGTTGACTTGGATGAACAGTCAACAGAAAGAAGAAACCACCATGCATTTTAGAAGCCGTTTGATGGTGTTTACAGTTCTGTACCTGACTACGATCGCATCATTTGGTAAGATATGAATGTGTTATGAATGTCTGTCATTGTCATTATGCATTTTGTTAAACTTTAATAACGATCATAGTAACAACAGAACCATAGCAAGCATCGGTGTGCGTTTTTGGTACGTCTGTGCAGGGTAAGTCTTGGTCAAGACGATACTATACTATACTATTTTGCCTCTGGATCCAAAATGAGGGCTCTTGAAAACTATAGACTGTCCTCGAGTATCTCTTTCAATACAGTACTTAGAAAATTTTGAGGGCCAATAGACAGAAGGCGTGTTCACAATTGTTCTTGTACAGACGTATCGAGTGTACAATTACTGTAGTACTGTACTAATAATGCCGTCTTGAGCAAGACTAGTGCAGGGTTGGAAATCAGTCTCTAGCAACTCCCTGGTCAGTGTTGAAATTCTTAGTCCCCTCCATAGGCTAGGCGTAGGCCTACTTTCTTTTCAGTAGGCCGACCAAGAAACATGTAGACCTACATATACACCTATATAGGTGGGAGATAACTTTTAGCCTATGTTGGTAACTAAGTGGCATTTTTGTGTGACCGAATAGGGGCGTTATAGGTTGGCCTACGAAAAATTTAACCCATAAACCTTTGCAATTGCAATTGCTATTTAGAAAAACAGTGTATGATCCGTTTGTGCGTGGCGGCTGTAGCTTACAGCCTACCCTGTTTAAATCACATGACAGGCAGCATCTCGTACTAGTAGACTTACTATGATGATGAAAATCAAATTATAAATACCATTTATAACAATAAACTTTAATTATCTTGAATGCGTGGGATCCATAGTCGGTTTGGACCTATGATCGAGAGTCTGAAGAGATTGAGAGGGTCCAGACGAATATCCAGAACATTTCTAACTTGTCTCCAATAGAGTATTTTAATGTTTTCAACATTATATTGGAATACTACAGTCCTCCAAAGTTAAATTAGCGTATCCCCTAATGAAGAAGTCGGTTTTCTTTAAAGTTATGGTAATATGCCAACAAAAAAAATCTGACTTAACTGGACGAATACAGAGTAACTTGATTTTAAAGGGAAATGTCCATTGCAATAATGTCAATTTCTTTAACGATTCTCAAGATATCCCTTAGTCTTCAAAATTTCACTGTGGCTGGAGCAACTTGTTGCCTATGCAAAAATAATGCCAGATGTGGAGTGTTTCACAGTGTTGACATTTCTTTTGTTAAACTTATGTTGTCTCTTACCTACTCATCAGATAGTTTAGGGTGGGGTAGGTATTACTGAAGATTTTCAATGACACATCTTTAATTTCCTTAGCAAAACCGTGGTGACAAACTAATGTTATAACTGACCTCGAAACGGTCAATTTGCAGGCCAATGGACACGGATTTTGATAGAAACTTCGGCAATTTTCTGTTTTCCAATGCTGATATGCTAATTTTACACCTAATACCTACAGTTCATTTGTCATTTTCATATCACAAGACCTTTAATCATGTGACGGCATTTCTTTTTATAAAATATTGCTTATTTGCAAAAGTTCAAAGAGAATGCTTTCTTGCCCTAACTATCTTCTTAAAAGTGGCTTTGTTCAAAACATCGTCGGCGGAGACTGGGCTTTTACACAGAGGAATTTCATTTCGGACGTTCAGTCGATAGTTATCACTAAGAGCAAACCTTGGGACTCTGAAGATGAAAATAGAAAAAGTAGAATAACGATTTGTATTTCTAGCACAAAGAACACGGGAACAACTTAAAAAAATGATAAATTTAGATAATGCGTAGATTTATTTTGGCTTTCTTTAGCTCGCATTTTTGTTGCCCGTCTCTTGAGTCGGCCCTTGTACATAATTTTGCCCGTCTACATTCCGTTCAGCTGCCTCAAATATCGTCGGCGAGACGAATTGCTGGCTAAACTGCTTAATGCTTGTCGGAAATACTATAAAAGCCAATTGTAGAAGTTTCCGCGGCAAGATTTTGCTATTTTTAAGGTAACTGGGAGACTGTGTGTTATCTTTGTAATACGGCAGGTGTGAAACTCTTCCATGGTTAAGTTAATGACCATTGAAAAAACTGAAACGTTTATTTCTAGGAAAAGTTCGAGTCTGAGAATGCTGAATAATGTGAACGATTCAACTTAATTCATTTTTGGTACCTTAACATTTATAGCCTATTGATAATCTTATATATACATTTGTTTTGTTTTAGCGTCAAGTCGAGTTCCCGCCAATTGCTTGCACTGCATATGCGTAGTGGAGTCGGGATGCAAAATGCCCAACCCATTGTGCCATATGGACGTTGGATCCCTGTCCTGTGGCCCATATCAAATAAAACTGCCTTACTGGCAAGATGCTCGCCTGAAAGGAGGTAGTCTCGACAATGGTATGTATATTTCATGAGCAGGTTTGTTTTACAACGAATTTTATTTTTGTAGGCCAAGCGACGCAGTCAACTGTTCCCATGGGGACCGGTACAATGGCCGAGTGGATAAAGGCGGTGGCATTTGAAGCTATGAAGCTAAGCAACCGGGAGGTCTGGAGTTCGATTCCTCGCCGGGTCAAAGTAAGGTGGGTTTTTCTCCAAGAGCAATCTACGCTTTCCCCATCTGAACTGGCCTTTCAAAAAAAATACCAAATTTGATCCAAATAGTTGAGTTGGTTGCCACCCGATGTGAAGTTGTAATTCATTAGCCAAAGGCTTCTCCCACATTCGTGATCGCTTAGCGTCGTAAAACAACTGCCCTTCAAGGCCTGGTTATAAAACGTTTACCCATGTCATAGTAGGCCTCTCACGAATTGGCCATGTTGCCTATCACATAGAATGACAAAATCCGTGTGTTTGGATTCCATTGCCAGGCTGTCCCCCGATCACTCCGCATCCCAGCAGTAGAGCAACAGGGCGATTGATGAGTTTAACACGCGCGCAAGCGGGTTCCGCCATGACCAACCAATGTATCGTCCTGTTTCTAGACCGCCCGTAAATCGGCCGACGACCGTTCTGATTACCAACAGGACGAAGTGACGTTCGCTCTCTGCTCAAGCCCAGTCTAATTTTGCTGCGCGTTCCTACAGTCCTGAAATCGAAAAGTCCCTAGTGTCTGACTTTATTACTTCAAACAAGGTGAAGAAGGGTATAAACGTATTTAATAATACTTTTCTGAAAATTTGTTTTCGTATTCTCAGATAAATTCGTGTCTGATTTACGGGGTGGGAAGAGTGAGAAAAAGTTTTCTTTGAACCAGCTGAATGGGAGGTTGAACACTCCAGCTAGACCAACGCAGCAGAAGTGTGCTCAATGTTAGTCGATGTATCCCCACCGACCTGAAAGTTTGGGGGTAACCACTCGGAAGTAGATCTGATCGAGTCTGCCCGAGAAGCACTGCCAGGCGCACGTCTCCTGTTGGTCGTCGTGTATGTTTAAATACGCTTCAAGATGTTTCAAAAACAAAAAAATTGCACCATTTTGCATTTCAGCCATTCCAGAAAGCAAAACTTCTCCGAAGAGTCCCTTACCCAAGACAGCTAAATTCAAATCTTGCGAAAACTCGTTGAATTTCTTTCGGATTTTTTTCATTCAATTGATAACCAACAAACAAACAGAAGTTCTTGACAGTTCCCAGTACACCATTTACCTTAATTTTGGTCATTTGAAGGCACCACTTTCTGATGCCTCCGTTGGACCCCTATCACATGTCATAGGGGGAAATTCACCGTTTGGCACCAAACCACAGTTCCTGCCCACGCCACATTAAAGCAGAAGTTAAACTTAGACACTTGTGAAACACATTGGTGCTAGCAGCAAGCTGACTTACAATTGCTCGGTTCCAAAGTTATACACCGACAAACCATTTACGTTACCTGCGGGTTCCTCTTTGACAGGAAGATATTTCTTTCACGTTAATTTAACGTTTTAATTCATGTGTGTTCTCGTTAGTTTGCTCAAGCTATATGAAGTAAGTTCTCATTAAAAAATCAGGTTGGCAGTTTATGAGGAACTCTGAAACAATTTAAACACATACCATCATTAGCAGATTAAATCCTAGTTCCTTTTCCATTTCCTTAGGAGGACATTTCCCTTTGTAGTTAACGAGATATGGTACTTTGTATTTTGTACAAAAACTTTGCACTCATCGCAAAATGTAAGAATAGGTTAACGTTATGGAATTGGGTTTATTACCCCCACGCCAATTTTTTGCCACTTCGCTGATGTCGTTGTATTACCTGATTACGGTATTTCCCGCCTGTCGTGTAAGAAGCGATTAAAAAGGGAAGCCTCTGCACTGTTTTTAATACAGTATTTGAAACCGTGTTTATACTTTACAAATTTATCTGAGTGAGAATATGTTACAAGAAAGCTCAGTATTGTCAGGAGCGGTTACGGGACAGCTCCCTGGTATTATTTGGATTACAGTCCCCTCGTATAACACATTCGTGCAGTGGTGTGTCGTTAAAGATCTATCTAACACTCTAATTGTACAAAATCAATGGATCGATACGTCATTTGTTTGAAGGCAAATTACAGTATTTTGCACACAGTGCACTCTAAAACAACATGTGAAATTTCAAACATCGGTGAGGTTCCGGTTAGTATTTATACAGAACATACACATGTGACAATGTCAATGGTTACTCGAATGCGCAGGTTACATGACCACTTCCGTAAAAAAATAACTAGTGTAAACATCAATGGGCGGATATTTCCAAACTATGGGAGGCACCTGCCCACCCTCGCCCAGATTGACGCCCATTCCAACGCAATTCGGATTAATTATTTCACATGAATGTCATGGCCACGTTAACCAATAAACTGGTAAATTTAAGCAAACACCTTATTATTATTCTAATTTTGAACTATCGTTTATTCGACAATTTGCACCAGAATTCCTTCGATTGTGTGGGTCAATTGAAACTGTCTGGGGTGACAGGATTAGGCCTTCAAAGCGGAGGATTGTGCGAAAAATGATAAACCAACTGTTTAGCGTAAGATTTTGTCAATAAGAGATCACATTCTTAATAAACAAAGAGTGAAAAAATAAACTCGTGAAAAGAGAAAAATTTATAAAGTTATAAAGTTCACTCCAAAAGATGGGAAATTAACTCCGAAAGAGAAAAGTGTCTTGATGGAGTGCAAACGTACAGGGATCGCATGTTATACTGATTACGTAACAGACCAATTATATAAATGGTCTAAGGGCCCTGAGGTTGGTCAAGTGTTGTCCTTCAGTGTCTTTGGTAAGCACTTTAAATCAAAGTTTGATTTTGTCGAACGGCCCTTTGCCAGAGGGTCGAGTGGACTTTAGAAAAAGTTTAATTATCACGCATAAATGTAATATTTATCACTTTTGTACGCCATAATACAACATGCGTAGGTTATAAAATAATTTTACCACGGTTAGATCTAAAGCCACTAATTAAACAATGACCTTCAATCGAAACAATGCTGTAATCATGTTTTTCTATTTTGGCGTTTGACAATAAAAATAAATAAAACAGTAATAATGACAAGTTGACCCACACGCCGAAGACTAAAAAATGGAACCTACTGCCATTCTTCTTGGTGCTCAGCATAAGCGATGCATGGAATAGGGGAAACAAGCCAGTCAGCCACAACTGGGAAAAGGCCGTGGCCGGCTCGACTTGAACCAATTGGCCGAAAACTGGGCCGTAAAACCCCATCAACTTAACTAACTACACACCGTAGGTCATTTGACAAACTATAAGGTAGGCTATAAAGAAATTGACAAGGATATTGAAAGATGTCCATCTTGCGTGGGCAGTTTCTTCAGTTCACCAAAGAGAAACCAAGCGCCCAACAGCTTTCAAAGTCACCGGACCCTACGTACTACATGGTCAAGCGGTAAGAACTAAGTAACTAACTAACTATAACTAACTTACTAACTAACTTACTAACTAACTAACTAACTTTCTGTCCGTCTGTCCATCTCTCTGTCTATCTTTCTATCTGTCTTTATTTCTGTCTGTCTAACTAACTAACTCAATAATTAAATGCCGGTAATTAACTAACTACGGTAACTAACTAACTTAACTATATCTATATCATACAACTACCCTAATTATATTATCATCCATATCAATATTTTCATAAGATACAAACGTTCTCATCATTTTCATTCCAGACTGGGTAACTTGTTCTGCATCCTTTGACTGTAGTGAAAGGGCCGTCCAAGGCTACATGGAGAGGTACGCAGTATCAAGCCGCATCGGTCACACCCCGACCTGTGAGGACTTTGCTCGCATTCACAATGGTGGACCAAACGGGTACAAAAATCCTGCAACGGTTGCCTACTGGGACAAAGTAAAGAAGTGTCTCGGCCCATCTCAATTTTAAGATGCATCGCAGGATGAGGGAGCTACAGGTTACAAGACCAACGTCCTGTAGACGGTGCTAGACGAACAATAAACATAAAAGTAGAATACATATCGACGTAGAATTGTGGTTGGAAACTGCAAGTTCACTAGTTCACACCCTCCTTAGTATCTTTGTGCCAAGAACGCACGGGTTGCAGACTGTAAAATGAGCACAGGCACTCCAGACTAAAAGGAGAAATAAGTTATTTAGTGAGATTTTTTATTTAACTTCATTCTCGTTACATTTGAAAATTTGCTATTGTACAAAGCCATTGACTATGATCATCAATGCGTCATTTATAAGTTTATCGGGCACAAGTAGTCTCTCGCAACTTATTTTAAAGCGACAGGAAGTACCGGCGCCAGAATGAAAAAAAAATGGGGGCAGCCTAGCTATTGGCAAAGAATAATGTTGGGGCCAAACTTTTGGGGTGCAGCGTAGAACCAGGTCCAAAGCGCCCGTTCAAGGGGTACGGGTCCACAGAGCGAGGCAGACCGAAGGTCTGAGGTTTCATCATATTTCTTGTACCAAGAGTGATAGCACTCTTACTCTTATGGGGTAATGTAATTAATTAATTAAGCCCTTTCCATTTTTCATGCTGTTTAAATATATATTTTTGAATTTTGTTACTTGGGATTCGTACCCTCTAGCCCCCCCCCCCCCACCCCGCCTCCCCGGAGCGCCGTCACTGGCAACGGATAAACCTCACAATTAAATTTTATCTCACATGTCTTCCACGTACCTTTCGTCAATTCGTGAAGAATTGATACTAGTTGCTCTCTGGTCCAAAAGACAAACATATTGCGCATGTTTCAGTTTCAATAAAGTTCCGATCCAGTTTCATCCAAATTCAAAACTGAGTTTAAATACAGTCAGTGAAGAAACACGAATTGTGATAACCGACCGATTGCGGTTCAAGATGCATTGTTCTTGAAGTTTTATTTACCATCAGTTATGTATATGATTTTAGATTTCACGAAAGTAATAAGTGGCTCTGCCACTAATTACTGTGTTTGGAACACTGTTTCCTCGACTATGTGGACTTTACTACATGGCGTGTGGAGTGTTTTGTTTTTAAATAAACACAATAAAATAAATCAACACGTAGAATCCAGGTGCTTATTTTTATAATTTCCATCATGGAAATTGTTATTTTTATTTCTCGAATCGGTGGTCAATAAATCATAAAGGCAAAGAACAGGTGTAGACGAATCCGGGCAGCAAGTGATGGTCTGATTTCAGTCGGCAGTAACTGGGGTCCATCACCTTTAAATCTTTCGATTTCCTTGCTTACCTCTATCATGGATGGATGTACACTAAATTGTATCTTGCTTCCTTCAATTTCAGAAATATGAGGGTTTGAAATTGTTGTAGACAATAAATGAAGATAATTTAAAGCTGATGTCTGCTATTAAAGGTTGCCTACAACTAAACACAAGCGCGGATCGGATTGTCTATAGCGATTTTACGACTCAATTTGTTCCATATTTGTTCACGTATTATTATTACATGAACCTGATAAAGTTTCAAGTACCAGCATTTTAAAATCTGAATTATTATTACGAATTCAAAACCGTCTGAAGAAAGAATATGATTGAGTACCTGGAAGATTTTGAATATGGGGGTGAGGAAACCCTTGTTATCACTTCCATTCACTTAGTAAAATAACATACGCCAATATAGGTCACCGAAGTCAATGTATGTGACAGGGAGTTGGCAGTCATGACTGGAGTCACTGATTTTGAAAAGGGAAATGACTCCTGAAATTGTTATCTAATTTTCCAAATACTACAATGACTAGAGAGTCACATTAAAGGGGCTAAATTGGTTGATATCGATAACTTAATGGGAGTGTTGAAGGGTGACATGACAATGCATATAACTACCGTGATTATTTAAATACTCCAATAGGTAAAAAGGAAAAACTTCAAGTTTTGGAATTTATGGAAACAGACTTGCAACGGTTTTGTAAATAATTTGTAAAAAAAAGTGTCTGTTCATGAATTTTTGAAAATTGAATTGAACCGTACCCCACTCTTCAAACAGTTGTTTATGTAAAATAGGGGGGTTGTCAAAGTGTGGCCAGTTGTAATTGGCATTTGAAAAAAACTTAACAGGTTTGGAAAAAATTAGTGAATTTCAGGAACCAACTCAATGAGCCTCTTTAATGGCCCAGACCTCTCACCCCGAACCACAATTTTGGTAAGGGGGTAACGAAATTCTCAATTGGCTCAGCTCTTTAATTGACAGCTAATTCAAATATTGCAGAGTACCAAAGCTTATATTACCCAGCATGAACGGTGCTGAGAGTGTTTTGATTATATAAATTGAGTTTTTCTGTACTCACCTTGAAGCAATAAACTGAGATTCTATCTGGATGAGGATGAATTTCAGACAATTGTGGGAGGGGCTTGAGTAAGAAGGTTAGGAGAATTGGTACTGTTTGGGGTGAGAGAATTGGGCCTTTAAGAGGTGTGACTTAAACTGCCTTTCTCGTTACTACTGTATGGATCAAGTTGTGTAATCTAATACATGTATTCGATGAAGCAGATTTGTTTTCTTTCAGCTAGTTGAAATTGTTTCCCAATTCAACGTTCAAGATGGCAAATTTATTATGTCATCTAATTATTGCAGTTGTAATGATTAGATCCGGCTTTTATATTTCTGTGTAATATCGACTGATCGAATAATGGAATAATTTCGTTACCATATCCTACCAATGGAACATATTTTTTACCACGCCAAGATACAAATTTGATTCTCGTATCATCAAATGTCGGATTTGTGGGGGAACTGGTCATTTTTCCGCATGTTCGTGTTTTAGAAGGTTCACATTATTCCAACGTATCATTTGGAATATTTATTCCGAAGGGTCAGTATTGTGAAGGGTACGTCATGCCTCCCATGCAAACGTCGGGCCATGAGTCGTTAAGGTTGCTATTTAGAATAAACCATTCACGTCGTTATTCTGAATTGAAAACAGGGGTCATTACTTCGTAAGGTGGTAAAGTCCAAATAGAGGATAAAAGTTGTATCGAATTAAGACTTTAGAAGGTCATGATGGCACATCGCGTGCAAATAAGTTTTGTTTTGGAACAACGACCTTTACTTTTTCATTCCGAATAACGAACCTTTGTTAAAGGTCTCCTTGTGTTCAATTTGTTATAACGACCCTCACCCTCTATTTAGAATCACAACCCCTTGAGATGATGACCCTTCGAAAAAAAAGACCAATACTCCTTTAGTAACCACCAATGAACTTCCAAGAGTCTTAAGGGGTAGGGTCATTACAGGGTGGAATGATGATGCTTTAATTGGCAGAGATAGATGATAGACAGACAGACAGACAAACAGACTGATAGATTATGCTCCCGTCTGCACCTCTTCCGTGCGAATCGTTTTAGATTATCATCGCCGACTGATGTCTAAGAGAAGAGTACAAATTATAGCGATGTAGCCATAATTGTTACACAAGGCTAGCTGGCTATTTGAGGATGTGGAGGCTTGCGAGCACGCAGCCTAGCACCTCACGAATGAATTTGGGGGCAGGATTTACCACATGTGAGCAAACTCTATGTGAACGCAGTCCAGGTAATGCAGCGACAGGGTGCTACTCAGTTTGACCCTGTACTCAAGTAAAGCTTATTTTATAAAAACCGTTCAAAGACACTAAAACAAATCTATGTAACAAACCTCGACAAAATATCTTCTAAAAATGTCCATAGAGTGTTTTATAAAGTCACTTAGGATGAATGTGGGCGTTTTCTACAACTCTGCAATTGTCGAAAACCACACGTGGCCGGGGGTCTATAGGCTCCTAATTACCCAAACAGTCACGATTTTCGTTTTGATTCAACACTATCTAAACTTTTTGAGGAATGGCAAACATCCGAGCTTTGGAGTGAAATCCTTTGCTTGTGTTGAATGCAATGTAAATTTACACAGCTCAGTAGGCCTTATCACGAAAGGAAGTGTTACGCGCCAGTGCCAGCCTCCCCCCCCCCCTTCCAGTGGCGGAGGGAGAGAATTCAGTCAGAGGGGGCAAGATGGCCTTTAGGGGCTCCTCAAAGTTGTAGGGCAAGAATATTTGGTCAGAGGGGGCGAAAAATAGGATGTAGGGGCGCTTTTATAAAGGTAGATTCATATGCTTTAATACGGTAAAGAGAGTAAAAACGGCGCTGACAGGCAATTTGAGTCCGTCAAGGGGGGGGGGGGCGACCGCCCCCTCTGACTATATGGTATGTCCTCCACTGCCCCTCTTGGAATTTCAATTTGAATGTTACAACGTTTATCAAAAAATCAAAATTCTTCTAATTAAGAAACCTGTTTTATATTTCAGCAATTCAGCACGACTCTGAAAAAACTCGACTCCAAATGAAATGAGCCTATACGCGACTAATAAAAAACCTACCCTCCATGCATTTTGTGAGCTTTAGCAACAATATTTCCTGTTTCCCATTCGAGGTTTGCTTTCTGTTTTCATTCTGTGTTACTTGTTCTAGTTTTTATTGACAGCTCTGCATTATCACATTTCCTTTGCTGGCTTCGTTTTGGTAATCATATCCTGTCGTAAATTTTCACAGTTTAATAGACACTCTTGAATCAAATATGGCCAGGACGTCCAAGTTCCAACCATAATATTTTTGCCGTTTTTGGTTGCAATTGGTTTTTATTTTTTATGAATGGGTATGAGGTGCCGTTTGTGAAAAATATTTTATAACATAAATATATTTATTTTATGTTATAAATTCAGAACATATTGATTATGGTTCCAATATATTTAAGTTATGATATAGATAGTGATATGAATGTGCTACATTATGAATCCAATATAAATAGATTATATTGCTCCCCTACATAAATAGGTTTTGAGTAAGTTATCTTAGTTTGCGAGTAATCCATTATAGTTTTTAAAACTGCAATATATATAGGTTATGACTGGAAATGCAGCTCAAACAAACAAATGGCATTACGTCACGAAGAGTAGGCCTGATAAAAGACGAATGGGCATGACATTATGTACGAAGGGGGGGGGGGGGACCACGGTAAGTAGCTTTCGAAGTTGCAGGAGCGCGGTATACGTATATAGGCTAGCACTCAGTGCGTGGCTTGTAAGTTTTACAAAAGGTAACTTGCTGCAACTAGGCTAACCAACGTTGGTTAATAAGATTACCGAAAATGAGTTTAATTAAGAAGATTCGTAGAGAGACTAGCACGCTACCAGGAGAGTTTAGGGGCGTAGGGCAAATTTACTTGTCTAGCTATAGGCTACGTAGACATAAGCATACTTGAAAAAGAGTTTTGCGACCACCATGCAGGGATGAGATAAATCTTTGCAGAATGAAAGCCAACGATGCCCGTGAGTAACCGAGAAACTTTCAAAAACACAAATGTTAAACTTGAGGTTTATATTAGAACTTCTCTTAACGTGCAAAACACCTTGCAAGCATACGTATAACACGTGCGTTCGATTTAGCGGCTCGGGCCGGCTCAAGTGGCTCAACCAGTTCCTTGACTGGACGATATCTGACGTAAAATACGTCACACGGCTCAACTAGTTCACCCCGGAGGGCTGGTCGTTTTGGCCGGCTCATGTTGTGACGTTTTGATGACGTTAAGGTCTCTTTTCCGAAAGATCGAACTCTGGCTGAGCCAGTTGAGCCGGCTCGAGCCGCTAAATAGAACGTAACAATTATCAACCGCATGACGTCATCAGTGATCTGCTGGGGCATTCCTACGGCCCGAGATGGACTTCCGCCACGTGTAGTGCTTTGTTTGTGTGTGCTGTATGTAATTTTTTCTGCCTTCAAGTACCTTTATAAAAACAAATATTTATATTAACAAGTATGTACAGTGATTAATTTAACGAAACACACCTTTAAACAATGATTGTAATTCACATAAACATCACGGTACTAACTGACAATGACCATTTTATCATTTTTTCACAATTTGTAAGAACTTTATTCCGTCTTGTACATACATTGATACTTGTAAAGTTTAATTAAAAACTATTTACAAATGTTGTCTTCATAAAATCTAAAGTGAGAAAGTTATTAACATTGCAATTATATGACAAGCAGTGGCGGCGGAACCGGGGGGGGGGGGGGGCTTTGGGGGCTTAGCCCCCCAACGAAAAAAGTGGAGGGGCTAAAGGCATGTTTAGCCCCCCCCCCCAAATATTTGTAAGGTGCGCTTCAAGAAGTGGTGACCGGCGACGGCGGGGAGAATATTGAAGTGGGTGGCGAACATATTCTTCATCAGTCTAATGTACAATATAGGCCTACTCATAATTTTAGGGGAACGTTGTCGATGAAAAAGATACTGGACACGCTAAAGCCTCTTTATCATCTCTCAACCCCATCTCCGAGGTCCTCGAAAAGTGGAAGCAGTATGGTCTGTTATTGCGTAATTTCGTTAAGTTTTACTGATCGTTTTTCGCGAGGTTGAACACAGTGGCGGAGCTGCCATATAGCGGTCGCCCCCCCCCCCCGACGAAGCAAAATCGTCTTTCGGCGCCCTTTTTAGGTTTTAAACATACTTTACTCTTGCACCATTATTGGCAAAAGACATAATTTAATAGCATTGTTTTAAGGTCCAGATAACAAACTGCTCAAACAGCCACCAGTAACTGTGCTATCTGCACTTTATTCTGATGAAAAGGGTCATCTTCTGTAACATAGGGATAGGTTTTGCCAAAACGTACTTTCATGTTTTGTACGCACTAATGAATGTTGTCCCTGCGTTACGTTAATTGTTTTCACACCAAGCGTGATTATAAGCTTACAAAATTAAATAGTCAGACTGACATTAAATTCACCCCCACCCCGGTCAATTATAGGTGTTGCAAAGGGCGCACAATAATTGTAGCGCAAATAGCCCTCTTGTTGTCGGGGATTATTGTTGATTATTGATAGATAAAGAAAAGAGTTTATAAAAAAAAACCAAAATAGCTTCCACAACATTTTTCAAAATTATTTGAAGAGAACATTCAGGTTAAAATAAACTAAAACTGTTATCATAGTGGTAATGATTTTAGAGTTTTAATGAGGAGTTTCTTCAAGCGAGCATTCTCATGATAAATGGCTATTTCTGACACGCACGATAATCCCATGAAAATGCTTATTTCTGTACTTTCGTGGAAAAGCCAGAAAATTGCATCTAATTAGCCTCGTTTAGGCTAATCTTATTTACTATGAATTCGGTATCTAGAGAGCCAAGCAGATCTTTTGTCTTCGCTATTTCTTGTACTTAATGGCTATTTCAGATCGAGTGTTCACATGATGTAAAATACGTCAATTAATGTTTCTTCGTGTACTTATCTTGATTTCCAGATACCAAAAATGTACAACTAACGGTGATTAATTTCCATAATTGTTCCCCCTGTGAGACAGCTTGCTATGGCTCTAGCAGGTTTAATCTTTATCTTCAAAAAGTAGCCTATTATTACATTAAAATCTAAAATCGAGACCTGACAATAACACAAAATATAATGAACGTCTTCATACTAGAATGTGAAAGAGAGCTACAGAAAGATGGGTGTCCGCAGGTAGGGGGCAAGGGAGGAACTTCCCCTCCCCCGGGAAAATAAAAAACCTGAAAAAACGAAGAAAACAAAGAAAAAGACGAAGAAATATTAACATCAACATTTCTTAACAGTTCACTAAGTGTTTTCCCTATTTATATGCGGTAAATGTGCTTTGTAAGAAATGCCATTTTCAGCAATCTGAGAGGCCTTTTTGGCCAAAATTTTCTTGCGCTCCGCGCCACCTTTCCCCCTAAAACAATTTTACCTCCCCCCCCCCCCCCCCGAATTTTCATCTGCGGAGGCCAACGGATAGAAAATTTCATAATTAGAAAAACTTGCTGAGGAGAAATGGCAAATTGGTCTTCTACCAGGTGCGGAAAATCACATGGAAAGTCTGAAAAGCCGTTGCTTCTATCGTGCTGAGGCTAAGGGTATTTACTCATTCGAAGCGCCCCTGTAGACCATTTTCGCCCCCTCAGATCGAAATCCCTAGCTCCGCCACTGGTTGGACAGCGTAGGCTACTACCGTTAGTTTTTACACAAGTCTATAGTACGTTTGGGATTTGAGATAGATATAGATTAGGTTGGTGGTAGCCTTGGGAGAACAACGGGGCGGGGGAAGAAATGGTATGATCTAGGGGAAATATAATTGAGTAGTTGATATGTATGGGTGGAAAAATGTAACACGGGGTTCAGAAAATGAATAACACGGCAAACAGAATAAATGAAAGAGGATGCATAATTAATTATTGTTCTGGTATCATCTAAATTTATCTGATATGTATTACCATTTTGCATAGGCTGAATTTTTCTCATTAGTTGAGAAATTGCAAACATGAGACTCATATTTTAAGGTTGGATACATGCAACATAGAACACGCGGGAAGTGCCGTTTCCGGCCACCTGGGGGCTCTGTTCTTGAACGCTCCGTGCCAACCGATGGTGGCGCTCCGCTTAGATAGTCCTGCTGGCACTCAGCCCCCCCCCCCCCCCAATATTTTTTTCGTCCCGCCGCGCCTGATGACAAACTTTTATATTTAAAAGTCTTCCCATAGAGGAACATGTATGTAGAAAAATGAAGTAACAATAATTACACAATGAAACACATTCATTTTAAAACGTTTCTTCAAAATAAGGGGGGACTTTTGTTACAAACAGCACCCCATAAATGGGTCCCAATTTTAAGAGTACCGATTCTATACTTCTGTAATTAGCGTTTGAATCGAAAATTTTTAATAAAGACACGAGCTTCGGAAACGTAGTTTCCGAGGTTCCTGAAATGAAACCGACTTCATCAGCCTCAGTCAAGAAGTAACTCTTGTTTCGAGGAAGAAGCGAGTCTGAAATGAATATTCACAATTATCTATTTAAAATCACATTTTTTGCTATTGCAAATATGGATTAAGTCACTTAGCGGTAGCCCCTAGCTGTTTCCAACAATCTGTGTCTACGGACCTTCCTTCATTGTGTCCTTCTTAGTCGTGTGAACACGGGCGTCGTGCAAAAATAAATTTTGGGGGCCGTGGCAGTGTTAAGTGTTAGTTGCCCAGAAGACTATTTAACCCCTTACCGTTGTGCTCCAATCGGGGCATATTTCCGCGCCTCGGGGGTGGGCGGAAAAGCGGACGTAGCACGCCCCGCATCAGCTTCCGTAGGTTATTGACCCCGTGACCTTAAACTACTGTCCCTCTCGTTGTTGTGGCCGAATTTTCGGGTAGCTACTCGCAGTTTCGAGCTCGCCACCATCTTATGCAATACAAGTCAAAGTTGCGATAAAAAATGGAAGAATTGCAAAATGATAAAAATAGGTCTTCCAGATGAACTGTACCGCTAACACTGGGTGATATGGTAAGGTTAAGTAAGCTAACCATTGAAAAATACGTTTGCATGTGAAATCGTGTCAAATATTAACACCAGGGACGGCTTTTCTTTCAATCTTTTGAGTGAGATTCGTCGGGAGACAAGTGACGCGGTGCGTGACCATTGATTCGAGCGGAGCATCCCGCTGAGGGAGTTTTTGTTTGTTTGTTAAAAATGCCTCTAGATTTCTGGAAGTGGCACTTTTAGAGCTTAATACACCTTACCCAGGATTGCCATTTCAGATGATTTATGCTCCTGGAACTCTCAAGGAAACATTCCGAACCCTACCGGCCAGGCCGGCATGCGTTGCTCACCGCTTAAAATTGAATACAAATGTATCCTGATAACGCGCAGCCGGAATGAAACCCAATAGAAATGTAAATGAGGGAATAATTGCCTCTTATTTGTGAGCAAGAAATCCGCATCTGCACGAGAAATCGTTTGCGTTTCAAGCGGACGTTTTTCATTAGATGGATACATTCATCGTAGGAACTAAAGATTACGTTACGCGTAACTCTCTAGCTGAATGCGTGAGGATTGAAAACCTTGAGAACAACCTTCCCCAGCAAATCGCACTAACTAACAATGCTACTGTAGGGTTAAAATACCCCCACTGAGATTTCTTATTCAAAAATAATCAACTTCACACAGTATACCAGAGTTTTGAAATGCATTTTCCGACGAAACTTTATGACACACTATTTGGGATGCCTGGACCCCGAGTTGCAATTGGCACTGCGCCTCTAGTCGTGAAAAGGAATGTATTACTTTCTATAAACTCTAAAACCAGTCTGTTTTTGAATTTTACTAGTTGTTCTTTATGTAGTTGGGACGGTGTTACCGAAAGAAAGTTTTGAATCAGAGTATAGACGAATGCGATCAGTGCTTGTGTTTAGTGACGGTAGGCAGCCACTATAGTGGGGTCCGTTACTCTTAAACTGTCTTCGTGAATTGTCTACACGAATTTCAACCATCATTTTCTATGAAACTGAATGAATCAGAATACAATTTAGTGTACAACCATCCATGGTACAGGTAAGCAAGGATATTGAAAGATTGAAAGGCGATAGACCTCAGTTATGGCCGACGAAAATCAGACCATCACTTGTGGTCCAGATTCGTCTATAGACCATCTTACAGAAGTAATGAAGTGTCTAATTTTAAGAATTGTAAAGTGGTCGCAAAGGGTCGACTTGAATTAAGAAAAGGTGTGTAAGCTCTTTTTGGATGATATCCACACGAGATGGCCGACAAGGTGAACATTCGTGACAATCTCAATTTATCACGGCAATGACAACAATGAAAATTGACAATTTTCTTTTCTTTAAGTTATTTTCTAAAAGGCCTTATCACTCACTTAAAGCTTGAAATACAGCCACCAAACTTCTTGGTTCATAATTACCCAGGAACTACCTTAATTGATCCATTTTTGTTCTGCTTAAGGTAATCTATTGTACATTTTGTTATATACAAAATAAGATGCCATCTCGTCTGGTAAGCTGATAAGTTACCTAGGCTTTCAAAAAAGTTTCTCAAATCATTACATAGGATTCATTTTTGAAGGAGAACAAATTTGCCCATTAACTTCATATCGTATGTTATTAATATGGGATGTGTACTATACCTGCAGGAGGAAGACGAACACAATTTTCATATTCAAACGCGTTCAGCTCATCAAGTCGTTGGTCTTGGTGTGAACAGGGAGTCGTCACTCCCTGGTGTGAAATCATCATTGCGCCTAGCCATAGCCAATTCATAATCCTCAAGGTGTCGTATACCTCTGTCGAGGCATAAGAGGCTAAAAGGCATGTTCATAGACTGAGAGTCAATGGCACGGCAACATTTAAGGGTATGGCGCACCTTCGAGGACAATTTTGGAAGGTTCGTGAAAAGTGCGTGTGTTAAAAAATAAATCCACTTTTTAAAGTGAGAAAAATCCCCTAGAATATGGAATATGGTAGGATTACAGAAATTACAATTGACTGAGGTATATATCGCAAGTACTAAATTATTTAATTTACCTTTCTTCGTGCTGTAAACATCTTCAACTCCCTGGTCAGATGTGAGATAGGGAATCATTCTCTGAAACGTACTTAGCGTATGTGGTTAATCCTCTTTTCGTTCATACTCGATAACAATCTGCAGCCTCTATTGATCCAACATGTACGGTGAGGTGACCAGACGTTTTCCGGGATAATCTCGATCACTGCATTGAATCAGGGAGTTGTCAGGGACAACTGATTGAATCAACCGGCCCAGTTTGGGTTACTCCATTTTGCTTTAGGTTGTGCCGTTTATGTGTACAGTAGTTATTTAGTAATTTTACTTCTTTTGGTTGGATAGTTCCTTACCGAAAATTTTAGACGGTGGCCTATAGTTACCAAATCATGTTTAGCATGGATAGAGGTTTACCCAACTGTGTGCAGGCAGGTGAGATGTTATTGAGTAGCATAGACGGCCAATGCTTTTATTTCTTTATTTCAAATCCTCTCTTTTGACCTTAACTTGTTGGAGTGAACGTCACTCGTATTAAGGCAAATATTTGAGTGAATAAGTCATCGTCATCGTCATCGTCGTCGTCGTCGTCGTCATCGTCATCGTCATCGTCATCGTCATCATCGTCACAAAAATGATCTGTCATCTTGGTCTGACGTTGCGGTTAGTCACTGTACGGATGCGCCTGTATCTGTGTGTATGTTTCTACCCCGTAAATTTGACAAAATTCCCATTAAAAGAATAGTCCAGAGTCAAATTTATTTTTATTATGTTAAAGAGGAGCATATTCTAAACATTCTGGTGAAAGTGGCATTCATTTCCCATGTTTGGTTCTCGAGATTTTAGCAATTGAAGTTGGCACATTTTCCAGAGGAAGTAAACTTGAAGCAAACAGGTGTGACGTCATGGATTCACATTCTTGGCCAGTGTTTTGTTTTTACCTATAATTTTTCACCCTTTCTGTTTGACCTTGAATTGATTAGGCATGCCTACTTTGCTCCTAGGACATATAAAGGTTTTAATATTCCATTGCTCAGGATGCACCTATGATATCAATACATTAAAGTTTAGTTGCATAAAATTTGTGGTAAATTATGAAGAAAAACAAAACATTGGCTAAAAAGTGAATCCATGACATCATGCCTGCTTGCTCCAAGTTCACTCTATGTTGAAAATTTGCCATATTCAATCGCCATTATCTCGAGAACCGAACATGGGAAATAAATAAAAACTTTCCCAGAATGCTAAGAATATGTCAATCTTTAACATATCAAAAACAAATTTGGCTTAGGACTATTCTTTTAAGCAGTAAGCAGTTGTTAACATAGATGAATTAACGTTTCTTCTCACTCGAAAGACCTCGTCTGTTGATTGTAATAAATCAATATTTAAAAAGGAAAAAGAAGTGCTGGCAAAATGATTATATTCGCTGCGAAACTCTTATTTCCACTTAAACAAAAGGCTGTACACCGTGCGACCTTCAAATATGAACTTCTTTCACATTCACATAAGGAAAACACTATAAGCCGAACAAAATATTTCGTCTGCTTCTGTAAAATACTTTTCGAATTGTCTGAAAGATTCGGCGGAGAGTTAAAAAAGATTTAAGCTGCACATTAAAAAATACAAACAATTCGCCATTCATTTATCATCCGTAAAAGACGATTTTTTTCGTAGGCCTACTGAAAAGAGAGGGAAACCAATTTCAAACTTTTGTTATCATTTAAAAATAAGAATCGTTAACTACAGAATTTATGACCATGCAAGTATAGACTGGTGTATTGTCAAATTATATTGCTTACAAAAGTAAACTCGAGAATCTCTCAACGTATGGAATTATCTTGAAAGAAATAGCAGGCAGCTGCCATTTGGAATATCCACTACCTAGTTATATAAAGCAAAACTGAAAGAGGTCTTTATCTTTTAGCAGTCTTATTCACAGTTTGAAACCTGACAACAGAGAAAAGGAGAAATCATGGGTGCCAGAAGCGGTTTGGTAGTGTTTATCGTTTTGTACTTAACTGTGTTTACAATATTTGGTAAGATATAAATGTGTTTCGTGTTCAATTCTGTAGCCACAGACATAGTAGGGCGATTTTGTGTGAGAGGGCAAGAGCAATATTACCCAAATAATGACACCGTTTATCATGTTTTGCTCATGTGCTTCCCTAATGGACCAACTGTTTTTGCCCAAATCGGGAGAGCAAGCCCCCCCCCCCCCATATACACCCTGCTTCGTACCGTGGTCTATGTCTGTAGGCTATTTTTATTTGGGTTCCACATACATATAGAATCAGTGTACTAAATTTAAACATTTCATTCTCTATCAACAAATATAGGATTAGTACAACATTAATATTTTTGGAAACCTAATGACGGAGCTCAAGGTTGATCTGTCTGCGAAAGAAACTCACTTTGCAAAGTTTCTAAATTACTACCCAAGTTAGTCAAAAGATGTCCATGTCATTTGGGTGAATTTTCTTCAGGGAAAAGGTAATTTTATGACCAACTTGATAAGTAGTTCAACCATCGGAAAGTTTATTTAACAGTTTTTAGAATGTAGGGCATCGTAACGTCTCCGCATTAATGAGAACTCGTTTATTTTTCTTTAAACTTAAAGGCCTAATCCTCTCACTCTAGACCAGGCTTCCTCAATTAAATTTTTTGAAGTACCACATTGCTAAATGTTCCTGATATAATGCGCCACTGATCGCCGTCCTGGGGGAGGGGTATAAGGGGGAATTTTTGCGTTTCAGAAGGGACTTACATGCAAAATGGTGCAAAATTTGTTGAATTTTCCCAGCCAAAATATTTCACTAACTTAACAATTTTTGTCGATTCACCAGTAACGGTGAGTCAACAAAGCACTGACTCTAATGAATGTAAACAGTCAGGTGATCGTACTCTCCTGTGAGAACAAATAGGACATTATTATACCCTTGTCGGTATGTGACGTCAGTCTGTTGGAAGTATTAGATTTATTTACAATACCTTTTTTTGAGACAGAACAATTCTTGTCAAAAAAAGTTATGTAAAGTAAAATTGTTAAATATTCTCCCAGTAATTTTTTGTGCCACTCCAAACCACGTCGCGCCACAAGTGGCCCGCGCGCCGCTTTTAGAGGAAGCCTACTCTAGACAGTATCAATTCTCCTAACCTACTTACTTATGCCCCTCTCATATTCGCCCCAAACTCATCCTCATCCAGACACAATCTCAGTTTATTGCTTCAGGGTAAGTATGCAAGACCCCAATATGTAATAAAACACCCTTAGTATAGTACATGCAGTGTAATATGAGCTACAGTACTCTGCATTTTAACTTGCTGTCAATCAAAGAGCTGCGCCAACTAATTCCTGTGGAATCAGTGTCCTAAAACCAGGTGGGTAAAACTTTACCAAATCTGGGCACTTTCCAACCAAGTAATGTGCACACATCTTCTGCCCCAGTTGGGTAAATCATTACCCAACCTGGCTGGGGAAAATTTCTAGCCAAAAAGGTGGTTATAGTATTTACCCCTCCCCCCCCCAAAAAAAAAAAAAACATTGGCCACACCTGGTTAGTTAATTTTTTTGCCCAGGAGCTGGTCAAACTTTTCTGATTGGTTAATTACAATTTTTCTTGCCTAACAATATTTTACCCAGATGTTGGTTACTTAAAAACTTTGCCCAACATGCACCTTTTGCCAACACTTGGATTTACCCAACCTTAATATACACAACAATATGAGTACAGTTGTTTACCCATTTGTTGGGCAATAATTTATCCATGTTGAGCTTTTTTGTTTTGCCCAACGCTTTTTACCAAACTGTTTTTAGAGTGTACAAGAGTTGCAGTTTCGGGTGTGAGAAAGAATTGGCCGCCTGTTACAACTTTTCTTCGATTTCTTCAATCATAATCCCATATCTATTCCAACGGAAATAAAGGATGAGAATTTAAAATTTTTGTATTCTCTATATTGGTCTCCTTTTCCTATTAACTGCAAGGCTAACCCAACAGACTGAAAACAAAGGAAACAAGGCAATAATTGTCCATTAATGTGACGAGGCGATATATATGCTGGCCTCAAGTTCACTTTGGACTACAGACATGACGGCAAATACTTCGATAAGAGAGTTCGGTTATTCATTTTGGGGGCTATCATGCACATGCGCACATTCTCTGAATCGTTGGGATAAACAAACCAATCCCGCGTGTTCCAAAATTTGAGTTTACACAAAAATTCGATGACATCATTCTTTCTTAATCGAACCACTGATAACATAAGGCGGAATCACAGGTTCCTTTTTTTAACTGTGGATGTGTCTAAATTTCTTTCAAGGTTTAAAAATGCACTTAACCTGCCGTTGGTCAGGGCTGAGACCTAGGCCTGTTTTCGTTCGGTTTGGCAAGACACTTAGATTTGTGTTTTATAGTGCTGATTGCACGTAAGTCTGCAGAAAAACAAGGGGACGCCGTACACTTTGTGCTGAGCTTGGTTTGCGCGTCCCACAATTCCATGCGCCAAGAAATTACCGAACTCACTTATATAAAAGACGCACTGATGCTGCACCCCCCGGATTCGCCTCTACTTGAAGCATACTTATGATCTTTAAAACCTAACTTTTACAACATATAGAGTGTTTCCTCATAGAGTAACCGTTACATTCATTGATCCTTAAAGGTAAGGAGCAGTCCCCCCAAACTTAGTTTGAAGAAAAAGCATAGGTAACACAATTTTTGTCTTATTTCTCTTCGAAGTATCTTTCATTACATTTTATGACTTTACTATTGCATATTCAAGGTAAATCAAGCAGTTATTTCAAGTTAATTCCACATTTGAAGAGGAAAAACATTGTCACATGACTCCCAACAGCCAATCATGAAACTGGACAGTCTATTTCACTACTTCAATTTGGGATGACTGCTCTTGCCCTTTAACACCAACTCAAACCAGTCAGATGTGAAATTTCTAGGCACCACTCCGTTAAATTCTTGTTTTAAAATAGATTCTGCCAAGTCACGTATATTTTTCTGTTTTTAGCGTCAAGTCAAGTGCCCCCAAATTGTTTGCGGTGCATATGCATAATTGAGACGAACTGTGAAATTCCGACGCCATTGTGCAATATAACTGGTGGTGTTACGTCATGTGGACCTTACAAACTTACAGATCCTTACTGGAAAGATGCTCGCTTGAAAGGAGGTGATCTTGACGGAGGTAGGTATCAGCTTCACATTGTCTGCCCAGCAAGTCTTTTCCGGCCTGCGTCAACCAGTAGGTGTCTCAACATAAGGGGAAGGGCAGGGGTAATATTCCCTTTATTTCCCTCCCACGACAGTGTAAGACAGTATAGGCCTTAAAAAAGACGTCTTTTTTCTTCTAGGGGTAAAATAATGAATTACACTGTACGTACGGCAAAGATACTTCACGAATACGTAGATCACTATAAGAACGTACCTGACTCAGGTTGTTGGAGTCAGATGGAATGGCGCTTGTCCAGGCATACTTTCTGTTATGTGGCGTCATATGATTCAGTCTGTAAATTTGTTTCATGTGTAGCTCCCATTGATTCAACTCACCCCTCCAAAATATGTGACCCTCAAGCACCCCTACCCATATTCTACTCTAGCGATTTGATTGACTTACAGGTTGAAGGAATTAAAATTGTCACCCGTCACTTTTAAATGTCGATTAGTGCTTGTGTAACCCGATTGAAAAGTTGGTGTAATATAATGTCACTGGCTGATGTTTTATTATGAAAATCAATAAGTATCAAAATAACTGAAACGTTTTTCTCCCCCCCCCCCCAACCTCAATCTAAAAATGGAAATAAAACAAAACGAGTGAGATTTTACTTTTTGAGGAGTGAAAGGTGAAAAGTTCACTGAAAAAATGGAAATTCACTCCAAGGAGAGTGATATTTACTCAAAAAGAGCGAAATTCACTCTTAATGGAGTGCCCGCGGGAGCCCTCTTAAAAAAGAGTGATCCCTGATGGCACTCGTTAAAGAGAGAATTTTCAATCTTCTTTAAGTGAATTAACCACTCTATTTGGAGTGAGTTTCACTATTCTTGGAGTGAATTAACACTCCAATGGAGTAAATTCCTACTTTTCACTCTGTTAAAGAGTGATGACATGCACTCTTTGGTTTTCAGAGTGCGCCTTAAATTTGGGGATAGGAATTGTATTATGTCAAGGGATTCATGAAAGCTACCCTGTTCCACCCCGATTTCACTGCTCTATGATGTGTCTATTTTATGGTACCAATCAATATCATTTGCAAGCTGCCTTAAATTACTCCGAAAAACAATTATCTCTATGGTCTTAAAGTAACCCTCCTTGAAAGTCAGCATTTGTCACTGTATGTTACTTCCTTTGCACAACGATTTGGGGGTACTCTCAGAATACTTTCAAGAAAGCAGGTGTCCAAACAGATTCCAAGGACCCTTTTGTTGTTTTGTTCTTGAATTATTGTGATTTGGGGGTAAATTTAATTCTTATTTTTCTAGACAAGTTTATTTTAATTAGAAAATGAAAACTTATTGGTTTCCTACTAACTTTTTGCGAAAGAATATGGTTTTTCAAGGAACCAAGGGTTCGATTTTCTGCGTTGTATACACATAACTAGTAATGGACTCTTTTTCACTGTAAGACTTGTATTGCTCTACTTATTACTTATGACTTGCAGTAGGGAAAAGTTTTGTTTGTTTTGTTTGTATGTTCGCTATCAGGTCATTTTTAACCTAAAATCCAAGAAAAGTCACCAATGTTTCCCTTTTTTGCAAGTAAAGTCACATGAGATTGCGACTCGTATTCGAGTCTCGTCATTCGAGCCTACAAATCTGGTCCAACGATCACCTGACCCGAATGCCATGGCGATCTTCAGTAGGTTTCTTTTTTAGAGTCTTGGGTATCACTCGAACTGGGAATAGAACCCGGGCCTTTAGCGTGAGAGGCGGATGCTCTTATCGTTAGGATATCATTTGGGAGACTCAAAACTAATTTCTTGACACAAGAGGCGGAGCTGCCACACGGTCAGGGCCCCCCCCCCCCCCGACGGCCCAAAACCGTCTATCGGTTCCCCTTATAGGTTTTTTAAATACTTTACTCTTGCACCATTATTGACAAAAGACATAATTTAATAGCGTTATTTGAAGGCCCAGATAACAAAATGCTCAAACAGCCACAAGTAACTGTACTATATGCACTTTATTCTGATGAAAAGGGTCATCTTCTGTAATATAGGGATAGGTTTTGCCGAAACTTATCTTCATGTTTTATACGCACTAATGAATGTTGTTGCTGTGCTAAGTTAATTTCTTCCACACCAAGAGTGATAATAAGCTTACAAAATACACACGCTGACATTAAATTTACCCTCCCGGTCAATTAAAGATCGCAAAGGGCGCAACAATAATTGTAGCCCCCCTCCCCTTGTTGTCGGGGATAATTGTCAGCATAGACAATAAAAAGAGTTTATAAAAAATACCAAAATAGCTTCCACAACATTTTTCAAAATCATTTGAAGAGAACATTCAGGTTCAAATAAAATAAATCCGTTATCATAATGGTAATGATTTAAGAGTTTTAATGAGCAGTTTCCATTTTGCTTTTCTTCAAGTGACTCTTCTCATGATAAATGGCTATTTCTGACACTGCACGATAATCCCATGAAAATGCTTATTTCTGTACTTTCGTGGTCTCAAAAGCCAGAAAATTTCATCTAATAAGCCTAGGTTTAGGCTACTTTTATTTATTATGAATTCTGTATCTAGAGAGCCAAGCAGACCTTTTGTCTTGGCTATTTCTTGCAATGAACGTAATTAATGGCTATTTCAGAGTGGTCACATGATGCAAAATACGTCAATTAATGATTCTTCGTGTACTTATCTCGATTTCCAGATACCAAAAATGTACACCTAACGGTGATTAATTTCCATAACTTTTCCCCCTGTAAGATAACTTGCTATTTGGCTCTAGCAGGTTTAATCTTTATCTTCACAAAGTAGCCTATTATTACATTAAAATCTAAAATCGAGACCTGACAATAACACAAAATATAAAGACCTTCTTCACACAAGAATGTGGAAGAGATGGATAGAAACATGAGTGTCCGCAGGTAGGGGCCAGGGAGGAACTTGCCCTCCCCCTGGAAAATAAAAAACCTGAAAAAACGAAGAAAACATAAAGAAAAAGACGAAGAAAAATTAACATCAACATTTCTTAACAGTTCACTCAGTCTTTTCCCTATTGATATGCGGTAAATAGGCTTTATAAGAAATGCCATTTTCAGCGATCTAAGAGGCGCTTTTCCCCCTGAAAAATTTTTCCCCCCCCCCCCCCCCCCGAATTTTCTTCTGCGGAGGACCATATATAGAAAATTTAAAAATGTTGTACTCGAAAAACTTGCTGAGGAGAAATGGCAAAGTAGTCTTCTACCGGGTGCAGAAAATCAAATGGAAAGTCTGAAAAACCTTGGCTCCGATCGTACTGAGGCTAAGGGTATTTACTCCTTCGAAGCGCCCCTGTAGACCCTTTTCGCCCCCTCTGACCGAAATCCCTAGCTCCGCCACTGGTTGACACGTCGACCCTGGGACCTTCAGTAAGCTCATTTCTATTGTCATTTTTATGAACGTTTTTTTTTTATTCTTTTGATTTTATTTTTTATTTTGATTTTATTTGAAATATTTATTGAATTACATATCCTTGTATTATTTCCGATAAATCCCTGTGTTGTTGCCGTTTCCATTTCAGACTGGAGAATATGCTCTGAATCCTTTGATTGTAGCGAAAGGACCATCCAAGGCTACATGGCAAGGTATGCGACAGAATACCTCCTCGGACGCAAACCGACGTGTGCGGACTTTGTGCGCATCCACAACGGTGGGCCGAATGGGCACACATCAACAGCAACTGTTGCTTACTGGATGAAAATAAAGCGCTGTCTAAGCTGTTTTTTAAGTTAAGATACTCAGCAAAGCGTTGGTTAAATCTCATCGGTGATATGTTGTCCAACTTTGCTTAAGCTTTATAATGTTCGATTGACGTGTGACATGTGTGACGTCTGATTTGTGACGTCGATTTGGGATTGAACAACTCGTCAAAATGTCAATATTCTGTACTTTCTAACATGGTAGCACCTTGTGAACTGGTCGATTTGAAGATTTATCATTTTGCTATGGCGTTAAATTGTCAAAGCAATCATACGATCCTGCATGTTTCATTTCACCCACTCGTAAAGGCTCTCAGTAGATGCCCACAAATCGATATTACCCAGCAAGTTAGTCATTCGAAGTAAAGGTTGTTACTTTGCTGAAAAATATAAGTGTGGTCATAAGTTGGTAAATATCCCATTACCAACTTCCGTCGGAGCCTTCTAAATTTAGATATTTTGAAGTGATTTATGGATTTATGAAGCATCTTTAATGCGACTGTGCTCTTGGTGGAGAGATGAAAGGAAACGGATTTCCACCGACAATTCAACTGGGATTGGGGTTTTTAAATGTTTTGCCTGAGCCCTATTGTTATATCGGCAGGCTACGATGTCACAGGAAATTTAAGGTTTCAGTATCATGTGTCGTATCTGCTTATTCTTTTTATCCAGTCTAGAATGGAGCCATACATTACAGACCAATAATGTTAACGGTCTGAGGCAGTAGGGTTGGTCAATTAAGTGTGTCCTTTAGTGGAAGTCAGTGGCTTCCTCGGGATGCAGAACTCCTTCGGGAGTATTGTTTGGCTTTACCGATCGGTTCTTCGCCAGGGAGTCGGGAGGACTTTTGGTCAGTTGCAGTATCCATTTTCTGTAAATAATTTGCAAATTTGCACTACATTAAAACTATTTTCTAATTTTTTTCTTTTATGATCTCATTTCAAGGCTTTTGCCTCCACTAACATGTAACTTTACCTCTACATAGGACATTGCAGAGCTTAAACTGCATATAATTATAACAATCAAATAAACAACACAATGGTTTGGTAGAACAGAGAGGTTTCCAATGTCATCGTGCCTTCACCCCCTACAATGTGCATGCTTTTATACGAGATTGTTTGCAGACTGTTTAATAATGTTATCACGTATCGAATAACCTTTACCCATGTACAACCTAAGTACCATCATTTTCAGTGATACCTCATATCAAGTTACAAGTGCGATGACAAAACCCGCAAAAACCGCAAAAAAAATATACATATATATTAAAAAAACAAAGAACCACAAAAAATTCATAAAAGTCCCGCTCTTCTGCTGGTATAGGTTTAGTTGTCATAAATTGGTATCAATTTTAGTAGAATCAAAAGAATCATGGGTTCCAGACGTCTTACCCGTTCCGCTTCATGTACCATTTTGATCAGCTTTTTAATTGCTCCATCCTTTGGTAAGATTGTAGCATAATTATTAGTGAATTTCATTTTAAAACTTTACCTCCATTTTCTAATAAGATTTTTCTACCGTTCATTAATATGCATATTGAACACTTCACGTGTAGTCGAGAGGGTGGCTTTTCGTGCACAATGTCCGAACAGTGAGTTGCAAGAGACTCCCTGGTCCGAAGGTAATTGCGGAAAAACCGAAAGATATATAGATTCGTAATTGTGGACAAGTCTTTGTTTGGCTATTTACTCCACATCAGGTCTGACTGGGATAAATATATATGCTTTTCGTCAGAACAAAATCCAAAGCCATACCTCGTAAGCAGAAATATCGGGGGAATATAAGGCGTTCGGGAAGTAGTATAGTGGAAATGGAATACTTTCAGAGAGCTAACGAGTAGCGATCCCTTCGGAAGAACACGAGCACAAACCAGTCGCAAGAAAGTGCTCACTCATCAGTTCGGGAAATGACCACTTTCGGGGGCCGGGAAAGTGAGTTTTCCCCAGATTGGGGGCGGGGGGGATTTGACAGTCTCAGCGGTATGAATATTGATGAGCACTTAGTGTCTACCTCTGCATAGTCGTCTTTTTTGTTTCACAAATAAGTATGTATTTAAATGTGACATCATATTTAAGACGCATTTACAAACCCAAGTGCTGGCACAATCCACTTGTACACCTCTATTCGAAAAACAGTGCAAAAAACTTGCGGCTGTGGGACAAAAAACGTAGCAAAATTACTCGATATCTCAACATCGGCGCGGTGAACAACCAAAGCTGACAAAGCTTTTTTTATTCCCCTATCAACAGAGATTTCAAATACGGCCAAATTTCTCTTTCCTAATATCGATAAAAATTGCAAGTTTGTTTTGAACGTTATCTCCGTTGAATTAGCGCGGTAAGAGTCGCAATGCAACATGGGAGATATTTAAAAATGGTGCCACCCATTGCAAAATATTCCCGCGATTTGGTGAAAATCAGTTTCCCCAAAAGCGGTTATCTTCCGAACTGCTCATGAGCAGTTTATAGACTTCCCACCAAGGGTCATTTGTTTTGTGTTTTATTAGCACACGTCGCATGTATCTTATAGCGTTCCTAGAAAAGGCCTTACAATTGGGAGGACTTATTTTTTCTTATTTGCTGTTTTGTTTATTACAGTTGCATTTTTTTGTCATCGTGGACCCTACAGCTTTTTTTATCACGAAAGGGGGTATAATGTATTTTTGTCGGGATGTCCCACGGACCGTATTCTGTTCGACCAAGGGCTCCCCAATTACCTCTTGCATTGGCTAGTCAAATTTTTACTTAACTAGGGAGTTGTTATACTGATACAAATCAGCTGGTTTAGTCTTTTGAAAAAATAAACAGCTCCAATGCAATGAATTATTTCCTCAATTGTAATGTAAAAATGCAGTTGTGCTTTAGGTGGACTTCGGTCGCAACACCAGTCAAATACTCTTTTCTAATTATCACCCTCACACAAGACGTAACGTTCCCTTTTTTATGCGATTAAAGGTCTGATCCACTCACCTCAAACAGTTCCAGTTCTTCTAAAATACTGGCTGAAGCCCCTCCCACAACTGTCTAAAATTTATCCTCATCCAGACACAATCTCAGTTTATTGCTTCAGGGTGAGATACAAGAAACCAATGTGTAAGGAAAACACCCTCAATACAGTGCATGCTGTATTATGAGCTTTTTAACTAGCTGTCAGTCAAACTGTGCCAATTGAGAATTTCTGTGACTACTACAAAAATTGTATTTTGGTGTGAGAGGTTTAGTCCTTTAACTGTTGTGTATGATCACACTCTAAAAACAGTTGGGTAAAAAGCGTTGGGCAAAATCTGAAGTGCCCAACAAATGGGTAAACAATCTACCCATATTAGTTGGGTAAATTAAGATTGGGTGAAATCCAAGTGTTGGTAAAAGGAGTTGGGCAAGTTTTAAAGTACCCATCAATAGGGTAAAATGTAATTGACCAATCAGATGATTAGTAAATTTCTCCAGTCGACATTTGTGTATAAAAGGACGTAGATGCTTGATGTTAATGGAAGCTTCTCGGCCTTTTGACTAAGATCATGCGTAGTATCTGTTCTTTTCAACCAGTCAAGAATGGAGCCATGCATGACAGACAAATAATGTAAATGGTCTGAAGGCCTTGAGGTTGGTCACGTATTTAGTGGACGTAATAGCTTCTTCGGGAAGCAGTGAAAGGTTTGGTTTCGCCGAACGGCCCTTTGTCAGAGGGTTGGGAGGACTTTCGAAAAAGTTTTGGTTTCGCCCTGCAGTCTAGAATAGAGCCATGCATGACACACCAATAATGTAAATGGTCTGAAGGCCGTGAGGTTGGTCACGTATTGTCCTTAAGTGGACGTAAAAGCTTTTTCGGGGAGCAGTGAAGGTTTTGGTTTCGCTTTACGGCCCTTTGCCAGAGGGTCGGGAGGACTTTAGAAAAAAAATTTGTATGCCGAACGGCCCATTGCCAGAGGGTCGGGAGGACTTTAGAGAAAGAGTATTGGTTTTGTATCGTCCTTCAGTGGACGTAATAGGTCTTCGGGAAGCAGTGACTTTTGGTCTCGCCAAACGGCCCTTTGCCAGAGGTTCGGGAGGACTTTAGAAAAAGTGTCACTGATAATGTGTAGTATCTGTTAATTTGCTTCAGTTTTCCTTTTCCTTCTGTTTTTGTCCTTCAATGGACGTAATAGCTTCTTCGGGAGGAGTTAAAGTTTGGTTTCGCCGAACGGCCCTTTGCCAGAGGGTCGGGAGGACTTTAGAAAAAGTATCTGTTCGAATTATCCAGATGGAGCCATACATTACAGACCAATAATGTAATTGGTCTGAGGGCCATGAGGTTGGCCACGTGTTGTCCTTCAGTGGACGTTATGCCTTCTTCGGGAAGCAATTACAGTTCTTTTTTGCAGAACGGCCCTTTGCCAGAGGGTCGGGTAAATTTTAGAAAAAGTTGCCCCCAACCGCAAACGGTGTAAGCTCTATATTGAATTATAATAGATCTCTAAATCTCCTTCTTGCCCAAATCATATAATTATATAAGATTTGGACAAAGTTTGACCAACTTCAGGGCAAAAAATTTAATTACCCAAATTGGGTAACTTTACAGTTTTGCTGGGTTAAAAACGTTGACCAACTTCTGAGCAAAATACTTTAACCAGCCGGGTTGGGTAATGTTTTACCCACCTGGGGATAGGAGGCATGTGTGCCCAGCACTTGGTTAAAAAATGCCCAGGTTGGGTAAAGTTTTACTCAACTGTTTTTAGAGTGCATTCAAACAATTGCAGTCATTCCGTCACATCGCATCTGCTTGTTTCATTTAATTTTCTATTAGGCTTTTTTAAAAATTTTGCAGTGCAATTAAAACGGTGGAAATGGTGAGGTGGGTCAAATGTCGGTATAGGTTGGGAAAATAGTACAAAATTACACCGTCAAAGAAAGGTCGGTCTCTTATATTTATACGTTACTCATGTAAAAGTTTCGTTTTTCACTGATTATTCCTGGATGCAGAGGAGGACTTGTCAGTAAATGGGTGGGACAAAATTAGAAACTTTAAAATTAAGATTGATTAAAAAGAATTTTGCTGTTTAGCAAATTGTGGGGAAAAGAGGTGATTTCTTTAAAAGAAGGGTTTAAGGTCACAACAGGATTTAGTATGTTAAAGAGGTACTTATTCGAAGCATTTTGGTGAAATTTGCATTGAAATCCGATGTGTGGTTCTCAAGATATGAGCACATAAAGTTTTCACATTTCCAACAAAAAGTGAACTTGGAGCAAGCACATATGACATCATATCCCCACATTAGTGCGCAGTCTTTTGTTTTTCTTTAAACTTTAGAGTTAATTTTTCTCCTCAGCAATACCATGTTGTTAAAAAGTGATTGCATAAGTGGCATGAAGTTTAGAAACTTTGCATCCCCTACAGGGAGGTTCTATTCCTATCTACTTCAAGGTCAACACAGCAGTCTGATAAAACAAAGGGAAACAAAGCATTCCTTGTCAATGTGAGGAAGTGATATAAGCTCTGCTGCCCTCAAAATTGCTTTGGAACACAAATCTACTGACTTCACTTACTGATATCTCGAGAAATACATGTCCGATTTGAGTGAAACTTTCACCACACTGTGTGGATTTGGTTCTTCTTTCACATATGAAAATTAAAATTTTGCTTAAACTTCCCCTTTAAGTCAAATTGAGGATTGGTTAGGTATGCAACCTTTCCTTTAAGATGGCCTCCCTAGCTGCTATCTGAGTGATACCGGGCCTATGAGTTTTGAAAACGCAGGAGGGAGGTATAAGTGGCGTAGCTACAGATCAGGCGTTTGCTCTAGGGCTCGAAGAAATGAAAAATTCGGAAATTTGCCATTTGTGGCACCAGTCAACTACAGTGTGATTTTTCCAACTGTTCTTTGATGAAATTCCGAATTTTCACCAATACAAGCCCCATATTATACAAATAATGAATGTTTATGAGTGCGATAGCGGTGAATTAGTTCTTGAGTTGAAAGATTGCCACCTTCTATTCAACGAGGCGAAGCCGAGTTGAATAGAGGTGGCCATCTTTCAACGAAAGAAATAATTCAACGCTACTGCACGAATTAAAACATTCATTATTTGTTTTATATAACACCTAACTTTCTTAATATTCCTTGGCTAGAATTTGATTTTGCCTAACGTTAGCCTACCCCAGTCTAAGTTTTTTCATGTCGAACGAACACTAACGTTAGTACTTGCGTGTATGTATTACTCGTACGATATAAAGCTGCAGTGAACTTGCGTACATCGCACTGTTTGTTATTTTACTTAGCCTAGCCTAGTAACCTAATAGCCTAGGCCTGGCTTTTATTTCATTTTCTTTTAGGCCTAGGCTAAACACCTAACGTCCGAAATAGATTTTGGTCAAAATTTGATAAGAGTGCTACTTACTCGTACATTCAAGCATTCTCTGTCAAAAGTTGTAATCCTAAGTGAAAACATTTGGCGCGGTAACTGGATTTGTTTACGTTACGTACGTCACGTCTGCCGTCTGCAACGTACTTCTATATGTATATGCAATGCATGGTTAACCGGTTTACAACGTGATTATCAATTTGCAGCGACGTAGTTCAATGTGAACGTACAAGCTTTGCAAATAAAGATCTATGTACCGCATAGCCTACTATAAGCACTCTCAGGACTACTATTGCACGATGGGGACTACTATTGCACGATGGGGACTACTATTGCACTTTGACAGGATCGAATCGTGCGGATGGTGGGAGCCAATAACTGGCATGTGACCATCAATCCTCCAATCAGATGAAGACAAATTAAAAAGGTGTTATATATTACTAATTAATGTTTAAGAAAAGGCAAAATATTTGGGGCGCTTGGGGCGCAGCAAATTACAAGTGCTCGCTCATATATAAGTTTGGTAAACTTTTTCGACATCTGGAAATCAAAAAATCGGAAATTTGCCCGTATGTGACACCAGATCATCAAGTGACACCGGCAACTACGGTGCTATTTTCATAAATTTTCTTTTGAATTAATAAAATTCCTAATTTTCTTCATTATAAGCTCTTGGCTTTGAAACTTTTGTTTTCGGAAACTTTTAAAATGTCGTCGGGGAGCCTCAATTCGTAGGCCTTAGGTAACAGTGCATATAGCAACAACTATCTTCATTCGGGGTGCAATCTGCAGATTTGCTAATAGAAAGTGCAAACTCTTCAGTAATACTCATACTTTTCAAATTACCTTACAGGAAACCCAGAATCCAAATGTTTCAGCATTGCAAGCTCCATATTTTTAAGTATTTGTTTACAAAAGGGCAAAATTTTCGGCGCCCTTCGCACGCCTCAAGTTACATTCCTAAAACAGTGGTGTTTACGCTCTAAAAAAATCGGGAAAGTTGGGTACTTCCCTCCCCCCCCCCCCTCCTACTCAGGAAAAATTTTCTTTTTCTTAAGTCCTCCCGACTCCTGGCAAAGACCCGTTCAGCTCTGGGTCTTTTGGCTGAGATCAAGTGTAGTACGGTATTTGTTCTTTTCAGCCAGTCTAGAATGGAGCCATACATGACAGATCAATGATGTAAATGGTCTGAGGGCTGCGAGGTTGGTCAATTGTTGTCCATCAGTGGATGCATAGCTTCTTTGTGAGACATTTATAGTTTGGTTTCGCAGAAAAATATTCTAGCTACGCACCTGGGAGGCATGTAACAGAAGCAAAATAGAACATCATCTGAAAAGTGAAGTAGTTCAATCACGCTGGAGTCAATAATTCGAAAGAGCGCCACTATCTCGGGTAACGACCAAGACTGATCACTTTTCGAATTAGGAATACCAGTAACGAAACAAGACTTTTTCACCTGGTGGCGAGGGGGTTGTGGGGCAAAGTGTTCAAGTTGTGGGACAAGCAGTAGCGACATTATCTAATCAGAGCGCCATCAGTTGGCGTCTTCCGTACCGACAAAATTTTAGCTAAAACGCCTCTCAGATTGTTGGAAATGTCAAGAGGATTTAATGGTGAATAATTCATGCATGAATGATGAACACATCACCAATATATGCACTGCATTACAACGAAGAACCTGCCATGTGCTAGAATCTTACTACATTTCACCATTAACAACGACAATTAGGCTGTTTGATGAATTTGCGTATAACTGTGCTTCCCCTCCATTGTGCCTTTTACTTTTAAGCTACTGACATGCCTCCTCTGCATAATCTATGTTTGATTCATGATTCACATGTGAACAAAAGCTGACACATTTTACATTTAATCATAATGTCACATGATGGTTCATTTCCGTTTTATACATATACCTACATATATTTTTTTTTGAGAATCAGAAACGAGATTAGCTGTTCCTTTAAAAAAAAAGGGGGGGGGACTTAAACAGTATAATTCATTTGGCATTGTAATTAATTGCTTTCCTCTGCAAGTTTGACTCGGACCTCTTGACAACGATTCAGTTACCTTTCAAAAGAGCAAATACTAGACCTCTATACTTTTCAGGGATATTTGAGAATCTTTTCCTTTGAAAACATTTTGCAAATACATTGTTTTACCGGGGACAAGGCATTTTACTGGAAACGCCGGCCTCTGGTGAAGCATGGGAAGCAGATTTTTCTGTCATAATTCGAGATATTCATTAACTGAATATAATCTTTTATAGGGAAGTCGATATGGTGAGGGACTGAATGGTACTTTTGACAGAGTTACGTATAGTCATCGGTAACGGGTTCAATTTATCGACGGAAGAAGGACCGGTTTACGTCTCCCCTAACAGGTAGCGGGCCACTAATTATAAGTCCCATTGACTTACACACTAAATTAGGTTACTTCCGTGCCCCCTAGCTTCCAGTAGAAGTTTTCAACCAGGACATGCTACCCCTCTGATCGAAGCCCACAATCTCGGCTTTCATGGCACTTTCAAATTTCCATACCATGACCATTGAAATTTTGAGCTAGAGAGCCTTGAATGATAGGGATGTGTTTCCCGTCATAATAGCTACTCAAAAACGGCATTTCACAGAGCGGAGTAATACAATAAAAAAAAAAATGGCACTAAAATTGGTCAGATTGCCTTGAATTTTGCACAGTATGTATTTCAACTCATTGTCTACAAAATCCAAATGCAAAAATGATCATATTTTGTAAGTAACACAGTCAGAAACAACATCCCATAAATTTTTTATGGCGCTTTGTCTATCAGTAAACATTTTCCCAGACATGAGTATTTGAGTTAGTGGTCCGCTACCAACAGGGTAACAGAGGCGGCTTAATTTCAGTGCCTGACCGAGCTGCACTGTGATGACAAAGACGCCATTTTCCAAAGCGTCAAATATCTGGCATATCAGTTGAAGAGAGAAAAAGACGAATTGGGGAATTAAGCACTTCCGTCGGAGTAAAAAGATCAAATGTACCCTTCTACTGTTAACTCAAGCGTGTGGAATAGATGTCTACGCACCCGCGATTATTAACCTGTGAAGGCTGTGATGCATTCCTACGTTCCCTCCTGGATTCACAAGTTCCAGGAATGCTCATGGCAGATGTGAAGGAGATGTCCATCAAGCATTACACAGAAACAGCGGCACAGATTTATTGAAAGGGCTAGGGAAGGGGTTGCCTCAACCATCTGCTATGGTCCATCAGGCAACAAAAACCATTGATCGAGGATTTTAGTATGCCTGTCAGCTGGTATGCAAAATAAGAATGCGCATATAGTGGTCAGTTTTGACCGATGAGTTAACTATATAAATATGTACCTGGACATAGATCAAAGAAGAGGTTTGTTTTGCCGTTTGTATCCTCCCAGCAAAGTCATTAGCTTGCTGTGAGTTTTCCATTTATGAACAATAAATTTATCCTTTTGGATTATTTTGTGGACCTGAAAGCTGTGGGTTAATTGTGTTGACATACCCCTTGTCAAAAAGTCGAAGTTAAACGCCCCTGCCCGTTTCTACTTGACGCAGACTTTCCCAGTTGGCCTATAAAAGCAACAGCCAGCTGAGAAAAATTAAATAGTCCTTGAATTTTGTAAGTATTTTGAAAAAAGGCACTTATCAATTCACCGATGAATCAGGAGAGAACTTTTAAGATGTTACATTTTGTAAATTCAAAATCATTGATCTCATTAAACTAGAGAGGACACCAAGAATTGTCAAAAATCATTTTTGAAAAGTTAAAGATCAATAGATAACTAATCCTCCTTTGAATGTTGAAATTTATGCCACAGTTTCGATGGCTGTGATCCGCTGTCAAGTCAGGATGCTAATATGCAGATCATTTGTGAGATCGTCTATCTGTAATTTATGTTTCCTCAGTGAAAATGGCTCCTACTGTAGTCCAGTGCCGTCTGACTGTTTGGAGTGCATATGTCATGTGGAGTCGAACTGTGTTATTCCGAAGCCATTGTGCCGTATAGACGTTGGCACATTGTCATGTGGACCTTACCAGATCAAACAGGCCTACTACCAAGATGCACTCTTGAAAGGAGGTGTCTTAAACGGAGGTACGCAAGTAGGGCATATCGCATAATACGATGAATATACATCACAATACCAGCAGCGCGTGTCCAGGATTTTCAGTAGGGAGGGTCTGCCGTCAGATTTTCCAAAAGAAGTGTCACCATCAGTCGGCTTGGAGCGTACATGAAAATTTTGGTAGAATAAACCATCTCAGATCGTAGGAAGTAGCCCCATGCTCCCATCCACTGGTAGTGAAGGTATGTGCACTGAATATTTTGGAGACACTGGTCTGAAAATTGACTAATTCTTTTAAAGTCTGAAGTTCAGCGTGAGAAGGGGGTCCAAACCCCCAGTACTACTCCCATTCTTAGACACGCACCTACAACATATTGTTCAGGCAGGAATCTTTGAATAAATGTGCCACAAATTGCTATGCACAAGGATGATGTCCTTTTTGAAATCGAAGCAATCATCGTTAAATTAGGCTATACTGAGTGTCCATATAAAGATGACCATAATCATCACTCCCCCCTTTCTTCTGAACCAGCTCTATATGCCTCCTTGTCATGGTCGTAAGAGTTGACGGTTGGGGGGTAAAAGGAGTGCCTTTGAATCAAGGTAGCTATTCTAGGGTTTACAAAGTAGGCCATATAAGCTTTACACTGCCCTTGAATCCAGATAGCTGATCTAGGTTTCGCAACGTAGGCCCTGTAAGCCTTTTCGTTTCAAAAGTGAATTTTGAGGTATTCTTATCTTTTAGTCTGTTTTGTTATTGTAGCTTGGTAAAAACTCACAAGTGCTGGGAGAAGCCGAACTGTCCATTCAGCCAGAGATTCCGTTCAGACGCGGGCAATGAATTAATTTACCCACCAAGTTCTTCAGTTTCTTTTTTTATAGAAAAGAGCCATTGTTTTAGTCAACGAGATATGAAAAGAAAAATCCTTTCAATTCCCCATGTGCATGAATTAATGTTATATTTCCCTGTCACACCTTTTTCATTACTCCAGACTGGGAAAGCTGTTCCGCGTCATTTGACTGCAGTGAAAGGGCCGTCCAAGGTTACATGGCCCGTTACGCGACGGCATCCCGCCTAGGTCATCAACCGAAATGTGAGGACTTCGCACGAATTCACAACGGCGGGCCGAACGGCTACACAAAGTTTGCAACGGATTCGTACTGGTCCAAAGTGAAAAAGTGCCTACCCACCACGGCTAACTTTCAAATATAAAAAGAGCAAAGTTAAGTCTGACGATAGTGTAAGCAAAGTACATAGAGTTAGCAAATATATGTAGGATTAGCAAAAAAAAATGTAGAGGTTTATCGAGGAAGCAAAAGGCTTGAATTAGCTCCGTGATGTAATGCTTTACGATGTTATAAACCTAATGTGTGCATAAATGAAACTTTTTTTCGTTTCCTTAAGCTTTGTCTTATGATAGATAGGTCTTTCAAAACTTCTTTGTCGTGCACGACGAGATGGCAGCATAAACTGAAAATTTCCCTGTTGTGAACTTGATGAACGAACAATAAAACAACAAGAAAGGGTGACTAGATCCCTTCTTCACTCTCTCGATAGTTTCTCTTATCTTCTCTTTCGTCATTCTGTTCAGGGCCCAATGTTTTTGATAACAACACTGGGCCCTTCTGTCAAACAAGTTGATTACATACGGTAAGTACTGAAAGAAAAATAAAATATTCCCTAATCTCTAATGTCATGTAGAGTAGTACACCCTCCATGAACTTAACAGGGATACCATATTGTTGTTTTCAAGTAGGGCTTATCTCTATTGTCCTAGATTCCCAGGCCCTTCCGGTTTCCTGTTACATTTTACCGATCGTAAGTGACAAACCCTTCATCGCTAGGTCCACGTGGACCGAGGAGCTGCTATTAGATATATATCTAATAGCAGCTCCCTGCGTGGACGCTGTATATTTCCAAGGTGTGGCCAATTTTCTCTTTTTGCAAATCTTCTCATTGGTCATATAATTCCATCGTTCTAATTAATATTATTTTAAGATGTGTCACAACCTTTAATCAATTTCAGTCAGTTTTACAGTCCCACAAGGTTTGCAAGCCCCGAGCTGCAACCTTGGTCACTCGTTTTGGGTAACTCGTGCAACAAACATGTAATCATTAATCAGTCACCCTTGTTGTATATACTCTTTTTTAACTGGGCTGGCCCTCTCTAATTAACCTTGATCATCGTTTCTCTCTTCGAATAATCATCAAATAAATCATCTGGAATCAACTTTAACTCTCTTCTGAAGTTTATCATTTTTGTCTGGAGCACCCCCTCCCCCCGCGCCCTTCAAGATCCCGTGCTCGCCTTCGCTTTAGGCGATCGGCTCATTACCAAAAACTAAGTTGAAACCTGTTTCGTTAAGGATCTCACTAGCTGGGTTCGTAGTCTCTGCATCTGTCATTATTTAGAGCTTTTGCGGATGAATTAGCAATTACAGTGTAAGTAGATAACATGATAGGTGGGTTTGAAGCGAGACGAAAATTCACCGTTTGTGGTGAATTGAATTTATTTTGTTATGGTCGTTGACAAAACAACCCGAGTTATGAAGCAATGACAGGTATTCTCATTTCAACAACACACTAGGTTTGTACATTCGTCTGTATTTGTACGTAAATATTAAAAAATATCGGTTTTGCAGTGTCTAAATAGCTAAGGTTACCCCATCGTCTTAAAAAATCGTTTAAAGGATTGAATACACGTGTTCAGTTCCCAATTAAACGTGTTCAAGAGTGTCTATTTAATCACCAAACACGAAATTTGAAAATTCTAGTCAAATAGTTTCTTCAATGTCAGGAAATATTAACGTAAATGCCTATAATATCGCCGCCCTTGCAAGACACTTATGGTCATCAAATTTTCTCCTGCCTATAAGGAGGTAGTCTTCTGCCTGATTATTTTCTTAAGCACACAAGAAAGTACAATCAGTACAATGTAGTGTCTAACCCGTGGTATATGCATAGGGGGAAAATTGGGTTCTTCGTTCTGCGGGAAGGGGTCCTTTGGAAAATTTTCAACTTCCATACATCTTCAGACGCGATCTGGTGCAATATTTTGCATCTCTTAAACTGGTCACATTTTTTCTCAAGAAATAGTATTTCCCAGGTAAGTTGAGCCAACATTTTTTTTACCCTTCCGACAATATGTATGCAGTCTAGCATGCAATCTAGTCTGTTCGTGCACAATATTTTCGCAGACGTAGGAGCTTTGTTTGATTTAAAGGGATGTATTATCTTGCCTGAAAACTTTTGCTGAAAGTTTTACACCCTTGCGATGACAAATCTTTTGGAGGACGCAGTAAACTGATATATATAACATTATATGGACGTGTATAAGATATTGCAATGTACGTCAAGCATGTTGACTATTTTTCATGTTATTCAGTGGCGTAGTCATGATTTGCTCACTGTGTTAGCGTGCAAACGATCATTTAATCCAGTCTCCACCATCAGTTGGTAAGGAGTGTGAAAAAGATTGAATAATCGCGTTCCCTCAGACACTAACCGAAAATGGTCTTTCCGAGGCTAGCACGTAAACTCTGTAACGATTTTAATGTGAGGTTTCTTTGCAATAAAATAACAATGACGCAAACATAAAGATGAGGAAATTACCAGATAAAACAAACACTGTTAAAAACACCTGTAAAATTACAGTTAAAAACAAAGAAATACGTAAGCAGCCGGGATTCACATGTATTTCTTTGTTTTTGTTACTCTGATTTCACAGGCATTTTTAGCAGTGTACCAGAATTTTTCTGCCAAAAACTTTGGACTCTGTATAAACTTAAAAAGCCCTTACCCTCCCCCCCCCCCCCCCCCGGCGTCTGCAAGTGTAATGTGGCAGTTGAAAACGTTTCAGATTTTCTTCTTTCTTTCCGTTTTAACCAATATTCCACCATTTCGAGCAAACTTAATGTCGTCCAAACTTTGGAGTGAGGATGAGAAATAATTGATTTTAATGGTGTGTCAGAATGTATTGTGTATTTTTATTGTTCCTGATTTGTCATAAAAAATTTTTCCGTGACTATTTGATGCTTCTATTATTTTCCCGACAAATTTATGAAAGGATTCTGGCAAAATTTGGAGTTCTCTGTGTAATTAAACAATGCCATATTGTTTAAGACTTACATGGCTGCCGAATGTTTTCATATCTCTATCCGGAATTTAGATCTTGCGGAAAATTGGTAGGCAGTCTGTCCCCGTCCCCCATCTACCCGTCGTACGTCTGGGGTGTAAGTCAAGGGACGCAATCCTCACTTGAAACATGTTTTTTTTTAAATAAGTGTTCTTATACGCAACCTGATGTCACGTTGGACGGTGTGCGTTTGAGAACTTGTGTTGCAATATTTTTCCACTGTTAGGGACCAACAATCAGTTTGGATCTGTTAGGGGAGCACTGGCCCCTGGTTACGCCAGTGGTATAATTTCTTCCACATTGGTTTCGCTGGTAGGAAAATAGTTGCCACAAGTGCACATAAAGAATTTGTGTTGCGAACGTAGTGGAGGGGCCCTAGGCAGCGGGCCGTACACGAAAAAGTGTTTTCGTTTTTAACTTTCGTGACGCACATCTGAGGGTCGGCATAAAAATCACCCACGAAGGTCAATTTTAACCTTGTGAACATAATATCAACTACCACAAGCGAACGAGTTGGCCTATGAAGAGAAATTTGAGGGTGAATTGTCGGCTTTTTGTGGCCAACATTCATTGTATATACTAGTTCCACGAATTTTCTGATACGTACACAATCTATACAATGCCGTGCATAGTGCACAGTCCAGTGGTCAGTATAATTGATAGGAATAAACTTTTATGTCAATTACTGCAATTGACGGGAGTTGGCAAACAGGGGAGTAGAACGACTTCCCCCTCCCCTGAGGAAAAGGTTGAATATATCAGGAACAGGAACAAGAAATGAAGGGACGGCGAAGAAGGAAAGTGAAATAGAAGAAAACAAGAATAAAAATTTGGAATAGAAAAGAGGAAGAAAATAAACACACATGACATGAAAAAACAAGAAACAGAGAGAAGAGATGCGTCCCTTAAGGATACCAATAGATGATTCACATGATTTTGTTCAGTCAAGTCTGGTTTGTAGTCTAAATATGAGAGAGTAAATAACCGACGGCATGGTCAAGTGGTTAGAGCATCCGACTTCAGGCACATCAACAATAAAACATATGGAAAATTATCAATACAACTCCCTCACACCCCTGTTTTCTATAAGCGGGTCAGCCCCCTTTTTTGAATGTGAGGATCCGTGTCTGGACTTGCAGTTGGGAGGTCGGGAGTTCGAGTCTTGGCCGGGTCATACTGAAGACTGTAAAAAACACTTACCGTCATTGTCTTGGTGCTCAGCATAAGCAATTAGGAAAAATAAGCCAATTAGTCACAACTGAAAAAAGCTAGGCCGTAGCGGCTCGACAAAAAACCAATTGGATAAAAACTGGCCATATGGGCCGTCACGTAAAACTCCGTCCATCTAACTAACTTGAGGGATATGCCTAAATAGACTTGCCTTACGGCCATGCAGAACTTAATTCCCGTTGAGACCTTTTGTCCAAATTAACCAAAAGGTTTCAACGGCTTCAAAAGGTAAAGGGTTTTCAAAATGGTTTCATTTATAACCAGAATGCAAAAATGCATTGAGGTTTCGATGATACATACAATCATGTTCTTTTCAATAAAGTGCTACATTTTTGTAACACCTGGTGACCCAAAGTGACCTTTGACTCCACCAGTAAGTAACTGGTTTTTCTTTTAACCAAAACACTTCTATATTTAAAAAGCCAAATTTCATACTGTGCCTTTAGATATTCTGCAAAAAAGGTTTTCAGAGTTAAATGCCAGGTGATACCAGATGACCGTTGACCTCCACCAAAAACAACAGGTACAGTACTTTCAACTCACCATAACACATCCAAATACTAATTATGAAATCCATAAAAGTTTCGTACCTTGAGATATCCCTGTGACAAGGTTTTCAAAGTTTGACCTTTGGTGACCCCAAATGACCGTCAAACTTCACCAAGGACTGCAGATGCCATCTTCCTACCATAACACATCCACATACTAACTTTCAACTCTCTCCCAGTTTTCTACCTTGAAATACAAAGTAAAATTTGGTTTTCAAAGTTTGACCTTGGATAATCCCATATGAACTCTGACCTCTACCAAAATGAAAAGGGTCCCACCCTCCAATCATAATTCATCAACAAACCAAGTTTGAATAATAATCAAAGCTTCCTACCTTGAGATATCGTTTAACAAGGTTTCCTGAATTGACCCCCATGTGACCCCAAATGACCTTTGACCTCTACCAAAATCAATAGGGTTCTTCCTTACATCAGAATACATCAATATATCAAGTTTGAAATCAATCAAAGTTTTCTACCTTGACATATCGTGTAAACAAGGATTTCGGGGTTTGACAAAATGTGACCCCAAAATGACCTTTGACCGCCAACAAAATTAATAGGATTCTTCCTTCCATAATAACACATCAACGTGTCAAGTTTGAAATTAATCCAAGTTTCTTATCTTGAGATATCGTGTAAACAAGGATTTAGGGGTTTGAGCCCCTGTGACCCCAGATGACGATTGACCTCCACCAAAATCAAGAGAGTTCTTCCTCTCAGTATGGGGTATCTGTGTACCAAGTTTGAGAATTGTTAGATCTTCCCTTCTCAAGATATCGTGTAAACAAGCAAAGTGTCACAAACACACACACACACTCCCACACCCGCACGCACATACACACACACATACATACACACGCACGCCATCATGAATGCGTAGGTTTCTCTTTTCATCGAAACCAAAAAGGGTATATAATTCCCTTTGAGATTTGACCAATTTTCATCATCGACCAAGGGGACTGCCCTTTAAATGCAAAGTGTATTTACAAAAGGTATCACTTGAAATCCTTTTTGATGATGTCGCCAAGAACTTGAGCATTAATCCGCACTCCTTCAAGTTAGATAACACTATGTAACAGCAATGCACATGCTATCTCAGATATATGCTAATAGGAAACGTAGATTCTTCAATTGTCCCCCAAATATTCAAATTTCCTCACATTCCCTTAAACTTCCTTTCCTTTCTGCAACGCAAGGTCCATATTTACAACTGTGTAAAGAGACCCCAATTTTCGGCGCGCTCTGCGCGCCCCAAATTACGTTCCTAATACAGTAGTGTTCCAAGTTAAGAAAAAAAAACAGATTTTTTTTTATTAAAAAAGTTATTCTTGCTCGAAGGAAAAAAACGAAAAAATTAGCATAAAAAATACGTGTTGGTTAATGGGGTAGGGTGAGGTGCATGGTCCATAACTGTTCCGCCCTCCCCCCTAGATCTCCCTGCATATTGCTTTAGTCCTACGCCACTGTTTTAAGTTGATGGAAACCGGCTGGACAAATCCCAAACGGTGTAGGTATTACAAAATTATATTTTACTGCATGCTGGCAACACCAAATCATTTTACAGTTTTTCAAAATCATAAAAAAAATATGGAAACCATTTCAATTGGAACGTATTCAGTGAAACTTTGGTCAATTGAGTTTGGACATTTCTGCTGGGTATACACCTACAACAGTACAAGAGAAGAAAACTAATTTCTCCTAATACAAATGAGCAATATTTCACATCAGCAACTTTTCATTGCCCCTTGACCGCATGCGGGACATCGAATCCAGATCGAGTAGCGCTTGCAGTGACCTTTCTTATATCTTTGCCGCACCTGCACTAAGTTCAATCGAGTTTCAAGGATTGATTTGTATCTGGCTATAGAATCGAATTCAGTCAAAATTAGATACCAAATAATCTTGAACCAAGAAAGTTGGTCCAACTTCAGTAAAGTTATGCTCAAATGAAACTAACATTAAAAATGCGCAAATAGAATGTAAAAATTTCCTGACCAATTTTTCAAGTTGAAATAATTAAAAAAAACACACACACGTATCGGGTACCGTCATTTCATGTTCCGAACTAATTAACATGGAAGCACTAAGTTACTAACAAGTATTGAGCCTATAGGTCCATCATCTTGAAAGGCCTATTTTCAACAGTATGGCACACCCCTATTCAAAGTCGGTTTGGGTTGTGAAAACTTGTCACAAAGGCGTACGGGAAGACATCCAGTTTAAGAAAAGGCGGATCCTAAGTTTGCCGTGAACTGAATATTTTTCCAGTCCTATTTTGCCGGGCCGCATGTCAACACGTCCGGTCCGCTGCAGACCGAACTGGCTACTACAGGCTACCCCTTTGCCTTAAATACATGTAAGTGTCAGTGCCCTGAAATAAGCACTTCCGGATCCCCAGCTTTGGCAGTGTAAAGTCCCGCTATCCCCACCTGAAAGGCCTACACCTAGTAGTATGAAAAATACCAAGGTCTGTTTGCGATTTTCTATTAAAAAACCAGCCCGTCTAAAGATATCGGCCATGTCATGACGCCCAGTCTCCAGGGGCAGGAATTTCTGATGAGATTTTCTGCCAGAAAGATCAAAATTTTAATACATGGCTACTTCGTCCGAGTGTCACAACAAGCATTTCATCGGGAAAGGGCCGATGGCTTTTACAAAATGTGCTCAGTGTACCGTATTCAGTTTGGCACTAGTACTGAGCTCATATTGGGACAGAAAATTTAGTACACGAATTCCGATATTTTTCGGAAGGGAAACCGTTCCCAGCCGCTAATAACAGTTCGACCACCAAATTTTAAGTAAGTTTTTAGCGGTTTAGGATTTTTAGATAGCACGTAAGTTTTTGCTAAGCCGAATAAAAGCTACAACTATTCACCTATAACTTGAGAATCAACACGCCACCAGATGACAGTGCCTATTAGAACCTATTACACGAAATACAGCTGGGTTATATTCTCGAACGTATTCGTATTGTTCACCTTCCAGATTTCGTCGTTCCTCGATACAAAAATGATACTAGATAGGTTGAAGGGTATTATTCTTTATTCAGAGATCGGAGTGGCGCAGGTAATACAATTTACATCCAACTCGAGTTACTCATTCGCAGTTATCGCTACGCGCGAAACCGACGTAGAAGGGACATATACAGTTCCTCGTTGGCGGAAAAGTGTCCTTTTTCTTTCCACATCTTTTTCCCTTTTTGATCCCATGTACCAAAAATAGCATAAAAATTTGTTTTATTTTTCATAAATTTGACATTAAAGCGCATTTCAGATAATTAAAGTGCCTTTAGAACATGATCAGAGGCTGCAGCTGCAGTTTTAGTATCATTTAAGGAAAATTTTACATAAAACGTGGAAGTTGTGTGTCTATATCACCTTCGCCAGATTTTGAATTTTAAGAAATACCTTCACTTATTTTTTCTTGATCCATAGGCCAAAAGGATCGCTTGTGGTAATTGCATGGGTTATTATTTCATCTTTTCCCATCGATTCGTATTTTTTTTAAAATCAGACCCTCCGAAGTGCGTCACGAAGTAACACGAATCAAAACCACAGTTATGTACGTTTCCCGAAAGGATACTGTTAGAGATCACCGTTGGTCCGTGAGGAATGATAGTGCACCGCAAGTTATGACCAAAATGCCCATGCATCTGAGTGGGGCATTACCAGGTTCAATATTGAATAACTTGGCAATTTAAACATCCCCACGAAAAGCAATGCAATGAAGAAATTCTCCTTAAGGGTAGTATCTCAACGACACTTGACAACTTAAGATACTGCACGTGTTTATTTTCTCCACGAAACCATTCCAGTATGAAATGAATAGGCTATGGTATTCACCTGTGGCAGTAACTGAGAATATTATACTAGCAAATTCTCTTAGAGAGTCAATACAAAGAGTTCTCTCCAGTTAATTAAAAAACATGTATGTTAGCAGATCCGTAGTCATGCAAGGGGTGGCCAAAGAGGGCTAAGCCCCCATGATTTTCCCCAGATAGGCCTAATTTGATTATTTTCATTGACGTATTACTTGCAGTAGCTCACACACTTTGTCACCTTGAAAATTTTCCTGGGTTTTGCCATCTTCTCACTCTGGCTACGAGCGGGAACTAGGCTATATAGCATATTACGGTGACAGCCCTATATGTTCCGACACCCATGTGCTCATCTACAATCAAATGTCGGAACATAAGGGGGTCGGAATATGAGTGTGTAGAGTATAGGGCTGTAATCGCATATTACCGGAGGTATATAAAAATAATCAAACCAATTCTGAACGGCCTCTACCAAGATTCTTGCAAAGGCACTCTTTAGGTAACTTTACTAAGTGCAATTAGTAATTAGCATAGGCCTACTGAAAATATAGACCTACAAAGAAGAAAGCCTATGAATTGGAGTCTAGACAACTCCCTCATCATCAAGTAGCAAGTGGCCTAGGTCAGCCATTGTGCTTGGTGGTAAGCATAAGCCGGAAAACTGCTTGGTGTTCAGCATAAGCCGGAAAACATGTCAGTGAGCCACAACTGAAATATAGCCTTGGCCAGCATGATTTAACCAACAAACTTAAGCCATGAAAACCTCATCTAACCTGAACTTAATCTATACGAACCAAACTCAAACTAATTGTGGCCGTTCTCTACAAGCAACATCAAGCTACCTCTGCCAATGGTTATTACAGGTTTAAAACTAAATCCACAAACTGTAAACACAGCCTTACACAGGCTCACGTCATGACACTGGCAAACTCACAATACCCTACAGCTCGTCTATCGCAAAGAATCGACTGGTCTCTTGTTTTATGCACAGAATGTACTGCAAATCCTCATTGAGTTAACTGTATGTGGAGAAAGTTTACACAGTAAAACTCCATTGCGATTGTCGCCAGATGAGAAGCATTTCGACTTGTATGGTACTTTACAGATATGTAAAATAGGGAGTACAAAGCGGATAGGTTGCGCATTGCTATATCATTAGTGGCTATATATGTGTACATTGTTTTAGTCTGATCTAAGACAACAATGAGTGTGGCTTATAATCGCAGGCTTAGAGGATTTTCTCCAAGAATACAGTAAACTCCAAAGTTATTTACGACTTTTTAAATTATTAAACACTTGATGACCCCATAAATTTTTAGTAAGAAAAAAGTCTTTGACTTTTGTTTTGTAGAAACACTGTGTCGAGCAATATTGTAAAAGCATGCGGTATAAGTAATCGTCGTCGCTCATTTGTATGGATGACTTGTAATAGTCAATATCGACTTTGCAATCAGTGGTCCCTCTCAAGGTTTTGCCTCGGTGAACTTGAAGACCGGCTCCATAGTTTTCCCTTTCGGGAAAGCAAAAAGCAGGACAGATTTTGGTTTAACGTGTGTATCCTTTGTAGAAAACTATGCTGCGCGATGCGGTCTCACAAAATCACGGTGAGTCAGGTCAAAATGCTTATAGCAACTTGGGTATACATGTGCACTCAATCGTACTCGGGGACTCTTCGTGTGTTAAGTCTCATCTAGCTCCCAAACCCCTCTCAACGTGAGACATGAATGCAACATGAATACTGTCAAAAGTTTACAAACTTGTCCATTTTCAAAGGAAGGCTTGAAGAAAAATTGGAAATCAAACGAATAGGACCACATAGGCCGCAAATACAGTCTGTATCGTCTTCACGTAGGTTTTCACCCAGCTGGTACACTAAGTACGAATGATGATAGGTTAAACGCTTTAAAGGGGCTCATTGAGTTGATATTGTTTTAGTGTTTATAGCATAAAAAGCAATGTCACGGGCTTTACAACCTTCAGGTTTCATTTCAATAACACTTCGGACAGGGAGCTAATTCTTCTATTGAATCTTGCCAGTTTGAAAACAACAACATCAACTGGGAAATCATGTATTCCAGAGGCGGTTTCATAGTGTTTACTGTTCTGTACTTGACTACGGTTGCATCATGTGGTAAGATGTGTAGTGGTGTGTGACTGTGTGTGTGTTATAATCGATGCATGCGTGCAATGAGGCATTTGTTCAGTGACGCAATTTGTATCAAGCACTGACAACGGGATTCTAACTTTCAATTAGTGTGTTTGTTACGTCTAGCTGTTCAGGGTCTGAAAGTGTTGAAGTGGTGCTTGGGTCTCCCTCCATACTATATATATATATTGCCATAAGCAACTAGGCCTTTGCAAGCATTAGGCCTATTGTGAGAGACAGGTCTCATGTTGGTGTGCGTATTTTGCAAGTGGCATTTTTCTGTGATTGAAAGAAAAACTTACCCATATTTTCCTATTAAAAGGCCAATTTTTGCAATTTTTCAAGTTTCTTAAACGGTGATTGAGTTCCTTTTGCAAGTTGTATGGCCTAACTTGCCAAAAAATACATAGATTATCGTCTACCGGGTTGAGCAGTTCATCTTATTAGGGTAGATTGTTATTTTGTTCAATTCCATGTGGGTCGATTCTGTGCTTGTTCGGAAGTACTAATTGACCGGAAACTCATATCGGGGCAGCCTGTTGGGGGCGGCGGCCTCAGAGGCGCTAACACGTAGGCTATCGAACACTTTTGTTTCATTCTGAAAGAGCCCTCACTTTTTTCGCAGATTTCTACCAACTGTGTAGTTATAGGAGTTACAAACTTGGAAATCGTTAATACTGTATGCCAGGCCAACCAATACACTTTGTTCAGCAATTAACACTTTCCTCGTTATACTTTAGCCCATATGAAGTTAACGTCATACAAAACTTACTCAAGAACCAGGCCGGATGACAACCAGCTAAGATTCTGTTTTAATTTTCAATGGTATACTGAGGACAACAAATTTCCAGGTTTCCGTAGAAATTATGTCAAATTGTTATCACGTTGTTCACTTATAATAATGTTCGAGGGTGTGCTACAGGCCGAAGTAAGGAAACATAAAGATCTCTCAACGTCAATCGAGCAGCCGTCGTCAATCTACTCGTCCGTCCAGACGGAGCTTCTCCCGGTCCCGGCACCGGGACAAGCCAGATCCACACAACGTCGACCATTCTCTCGCCGGGAGAACCGTCAAACTTGGAACAGACCACCAATCAGGCTGCCTCCTGCGAGGCGAGGTACGGGGAGACAACCGAAGCCCTAGGGATCCCCACCCTCAGAGCCCACCCCATCAGAGCCCTCCGATACTACATCGCCAGGACCGAGAACCTTAGATCGTCGGACAGATTATTCATCGCCAAGATCCAGTCACACGCTCCAGTATCCAAAAGCACGATATCTCACTGGATCAGGAGTCTGGTCGAACCTTTCGCTAGTCCTTCCGGAAGGGTCAGCGCTCACGACGTTAGAAGCCACGCAACCTCTAAGGCCTGGTTCGCGGGTGTTGCGTTGGGAGACATTATCAAAGCGGCGGCTTGGAAGACCTCCTCCTCGTTCGTAGCTCACTATTTGAAAGACACGGTATCTGCCTCATCGGTTCCGGCCATCCCTCCAGCTCAGAGGTGCTAATCTGTCCAGTAGTAGTAATAGGGGAGGTAAGTAGGAGCGAAATAGATTTCCAAAAACCTACCTTGTTTTGTGAATCTATGAGCCCTACTTACCTCACCTATATCCCGCCGCCCGGCCCCGCATCGGAACCTTGAGGTTGTTATGGAGGAGTCTGTGTTGTAGTGCTACACTTACTAACTTGACACTCATACGTTCCTGTTCCCGTTTTTCCGGACCGGGCCTCGGAGTCATCTCTTCTCAACTAGTTTGCTAAGGTGAGTGCTTGCTTTAAGCACGTTTTAATTTACTCTTGTGCCTTTGCCCGGTCGTCTCGGGTTGTTTGGTAGACTTATATTACTAACCAGTGTCACAGTTTGCCGTTATCTCCTCCTTTCCACGCCCGGGGTTCATCTAGTGGGACCAGTGAAACAAGGGCGAGTTCCTATCGAGGTAGCTGGGATTTGGGATAGCGCCACCTAGTTGGAGGTAGGATACAACATTGTCAGTGAGTGTTCCGCGGTAAATGGGACTGTCCAGTAGTAGTAATAGGTGAGGTAAGTAGGGCTCATAGATTCACAAAACAAGGTAGGTTTTGGGAATTTCATTTTTATCTCGATAAATACATGTCCGATTTGAATGGAATCTTCACCACACTCTGTAGATTTGGTTCCTCTTTCACATATGAAAATTGAATTTTCGCTTAAACTTCCCCTTTAAGAAGGGGAAAATAGATAACGTGCACTGAATAATAACACTTCAGACAGGATTCGATGAGTTTGCGTGTTTTGTTGTTATTTTTCTGTCCAATTTGATTAGTTCAGCCTAATTAATCTCTTTACTAGGGCTAGATGCTAATATTGTTCAGAACACTACCTGCAAAGGGCCAAAAATGTACTTGCGAGCATTTTAGGTATCCTCTAGTATTCTAGTACGACACTATAGTCTAGTTCTGTGGATGGGCTTAGTCACCAGGGAGCTCCCTGCATGAACACATCTGAACATGAAGATTGTTATATACCTAGTCAGCTTGGATACTCCGCTGCAATATCGGAACAATCTCAAGCCTGTGCAGTAATTATACTGTTATATAATTTGCTTTATTCCGCGTCAAATTGAAAAGTGTACCTTATACGCAACACAAGAGAAAGTGCGTTCAATAAGTCAAGCGCATATCAATACCCAGACCTTTGCAAACAGTTGATTCATGACAACTGAAAACTCCTTGGTTGATTTGTGCACTTAAAGATTCAGACGTCAGTCCCATATGGACTTGCACCTGGGCAGTGTTAAAGGGGGATTGGAGTTACCTTGACTTCAGTTAGTGTAGTAAACTGTCCTGATCAGTGGCGTATCAACGGAGGGGGGGGGGTTGGGGCCAGACCCCCCCCCCCCTCTCATGACCCAACCTTGCAATGCAAAAAGCACCTAAAAACCGTTTTTTTCTCTCTATCCTTAGACTTTTCCCTTCTGTCGTGCCCAACTCCCCATGACACCCCCCCCCCCCACGACACAATCCTCTACGCGCCTGGTCATGATGTATCATTGACTGTTGAGGAGCATGCGACATATATTTTCTGTTCAATTTAATTAGAAGTGACTGATTATTTAACTTGAATATTGAAGTCCTTAAGTATTGCGAAAGATATATGCAATATTGGAGTCCTTAAATATTACGAAAGATACATGCCGTATTGAAATCCTTAAAAATTTCGAAAGATAATTTGAAGAGAAATAAGAATAAAATAGTGAAATTTAGCTAATGTGTCAAAATTTGGGTGACTACCTTTGCTCTTTAAAGGTGACAGTAAAAATGACAAAATTGTGTATTTGATGTTGAAACTTGAAGCATTAATCACCTAGAAAATAGCCATAATTCACATCTAAATCCATCAAAATTGTTCATTTAACTGGGTAATTTCTGATTTGCACTTAATTATAAAAAAGAGGGGTCAATATGCAAATCTTGTGATGTCTAGGGACATTCTATATATTGCTAATGTTATCCTTGTTTTTGCAACCTTTATTTCAAGGACAATTGTAACATCAATATGTACTGAGAGTCTCATTTTAGGAGTATAAATTGTATCCTTGAAATTCATGGCAACTGATCCATGACCAAACTCTACACTATCTTTATGAGTAATAAAGAGATAATCAATACAGGTTCAACAAAGGAAACGTCAAGACTGTGCAATACTACACATCAAGAAGTTGCTTCAGAAACGTTCAAACTTTGAAGAGGTGCCGTACATGTTAAGAACCGTAAAAGATGTTGACATATTCCAAGGATTTTTCCTTAGGAAAATGTACTCCTTAACTGTAAAATAAAGTCAGAGCTTTTTGATAACGTGTCACACTACCTTTAACCTTGGTAAAACTACCGCCTACTATGCGTGTGGTACGAAGCGCCGACGGTTTGTTGATTTGCTTATAGTATACATTTAATACTTTTTATTACTAGATGTTTTCCGGTACTGTTAGTACCCGGAACCGAGACTCTTAAACCGGGAGGTCAGAGTTTGACAAAGAATATTAATCTTTTTTCCAGCAGCTAGCATTCCCTGTCTGCACTGATTGTTTACCAGAATATAGAAACATTGAAGAGGTCTTTCAGGTTAGGAGAAACCTTATTTTTTTGTTAAAAAAGAATATCCCGGTGTCAATTTCATAGGGTCTCAAATAAAAGCAACCCTTCAAATCTCACATCCATAGATTGTTCCTAATTCAAGATATTCCTGTTTAAAGGCAAATCATCTTTGTCAAAACATGCTCCTAGTTGCTTCAAAGTTACAAAATGTACTTTTTCAAAAGTCCTCCCGACCCTCTGGCAAAGGGCCGTTTGGCGAAACCAAACTTTGACACTGCAAAGTTACAAAAAGTTGTGTTATACCAGCAGACTCCTTCCAACATTTTTATTGTTCTTTAAAATTGGAGTCTTGTAATTAATTTATACTCGAAACTTCACAGCAGTGAAAATTGAATCATGTTCGTTTGAGGTCGAGCTCAAAATTTCGGGAGCACAAACTTAAGGTTCCAGCTTTACAAGTATCTGCATATTTCATTGGCATGTGTGAACATCATATAAAATACAAAAGATGCCCAATTAATTTGCCGGTATGACATCACAGATTTCCCACAATTCAATGTGTTACTGTGGTTGGAATATTTTCTTTAAAAAGTCATAACTTGTGAACGCAACATGCTATTGAGGTGGAATTTTTTACCGTTAAAGAGAATAAAAGTGCTTTGATTTTTTGAAGCTCTTGAAAACCATCACCAGAATATCCCTTTTGTTGAATGGAAATTTCTGTCAGATAAAAAATCTCCACACAGACTGAAAGATGCAAGACGAGATAGCTTCCACTACACTGTAACCAATCACGACGGTTTTCACGGATCATTTTGGTTAATTGTTAGTCAGTGTACAAATGGGGACTGAAATTAAAGTTGTGAAAATTGAAAACTATAAAACCAAGCTATAGACCTATTTCCAAAAAGCAATTACAATGAATTGTGGGATGGAGTTTTGGGTGTGCTCAATTTTAACCACAGTAAAATGCCATTGACAAAAGTGACAAACACCAAAACTTTATCCCACAATCCTTTGTAATTGCTATTTGGAAATAGGTCTATGGATGCTTCAATGTAGATTAGAGAGTTTGAATTAATCAATTATCCGTCAAATGGATTATTTCAGTACCATGACAATACTTTTATTAGTTGTTCGTTAATACTCTTGGAGAATAATTTCTTGCTTTACACTTTTGTATGTGATATTTACGTACAAAACACGTGAAAGCCAAATGAAAGGAAATTCACAAGACAGTCAAGCCATTTGGGTGTTTGCTTATTTGCTTTTTCGAATGTAACATGCAGGCTCAACGAATGATGACCGTTGACATACCTTAAGCAGGTATAGAAGTCAATCATTTCCTGGTCAGAAAATGTTTATAATTTTATCAAGTAGTGAACATAAATTTGCTTTGTTTTAGCGTCAAGTAAAGTGCCCGTCAATTGCTTGCACTGCATATGCGTAGTGGAGTCGGGATGTAAAATGCCGGATCCATTGTGGACCTTATCAGATCAAAAAACCATATTGGGAGGATGCTCACGAGAAAGGAGGAAGTCTCGACGGAGGTACGTATACAAACACACACACACGCATATATATATATATATATATATATATATATATGTGTGTGTGTGTATATATATATATATATATAAATATATATATATATTTATATATATATATATATATATATATATATATATATATATATATATATATATATATATATATATATATATATATATATATATATATATATATATATATATATATATATATAACCGTAATAGTAAAAGTAATAATGTCAACCAGGCAATGGTAAAGTGCCCAAACCCTGTGAAGGGAGCTGTAATATTGAAAAGGTTGCAATAGGTTTTTACAACATAGCTTTACAGAACTGTTCAGAAGCCTGAAGTAGAATGATGTCAATGTGTGGTCAAGTAGCGAACACATACGTATTCAACGTTATTGACATCACTCTACTTCAGGCTTCTGAGGAGTGAGGACCTACATTATTGGCCCTTACGAAACAGTTCTGTAAAGCTATGTTGCAAAAACCTATTGCAACCCTTTTAATATATATATATATATATATATATATATATATATATATATATATATATATATATATATACATATATATGTATATATTTCACTAATTCGGCACTTAGGGGGAAAGTTGTTGTTGAAAAGTCGACCCTAAGGGGAAAAATTTTGGGGGGCGAAATATAACTTTCGAGGTAACGTTTCAGCACACATTTTCTATAGGAATACGTAAACGGACAAGAGCGCCCTCCTAGATTTACAAAGTAGATACAATTACTTCAAAGTTGTCAAATTTACGGACACCTAGCTGTTAACACGAACGGATGCCTGGCCATTGAAATAACGTTGTTTATATTTTTAGACGTTAGGGCGAAGACTTTCCTTATGTATTCTATTGTTATTTTTTCGCCCTATGTACGCGCAGATATAACAATTTCCCCCTAAGGTGGGAATTAGCGTTATATATATATATATATATATATATATATATATATATATATATATATATATATATATATATATATATATATATATATATAGTAAGTCGTTTATATAAACATGACGGAGAAACTGTAAAACAACGGTGCTACAGAATTGAAAGGCTGGATCTCCGAGGAGATACAAATAGCGGAAGGCTAGAATTTAGATAATTAAACAGCCAAAAGGTTTGAAGTAGAGCTTTCGAGGAATACTACCTCTTTGTCAATACTTGGTCAGAGAATGACAAGGAGTGAGAAATTTTGGAAGCTTTTAAAGGTGTTGACAAGGGTCTCACCTCTATTGTGACAGGATAATCCTTCTTAAGGCTATTGAGCAGGTTGATTGACCGGGAGGGTCTGATCGGATTACTCGGGTGTAACCCATCAACAATAGGAAAATCCTCTTCAAAGTAATTAGAGAAATTGTTAGGCCGGAATGGCCTGATCGGATTATTTTGGTTGGTGTTATCAGCAAGCTGGTAAATCGCTCCTGATGTTCAAGCCGAAAGGCGATGTGGTTTTGAGATTGAGTTCCCAGAAATTTTCTTTAGCTTTTCTAGCTTTGTCGGTCCATGTATCGTTTTGATCGATGGCAATGACCCGTAAGTTTTTGATAGAATGATGAGGCAAATTGAAATGGTTTGCAACAGGTTGTTCAACCTTTTTGGTTTTAATTGCTGACCTGTGCTGTGTCATTCTCATTCGAAGAGTATTTTTAGATTCTCCGACATACTGCACACCACATAAATTGCAGTATATGAGATAAATGACATTTTTGGAAAGACAATTAATTTCTTGTCTAATTTGGAAGGTGCGTGTATTTTGATTACTCTGGAAGCCTTTTGTGGAATCAACCAGGGCACACGTCTTGCAGTTGGAAGGGCAAGGTGAACAACCAAAATTTTCGTTGTTTTCCTCGACTGAGGCTTTGTCCTGGAATTTTACCCGAACCAAAATGTCCCGTAAATTTGAGGGCCGCTTGAAGGCAACAACGGGGGGTTGGATAAAGATAGACCTTAGGCGATCGGTGCTCTGAAGTGTGGGCATATGCTTTTTGATGAATTTGGCTAGTGGTGGTAGACCGGGATGGTACTCAGTTATCAACGGCACTCTGTCGGAATTGCGCTGACGAGTTTTGTACGTCAGAGTTTGCGAGCGAGGGGTTTCTTTTGCCTTTTTGATGGCATTATCAATTGAACCCCGAAAATACTGCCGGTTACGGAGGTAGCCGGATAGTTCCTTTGCCCGAGTGTCAAAATCTTTTTCAGAGGAACAGATGCCTTTTATGCGGAGTGCTTGACTGTACGGAATGTTTTTGGTGCAGTGCGGAGGATGGCAACTGCTGGGTAGAAGGTAGTTGTGCTTGTCCGTTGGTTTGTTAAACAAGTCTGTTTTGAGTGAACCATTTTCTATGGTTACAGTGGTGTCCAGGAAGTGGACACTGGACCTGGAATGGTCGGCCGTAAATTTGATTGTGGGATGGAACGAATTGATGTTTTCAATAAAAGTTTTTAGACAGTCTTCACCGTGGGGCCAGATCATGAAGATGTCGTCTATGAAGCGTAACCAAATTTGTGGTTTCAAATTTTGTCGAGACAGAAATTTTTGCTCGAAGTTGCCCATAAACAAGTTAGCAAATGAGGGAGCCATTTTGGTTCCCATGGCTGTACCATGAATTTGGAGGTAGTGGTGGTCACCAAAAATGAGATTGTTGTTGGTCAAAATCAGATGCATGAGTTCGCCTAAGTCTTTCTTGGTGGGAGTTTTGCCCCGAATCGGATTGAAGGCGTTGGTGCAAGCGGAGATGCCTTCCTCATTTGGTATGTTTGTGTACAACGAGGACACGTCAAGAGTGGCCAGAATTGTGTCCGACGGGAGATTTTTGATCTTCCCAATTTTGCGGATGAAGTCTGTGGTGTCCTGAACGTAGGAGGGAAGGGTTGGAACCAGGGGTTGGATAAGCAGGTCAACAAACTTTGAAATTTTTTCCGTTGCAGTCCCGTTGCCGGAAATAATGGGTCTGCCCGGATTACCCGTTTTGTGAATTTTGGGCAGAAAATAGAAACGGCCTGGTTTAGGATCTACCTGGAGGAGATTCGGGCCGGTTTCAGAGTCAATTGAGCCGTTGCGAACCATCTTTTTGATGGCCGCCTCCACTTTTTTCGCAATTTCCGAAGTGGGGTCTGAGTCTAGACGTCTGTAGTGGTCGGGATTGCCAAGTAATCTGAGGGCTTCCTCCCTGTAAAATTGAGTCCCCATTGCAACAATCGCAGAGCCTTTGTCCGCCGGCTTGATAACAATATCATCACGATGCCGTAGACTTCGAATGGCCTGACGTTCACTCTTTGTGAGATTGTCGCGGAAATCTGGGGAAGGGGTGTGGTTTTTCACATCCTCTTCAATGGCCGAAATAAATGATTCCAGTTGCGGACAACGCCCCTTTGGTGGGTTCCAGGTGCTTTTTGGTTTAAATTGATACGATATATCGTTGTCCGGTGGAGAATTTAGGCCGTCTTCGTCAGCAAAATACTCCCGAAGGCGCAAGCGTCGGAAAAACGCTTTCATGTCCAGTGATAATTTCTGCGTGTCAGTCTGCCTTGGTTTGGGGCAGAAATTGAGTCCCTTCGAGAGAATTTTATATATATATATATATATATATTGAAAAGGTTGCAATAAGATCTTACAACATACCTTTTACAGAACTGTTTCGTAAGGGCCAATAATGTAGGTTCTCACTCCTCAGAAGCCTGAAGTAGAATGATGTCAATAACGCTAAATACGTATATGTTCGCTGCTTTTGAACGTGTCCGTTTTTAAGCACGTGTTGGTTCCGTGTTCGATGTGAACAGGCACGAACGGTGTACAGCGAGCCAAGATACATTACCTATTAGAATAATTACACAGTAGATGTTTGTTCCTGTGTCTACAAGAGCTTACCAGTTCGTTTCTTTTATTTAGAGTTGCTAAGGAAGGTTTGAGTATAATGAAGAACTTTTCTTCCAGACAGAGATTACAAGTTTTAGATGAAGTGGAGTATGCTCGAGCTTTGTTCATTAGTTTCCATTTTACGGAGTGTTCTATATTTGTATCCTTTAGTTTCCAGATGTATTCACTGAGTGCAGTTGCGTGTCTTTTGTCTTTGTGTTTAAAGCTAGACTTGTGGGCGGTGTATCTTGTTTTGAATGTGTTCTCTGTTAGACCAATGTATGTTTCTTCGTTGTTGTTGTCGTGGCATGTTACAGTTGCTTGGTACACAATGTTGTTCGTGAGGCAGTTGCCTTCCAATGGGCACTCACTTTGCTTTCTGCAATTGCAGTTGCTTCGCGTTGCTGGTTGTACTTCCTGTTTCGCCAGTATGTATTTGTTGTGCGCTGATATAATTTGATCTATGTTTGCCATGCAGCTGTAACTCAGTTTCACCGTGTTCCTGTTGAGTAAAGTATGTAGTGTGTGCCCAGGTGGGAAGCAGCTGTCCAAGAGGTTAAAGAATTTCTTGCCAATGTTGGTTGTGACACTGTCACTAAACGGGGGGTTGAAGCAGGTTATGTTCTTATTTCGTCTTCGTTTCGGGGCTCCCTTGGAATGACTGGTGCTAGGGGGTTGGGTCTCGTACTTTAGGTTGAACCCATAGCCACTTCTTTGTAATGCTTCCTGGTATACGGGTGATGACGCGGCGCGCAAGGAAGGTGAACTGTTGCTAAGGACTAACGGTTGCTAGCAAAGCTAAAACCACTGAGAACGCCCAAGTCTTTGTTAAGGCCCTATTTGTGCGTATTAAGGGATTTAATCCACTCAAGTAAGTGGGCGCCACGACTTTTCTCTCAGAGGAGTTCGTACTGTGCGCATAAATTCATCTCTGCGTGTTTGGCGGTTTGTGATACAGCTTCTGTTTGTTTCAGTTTTGCTACATTTGTTATAACGCAGTTGAAGGGCACAGGTGTGTCCGAAATATTCGTTTCAAATACAGACTATTGTGCTCTGAATACCGTCGTTTTTATCATTTTTTGGTTTTCTTATATATATATATATATATATATATATATATATATATATATATATATATATATATATATATATATATATACATATACATATACATATACATATATATATATAATTAAAAGTGAAAGTTAAAACTAGAATTGCAACTGCACATACAGTGATAAAAGGACACCGTGATTCGAGAAGCTTTCGGCTATTTTATTCAGCCTTCCTCGGCTCGAATGAAGCGAAATAAAATGCGTTCAAATAAAATTACTATCAGACCAGCAAAACGAACAAAGGCTAAAAGGAACCAACACAAACTTAGCCCTGTTAAGAATAAAGCTTAAAATCACTGGAGAATAAACAACAAAAAGTAAAGAGAGAAAAAAATGATAAGAAGCTTAAAACCAGCTGTAAAATTGCTGCACAGGAGCAGTGAGAATCCTCCAGAAAGGTTAAAAACTGATGGTAGATAAAAGGGGCCTGGAAGGAGTGTTAGGCAAGAACATTAAACATGGAAACAACCGGGAAAAATTGAATCTGGGCTTTACCGTAGGTAGCTGATTCCTTTAGATGAGTTAAATTCCTTTCTTTTATTGAGACCCAATGGAAATAAGGTATTCAATTGGGCAAGCCAATAACCCTCTCTTTTGGTGAGGACGGTATCAATATTAGACTTACTGTAAGTCTGTTCAATAATTATAAACTTAATGTCCGACAGCTGATGGGGAGAAGCATTATAATGGACTGCTAATTCACATCTACCCCGATTATTGAGAAGATCGGATTTGTGATTTCTAAACCTTACTTTCAATCCCGTAGAGGTAGACCCAACATATTGCAAATTACATTTAAAACAAGTTGCTGCATAAATTACGCAAGCACTTGTACAGAAAACAAAACTCTTAATAACGTAAGTTTTCTTAGTGACACAACTATGAAAGGTAGAGCTTTGCGTGAGAAAGTTGGTAAAAAGGTCACATTTCTTCCGTTCACATTTAAAACACCCCAGTTTGGAAATAGTGCCCCCTCCATTAGTACGATAAGGCGGTTGCGATTTCTTCAGATTGAGTTGTGTGGGAAAATGTTGGTCATAAGGGGCGAACTATGAAGAACGTGGATATATATAATAGAATGAGCATTCGGTAATGCTGGATTGAAATCGAGGACTAGAGGGTATTTTCGACTAGTGTTATTCTTTTTGACAGGATTAAGTAAGGCAGATCTTGGTAATATGCTCGCCTTGTAGAATTGGTCCTCTACCAGCTGGGGGTCATAGCCTCTAGCTATTAAATAATTCTTATATTCAATAAAACGATTGCGTAATAATTCAGGGGTGGAACAAATACGTTTCAGCTTCAATGCAATGCTGTACGGTATGTTCTACACCTGATGTTTAGGATGAGAGCTAGATGGTAATAAATAAAGATGACCGTCCGTAGGTTTAGAGAACACGTCCTTGGAAGTAATACCATTATTTAACATAACCAAAGCATCCAGAAATTCGAGCTTAGATTCTGAGAACCTAACTACAAAATTGATAGTGGGGTATAAAGAGTTAATAAATTTGGTAAATTCCTGCAAAGCGTCAAGATCGTGGGGCCACAGCTCAAAAATGTCGTCCCTAAAACGTCACCAGTTTTGTGGCTTAAATGGGCCCTCTGTAGTAGCTACTTTGTCTATGTAATTCATGGCTATGTCGGCAAGTCGGCATAACTGCATGCATTCATGGGTCCCATAGCGGTGCCATGGATTTGTAAAAAATTATTACCTTTGAAACTAGAGTTATTGTATTTTAAACAAATTTCAACTGCTTCAACAATACAGTCGTTGCAGGGTAAGTCAGATGTCCTATTGGTCAATGCTTCCTTTACGGCTTTTAACCCTAACATATTGTCTATGTTGGGAAACATAGCAGTAACGTCCCAAGAAACCAGTAAAGTGGAAGGAGGTAGAGGGGTACGACTAAACTTCTGAAGTTTATTAAGAAAATCATTAGTATCTCTAATGTAAGAGGGGCTCTTTTGGGCAATCGGCTTGAGAAAAATCTCTGTAAAAGCAGAGAGATTTTCAATAGCCGTGTTACAACCCGAAGTAATAAGCCTAATGGGGTTCCCTTCCTTGTGGGGTTTTACAGTGCCAAATGCTTTGCCTGGTTTGGCATCCCTATTAACTACCCATTCAGCTATCTTATCATCAATTTGACCTTTGCTTACCCACTTGGAAGCCCAGTTTGCAACCACCGTTAGGATATCCTGGGTAGGATCCTCGTCAATCTGAGAATAGTGTAGCGGATTAGAAAGCTGGGTTAAAATTTTCCTGTCATATTCGGAATTATCCAACAACACAAATTTATCTCCTTTATCCTGTGTGGAAATACATAACGAATCAGAATTCTTAAGATGGTAAAGGGCTTTACCCTCATCCTTAGTAAAATTGTCCCTAGTGCGACGAACATTCTTGGGATCCAAAATGTCCCTGGAAATTGCAGAAATAAAGTTTCGACAGCTGGATCTCTTGATTTGGGAGGTTGCCACTTAGAATGAACTCCTAATTGATGGTGTAAGTTGGAAAATCGATCATCATTAGTGGAGGTTTCAGAACCGTCAAAATAAACTGCGAGACGAAGTCTTCTGCTAAAGTTATATATGTCTTCCCTTACTTTCAACCAGTTGATGTCACGAGGAGTTGGGCAAAACGAAGGGCCCCTGGATAATAGATAGGTAGCTGCTGTACTACATCCAGTATTACACAGATTGACCGGGCATGTTGCGGCAAACTGTGTAATACGACGACACCCCTGGTACCTTCCCCTGTAAACGTCCGAGGTGTAATACATGCCCAGTTGTTGGCAAACACGACCTCGTCAACATTTCAGGCCCCAACGGCAAACGCTTCATTGTCAAACAAAGATTCTCCTGCATTTCCTCTAATGTAGTCTATATTTTAGCTTGTGGGAGATGTAACTCGTTGTATGTGGGAGAGACCAAGCGCCGCCTCGCGGATCGAGTCACCGAGCACCTTAGGTCCATCAAACAGAATCTCCATGGATACCCGGTGGCTGCACATTTCAATCCCCCTTCACCTTGTTCAATACAGCATTTAACCGTTACGGCAGCTGTAATGTGCCGAGGCTCCGATCGTGACCGCCTTAGTGCTGAAAACCGACTGATCATGAGGCTAGGTACTCTCGCTCCACACGGGCTTAACGTTAGAATTGACCTTTTGTAATATTCACCCCCTTTTTGTAATATTCACCCCCGTTTTTACTCCTTTTACACTTACCCGTTCGTGCTCGTTTTTTCTGTGTAGGCCTTATATATAATTTTTTTTTTTCCGGAGCTAGTTTTTGTCTCCTGTTTTCCCTTTTTTAAGACCATGTTCGATTTTTACGTGCATTTTTTCATCCAGGACGCTCTTTTTCTTTTTTTGATTTGTGTTTCATCCTTCGCACTCATGTTTTCTGACAGTCACTTTCGTCCGGTTCTGTTTTTACAGCGATCGCTTCGGATTTGATGTTTGTCGTGTCCAATTGTTACTGTTGGTTGTTCAGTTTGGTTTTTGCCACCTGATGAAGGGTTTATACCCGAAACGTCGTGGAGTTTTCCGCAAACTTTTAAGCACTTTTTACTACCTCTTTTCGACCTGCACATTTCCACAGTGCTCCGCAGCATTTCGACCTTATATATATATATATATATATATATATATATATATATATATAAGCTCTGGATTCTACCTTAGGTCGTCACCGTCTAAATGCGACCTTAGGTCAACAGACACAAATTTTCATATAGCTCTACATAGGATCGCTGGAAAATTCAGGAAAAAATATCATGATAAACAAAGATATTATAAACATAGATACCAAACTCCTATCCCTACACTGTGAGACGCGCTGATCGACTCCTCACGGAGGCTCAATCGGAGGGGCGGAAGTGTTCATTTGACATGCGCACAGTTCTATTCGGTTACCTGCGTGCACAATGAAGCACGCGTAACAGAAAATTCCATTGTGAGGAGATGTCAGCGTGCGTGCATTTTCAAAGCGAGTTCTGTACACGCACAATGCATTTCTCCGTGTGAAGTCCGGAATAATTGACGCGTGCATGAGAAAATCTGTCCGCTTGAAGAACGGCGGAACGAACTGGCCGATCAGGGAACGAACTGGCCGATTTTTTGACGTCATTTAACCACAAGAGTTGTTTGCTTAGTCGGCGCAAATAATTACCCTGCACGAAAAACAAGAACTGCATGATGAGACGTTCCCTCTTACTTTTTGTAACATCTTTCATTTCTGCCTGATTAACTCTTATCGCTTCAGGGAGGAAAAGAAGCCCTCCACATGCAGACTTGATAAAGCCAAGTTTCATATCTATTTTATTGATTGACAGTAAAAGATGTGTTTCAATACACAAAAAGTTACGTAACATGTGGGGTTAGCTAACAGTTCAGTCAGCATGTGTTAATTGCTTTTCACGCAGTGTGAACACAATGAAAGCATAGCTCATTTGAGGTTACAGATCATGTAACAAACTCAGGTATCAGTTACACCCCATACCGCCTTTATGTACTGGGGTGTTTATGTTCCTTTTTCAAGAGGCGACGTCACAATTGTGACCATTGTTCTGTTACAGTTTTGGTCCTAAAAATTTTCTATAATTCCACCATTCCTGGACCGATTTTCCTAGTTTAAAATTCGTTTTAATGTCAACTTATCCATGAAGTTCAGTTTTAGCGAATAATTCTCTATAACTCCGAAAATTACGTCATTATGCTTAGAGCTACCTTTTGTCCACAGCAAGTGATTTAACCGCAAAAATGTGACATCTGGGCTCTATTTCATAAAGACTACTTAGATTATCGTTCCTAAGTACAAGATAGGAATATTCCTAAGTTTTATGAAATAGAGCCCTGGAGATATAATCCCTACAGCAGGCGAGAGCAATTTTGTCTTTCCTTCAAGGGGACGAAAACTGTAATGTACTTCCGCGTGCTTGGAAACAGAACGCAGTAGTTGATTTATGTGTTGCAAGCGCGTAAGAATGTAAACGCGTGCATAGATGTGCGCTTGTGAAGATTCCATAGAAACTGACCAATCAGCAAGCCAATGAACTTCAAGCCAGTCGTTATGCGTTAGTGTTCAAATGTTCTTAAGTAGAAAGCCGGTGAAGAAGCCTAAAACTGTTTCATGAAAGTGAAATTTACTAAAGAACGCTGTTTGCAAGAATTTCAATGTTTTAAAATCACAGGTATTCCTACTACCGGAAGATATCAATTAAATGTTAGCTTTCAAAACGACTGGTCAGTGATCAGCACTTCCGCCCCTCCGATTTGGCCTCCATGAGGAGTCACCGCACCATTTTAAGGTTGGTATCTATTTTTATAATATCTTTGATGATAAACTTAAACAGCGCCAGCAACAATATATAAAGTATACTCAATATGTATGATGTATGTACAAGTTTTAATTAAATATTTAATTTATTATAAGTCATTGCGCAACAATTTCGTGTCTCCTTAAGGTACACTTTTAGAGCACGCTGATATAACAGAGCATATTACACTTTCAAATGTATTATGTTATAAGTACAAACCCCATATAAAGACACTATATAGAGGGCGCCGGAAAGGCATTATATATGGTGTTACTTTACTAAAAAACATACACAGTAAGGGATGCAATAGGCCCTCAGACAATAGGTCTTCACGAAAATGAGGACCCACATCAACAAAGAAAAACTAAAAAGATGGTACATTCTGCAACAATATATATGCTTTGTTAAACCAAAAGCAAACAGTAAACAATTACAGAATATGTACACACTGAACGTTTCGAACCTCCCAGGTTCCTTGTCAACAGTCTAATAAGAAGACAGACAGACAATGTTGCGAAGGGAAAGTGCTGGCGGACCTGATAAACGCCACGCTTGTTGGACATGAATGACAGGTCACGGTTAAGTCCGTGGACGTGACTCTTACACCTAAAGATTAGCCTTAATTTTTGTTTTTCGAGCCTCGGTTGTACAAAGCCACTTATCAAAATAGCAAATTTTAAGCCGTGGACGCTGTGGAGGGTTTTGGTAAAGTATGGTTCTGCAACAGGGAGCCCCTTTTTTTTTTTTTTTTTTTTTTTGCTGATGCTGGCTTTGTGGTTGTTGAATCTTTAGTCTAAATTTGGAGGAGGTGTTGTCTATGTAAGAAATCATGGGACACTTTTCACACCAAAGGAAGAAAATAACGTTAGAGGAATTGCAAGAGTACGTGCCCGGTGATAATTGGATTCCTTTGGGGTAGATGGAAATGGTACTCTCAGTTATCATATGGTTGCATACTTGACAACGTTTACTACCGCAAGGAGAATTACCTCTGGGACGAGTAGCCAAGGGAGATTCAAGCCTGGTGTGCCACCGTACATATGACGGTGGGTAACTACGATACACTTAACGCAACATGGAGTTCGATAGCCAGTTTGATGATTTATGAATAGATGAAGAGCTCAATATGTAGTCTCTTATCGTGTTTAAGTAGCCATAGTTGGTTGAAGAACAACAGAAGCAGCAAACAGGAATATAACGGAAGGAAACAAGAGATACGATTCCCGAAAGCACTCTATCAGGGGAAACTTGACTCCGCTGGGGATTATAAGAAGATTTGCATATAATTGTTGTCATGCTGCAAATTCAGCCAAGGATCAAGTTGACTCGTTATGGACTATAGAACAATTATCAGGCAAGGAGCAATTCGGGAGATAATCACTTTCGGGGAAAATCAATTTTCACCCAATTGGGAGAATATTTTGCAATTCAAACATCTGTAGATAGGGGAATAAAAAAGTTTTGTCATCGTTGGTTGTTCACGGCACTGATTTTTAGATATCGAGTAATTTCGCTACTTTCTTTGTCCTAAGCTTAATTTATCGTAGACTCGACACAGCCGCAAGTTTAATGCAATATTTTCCGAATGAAGTTGTACAAGTGGATTGTGCCAGTATATGTGTTTCAAAATGCGTTGTTGAAGGTCCCTTGTAGTTTCGCCCTTTGCGTCTTAACTATGATGTCACATTTAAGTACATGCAAATTTGTTAAACAAATTGAAGACTGTGAAGAGGTAGGCAATGCGCATAAATATTCATACCGTTCAGAAAGTCAGATTTTCCGCCGATATAGGGACCGGAAGTGGTTATCTCCCGAACTGTCGAGGGGCAGTTGTTTTAAGACCCTAAGCGGTCACGAAGGTGGGATCGAAAAGCCGTTGGCTTGTGAATAACTTCGCGTCAGGTAGCAACCAACTCAACCATTTGGATAAAAATGTCAGATGGTCTGTCAGGGAAATCGCAAAGGCAGCTCCACTTCAAATAATCCTACACATACCGTCTGCCGCCATACTCCAAAATTCGGCCCATCGTGATAGCTCAAACACATTATGGTGGCCTGGCCACAACCCATTTGAAGAAATGGATGATTTCACCGGATGCAGATTCTTTACTGAATTTTGGCCGGCTGTACTATGATACTAATGCGTTTGTTTTTTCTCACCTAATAAATATCACGTACGTACGCTGTAGGTTATTATTACCACACACGTGGTGACACGTGTGTACGTTGAAAATATGTATTTTTTACCATGTCCTATCTCGGGCTTCGCCGTTGCTAAACCTTCAATTGAATTTTGATGGTGTTTGAACATAATTAGTATAAGAATCTCTTCTCTAACACATAGCCCATATAGGTCACCTGACAAACGGTATAAGACACACAAAAAAAAATGCAAAGAAAATGAAAGTGCCCGTGTTGGGTAAAGCTAATCTACTCTAGGCTACTCTTTAACAAACCTGGACAGTTTCTTAACAAACAAATTATCACATAGATGATGTGCCTAACATAGTTTCGAGTGTTTGACACCGTGACCCCTCCTAACTTAAGAAGGGAAATCGCAGTAACTCCAGATTGAATCCGGTGTGAAGTAGACTATCCTGTTTCCATGAAAGCTCCTTAAGAAACATGCGCGACACTATTTTGCCTTAATTATTGTGAATTTATTAAGAACAGGCTAACTGCTCAGTTTACGTTGAATGAGGCAACATCATTAAGTCTTGAAATATCACAAAAGATACTTCAGGTGCCTGAGAAGGAATGAGAAGAAAATTGTGAAATTTAGCAAATGTTTCGAAACTAGGTCGGGGAAACTGGGTTTGCCCTTTACTTTACTAATCTATTTGACATCCAGGATTACCAAAGTTTGTACAGTATGTTTTGATACAGTTGTTAAAAATAATATTTTGTTGCATAATTTTGTGTTTTTATTAACATGATATACTTGAGTTGAATTTAATTTCATTCCAGACTGGCAAACTTGCTCTGCATCCTTTGACTGTAGTGAAAGGGCCGTCCAAGGCTACATGGCAAGGTATGCAACATCAAGCCTCATCGGACACAAACCAACCTGTCAGGACTTTGCTCGCATTCACAATGGTGGACCAAACGGGTACAAAAATCCTGCAACGGTTGGCTACTGGAAAAAAGTAAAGGAGTGTCTAGGTATATCTAGAGATAGGGCGGAGGATGTTGAAACCCCCCGCAACAAGACCAACGTTCTGTAAACGGTGTTAGATTAACATCCAAAAAGGTGGAACTTAAAACAGCGTAAAATTGTGAGCGAAGAATTGCGCTTTTAATTACTTGCTCATGAACTCCGTACTATCTTTGTGCAAAAGTCGCACAACATATTCGAAGTATATTCGGTACAGCCTACGAATACAGATATGCCACGGTTTAGAAGGCCTATGTATATCAATAATTTAACCACAAACTTATTCATGTTTAAAAGATTTAAATTTTACTTATTTACAAATCCACTATGGGCTCAGCTGATTTCAGAGCTTCGATACCACTCGGAAGCAGACCTTTGTCGTTGGCGCTCTCTCAGAAATCATAACAGCCCCTTGGATACGTTGTTGTATAAGCAATTTCGGTTATGCGTCTGCCCATGATATTTTTTAGGCATAGCGTGGGATATACAAACCGGAGCTCAGCACATAGTGTCCAGTTCCCTTGTTTTTGTACAGGACGTGCATACAATGCTCGTATCTTAGTGTTTCAATCAACTCGAACGAAAAAAGGGTTCCTGCCCCTACTTTTGGCAGATTAAAATGCAAATTTTTTACAGCTAGAAGGAAATTTAGCTGCAGTCCACTGCACAAAAACCACGCTTATGAAGAATGATTTCTCCTTTTTGTAGTTAACTTTAGGAATGATCAGCAAATTTTCATAACTCAAATTTTGGAACACATGGTGTAGGTGCGGGATTGGTTTTAAGTGAACTCTGCCGGGTCTGGTTTGACCGACGATTTGTAGTATGCACTTGTGTATAGCGCCTAAAACGAATTACCGACGGAACTCCCCTTATATTTTGTAACACTTACAGAGATATTCGTTCGAATACTGTATATAAGTGATGAGCCTATATATTTGTAGCTTATAAAATTTAAAGGGCCGTCCTCTCTCACCCCAAACTACACTTTTTAGGGGGTAAGAGAAACTTCAATTGGCTCAGCTTTCTGACTGACTGTTATAATTCAAACGGTGCAGAGTACCAAGGCTTGTAAACAGCATGTACTGTACTGAGAGTGTTTTGATTATACACACTGAGCTTTTCTATACTCACCATGAAACAATGAACTGAGATTGTGTCTGGATGAGGATGAATTTCAGACGATGTAGGAAGAGGCTTAAATGAGAAGGTTGGGAGAATTGGTACCGATACTGACTGGGATGAGAAGATTGGGACCTTTAACAATAGCCTGCTTACCGTGAGCAGACTACGTTTTCTTCTTGAAGTGCTCCCCCTTTGCAAGTATCCAAATGACGAAAAAATCTATAAGGTTGTTAATTTTTAGGCACCACTTTGTTGTACACAGCTTCTAAACCTCACTTCTCACTCACTGTTTTGACTCGGGGGTTTCTTTCGTAACTTCGTTTGGGTGATGTGACTCGTGATTGATTACTCGTCTGGAAAATTAGAAAAGTAAACTAGTTTTTGTCTAGTTGTCGGGTAAATAGCAACAACGATTTTTTATCACACACGTATTTGAAAATTATGACAAAGGTACTGAAGAATTTCCACCCGTATATAAATAATTACTCTTATGCCTGTAGTTATCAAATTATTTTAGGATGTGTAGAAAGGTTTGCAGTAGACTGAGAAGTCTAGAAGTCAGTGGCTGACAAAGTGAGGGCGGTACGGTGATTTCCCTCTGAAAGCAGTTTGACAAAACAGGGAGGCGTTCCTAATAATTCCCTGGACAAAAGCAAAAAAAAAAAAAAACTGCTAAAGAGGTTTCCATAGATTGATACCGATGTAGAAAGAAAGGTTCATGGCTTTAGCGAGAGAGCAGTTCGAGCAGAGAGTTGCTAGAGTCTCTAGCAACTCCCTGGTTCGAGTGTCGTTTGGACTCCATGAATCCTAGATTGTCTCATAAGTAGAGTACATTTATGCAATAATTTCACTAGTGTTACCTATTTGACTCCCTGAGCTCATCGGCCTAGCTAAGGGCCTTTCAAAGAGTACGGATGAATGTTTTACAATGTATAACAAATACACATAAATTAAAGAAATGCTTCCAGTTCTGTACAAATTGCATTCAAAGCGCAGGAGTACTAGGCTAGTGATAGTACGTATTGTAACTGGTCTTCGTGTGTTATACATTATGTTTACAAACTTTTAGAGAGTATTGCTAAAAATAATATAATACTAATATTTATTCTAATATGCATCAAAAATTGAACAAGTGACCGAAGGATTATTATTTTTGTCTCTTAGAAAGGGCATCAGTGTGGCTTAAGTAACTCAAGAAACTGTTTTATTATAAAATCTCTCCCGCACGGAGAAGTTGGTGGAAAGGATGGCCCACAAAAATGGACTTGACGTCTGTTGTCCTTAGTGGTTCTCTTTGGAGTAACTAACGAAGATTAATGAATTAGCCACTAATTGTTACTCACATCTCATATAAAATCTTATAAAATCAAATCAGTGCGACTTTTGAAGCAATGTAGCCTCAACATGCACTCATGGACTACATGATTTGTCTTTGATTAGGATATATCAGTAATGAAGTTTAGTAATAAAAATGCAACAGCGGGGTTGTAGGGTGCTCGCCAGGAGGTCGTGAAATACCTCTACACTAGAGGTTTCCAAATCGTAAACACCACGTGCTAAGGATGGTGCCGCTCTTAGGCATTTTTTTTTTTTTTTTTTTTGGCCTATCTTTCTCGGTATTCTGCTCAGGCCGTGGTCATGCTTGAACTTCACGGCGACGATAGAAAAAGGGGTTTAGTGCAGTATAAAGGCCAAAGAACTCCGAGTTGTTCATTACTCCGGGTTGAACCTACTGTCATTGTGATTGGTGTTCAGCATAAACATTGGAGTAGGGAACACAAGCCAGTGAGCCACAACTGAAAAAGGGGCCGTGGTCTGGTCGACTTGAACCAATTGGCTGGAACTTCTTGGCCGCAAAACTCTATCTAACTAACTAACTAACAACGAGCCACGTGCAACACAATGTCAGTGTATAAAGAACAAGTACCCTAACGGATGCATCATCCAATTCTTTCCTTGTCCCCGTCGGCTGGGGTTTGTAGACAATGTCCCGACTGTCGTAAGAGGTGACTAAAAAGAATCACTTGCACCGTATACTTGCAGGGTATTTGAAACCATGCAAACTTACACTTGGACCAAATTTGAAACCGTATTAAACTTTACTTTAAACTTTGGCGGTAAAAATAACGGACAGCAACAAACACTCATTTTTAGCACGGCCGGTCATTCAAATTCCAATGGCTTCGTTAAATGTCACAAAATTGCCAAGTGCTGTAATCAAGTATTACGATTTACGTTCCAGTCAGGTAGGTGCTATGCACATCCCTGTTCCAAGCAGCCCGAATCTCTCAAGTGTGCATACATGGGTTTATCTTATACTGCTTTAAAAGATGGTTTAACTCATTTTAATAAAGAACAGATTTGATGTGATTTGTTCTGCACATGAGTCAATCGTTCACTATAAGACTAGTCATCCCAATCGATTATAAAAACTAATGCGTAATTTCTGGCCTAGCAAACAAGCCTCTAAAATGTTGTTTTTACGACTTTTGCTCAATTTGTTTTATGGTAAATGGATTTATGAACGTGCAATTTCAATCACTATTGCGTTATTATTTTCACTTTCCTATACATGTGGCTATGGCAACAAGTGAAAACTATTTTAACAATGACAATATAGTTATAAATTCCAGGTATTTTAGATTCCGTCTTATTAATTATGGACCTACAGTACCAATATTGACACACATTTTCTTGTAGCTTGTCTGATTTGGTTGTGATTGTCAACGTGTCTGTGGGTTAGAGTGATGCTTAGTGCTCTCTCTTATGAAACGCTGTTTTAACAATTATTAAGAAATTTCAGATATCTTTGATTAATTAAAGATATCTTGAAATAGTTGCAGATATCTTAAAATCATTTAAGACATCTCGAAATAACGAAAACTTCAGATATCTAAAATTCTAATTCAAATATCTCTTATTCAATTTAAGATATCTTGAATTCTCTGAGTATCTCTAATTCGATTAAAGGTATCTCGAATTAAATTTTACATATCTATAATTCTATGTTATATACCTCGAATTCAATATAAGATATCTCTCATTCTGTTTCATATAACTCGAATTCAGTTTTAGGTATCTATAATTATATTTTAGATATCTGGAATTCAGTTAGAGGTATCTTTAATTCAATTCTAGATGTCTCTAATTCTATTAAAGATATCTACAATTCAATTTTAGAAATCTCCTAATCTTGCCAGATATCTACAATTGAATTTTAGATACCTCTAATTCTATCCAAGATATCTCGAACTGAATTTCAGATATCTCTAATTCTATTTCAGATGTTTGGAATTATTATGAAGATATCGGTAGCTCTATTTTAGATATCACTTTTTCTGTTTCAGACTTCTCGAATTCAATTTTAGATATCTCGAATTCAGTTTTAGATATCTCGAATTAAATTAAGGATATCTCAAATTCAATTTCAGATACATCAAAAAGTGCATAATTTTCGATATCTGGAAGTAATTTGAGATATCTGAAATTCCTGAAATTTTGAAACGGCGTTTCATACTCCAAAGCTAAAGGTTGAAAATTAAACTGGGCTAGGGAAAAGGAGAAAAAGTAAAAATTAAGACTGCTGGACACAAAAGATAAAACTGGACAACAAAATCTCATTCAAAGTGCAACATTGTGCAGGAGAATGGTGGAGATTCTGATATGGAAAATTAATAAATTTAGACAACGACGAGAGGAACGCCAAAGTGGACAGAAACGGGTAAGTACTGAACAAAGGTTTTAAAGGTTCAAAATGGCCAGATCATGTTTTTCCAACTAAAAGGAGGCGCCACTGTCAAGCCAGTTTCGCGTGGGCAGTACGGATACCTTATAAATATATATCAACTTAACTTTGAAGAACAACGTGCCAGTAGTTCAGAAACGGATTCCTGTTCCCACGTTTCTCGCTTTGATTTTTTAGGTGAATTATCGCGTCACTTTCTCATATTTTCTTTCATAAGTTTTCTTTTCCGTTCTCCACGACAAAAATTTGCATACTGGGCTACATCCAGGAAGGACAGTTTGGCTGCTTGGTGTCCATATGGTATCTAAGGGGATTCGAGGGGATGGGTTTTCTCCTCCCCAATTTAAAGCATCTTGCATTTTGCAAAGAATCTGAATGGAAAATGGTGTTATATTTGGCTCATTTTGAAACATACTTTCGTTTAGCTTCGTTTCATCATGGAAGTTCTCCGAGATAGTACTTCCAAAGTATTACATAAGAAGTATTTTTTAAAAGTACTGGGAGCCCCCTCCCGTGGGGAAAATACCTGATTATGCAACTGTTCTCAAGCCCCTCTAGCCTTCAGCTTTGGTGCACTTCCTTTCGCTTACTTATTTAAAATACTTCTTTTGCAATTAAAATCATACTCTTCATTTGTGCATGTTAAAGGGGAAGTCTGTGCAGAAATTTAATTTTCGTATGTGAAAGAGGAACCAAATCTACACAGTGGGGTGAATAAAACTTGCATTCAAATCGGACTTTTATTTCTACAGTCCTATAATAGTTTGAACGATAGTTTGAAGAGAAATAAGGCGGAAGAAAATTGCAGGCAAGATTTAGCTGTTGCTTCAAAATAAGTTCTGGGTCGAGGCGGTTGCTATCGCCTTTTGAAAGAAGGGTTTAAAGGTAAAGAGCAGTTCCCCACCTTGTTATGAAGAAAAAGCTAAATAACACAATTTTCGTCTTTTTTCTCTTCAAAGTATCTTTCATAACATTTTATGACTTTACTATTGCATATTCAAGGTACACCAACAGATATTTCTAGTAAATTTCACATTTGAAGAGAAAAAATGTTGTCACATGACTCCCAACAGCCAATCATGAAACTGGACAGTCTACTACACTTCTTCAAGTTGGGATGACTGCTCTTGCCCTTTAAGGTCATATCAAGTTTGACATGTTAGAGGGGTACTAATTCTCAGCATTTTGGTGAAATTTGCATTGAAATCCGATGTGTTGTCACATTTTCAACAAAGAGTGAACTTGAAGCACGCACATGTCATCATAGCCTTACATTAGTGGGCAGTCTTTTGTTTTTTCCTTTAACTTTACAATCAATTTTCTCCTCACCAATCCCATATTATCAAAATGTGATGGTATAAGTGGCATGAGAACTTTGCAAACTTTGCATTCCCTACATGTGAGCCACAACCGGAAAAAGGCCTTGGCCGGCTCGATTTGAACCAATAGGTTGCAAACTGGGCCGTAAAACTCTATCTAACTAACTACATGAGGGTTCTATTCCTTTTAACTGTAAAGTCAACAAGACAATCTGAAAATAACCAAAGGGAAACAAAGCAAGTTCTTTTGTCAATGTGAAGAAGTGATACCATCTCTGCTGCCCTGAAGCCCATTTTGGAACACATAATTTTATTTAATGATATATTAAGAAATACATGTCCGATTTGAATGGAAATTTCACCACACAGTGTAGATTTGGTATCTGTTTCACATATAAAAATTAAAATTTGCTGAAACTTCCCCTTTAAGACTGGAGTAATAAAATAACACTAGGGAGGTGTTACAAGTGACACCTAACTGGTGTAAAAACTTGTTGCAATCGAGGTTGTAATACAGCTATCTTGACTGCGTTGCAGGCTGTACTGTATAAATCACATCCGTTGTTTTGGAAACTGGAAGCTGAGAAAACAAATTCCACTCCGCTGGGTAGAGTATATCGTATATGTTTTAAAGCTCTTGAAAGCGGAACTTCTTTGTCCTCATATTACGTGTTTATTTTGTTTGAAGCTATCCTTCAATAAGGAAGTACATATGAAAGTATAAAAGCAACGCTACGGGCTTAATTGTTTAGTTTCATTTTAGTAGTAAGCAGCTGTAGGTTACTCGTCTCTTGAATCCAGTTTATTTGGATGAACAGACACTAACAGAAAAAAGAAACCATTATGTATTTCAAAAGCCGCGGCGGTTTGACAGTGTTTACAATTCTATACTTGACAATGAGTTCAACATTAGGTAAGACACGATTGTTTTATGTCTATATGTCATTAGGCATTATGTTAAATTTCAGAAACGATCACAGTAACAATGGAATCATAGCAAGCTTCCGTAGGCTATGCCCTTTTGGTATGTCTGCAGGGTTGGAAATTAGTGTTGAAATTCTCCCTTAAGTCCCTATCCATAGACTATAAAGGTAGGCTACTTTTCTTCCATTACCAAATATCATGTAGACTCATTCAAGTATATCCAAACATTTACCGGTATTACTCTTAACTTCTTCCCTAGAGTATACCCAGCATATTTCGAAAATGTTTCCAATATTGTATAGGGAAACTACATCCCCCCAAAGTTGAATTAGCGTATATCCCCTAATAAAGTAGCCTAGTAGTTTCTGAGAGGTGCGGTATTTTAATATGCCACTAGCAAAAAGCACTGACTTAACTTGTCGAATACAGAGTAAGATTTTACAGGAAATATCCACTGGAATTATGTCAATATCTTTTACGGTTCTCAAGATTCATCTTTTCAAAATGTCACTGTTTCTAGAGCAACTTGTTGCCTTTGCAGAAAATAATGCCGGATGTGGAGGTGTTGCACAGGGTTGGTATTTCTTTTGTTGACCTGATATTAATTGTCTCTTATTTACTTATCAGATAGTTTAGGAAGTGGTAGGTATATACTGATGATTTTCAAGGACACAGTTTTTACTTCCTAAAAACTATGGGGACAAACTAATGTTAAAATTGGCCTTGAAACGATCGATTTGTATGCTAATGGATTTTGATGGAAACTGCGGCAAGTTTCTGGGTTTTCATAGTATTACACTTAATACCCACTTTTGTCATTTTCGCACTGCCACTATAAACACCTTCAATCATGAAACGACATTTTGGGGAAAAAAATTACTTATTTGTCAAAATGGCTTTGTTTGAAACATCGTCGGAGATCGGACGTCAAGAATTTGATTTTTGGGGCGTTTCAGTTGACAGTTGTTACTCATAGCCTACCTTTGAACGCAAAGTACAAAAAATTCAAGACAATGTATGTCAAGCACAAAGAACACGAGGACAGTTGAAAAATGTGATAATTTTAGATTATTTCTCAGATTTATTATGTATTTCTTTCTTTCGTCGCATTTTATTGTCCATCTCTGGAGTCGTCCCTTGTATATAATTTAGGCCGTTTACATTACGTTCAGCCTCTTCAAGAACCGTCGGCGACACGAATCGCTGGCCAAAGACCTGTCGGAAATCGCAAATAAAAAAAATAGTAGGAGATTTGCAAGATTTTGCTTTTATTTATTCGATGTGGTATTTATTTGTTTATTTTATATTATTTATTTTTTATTACTTATTTATTTATTTTTTGGAAGCAGTTTTTGGTGACTGCCTATTGCCTTTATAATATGGTGGATGAGTAACTTTTCCGTCCTTAGGGTAATGACCTTTGAAAAAAAAAATGAAACGTTTATTTCTCTGAAGAGATCGGCTGTCTGGGAATTACAAGGTGTATACTTAGCAGGATTTAACTAAATTCAAACATTAATAACCTGTTTCTTATCAAGCTGAATATGTTTGTTTTGTTTTAGCGTCGAGTCCAGTGCCCGCTGATTGCTTGCACTGCATATGTATGGTGGAGTCGCGCTGCAAAATGCCCCACCCAGTGTGCCGTATGGATGTTGGGTCCTTGTCCTGTGGCCCATACCAAATAAAAGAAGCTTACTGGCAAGATGCTCGTCTGAAAGGAGGTAGTCTCGACAACGGTACGTATACTTCATCTGCAGATTTTTTTTTCCAAACGACGAATATTATTTATTTTTTGTAGTCCAGGCGACGCAGTCAACCGTGCACCGGTAAGCGTGGTAAGGGAAACGAAAACGTTTACTCATGTCAGAGGTCTCCCAAGAATGCTGGGCCATGTTCAGTCACATGGAGTGACAGATAAATGTGATTGGATTCCTTTATTATCTTGCCCGGTTCCCCGTTCACTCGTGCCATTAGTGTCTGAATTTTGGCCAAACGAGGAGAAGGGCAGCTGAAGTTCTTTAAGAGGCACCTTTTTGATATAGCTGTATATAGGCGTATTTTCAGGTAAATTTGCATCCCTGTTAAGGATGAGTGATAAAAAGTTCTTTGGACCAGCCGAATGGGAGGTTGAGTACTCGTGACCAACTCATAAGTAGCGTGCTCTATGAGGTCGAGGGGGATATATTCCCACCGCGATCCCTGGAAGTAAAGTCGGAGGAAATCAGCTAATCGGGAAAAATCACTCGGAAGTAGTCTGACCGAATCTGACCGAACAGCGCTGCGAGGCGCAAGTCCCCTATTGGCAGTCATGTATGCTTAAATATTCTTCCAGATTGCAAAAATTTCACCATTTTGGATCTAGCCCCTACCAAAAAGCAAACCTTTTCCAAAGAACCCCTCACTCAGGACACTGAAAAAAAAACAATCTGACATTCCCGTTGAAATTTCTTTAACATATTTTTTCTCATGTTATTGGTAACCAACAAACAGAAGTTCCTGGCGTACCCAGTACACAGTCTACGGGTGATGTTGGTCATTATGGAGGCAGCACTTCCTGATGCCACCCTCCTGTAAACACATACCCTTGTCAGAATGGAAAATTCCCCCATTTTCCATCCCACAACTTCTGTGCACGCCACTTAAAGGACTATTCCTCTCACCCCAAACTACAGTTTTTGCACGGGAATACCAACATTCTCAATTGGCTCAGCTCTTTGATTGACAGCTGATTCAAACAATGCAGATTACCAAAGGTTACATTACACAGCATGAACTGTACTGAGAGTGTTTTGATTGTACACATTGAGCTTTTTATACTCACCCTGAAGCAAAAAACCTGGATTTTGTCTGGATGAGGAGGAATTTCAGACAATTGTGGGAGGGGCTTATGTAAGAAGGTTAGGAGAATTGGTACTGCTTGGGCAGTTGGGATGAGAGAATTGGGCTTTTAAAAATCTGAAGTTCCGAAAGTACGCACCTGTGAAACACATTGGTGCTAGCGGAAAGCTGGCTTCCAGTTCCCTGGTGCCAGTCAGTATAAACCAATTCGTCACTTACGGGTTCCTATTTGAGAGAAGATTTTTTTGCTTGAATCTTCTTTTTCAAGCTAGGTTAATTTATATGTGGCCTTTTAAGTTTGTTCAAGCTATGAAACAGGTTCCTTGTAAACAAATCAGATTGACCGTTTATGAGGAACACTGAAACAATGAGAACAAATGCCATCATTGGCAGATCAGATCCTAGTTCCTCCTTCATTTCCTCCTTAGGAGGAAATTTTTCTTTGTAGTTAACAAGATAAATAGTAATCGAAAAATGTAAGAATTGCTTAACTTTATGAAACTGAGTTTATCACTCCCAAACCAATTTATTGCCAGGTCGTTGTATTTCGGTACACCCCGGCTGTCCCAAGAGACGATTTGGACGTGTATAAACCGTAGTTGATACCTTGTGTAAACTTACCGCTTTTATCTGAGTGACACTACTTAACATGAGAGCTCAGTATTGTTTGGATAAAAGGGCCCTGATACAACACATTCGTGTTGGTGTGTCGTCAGATCTCATCTAGCAGCCTAACAGTCTAGTAGCAGAGTGGTCTCTTCCAGCTGCTGTGACGTAAGGTTGGTCACGTATTGTCCTTTAGTGAACGTAATAGCAAAGTTTCAGTGGTTTCGCCGAACGGCCCTTTGCCAGGGGTCTAGAGGACTTTAGCAAAAGTATAACTATCACGCATAAATGGAATTATTATCACTTTTGTGCGCAATAATAAAACATGTGTAGGTAATAACATAATTTTACCACGGTCATATCTAGAGTTGCTAATTAAACTATGACCTTCAATCGAAACAATGCTATAATCATGTTTTAGTTTTTTAAATGTTCGACGAAAATAATACAGTAAGAACGACAAGTTGTCTTACACTCCGAAGACTTTAAAAAATGGAATCTACTGCCATTGTGCTTGGTGCTCAGCATAAGCGATGGAGTAGGGAAAACAAGCCAGTGAGCCACAACTGGAAGAAGGGCCGTGGTCGGCTCGAACTGAACCAATTGGTCGGAAACTGGTCCGTAAATCCCCATCTTACTAACTAACTACACGCCGTCGGTCATTTTGACAAACTAAATTGACAAGAATGTTGAAAGATGTCCATCTTGCGTGGGCATTTTCTTCAGTTCGCCAAAGAGAAACCAAGCCCCCAACAGCTTTTAAAGAGTATAACACCAGACCTCACTACATGGGTACTTGGTAAGAGCGTCCGACTTGCAGTAGGTCTTGAGCCTCGAGTATTTGACGGGCCATACCGAAGATTTCAAAAATGGAACCTATTGTCATTGTGCTTGGTGTCCAGCATAACCAATGGGTATCGGCAAAGCAAGTTTGTGATCCACGACTGGAAAAAAGGCCTAACTAAAAACCATCTGCACTAACTTATTAATCAACTATGGTAACTAACTGACCAACTAGCTAACTTGCTAATTACGTATCTAACTAAGCAACTAACTAACTATCGAACTAACTACCAGTAGTTAACTAACAACTGTAACTAGCTAACTTAACTTATCTATATCATACAACTACCCTAATTATATTATCATCCATATGAATATTTTCATAAAATACTCACGTTCTAATCATTTTCATTCTAGACTGGAAAAAATGTTCTGCATCGTTCGACTGTAGTGAAAGGGCCGTCCAAGGCTACATGGAGAGGTACGCAGTATCAAGTCGCATCGGTCACACCCCGACCTGTGAGGACTTTGCTCGCATTCACAATGGTGGACCAAACGGGTTCAAAAATCCTGCAACGGTTGCCTACTGGGACAAAGTAAAGAAGTGTCTAGGCCCATCTCAATTTAAAGATGCATCGCAGGATGAGGGAGCTACAGGTAACAAGACCAATGTCCTGTAGACGGTGCTAGACGAACAATAAACATAAAAAGTAGAATTCATATCGACTAGAATTGTGGTTGGAAAACTGCACCTTCACTAGTTCACGCCCCCTTAGTATCTATGTGCCAAGAATGCACAGGTTGCCAACAGTGGCGTAGCCACGGGGGGGGGGGGGGCTGGGGGGCCTACCCCCCAGATTTTCTTCAGCACCCCCCCCCCCCGATTTTTTGCGTCCTGATAAAGTAATTGAAAAAATAAAATGTTTGAACGGAAATAAACTTTTGAAGTATTTCCTTCAAAACAGTAAATAAATAAAATGTGTAAAAATTAAAAAAAAATTTTAAAAAAAATGGATGAATGTGTGTAAAGCACATTTTGTGCGCTTATATGAAATCAACTAATAACCTCAAAATGCCCACTTTCACTAAATTAGTTATCGTTTGTGATCTGCACTGTCGTTTATTGCATTTCACTTCGAAGATTAGACGAAAGTTTCGACGACCAATTTTAATGTGACTCTGTTAGGCTAAGACCCTTTCTGCCTTTCCGATGGCTGATAGATTTACTGAAAATAAGGCAATCGTACACTGGAAACCACTCTTACACGACCATTCCTATACTTTATCACACACAAAATATGCCGTTAGCAGGTAAGGGTAAGGTACTGCCTTCGGATAATTCTTCCCTTCCATCCTTAACAAGTAGGCCTATGTCGTGCCTCACTCCTGCCCATGACAAGTGCCACTGTAAGACGATTTTTTCGACAAGTCCTTTTTTTACTAGCTGGCACTGGCGTTCGGGGGATTTGTAAAATGCCCACAAGGTCCGGATTTCATGTGTTTCCCACATGATCGATACTTCTGCTTTACGGTTCAATTATTTTGAGAGATATATTCGTAGTATTTTAATTTGACTATGTAATGTATCGATGAACAAATACCGCACCATTTTGCACATTGTTTCTTTGGTAGTATGTATGTCTCTTGTAGTATCTCTACAAAAACTAAAAATATTTTGATATTTTTCATGCTCCCCAAAAATGGAAAACCCTAAAACTTAGGCCTAAAATCAGTTCAAAGTTTTGCCAAACGTAGCACCATTTTGCATCTAGGAAATCTAACGCAAAAAAGTTTCTCAGAGGGGGACAACTACTTTTGGTTTTCCTGTTAAAGGGTAAGGTACTGCCTTAGGTAAGATGAAATCCATTCAAATGTTGCCACATTTGCGGCTGGGTACATCCAGTTTAAAACACGTGGGAAGTGCCGTTTCCGGCCATCTGGAGGGGTTTTAAAGCCCAAAATCTTTTTTGTACGCTCCGAGCCAACTGATGGTGGCGCTCCGCTTAGATTCAAATATTGCCGCATTTGCGTAATACGTCCTTCTGAAGTTTACAATTTTTCCCACGGTGAAGGGAGATACCGGTTCCTTTTAGTCTTATCCCCAGGCCACAGATCAGAAGTGTCCAGTTTTGGGGTCCCTAAAGAATGGATGTATTACCATTTTTCATAGATTGATTTTTTATTCTCATTATTTGAGAAGTCGTAGACTTACTAAGATTCGTATTTCAAGACTGGGTACATCCAGCTTAAAACACATGGGAAGTGCCGTTTCCGGCCATCTGGAGGGGTTTTAAAGCCTAACTTTTTCTTGTACGCTCCGCGCCAACTGATGGTGGCGCACCGCTTAGATAGTCTTGGCGTGCCTGACCCTCGGAGGTACCAGCCCCCCCCCCCACTTGTTACTTAGGTCCCCAAAAAAATCCCATCCTGGCTACGCCACTGGTTGCCAACTGTAAAATGAGCACAGGCACTCCAGACTAAAAGGAGAAATGAGCTATTAGTAGGATTTTATTTTATCTTCATACTCGTTACATTTTACAATTTGCTATTGTACAAAGCTATTAACTATGATCATCAATGTGTCATTTGTCAGTTTATCTGTTATATAACAATATATGATCCTTTTTCCTTAAAAAAGAGGGCAAAAGGAGTCTCTCCCAATTTATTCTAAAGTGACAGCAAGTATCGTCGCCAGAATAAAAAAATGGGGGGAGGGCAGCTCAGCTATGGGCAAAGGATAATGTTGAGGCCAAACTTTTGTTGCGCAGCGTAGAATCGAGTCCAAAGCGCCCGTTCCGGGAGTGCGGATCCACGGAGCGAAGCCTACGGAAGCTCTGAGGTTTCATCATATTTCTGGATGAAAAATTAAAATGTACGGTACCTCATGTCAAAAAATTCAAAACTCTATATTAACCAGCATAAAAATGAAATCTAAAAGTTCATCTTTCATCTTCATAGGACATTATTGAGCCGAGACATAAAATGGTGAAGTTAAATCACTCAAATTAAAATGGTACGTTGCGCAATAAATTGTGATGTCATTGTTGTACGGTACTACTTAAATTACAATCTTTTCATTTCTTTGTTTTTCTGAAAGTTACTCCACCCTTGTACCTTAGAGTGATAGCACTCTTACTTTTATGGGGTCTTGTAATTAATTAAGTAATACCTCTCCATTTTTCATGGCGTGTAATATACATTTTGTGATTTTTTTCTTGAGGTACACTTTAAGTCTAAGGAGAGGTATATTGTTTATTTTTCGGTTAACCCAACTCCAAACTGACCTGCTGACCTGACTTGGGAGGGAAGTAGAAGGAGGACAAAATTTGGAGAAAGAATGCCCCTCTAGTCCCCCTGCCCACACCCCACTCGGAGCACCGTCACTGACAACGGATAAACCTCACAAATTTCATCTCACTTGTCTTCCACGTATCTTTCGTGATATTTTCGTACATATCATTACTTGTTCATTAGAAAAATATTTGTTAAATAATCAAGAGTTGATACTAGTAGCCCTCCAGTCCAAAAGACAAACATATTGCGCATGTTTCAGTTTCAATAAAGTTCTAATCCACTTTCATCCAAATTCAAAACTGACTCTTAATACAGTCAGTGAAGAAACACGAGTTGTGATAACCGACCGATTGCCGTTCAAGATGCATTGTTCTTGAAGTTTTATTTACCATCAGTTATGTATATGATTTTAGATTTCACGAAGTTACTAAGTGGCTCTGCCACTAATTACTGTGTTTGGAACATTGTTTCTTCGACTATGTGGACTTTAAATTACTACATGGAGTGTGGAGTGTTTTGTTTTTAAATAAACACAATAAAATCCATCAACACGTAGAATCCAGGTGCTTACTTTTACAATTTCCATCATGGAAATTGTTATTATCTCATCGCTCCGTGAGGAGGATGAGATATTGTAGTCACTTTGCCTATTGGGCTATATATGGCAATGCCAGCTAAAATCGCAATGGTTGCCATGGTAACGGTAAATTTTCCCAGGTTACTAGTCTCGAGGTCTAACCCATGGTGAGGTACCCCGCGGTGACTGAAGGTCCATGGCTGAGAGAGGGGTCAAAACCTGTCCGTGTGTGTGTGTGTGTGTTGGTGGGTGAGTGTGTGTGTGTGCGTGCGTGTGTGTGTGTGTGTCCAATTTTGTTTTCCTAATATCTTGTAAACGGCTGGGCCGATTTTCTTCAAACTTGGTAAGATGGTACCTCAGGTGGAACAATTACATTTTTAACACACAACCGGAAGTGAAGGTCAAAGGTTACAGGTCAAAGGTCAAATTTAGTGAAATCACATTTTCTGCTATATTTCCAAAACGAAACGTTCTCCTGACACGAAACTTTACACATATGATGATTGCATCTAGACCTACCAAAATATGTGGTTGCCATAGCAACAGAGGTCAAAGGTCAAGTGGTAGAGTGGAACAAAAAATTCCAAGTGATAATTTGTTCGTAAAACAACGTTTTTGTCCCTCAAACTCCTCCTAGTGGGCTGGACCGATTCTTTTCAAAATTGGTAGGTGGGTACCCCAGGGTGGGAACTTGTGTCTCCCAGACCCTGGGAAGAAAAGGTCAAAGGTCAGAGGTCAAAGGTCACATTTTCCAGACAAACACTTTTTTTCCTATTTTGTACTAAAACTTCAAAAGAAAACCTTCATTTTACATGAAACTTCACAAGTATAATAGGGTAGACTAGTTCTACCAAAATATGTAGTTTCCATGGCAACCAAGGTCAAAGGTCACGTGACAGGGGGTCAAATACTTTTTTTTTGTATTCACTTTAACTCTTAACGGACGCATCCCACAAATCTGAAAGTTTAAGTGTAATAGCCTAGGCATGATACTGCTAGTTGTACCGATATGTGTGGTTGTCATGGCAACCAAGGACATAGTTCACGTTACAGATTGTCAAAGGTTAAAGTGGGCATGACACGGCCACAAAAACTTTTGTGTAGGCTATTGCAAGATTAGATACAGTATTTTACAAATATCATCTCACACCCCATTACAAACCCGTACAATTCGGCATAAATGATATTCGAAGGAAAACTGCATTCGAAATCCAATTTCGAAAAATGCCGCAACAGCTCGCCTAACTTTTATGACGCAATTTGCGGCACAAACCCTGCCCTACGGCGCGCATCTAGATGTAGAACTAATGTAACGCTCGGTAAATTTATCTTATCTTAGCAACCTCATGAAAACGATTACATCACAATACAGAGTCCAACATACAGAGCGAAAAGCGCCGACCATGGTGGGGATTCGGAGCAAATCATTGCCCAATGTGTTCGCGTGTGCATGCGCGCGGGTAAAAATAGTTCTGTTTTTGTGCAAGGAAGACGCAGTTCGGTTGCTATAAAGAACAGCTATGAATATGTATGAGCAGACCACACTTAAGCGCGTCCCCACTACGAGCACGTCTTTACTGTATGAGCTGTTTGATGAAGATGCTATTGCGAATACTAAACAGTCACCGCGCAATGCACAATTCACAATGTACGCTCACTGCTATCGGAGCACCGGTGTTTGCAATTATGTTTGCGCTAACACGCGTTACCATGCACATGATTCGATGATTGTGAGCTCTCTGGTACAGTGTTGCTAACCGTGCCTCCAATGACTTCACCATTTTGAGACGCGTTCACATACGTTTTTTCGCTTTCGAATTTCAAATGGTCTGAGTCTGGCCTGTAATTGGGAATTCAAAACGTCGTATTTCGGTATTTATGGACATAATTTATTAGGGAAATCATTCACTTTATGTCAAGGTGTACCCAAAGAACAGTTACCTAGGAACTTACTTTGGCCGTGTCATCCCCACTTTAATGTTTTGTAACTAGCCTATTTTTCATCAATTAATATAAATAAGCTAGACTCCTAGGTTAGTACTTCGTAGTAACAGTCTCAAATTCTTTTTTTTTTACTAGCTTGTATGCTGCAGTGAGATTTTTAAGTTCCTACTCGCACTTCACTCTGGTGGCCCTTATATCTAGAGTGTTCTCATAGGGTGTATGCAGACAGTTGTTTTCACTCCACTGTTGCTGTAACTGTTAGGCCTAGTAGTATGTACTTTAATGTTTTGTAACTAGCCTATTTTTCATCAATTAATATAAATAAGCTAGACTCCTAGGTTAGTACTTCGTAGTAACAGTCTCAAATTCTTTTTTTACTAGCTTGTATGCTGCAGTGAGATTTTTAAGTTCCTACTCGCACTTCACTCTGGTGGCCCTTATATCTAGAGTGTTCTCATAGGGTGTATGCAGACAGTTGTTTTCACTCCACTGTTGCTGTAACTGTTAGGCCTAGTAGTATGAAAGTTGAAGTCAAACCTAGGGCTAGACTTGAAATCTCAAGCTGGTTAACAGTATGTAGGCTAGGTCTGGGGCTAAACGTACGCCATTCATACGCTTGAGTTATAACCCAAGATATGAAACTGTTGGTGACTAACATTAGGTTAGGCATAGGGCCTCTCTCTTACATATTGGTGCCCTTAAAACTTGGCGGTTCTGGAGCATCGCCAAAAAAAACGTACGTGACAATTTCCTTGCCACGGGCAATCCTTGCTTGGATTGGTCACAGGCCAGTACGCAGAAAAGGTTTGTGCGTCGCCCAGAAATCTTCTAACGCCACACGTTCAACATCGCGCACACGCCCAGTTTTTTAATTGAGACGCACTTGATGTGCATATCAGCTCGACACACATGAAGTTTGCCGTCGCGTCAAAATGGAGAATACGCCCAGCTAGCGAGTGAATAATAACAATTACGCACTTGTCTAAAGCGTCCCCAAAAGCGTCTTACTTTTATTATCGTTGCCATATCTAATCGTATCAGTTTGGTGTAACAGCCAAGCTCGTTGTTTTTTTTTTTTTTCATAGTTTTGCAAGGGGATAACAGCATCTTAAAAAATAAATTTGTTCCAAAATCTTAGATGGGCCTACTGGATTAAAAGGGCAAGCATTACAAAGATTGGGTAGCCTATCTCTCCAGTTCTTATATAATCCAGTGTCAGAATTTAAATATCCAAATGATGTTTTTTGGAATAAGGTGCGCCTGTTCAAGAACTTGATTTGTCTGTGCCATATTCTTTCCCCTCGCTATCTTACGAAAAAAAACTTCCGTCCCCTGGAACGAAAAAAAAATCTCTTCCCTTGGACTTCAAGATTGTGGCATGGAGTTTTAGTAGGTAATATTTGTCAATGACATTCTACTGTAGCATAAAATTCAGCACAGATAAAACTTCTAGCTCATACATAGTTCAAGTTCTGTAACCAACTTGCGCACATGTTAGCGATGAGATATGCAACTCCGTGGATTGCCCTCTTGTTTTTATTTCTCGAATCGGTGGTCAAAAGGGGAAGAACAGCTTTAGACGAATCCGACCAGCCGATGATTGTCTGATTTCAGTCGATCATAATTGGGGTCTATCACCTTTTAATATTTCAATTTCCTTGCTGACCTGTATCATGGATGGTTGTACACTAAATTGTATCTTGCTTCTTTCAATTTCACTGAATATGAGGGTTTGAAATTTATGGTACACAGACTTGTAACGGTTTTGTAAATAATTTGGAAAAAGTGTCTGGTCACGATTTTTTTAAAATTGAATTGAACCGTACCCACTCTTCAAACAGTTGTTTTGTACGATGGGGGGTGCCAAAGTGTGACCAGTTGTAATTGGTATTTGAAAAAACTGAAAGGTTTGGAAAAAATTGTTGAATTTCATGAACCAACTCAATGAGCCGCTTTAGAGGGCCAAACCTCTCACCCGAACCACAATTTTGTTACGGGGGTACCGAAATTCTCAATTGGCTGAGCTCTTTGATTGACAGCTAATTCAAACCTGCAGAGTACCAACGCTTATATAACCCAGCATGAACGTTACGGAGAGTGTTTTGATTATATAAATTGAGTTTTTCTATACTCACGTTGAAGCAATAAACTGAGATTGTATCTGGATGGGGATGAATTTCATACAATTGTGGGAGGGGCTTGAGTAAGAAGATTAGGAGAATTGGTACTGTTTGGGGTGAGAGAACTGGGCCTTTAAGAGGTGTGACTCGACAGCAAAACTGTCTTACTCGTTACTACTGTATGGACCAAGTTGTATAATCTAATACATGTATTCGATGAAGCAGATTTGTTTTCGTTAAACTAGCTGAAATTGTATCCCAATTCACAGTTCAAGATGGATAATTTATTACGTCATCTAATTATTGCAGTTGTAATAATTAGATCCGGCTTTTTTATTTCGGTGTGATATCGCCTGATCGAATAATGGAATAATTTCGTTACCATATCCTACCGATGGAACATATTTTTTTACCACGCCAAGATACAAATTTGATTCTCGTATCATCAAATGTATTGATTTGTGGGGGAACTGGTCATTTTCCGCAGGTTCGTGAAGAATAATTTGCAAGCATGCATTGTTCTGTTGAGTAATCTGTTCAGCCAAAACACTATCAAAGCGGAGGGCCATCATAAGTTGACTCGGAGCGTAGAGAAAATAAAAAAAAATCTAACCCCCAGACAGCCGGAAATTGCATTTCCCAGACTTGTAACTAGAAATGAAGCAGTCGTCATTTATTCTTCAATAGAAAAAAAGACCAACTTGCTATGTGATCAGAAAATAACCAGATAAGAGGTAACGCTACAATTAAATAAAATGGTCTTGTCATTTTCTCGGGGGAAAGCGGTGCAACCTAATTAAAAATATAACAATTTTTGCCTCTATTGAGACTCTTCGCTGTATTCAATTGCGAGGACCGCTAAGTTTATGAAATTTTCTATGTGACTATCCGAACTCCCGACAATAAATGATTTTACTTCCGACGTCTTTGAAAATATGCCAGGTTACAAAAAGCTGGCTTCAAATGAGTTTTCACTGCATTCAGACTTATCAGGACAGGACGCATTCCCACACTTCTATTAATCATTCTGTATAACTGAAAACGGCCTGTTCAATTGCCATTACCATTACCATGGACAAAACAGATGGCAAGCCATTGGGCACTGCAAACACCTGAACAACTTCTCGTCCGTTTGTAAGGAAAACTAGTAAAGCAAAGTCAAGAAGACCGTCCTGGGACTATCGTTTATCGGGCTTACATTTTTTATCGTGGGCCTATAGGTAAAGGCTCCCCGACGAAACTGGATCTTCTCAACGACAGGGGAAGGGCAGCCTTCCCCGAAGGGGGTATGGCCCCTGGTTCCCCGCTGGTGCCACCCTTGGTTACGTCTGCACGTGGAATTTCCAGCTCCCTGGTCTGCAACACAAGTCTTGGTTATGGGTGACCTTGCGCGCAAGGATTTCAGATGGGACAAGGTACATGCAATGCATATTAACAGAACTATGAACTATGAGCTATGAGAAGTAATTGAAAATCGATTCCGATATGTATTAAAATAGTGTTATAAAAGAAAAAAATGATGTTCAAGATCACCCATTCACTAAATTCAGTCAGTTCGGATTTTTTATATTTTTTTATTTTAGGCCTCCCCGACGAAACCGCCGACCTTCCCCGACCGGGGGTGGGGGGACATGGCCTCCGGCCCCCCGCTGGCGCCACCCCTGAAGTGGTAAAGTCCAAATTCAGGATAAAAGTTGTGTCGTCATTAAGAATTTAGAAGGTCATGATGGCACATCGCCTGCAAATAAGTTTTGTTTTGGAACAACGACCTTTACTTTTTTATTCCGAATAACGAACCTTTGTTAAAGTTCTCCTTGTGTTAATTTGTAAAAACGACCCTCACCCTCTGTTTAGAATCACAAACCCTAAAGATGATGATCCTTCGAAAAAAAAGAACCAATACTCCTTTAGTAACCACCAATGATCTTCCAAGAGTCTTAAGGGGTAGGGTCATTATAGGGTGGAATGATGATGCTTTAATTAGCAGAGACAGATAGACAGACAGACAGACAGACAAATAGATTGATAGATAGATAGAGTTTTATGGCCCAGTTTCCAACCTATTGGTACAGTAATAAGGGTCTTATGTTTCTAGGTCTTAGGTCTTATGTTTCTAGGTCTTACTTTTCTAGACACCCGCACGTAGCCTAGCACCTCACGAATGAATTTGGAGGCAGGATTTACCTCATTGGAGTAAACTCTCTGTGAACGCAGTCCAGGTAATGTAGTGACAGGGTGCTACTCAGTTTGACCCTGTACTCAAGGAAAGCTTATTTTATAAAAAAAAAAAAAAAAAAAAAAAAAAAAAAAAAAAAAAAAACGTTCAAAGACACCAAAACAAATCTATGTAACAAACCTCGACAAAATATCTTCTAAAAATGTACATCGAGTGTGTTTTATAAAGTCACTTAGGATGAATGTGTGCGTTTTCTACAACTGTGCTATTGTCGAAAACCACACGTGGCCGGGGGGTCTATAGGCTCCTAACTACCCTAACAATTACAATTTCGTTTTGATTAAACACTATCTAAACTTTTTGAGGAATGGCTAACATCCGTGCTTTGGAGTAAAATCCTTTGCTCGTGTTGAATGCAATGTAAATTTACAGAGCTCAGTAGGCCTAATCAAGGATGAAAACGAAAGGAAGTGTTACCCGCCAGTACCAGTTCCCCCTCCAGTGGCGGAGGGAGACAATTCAGTCAGAGGGGGCAAGAATGGCCTGTACTGGCGCCTCATAGTTGTAGGGCAAGAATATTGGGTCAGAGGGGGCGAAAATAGGATTTTATGTAGGTAGATACATATGCTTTAATACGGTAAAAAGAGTAAAAACGGCTCTGACAGGCAAGTCCGTCAAGGGGGACGACCGCCCCCTCTGACTATATGGTAGCTCCGCCACTGCCCCCTCCCCCTCGGAATTTCAATTTGAATGTTGCAACGTTCATTAAAAAAAATAAAATTAATCTAATTTAGAAACCTGATTTATATTTCAGCAATTCATCACGAATCTGAAAAAACTCGACTCCAAATGAAATGAGCCTATACGCGGCTAACAAAAAACCTACCCTATATGCATTTTGCGAACTTTAGCAACAATATTTCCTGTTTCCGATTCGAGGTTTGCTCTCTGTTTTCATTCTGTCTTACTTGTTCTAGTTTTTATTGACCTCTCTGCATTATCACATTTCCTTTGCTGGCTTCGTTTTGGTAATCATATCCTGTCGTAAGTTTTCACAGTTAAATAGACACTCTTGAATAAAATATGGCCAGGACGTCCAAGTCCCAGCCATAATATTTTTGCCATTTTCGATTGCAATTGGTATTTATTTTTATGAATGGGTATGGGGTGCCGTTTGTGAAAAATATTTTATAACATAAATATATTTATTTTATGTTATAAATTCAAAACATAATGATTATGGTTCCAATATATTTAAGTTATGATGTAGAAAGTGATATGAATGTGCTATATTATGGATCCAATATAAATAGATTACATTGCTCCCCTACATAAATAGGTTATGAGTAAATTATCTTAGTTTACGAGTAATCAATTACAGTTTATAAAACTGCAATGTATAGGTTATGACTGCAAATGCAGCTCAAACAAACAAATGGCATTACGTCACGAAGAGTAGGCGTGATAAAAGACGGATGGGCGTGACAGTATGTACGAAGGCGGGACCACGGTTAGTAGTTATAAAGTTGCCGGAGCGCGGTATACGTATATAGGCTAGCACTCAGTGCATAACTTGTAAGTTTTACAAAAGGTAACTTGCTGCAACTAGGCTAACCAACGTTGGTTAATAAGATTACCGAAAATGAGTTTAAATAAGAAGATTCGTAGAGAGACTAGCACGCTGCCAGGAGAGTTTAGGGGCGTAGGGCTAATTTCCTGTCTAGCTATAGGCTACGTAGGCATAAGCATACTTGAAAAAGAGTTTTGCGACCACCATGCAGGGAAGAGATAAATCTTTGCAGAATGAAAGCCAACGATGCCCGTGAGTAACCCAGAAACTTTCAAAGACACAAATGTTAAATTGAAGTTTATATTAGAACTTATCACCTTGCAAGCATAAGTATAATAGGTGCGTTCAATTTAGCGGCTCGAGCCGGCTCAATTGGCTCGACCAGTTCCTTGACTGGACGATATCTGACGTTAAATACGTCACACGGCTCAACTAGACCACCTTGGAGGGCTGGTCGTTTTGGCCGGCTCATGTCGTGACGTTTTGATGACGTTAACCCTTTACCGTTGTTTGGGTCCTTTTGGACCCATGCGGGGAGCTCGGATGTCACGATGACCAATCTTTACTGTTTCGCGCGGAGCTCGAAACTGCGAGTAGCTACCCGAAAATTCGGCCACCACAACGAGAGAGACAAAAGTTTAAGGTCACGGGGTCAATGGCCTACGGAAGACGATGCGGGGCGGGCTACGTCCGTTTTTCCTCCCACTCCCGAGGCGCGCAAATATGCCCCGATCGGAGCACAACGGTAAAGGGTTAAGATCCCTTTTCCGAAAGATCGAACGCTGGCTGAACCAGTTGAGCCGGATCGAGCCGCTAAATCGAACGCACCTATTATTAACCGCATGAAGTCATCAGTGGGCTGGTGCCTTCCTACGGCCCGAGATCGACTTCCGCCACGCGTAGTTCTTTGTCTGTGTGTGCTGTTTATTTTCAGATCACTTTAAAATTCTTTTACCGTTCATTGTGTAATTATTTTTACTGCACTTCATTTTCTGCATGCATATTCTTCTGTGGGAAGAATTTTCATTATTTCTGCCTTCAAGTACATTTATACAAACAAATATTTATATTTATAAGTATAGACAGTGATTAATTTAACGAAACACACGATTAAACAATAATGGTTATTTACATAAACATCACGGTACTAACTGACAATGAATGATCATTTCATTATTTTTCAGAATTTGTAAGAAGAACTTTATTCCGTCTTGTACAATCATTTATACACGTAATGTTTAAGTTTAATTACAAACTATTTACAAATGTTGTCTGCATAAAATCTAAAGTGAGAAAGTTATTTACATTACAATCATATGACAAGCTTTTATAATTAAAAGTCTTCCCATAGAGGAACATGTAAGCAGAAAAAAGAAGTAATAATAATTACACAATGAAACACAATTATTTAAAAACGTTCCTTCAAAATAAGGGGGACCTTTGTCACAAACAGCACCCCATAAATGGGTCCTAATTTTTAAAGTACCGATTCTACACTTCCATAATTAGCGTTTGAATCGAAAATTTTTAATAAAGACAGGAGGTTCGGAAACGTAGTTTCCGAGGTTCCTTAAATGAAACTGACTTCATCAGCCTTAGTCAAGAAGTAACTCTTGTTTCGAGGAAGAAGCGAGTCTGAAATGAATACTCACAATTATCTACTTAAAATCACATTTTTGCTATTGCAAATATGGATTAAGTCATTTAGCGGTAGCCCCTAGATGTTTCCAACAATCTGTGTCTACGGACCTTCCTTCATTGTGTTCTGCTTAGTCGTGTGAACAGGGGCGTCGTGCAAAAATAAATTTTTGGGGCCGTGGCAGTGTTAAGTGTTAGTTGCCCAGAAGATCATTTAAGGGGAGCGCCACCATCATGTGCAATACAAGTCAAAGTTGCGATATAAAAAAATGGAAGAATTGCAAAATGATAAAAATAGGTCTTTCACAGTGGCGTAGCTAGGATTTTTTCCAGGGGGGGCAAAGGTATGAAATTTCCCCAAAACTTTTCCCGGTCAATGTGTATGTATTTCATATAAAATATGCAAATTTACAAGTATAACAACATTACCATGTCATTTTGTAATATTACCTGCATTTTAATCTTAAAGTATAACATAGAGCAATCGGAAATAACACAGTATATTATTTTGGTAAACAATATCTGGTTTATTTGTATGTAGTAACGCAGTGGCGTACGCAGAATTTCTCTGAAGGGGGGGGGCATGCAGTATGGTCTAAGGGGAGGGGATGTCCGGAAATTTTTTGACGTTTTCAAGGAGCCTAGATGCAAAATGGTGCCAGATTTTCGACTTTGACAGGAACAGTGTTAAAAGTTAATCGTGGTGGTTCATGAAGATAAAACTGAAACTTTTGTGTCTTTACATGCATTCTTATGCCATTTATGCTACCTTACGAAGTAAAACTTGTCATTAAATTTGCACACTTTTAGGAGTCAAAATAAAAGAGCATTGATCGGTACAGGATTGTGGGTTTTCTTGGCCACAAAACGTTATTTTATCATAAAGATTATCTAAGCGGAGCGCCATCATTGGTTGGCGCGGAGCGTAGAGAAAATTTCGAAAATCAGACCCCTCAGATGGCCAGAAATAGCATTTTCCTGACTTATACGAAGAATCTAACGAGTCGCTTTCTTCTTTTGTCTTTTGCAATAAAACGCTCACTTGAAAATATGTTCGCAAACTGCAAAGTGAGCAGAGAGTTAAGAGCTAATTTGACCCTACAAATGTGATTTTGCCCAAAAGACTGAACGAAGCGCCACCGTTGGTTGGCGTGGAGCGTAAAGAAAATTTCGAAAAATTAGACCCATAAGATGGCCAAAAATAGCTTATTCATGTTTTTAAAGAGAATCTAAACATGTTGTCCTTTTTTATCGATGCCACCAGTGGGAAACAGAGTCTACCATTTTAGGTAAAAATTGGAATTTGACAGAATTTGCCTAGGTCTATTTATAGGAATTAAAAAAAAAATGGCATCACTGAAGGACCTTGCAGAGACAGTCCTTCCCCTTAGAAAATTCTTGAAAAATTGGGTGTCCTTATAAGCAATCTGGTGCCACATATGCTATCTTTTGAATAAAATCTGTGTTACTAAAGTTAGACTACGTATTTTTAAGAACAAAGAAAAAATGGCATCTGTGAGGGGGGCATGGCCCAATGGTCTCCCCTTCGCACGCCACTAAGGAGGCCTAAGAGTGGCTCGATCACAGAGGATATCCTGTTAGAACAGCAGTCTGTTAAGTGTAGAAGGCTACAAGGTACTCATTGACCCGTTTATTGTTACACCCCAAGTGAGCAGAAAGCTATTTTCCCGAACTAGACTGTAAGCCTCCAAGGATTAGGCTAAGTAACAAAATCTAAGTATGCCAATTGATCCCTTTCATTCTAATTTCTAGACTAACTTTAAGTTTATCGTTGGCCATGGATTGTTTCAGCCCCATCCATCGTTACGAATACAGAGTAAAATCGGCATAGCTACTAATAGCTTGAAGAACAACATAATAACCCCGGGGGTCTATGGTAGTGATTTGTCAGTTTTCATATCCTTTTACTGAATTCCCAAAGTGAACAACACAGAGACTGTGTACAAGGGGATAAGTTCGGGATTACAGCCTTTCAGTGTTAGTTGCACTGTATCAGCTGTTGTTAAATACCTGAATGTGTGCACCGAAATGCACTGATCATAACCCTAGTGCGTATACAAGAGAACATTCAATCTGCTACGCGGCGAGGACATTTCTGTGGAACACGAGTAGGGCCGGTTCATGCGACACTGACGAAATCTGAGTTAATTTGTTGCATGAAAATACGAATTATGTTTGAAAAATATCTCACAATTTTTTATTCTACCAAAGATTTTGAGAAATTTTTGTAAGAATAAGAAAATTCATCAAATTTCCCCATTTTCATCAAATTTCCCCAAAAATTTTTCCAGGGGGGGGGGCAATTTGCCCCTCCCCCCTGCCCCCCAGTAGCTACGCCACTGGTCTTTCAGATAAACTGTACCGCTAACACTTGGTGATATGGTAAGGTATAAGTAAGCTTACCATTGGAAAATACGTTTGCATGTGAGATCGTGTCAAATATTAACACCAGGGACGGCTTTTCTTTCAATATTTTGAGTGAGATTCGTCGGGAGACAAGTGACGCGGTGCGTGACTATTGATTCGAGCGGAGCATCCTGCTGAGGGAGTTTTTGTTTGTTTGTTAAAAATGCCTCTAGATTTCTGGAAGTGGCACTTTTAGAGCTTAATACTCCTTACCCAGGATTGCCATTTCAGATGATTTATGCTCCTGGAACTCTCAAGGAAACATTCCGAACCCTACCAGCCAGGCCGGCATGCGTTGCTCACCGCTTAAAAATTGAATACAAATGTACCGTATCCTGATAACGCGCAGCCGGAATGAAACCCAATAGAAATGTAAATGAGGGAATAATTGCCACTCCGCATCTGCACGAGAAATCGTTTGCGTTTCAAGCGGACGTTTTTCACTAGATGGATCAGTGGCGTAGCTACTGGGGGGTGGGGGGCAGGGAGGGCAAGTTGCCCCCCCCCCCTGGAAAATAGTTTGGGAAAATTTGATGAAATGGGGGAAATCTGATGAATTTTCTTACCCTAAAAAAAAATTCTCAAAATTTTTGTTAGAATAAAAAATTCTGAGACATTTCTCATACATAATTCATATTTTCATGCAACAAATCAACCCAGATTTGAGATTTCGTCATTGTCCCATGAACCGACCCTACTTGCGTTCCACAGAAATGTCCTCGCCGCGTAGCAGATTGAATGTTCTTTTGTATACGCGCGGTTTTTATGATCAGTGCATTTCAGTGCACATGAAGCTGTTATTCAGGAATTTAACAACAGCTGATACAGTACGAATAACACTGAAAAGCTGTAAACCCGAACTTATCCCCTTGCACACAGTCTCTGCGTTGTGCAATTTGGGAATTCAGTAAAAGGATGTGAGAACTGACAAGTCACTAACGTAGACCCCCCTCCACTGAGTTGATTATATTGTCTCGCAAGCTGGCAGTAGCTATACCGATTTAACTCTGTGTACATAACGATGGATGGGCTGAAACAATCCATGGCCAACGATTAACTTAAAGTTGGTCTAGAAATTAGAATGAACGGGATCCATTGGCATACTAAGATTTTGTTACTAAGCCTTATCTTTGGAGGTTTACAGGCTAGTTTGGGAAAAAAGCTTGGGGTGTAACAATAAACGGGTCCATGAGTATACCTTGTAGCCTTCTTCACTTAACAGAATGCTGTTCTAACAGGATATCCTGTGTGATCGAGCCACTGTTAGGCCTCCTTTTGGTGGCGTACGAAGGGGGACCATGGGCCATGCCCCCTCACAGATGCCACTTTTTCTTTGTTCTTAAAAATAAGTAGTTATATATAACACAAATTTTACTTCAAAAGATAGCATGTGTGGCACCAGGTTGCATATAAGGACACCCAATTTTTCAAAAATTTTCAAAGGAGAAGGATTGTCTCTGCAAGTACGTCCCTCAGTGGTGCCAATATTTTAATTCCTACAAATAGGCAAATTCTGTCAAGTTCCAATTTTTACTTTAAAAGGTAGACTCTGTTTCCCACTGAGCGCATCGATAAAAATAAAGACTACATGTTTAGATTCTCTTTACAAGCATGAATGCGCTATTTTTGACCATCTGAGGGGTCTGATTTTTTCGAAATTTTTTTTACGCTTCGCGCCAACCAATGGTGGCGTTTCGCTCAATCTTTTGGGAAAAATTACATTTTTGGGGTCAGATTACCCCTTCACTCTCTGATCACTTTTCAGTTTGCGAACATATTTTGAAGGAAGGATTTTATTTGTAAACGACAAAAGACGGTAGTGACTGGGTAGATTCTTCGTGTAAGTCTGGAAAATGCTATTTCCGGCCATCTGAGGGCTCTGATTTTTCGAAATTTTCTCTACGCTCTGCGCCAACCAATGCTGGCGCTCCGCTTAGACAATCTTTTTGACAAAATAACGTTTTGTGGCCAAGAAACACCACAAATCCTATACCGATCAATGCTCTTTTATTTTGACTCCTAAAAGTGTGCAATTTGAATGACAAGTTTTACTTCGTAAGGTAGCATAGATGGCATAAGAATGCATGTTAAGACAAAAAATTTCAGTTTTATCCTCATGAACCACCACGATTCAACTTTTTACACTGTTCCTATCAAAGTCGCAAATCTTGCACCATTTTGCATCGAGGCTCCTTGAAAAAGTCAAAAAGTTTCTGGACACCCCTCCTCTTAGACCATACTGCATGCCCCCCCCCCCTTCAGAGAAATCCTGGGTACGCCACTGCGTTAGTACATACAAATAAACCAGTATTGTTGACCAAAATAATATACTAAGATCTGTTATTTCCAATTGCTCTATGTTTTACTTTAAGATCAAAAATGCAGGTAATACAGGAATACAGGGACCGCAGAGACGGGCGGGGGGCTAGGGGAGCTTTAGCCCCCGCACTTACATAATGACATTGTAATGTTGTTATACTTGTAAATTTGCATTTTTATATGAAATACATACATATTGACCGGGAAAAATTTGGGGAAATTTCATACCTTTGCCCCCTGGAAAAAATCCTAGCTACGACACTGAGATGGATACATTCATCGTAGGAACTAAAGATTACGCCGCGTAACTCTCTAGCTGAATGCGTGAGAGTTGACAACCTTGAGAACAACCTTCCCCAGCAAATCGCACTAACTAACAATGCTACTGTAGGGTTAAAATACCCCCATTGAGCGTTGAGTTTTCTTATTCAAAAATAATCAACTTCGCACAGTATACCAGGCATTTGAAATGCATTTTCCGACGACACTATTTGGGATGCCTGGACCCCGAGTTGCAATGGGCACTGCGCTTCTGGACGTGAAAAGGAATGTATTACTTTCTTTAAACACTAAAAACAGTCTGTTTTTGAATTTTACTAGTTGTTCTTTATGTAGTTGGGACGGTGTTACCGAAAGAAAGTTTTGAATCACAGTATAGACGAATGCGATCAGTGGTTGTGTTTAGTGACTGTAGGCAGCCATCATAGTGGGGTCCGTTATTCTTAAATTGTCTTCGTGTATTTTCTACACGAATTTCAACCATCATTTTCTGTGAAGCTGAATGAATCAGATTACAATTTAGTGAACAACCATCCATGGTACAGGTAAGTAAGGATATTGAAAGATTGAAAGGCGATAGACCTCAGTTATGGCCGACTAAAATCAGACCATCACTTGCTGTCCAGATTCGTCAATAGCCCATCTTTTTTTTATACCTCCAATTTTTTGTCATTTGTCTCATCACTTATATACAATGTTTACATCAATCACTGTCCTTCAAACTTGTAAGACATCCGTCAAACATAATAATTACATAACAATCTAGCGGATATCATGCAAAATACTACAATAAGAGAGGGACGAAATAATATCGTTGTACATTTTCTTACGCTTAGGGTTTACTGTGCTTTTTGAACAGATATAGTGTTCAACTTTCAGGCTGAAAACAAGTTTACGGTAGAATTTATCTGCATCACGGAGTACATCATTCAATTTACAATTATACAAATAATTCTTGCAGTGAAGGATAATAAAATTATAGGGATGGCGGAGTAAAAGCTTATAACCAAAAAAGAGATCAGACTTGGAGAGGTTAAATTGCGTTTCGAAACATCAGAAATTCTGTGTCAAGCAAAAAGTTGGAAGTTATATTACAACTCCAAAACAAATGGTTAATTGTTTCCTCCTCGCTTTTACAGAAAGTACATAAAGAGTTTTCTACCTTGTTCATATAAAACAGTAGTTTGTTTGTTGCTAAAACTCTGTGGAGGAATTTGAACTGAAAATAGATAATCTTAGTTTCAGATAAAGTTATTTTAGGGATACGGAAAATAATTTTCCAAACGTCAGAAGTAAAGTTAAAAGAGGTGTTCCATTTTGAAAGGGCTCTAGGAGGGATTACAATATTTTCTACAAAAGAGTTGTAAGCTGAGCGAGAAGTAATGTTTACAATGAAACTATTTTCGTTGAGTATCGTAGCTCCGTCTATAACCCATCTTACAGAAGTGATGAAGTTTCTAATTTTTATGAATTGTAAAGTGGTCGCAAATGGTCGACTTGAAGTAACAAAAGGTGTGTAAGCTCTTTTTGCATGATATCCACACGAGATGGCCGACAAGATGAACATTCGTGACAATCTCAATTTATCACGGCAATGACCACAATGATTTTAAATAAAAAATTGAAAATTTTCTTTTCTTTAAGTTACCTTCTAAAAGGCCATATCACTCACTTAAAGCTTGAAATACAGTCACCAAACGTCTTGGTTCATAATGACCCAGGAACTACCTTAATTGATCCATTTTTGTTCTGCTTAACTTAATCTATTGTACATATTGTTATATACAAAATAAGATGCCATCTCGTCTGGTAGGCTGATTAGTTACCTAGGTTTTCAAAAAAGTTTCTCAAATCATAACATAGGATTCATTTTTGAAGGAGAACAAATTTGCCCATTAACTTCATATCGTATGTTATTAATATGGGATGTGTACTTTACCTGCAGGAGGAAGACGAACACAATTTTCATATTCAAACGCGTTCAGCTCATCAAGTCGTTGATCTTGGTGTGAACAGGGAGTTGCCACTCCCTCAGGCTGGTGTGAAATCATCATTGCGCCTAGCCATAGCCAATTCATAATCCTCAAGGTGTCGTATACCTCTGTCGAGGCATAAGAGGCTAAAAGGCATGTTCATAGACTGAGAGTCAATGGCACGGCAACAGTTAAGGGCAGTGCGTACCTTCGAGGACAGTTTTGGAAGGTTCGTGAAAAGTGCGTGTGTTAAAAAATAAATCCACTTTTTAAAGTGAGAAAAATCCCCTAGAATATGGAATATGGTAGGATGACAGAAATTACAATTGACTGAGGTAGATATCGCAAGTACTAAATTATTTAATTTACCTTTCTTCGTGCTGTAAACATCTTCAACTCCCTGGTCAGATGTGAGATAGGGAATCATTCTCTGAAACGTACATAGCGTATGTGGTTAATCCTCTTTTCGTTCATACTCGATAACAATCTGCAGCCTCTATATTGATCCAACATGTACGGTGAGGTGACCAGACGTTTTCCGAGATAATCTCGATCACTGCATTGAATCAGGGAGTTGTCAGGGACAACTGATTGAATCAACCGGCCCAGTCTGGGTTACTCCATTTTGCTTTAGGTTGTGCCGTTTATGTGTACAGTAGTTATTTAGTAATTTTACTTCTTTTGGTTGGATAGTTCCTTACCGAAAATTTTAGACGGTGGCCTATAGGTACCAAATCATGGTTAGCATGGATAGAGGTTTACCCAACTGTGTGCAGGCAGGTGAGATGTTATTGAGTAGCATAGACGGCCAATGCTTTTATTTCTTTATTTCAAATCCTCTCTTTTGACCTTAACTTGTTGGAGTGAACGTCACTCGTCTTAAGGCAAATATTTGAGTGAATAAGTCATCGTCGTCGTCGTTGTCGTCGTCATCGTCATCGTCATCGTCATCGTCATCGTCATCATCATTATCATCGTCACAAAAATGATCTGTCATCTTGGTCTGACGTTGCGGATGCGCCTGTATCTGTGTGTACGTTTCTACCCCGTAAATTTGACAAAATTCCCATTAAAAGAATAGTCCAGAGTCAAATTTATTTTTATTATGTTAAAGAGGAGCATATTCTAAACATTCTGGTGAAAGTGGCATTCATTTCCCATGTTAGGTTCTCGAGATTTTAGCAATTGAAGTTGGCACATTTTCCAGAGGAAGCAAACTTGAAGCAAACAGGTGTGACGTCATGGATTCACATTCTTGGCCAGTGTTTTGTTTTTACCTATAATTTTTCATCCTTTCTGTTTGACTTTGAATTGATTAGGCATGCCTACTTTGCTCCTAGGACATATAAAGGTTTTAATATTCCTTTGCTCAGGATGCACCTATGGTATCAATACAAGAAAGTTTAGTTGCATACAATTTGTGGTAAATTGTGAAGAAAAACAAAACATTGGCTAAAAAAGTGAATCCATGACATCATGCCTGCTTGCTCCAAGTTCACTCTATGTTGAAAATTTGCCATATTCAATCGCCAATATCTCGAGAAACGAACATGGGAAATAAATAAAAACTTTACCAGAATGCTTAGAATATATCCCTCTTTAACATATCAAAACAAATTTGGCTTTGGACTATTCTTTTAAGCAGTAGTTAACATAGATGAATTAACGTTTCTTCTCACTCGAAAGACCTCGTCTGTTGATTGTAATAAATCAATATTTAAAAAGGAAAAAGAAGTGCTAGTAAAATGATAATATTCGCTGCGAAACTCTTATTTCCACTTAAACAAAAGGCTGTACACCGTGCGACCTTCAAATCTGAACTTCTTTTACATTCACATAAGGAAAACACTTAAAGCCGAACAAAATGCTTCGTCTGCTTCTGTAAAATACTTTTCGAATTGTCTGAAAGATTCGGTGGAGAGTTAAAAAAGATTTAAGCTGCACATCTAAAAATACAAGCAATTCGCCATTCATTTCTCATTCGTAAAAGACGGTTTTTTTTTCGTAGGCCTACTGAAAAGAGAGGGAAATCAATTTCAAACTTTTGTTATCGTGTAAAAATAAAAACCGTTAACTACAGCATTTGTGATGCAAATATAGACTGGTGTATTGTCAAATTATATTGCTTACAAAAGTAAACTCGAGAATCTCCCAACGTATGGAATTATCTTGAAAGAAATAGCAGGCAGCTACCATTTGGAATATCAACTACCTGGTTATATAAAGCAAAACTGAAAGAGGTCTTTATCTTTTATCAGTCTTATTCACAGTTTGAAACCTGACAACAGAGAAAGGGAGAAATCATGGGTGCCAGAAGCGGTTTGGTAGTGTTTATCGTTTTGTACTTAACTGCGTTTACAACATTTGGTAAGATATAAATGTGTTTTGTGTTCAATTTTGTAGCCACAGACATAATGGGGCGATTTTGTGTGAGAGGGGAAGAGCAATATTGCCCAAATAATGGCACCGTTTATCATGTTTTGCTCATGTGTTTCCCTAATGGACCAACTGTTTTTGTCCAAATCGGGAGAGCAACCCCCCCCCCCCCCCCCCCCCATAAACACCCTGCCTCGTACCGTGATCTATGTCTGTAGGCTATTTTTTTTATTTAGGTTACACATACATATAGAATCAGTGTACTAAATTTAAACATTTCATTCTCTATCAACAAATATTATAGGATTAGTACAACATTAATCTTTTTGGAAACCTAATGAGCTCAAGGTTGATTTGTCTGCGAAAGAAACTCACTTTGCAAACTTTCTAAATTGCTACCCAAGTTGGTCAAAAGATGTCCATGTCATTTGGATGAATTTTCTCCAGGGAAAAGGTAATTTTATGACCAACTTGATAAGTAGTTCAACCATCGGAAAGTTCATTCAACAGTCTTTAGAATGTATGGCATCGTAACGTCTCCGCATTAATGAGAACTCGTTTATTTTTCTTTAAATTTAAAGGCCTAATCCTCTCACTCTAGACCAGGCTTCCTCAATTAAATTTTCTGAAGTACCACATTGCTAAATGTTCCTGATATAATGCGCCACTGATCGCCGTCCTGGGGGAGGGGTATAAGAGGAAATTTTTGCGTTTCAGAGGGGGCTTACATGCAAAATGGTGCAAAATTTGTTGAATTTTCGTAGCCAAAATATTTCACAAACTTTACAATTTTTGTCGATTCCCCAGTAACGGTGAGTCAACAAGGCACCGACTCTAATGAATGTAAACAGTGAGGTGATTTTACTCTCTTGTGAGAACAAACAGGACATTAGTATATCCTTGTCGGTATGTGACGTCAGTCTGTTGGAAGTATTAGATTTATTTACAATACCTTTTTTGAGACAGAACAATTCTTGTCAAAAAAGTTATGAAAGTTAAATTGTTAAATATTCTCCCAGTAACTTTTTGAGCCACTCCAAACCACGTCGCGCCACAAGTGGCCCGCGCGCTGCTTTTAGAGGAAGCCTACTCTAGACAGTATCAATTCTCCTAACCTACTTACTTATGCCCCTCTCATATTCGTCCCAAACTCATCCTCATCCAGGCACAATCTCACTTTATTGCTTCAGGGTAAGTATGCAAGACCCCGATATGTAATAAAACACTCTTAGTATAGTACATGCAGTGTAATATGAGCTACAGTACTCTGCATTTTAACTTGCTGTCAATCAAAGAGCTGCGCCAACTAATTCCTGTGGAATCACTGTCCTAAAACCAGGTGGGTAAAACTTAACCAAATCTGGGCACTTCCCAACCAAGTAATGTGCACACATCTTCTGCCCCAGTTGGGTAAATCATTACCCAACCTGGCTGGGGAAAATTTCTAGCCAAAAAGGTGGTTATAGTATTTACCCCCCCCCCCCCAAAAAAAAAAAAAAACATTGGCCACACCTGGCTAGTTAATTTTTTTGCCCAGGAGCTGGTCAAACTTTTCTGACTGGTTAATTACAATTTTTCATGCCTAACAATATTTTACCCAGATGTTGGTTACTTAAAAACTTGCCCAACATGCACCTTTTGCCAACACTTGGATTTACCCAACCTTAATATACACAACAATATGAGTACAGTTGTTTACCCATTTGTTGGGCAATAATTTATCCATGTTGAGCTTTTTTGATTTTGCCCAACGCTTTTTACCAAACTGTTTTTAGAGTGTACAAGAGTTGCAGTTTTGGGTGTGAGGAAGAATTGGCCGCCTGTTACAACTTTTCTTCGATTTCTTCAATCATTACTCGATATCTATTCCAACGGAAATAAAGGATGAGAATTTAAAATTTTTGTATTCTCTATATTGGTCTCCTTTTCCTATTAACAGCAAGGCTAACCCAACAGACTGAAAACAAAGGAAACAAAGCAATCATTGTCCATTAATGGAACGAGGCGATATATATGCTCGCCTCAAGTTCACTTTGGAGTACAGACATGACGGCAAATACTTCGATAAGCGAGTTCGGTTGTTCATTTTGGGGGCTATCATGTACATGCGCACATTCTCTTAATCGTTGGGATAAACAAACCAATCCCGCGCCTACAACACGTGTTCCAAAATTTGAGTTTACACAAAAAATCGATGACATCATTCTTTCTTAATCGAACCACTGATAACATAAGGAAGAGTTACAGGTTCATTTTTTCAGTGGATATGTCTAAATTGCCTTTAAGGTTTAAAAAATGCACTTAACCTGCCGTTGGGCAGGGCTGAGACCTAGGCCTATTTTCGTTCGGTTTGGCTAGACACTTAGATCTGTGTTTTATAGTGCTGATTGCACGTAAGGCTGCACGAAAACAAGGGGACGCCGTACACTATGTGCTGAGCTTGGTTTGTGCGTCCCACAATTCCATGTGCCAGGAAATTACCGAACTCGCTTATACAAGAGACGCACCGATACTGCACCTCTTCCGGAAATTCGTCTCTACTTGAAGCATACTTATGATCTTTAAAACCTAACTTTATCTACATATATGTGTTTCCTCATAGAGCACCCGTTACATTCATTATACCTTCACACCAACTCAAACCAGTCAGAAGTGAAATTTCTAGGCACCACTCCGTTAAATTCTTGTTTTAAAATAGATTCTGCCAAGTCACGTATATTTTTCTGTTTTTAGCTTCAAGTCAAGTGCCCCCAGATTGTTTGCGGTGCATATGCCTTATTGAGACGAACTGTGAGATTCCGACGCCATTGTGTAATATGACTGGTGGTGTTACGTCATGTGGACCTTACAAACTTACAGATCTTTATTGGCAAGATGCTCGCTTGAAAGGAGGTGATCTCGACGGAGGTAGGTATCAGACTCAGATTGTCTGCCCAGCGGTTTTCGTTTGTAACCTACTCCTGGTTGCGTCAACGAGCTGGTGCGTTGAGATAAGGAGAAGGAAAGGGCAGGGATAATATTCGCCCTATTCCCCTCCCAAGACAGTGTAAGACAGTATAACGTGTGGTTTTTTATTCCAGAGCCCAGAGGTGAAACAATGGATTACACACGGCAATTACGCACGGCAGACTAGTTCACGAATACGTAGAACACTATATAAGAACGTACCTGACTCAGGTTGTTGGAGTCAGATGGAATGACCTTTGTTCGCAGAGCATACTTTCTGTCATGTGACGTCATATGATTCAGTCTGTAAGTTTGTTTCATGTGTGGCTCCCATTGATTCATCTCACCCCTCCAAAATATTTGCAACCCTCAAGCGCCCTACCCATATTCTACTATGGCGATATGATTGCCGTACAAGTTGAATTGTTGAAGGAATTTCCTAGTCACATTCCCTGTTATTTAGGTCACATGAAACTCCCTGGACAAAGTATAGGGTGGTTTTACTTTTCTCAATGATAATCCGAAAAGTTGTTCTGTACAGTACAACCTGGGGTAGCCTATTGTCGGTTTTTGGCACATTAGGTCAATACTAATTAGTCTTGCGTTTAGAACATGCCAGTTTTGTTCCTCCAGTGACTTATAGTACCCAGTGCAGCACTTTGCATGCAGCACGCCTTTATTCCTGTATCTGACTGATTTTGTATGTACAGTAAACAAGTAAACAGTCTCATATAGTCTAGTTGGCAAGCGCCCTTATTCTGAAATTACTAGACCATAAATTCATATGTGGAATGAACTGTTGCCCTAAGGTCTATGCACGAAGTTCTTCTCCTTCCAATTTTGGTGGTATCACTCAGTCCTTTATTATCGTAATTGGTGCTTTTTATCGCAAAAAATTCACCTGAGATATTGCGTTTCATACACTCATCTCATGTTCTAAAATATATGTTTATTCACCCAAAATAAGACAATTGTCACTCATCACTTTTAAATATTGCTTAGTGCTTGTGTAACCCTGTAAAAATTTAAAACTGACTGATGTTTTTTGCACATGAAAATCTGTAAAAAGGCCTATAAAAAAACATGAAACGTTATTCTCCCCCAAAACCGCACTCTAAAAATAAAAAGAGTGAAATTTCACTTTTTAGAGGAGTGAAAGTTGAAAAGTTCACTAAAAAGGCCTATGGGAATGTTTAGCGCATATGTGTTCAGTGTACACACTTAGCTATAAAAATCACTATGAAAATATGGTAAATTTTCCGACATTCTGAGCCCCTCCTGTCCAAACATATAACAAATTAACACATTTCACTCTAGTTTGATTCCCTTAACCAGTTCCCTTGGAACTGTTTTCAGTCTCATTTTCATATCGTGATAAAAAGTTTCGTCAGTTTCCAGTTAAAAATGACGTGATTTTATGATTTCCATATTGGAAACACAGATTTAGGAGTGTTTCGGCAGCTAGTAGCAAACAAAACTTACAACAATTCTTGCCGAGTGTCATCGGTCAAATAATTTCACGTGATTTAAAAATTTACATATCTTTCCCTAAAACATTGATAAGATTCATTTTGATTGGACAGAGAAAACCTCTCCATTTTGACATCGAATTGAAAAGAAGCTAAAAAATCTGCTAAGTATCATTTTCGACTACCAGCTCACAGACCGATTCCGCGAAAAATCCTGTGGCGCGCGTTTTAAAGGTGAGCATTCTCATATAATGGAAGTTCACTCAGAGAAGGGTGGAACTCAGTCCAAGAGAGCGATGTCTCACTGTTGATGGAGTGCCCGCAGGGACCACTCAAATTAAAAAAGAGTGATCCCCGAGGACACTCGTTAAAGAGTGAATTTTCACTCTTCCTCGAGTAAATTTCACTCTATTTAGAATGAGTTTCACTATCTTTTGGAATAAATGAATACTCTAACGGAGTGAATTTCTACTATTCACTCTATTAAAGAGTGACTATAGATTCACTCTTTGGTTTTTAGAGTGCACCTTCAAATGAGGTGAGGAATTGCATTATTCCAAGGGATTCACGAAAGCTAGTGCCCTCTTCCACTCCAATTGTTCTGTTCTGATGACGTGTGTATTCCATGGTACCAATCAATATCGACTGCAAACTGCCTAAAAATACTTCGACAAATAATTATTTTTATTCTCTTGAATTAACCTCCTCCAATGTGTGCGCTTTTGCCAATGTAAAGTCAGCGTTTGTCACTGTATACTTCCCTTGCACAAAGAATGGGGGAATTCCAGAATACTTTAAAAAAAAAAGCAGGTGTTCAAACAGATTCAAAAGACCTTTTAGCCCGGCTTCAGATTGAGGCGAGTGCCACCTGGAATGGGCATTAATGCCACCATGTTTTTTTCGATTCCCTAACATGTCTATAAACAGAAAAATTCAGGTATATGGATATCTTCGGGTGGGTTGGGGAAATATAGCGGGGTATCTGCCAAGAGTCAGGGTGCTGAAAAATAAAAAAAATTAAGGGGTAAGGGAAAGTAAAATGGCTATTATTTTCCATCTAGAAACTCGAGAGTTGCAAAATACCCCTCAAAATACTTGCAAAGAAATTGACTTTTAGCTGATATACAGATTTTGAGTATCACGTGACCTTTGAGGTCAGTAAAAGTAAAAAATGTACGAAATTTGACCTTTGACCTAAATCTTGACTATGCTATTTTAAAATGTAATTGAGTACAGTGAATCGATTCATTTGTCCTAGTTTGACCTGAAATGATTATATTACATATCTTCAGACAATTTTAGGCTACCTACTAATGTTCCAGGGTTTGTACTTAGGAAGCACCAGTGTCGAACGAAATGTTAACTAGTAAAAAATCTGTTAGAAAAACGTAGTTTTCCATCCCGGAAATGACAATCTATTCATGGTTAATGAGAGTTACAAGCTGTACGCCATCTCGAAATCATTTTTATATCTATTTAAGCATTCCTTGTTATAGCAAATTTATTAATTGCATATGTACATATCCATATCGATACCCCTGCCCCTTCTTAATCATGGAGATGGTGGGGTAACTTTCAGTTTTATTTTTCTGGACAAGTATGAGACAATATAAAAAATGAAAACTTTCCTCGCGGTTGCTCTGGTTCCCTCATATTCTTTTCTAAAAAATATATATGGTTAAGGAAATAATACTGTCACCCCCCCCCCAAAAAAAAAATAAGATAAAAAGAATTACCTATAAAAGGTTCTTATGTTGGCTTTCCTACTTAGATTATTTCATTTCTCATTTAGGATATCCAATGGTACTTTAGTTCTTCAAGTTAAAATTAAAATGTTTGTCGTTAATAAATCATTTCTATTTTCATTTTTATGAACGTTCTTCTTTAAATCTTTTGTTTTCATTTGAAATATTTATTGAATTTCATATCCTTGTATTATTTCCGATAAATCCCCGGATTGTTGCCATTCCAATTTCAGGCTGGAGAGTGTGCTCTGAATCTTTTGACTGTAGCGAAAGGACCATCCAAGGCTATATGGCGAGGTATGCGACAGAAGACCTTATCGGACGCAAACCGACATGTGCGGACTATGTGCGTATTCACAACGGTGGGCCAAATGGGTACACATCACCGGCAACTGTTGCTTATTGGATGAAAATTAAACGCTGTCTAAGCTGTTTTTTGAATTAAGAACAAGTTTGTGTTGGTTAAATCTCAGTATTAATGTGTTGTCACACAATTTTAATTTATCAACCAATCGATAACTCGTGAAATTCAGCATCTTTGGATGGGTCACAGGGTAAAATGTAACGTGCGCTATTTACGCATGCGTGCAATATATATATATATATATGCTTACCAAGCGAACGTTAACCCCTCTGCTCTGCCTTGTTTTCAGTTGAAATCCATTAAATTAACAATTATATCAAAGACTGGGCTTACAATTCACACATTTCCTAATGAGTGACTTGCAGTCGGGAGGTCGGGGGTTCGAGAGTTCGAGCCCCGGTCGGGTCCAACCGAAGACTTAAAAAAGAAACACACTACCATTGTGCTTCAAGTTGGTACTGAGCAGAAGCAATGGAGGGTAAACAAGCCAGTGAGCTACAACTGATAAAAAAGTTCGCGGTCAACTCAACCTAAATTAATTGGTTGTTGAAACTTGGCCGTAGAACTCTTTTTTAACTTACCTGACCTGCTGACCTAATGGTTGTATTTTAACTTGGTCACAATTGATGTGGTCTACAAGTTCAAAGGGTTGGATGAGCATAATCTTCCTCACTGATTTATGGCAATTCATTTTTCTCACGCTGATTGGCGTGCATATATTTAAATGGTAGTATATTGCACTTAAACATACATTATCAAAGTAACTATTGAAATAAACCGTGGTTTTTAAAACTATTACTACTTGGCCTATTCATTGATAATTAATTGTAATATCTTATAATGTTTTTGTATTGTACTTTACTTTTCCTCTTTAATATTTTTACTGGGTTTCAATAACAAAAACTAAATAAAAATACAACACGGCATGTAAACACAAATCAGTCATACAGTGTCGGGATTGACTAATCACGTTAGTAAAAAGCATTGACTAATTTGGACCCAGTTGAATTAGTTTCTATGCCTTTTTGTGAAAAATGTGGGGCGGAAGCATGCTTCAACCCACTTCCCGGGTCGAAAAAACCTTTTTTTTTCGTCCCTCAAATCCCCTCCCCCACAAATGCAAAATTCACTAAAATTTAACTATATACAGATTGACTCAAGTGCTCGTCGTCTGACGTCTGTTGCATGAGTGACCAAAACTTTCAGCTACAATCTTGGACAAAACTAGATGGAAAACACCCGCTTCCCCGTGCAATGTTGACGATAATAAGGCTTATTCGGGACGCACCGTTTTCTTTGGGAACCAACATTGTACTGGGGGACGAGGGGCTAGTTAATCGCTATTTCCTGTAGGACACAACATTTTAAAGGAGGGTAGAGGTCGTGCAAATAAAACTATGCACCATGAACAACATAAAGGCGCGAGGTGTTCCAACAGTTTTGTCCAAGATCGTAGCTAGCTCGGGCTTTCACTAAGATCGGAACGCTAAGGGTCTTCATGCAGTCCCCTGATTGGTTAAAAGTTGTCACGCATCGAAATAAATAAATATAAATGAGTATATTGATCTAAGTGACCAATGAGGAGGCTGTCAAGGGTGAAACTGGCCACACCTTGAAAATATGGGTTACAGCGTACACGTGGAACTATGGTAAGAGGGTTTGTCACGTTCACTGGTAACGAGGGACGGGAAACCTGAGGGCCCTGGGAATCTAGGACAAAAGGAAGGGGGAGTTACTTTGTGGTCTTGATATGAATAACGTCATGGGCTCTGAAAGCATCCATCCGCGGGTTACACCAATGCACAGTAAACCCTCAGTAATGACGCAAGCATGATCACCTCAGTCCTGCGCCAGGTGAGTGGAAGAAGTCTAGGGTGGACTTTTTTACGTACTTGGAAACGGACACGAGCGGAACAAAGTTCCAATCAAAGGCGGGGAATGTCAGAAACATGGGGAATCATTTTCAACAATTATTTTCACAAAGAACGTCAAGAAGAAGTCATTTTAATTGATCAACTTAGTTTGCAAAACACTAAGCTATAGGTGTTGAATGGTAAGGGGGGTCGGGGGTTGTGCGGCATGAAAATTAAAAAGTAGGTTGTTTGAGGCTTTTTGCTGACATGTCACTCTACCTTTAAGAATTCAGTACCGGTGTATCTTTGGAAAGAAGTCGTACCCGCAGCATGTTTAATCTTCAAGTGGTCACAGGCGTACGTAAGGAGCATTTCATTTTGGAGGGCTGAAGATTTTTTGCCCAAAATGTGATCCTGATCATGCAAGAAACTGTTTAAGCGGAGCGCCACTAGTTGTTTGGCGCGGAGCGCACAGAAAATTGAGATATCGCCGCTATAGACTTTCCGGGTACCCATAGGTTGCCGGAAAGGGCACTTTACCTTAGTCTGTAAGTGGAACCTAAGCAGTTGCTATTTTGAGCTTTCGTTTGCAATAAAATGTTCACTTAAAACATAATAACAAATGATCAGATCAAGTTTTTGATAATAATGAATGATTTTTACATATAATAGGCAAGCCTGCAATCCTCTGTTCAGTAATCTGTTGGATTGGGACACTATCTAATTGGAGCGCCACCATTAGTTGGCGGAGAAAATTTTGAAACTAATTGGACAACCAGAAAGATAATTTCCCGGGCTTGTTACTACAAAAGAATCAGTCGTTATTTTGAGTTCTGCTTTTGAATATAATTTTCACTTTAATAGAAAAAGTCAGCAACTTGCTCACTTGAAATGATCAGACAATTATCAGATAAAATGTGCCACTATGTCATTGGATGAATTTCGTGGGCAAACTATACAACGGAATTGGGAACGTTCTAATGTTTTTTACTCAACTGCGACTTTTGGCTAAATTCAAGATACGACTGACTGATAGCGTTGCTACAGGGGGCAAGGGGCGATTGCACCACTGGCTATAAAAAAATGAAATCGAAAATTTTCCATTTGTTTCAGCAGTCAACCAACTACATTGTGGTTTTCCCAACCCTTTGTTCATGCCCCATACTTGCAATTATTTGTTTCAAAAATGCAAAATTTTCCGCGCGCTTCTCGCGCCGCAGCTTTCAATTCCTAATGCAGTAGTGCTCGCCCTAATAAAACAGTTTGGTAAACTTTTCCGAGCTCTGGGAATGACAAATTAGGATATTTGCCATTTGTGACACTGTAGATAATCAAGTGACACCAGCTACTAATAGTGCTCTGTATTGGTAAGTTTTCACAAATTTTCTTTCATAAAACTCCAAGTTTTCTCCAACTTGCTCTTGACTTTTAAGTGTAGCCAAAAGCCTCAATTTGTAGATCTTAGATAAATTTATGTAGCAAAAACAATCTTTGGTTGCCGTGCAATCTCATATTTGATAGAAATGCAGATTCGTCTGTCTGTCAGTAATCCCCCAACTTTTCAAATTTCATTTCAAGAAACTCCCAGAATATATAATTCAAAATTTTCCGCAATACAAGTTCCATATTTTTCAAATAGCTTATTTTTTCAAAGAGGCCAAAATTACGTCTCATGTGTTCATGCACTATAGAAAATTGGAAAATATCTGGATGCTCCCCCCCCCCCCCCTGGCAAATTGTCTAGCTGCGCTACTAAATGATAACTGTTTATGTGACTTTCCAATCCCCCAACTATAAATGACATTCCTTCGAAGGCCTTTGGAAGAAAAAAACGTGGTGGGTTTAAATGTTTTCAGGCAGACTTAGGAGAAGACATTTTCGCAACATATAATTGAAAAATTCCATACCCGATTTTCATTATTGTCGCCTGAATTCGGTTGTAGGGCAGAATAGATAAAAACAATGGCGTACAGTAGCTAGACTTTTTCCAGGGGGTTGGGTGGGCGAGTGGGGTAAGCATGTATGAGGAAAGTAGTTTGCGGCTCGCAGAGCCCCGGAAATCTGAGCTCTTTTGAATAAATATCTGTAAATATGGAGCCTGTATTGCAAAATACAAAATACGTACTTTTTCCCGATCTTTTCCCCCTTCCCATGGGCGTCACCAGATATTTTTAAAAGGGGATCGTATTTTGCGCAAAGCGCGTAGCGGCCATACTCGCGCGAAAGGGCGAGTATAACGGTGTGGGGTCCAGGGGCACGCTTAAGGGCCCGGTGGGGTGCAGGGGAGAAGCAACGTTGTGGGTCACGGGTCGAAGCCCCCGGAATCTCTGAGGAGTAAAACATGTCATATGCCTAAATTGCGGTGAAATTATCGTCACTATTGCTAGTTTGGTAATGCCAAAATTATTATTTCATAAAGGTGCAGAGAAAAACGTGAGCTTTGGTGGTTTGACTTTTGATTAGGGCTCGGACTTCAGGGCTTCTTATGGGGCCTTGTCCCTGCTTAATTTGCCCTTCAACCTGTTACGTTATGTTATGATGTGCTATGCTATGCTATGCTACGCTACGCTACGCTAGGCTACGTTACGTTACGTTACGATACGTTACGTTACGTTACGTTATGTTATGTTATGTTATGTCATGTCATGTTATGTCATGTCATGTCATGTCATGTCATGTCATGTCATGTCATGTCATGTCATGTCATGTCATGTCATGTCATGTCATGTCATGTCATGTCATGTCATGTCATGTCATGTCATGTCATGTCATGTCATGTCATGTCATGTCATGTCATGTCATGTCATGTCATGTCATGTCATGTCATGTCATGTCATGTCATGTCATGTCATGTCATGTCATGTTATGTTATGTTATGTTATGTTATGTATGCATAGATAAAAAAAAGTTAATTTTCAGTTCTTCTATCTCTACCACCCTTTTTCAGTTTGTGGAATCCTGTATTCTGATTAGTTGAACACTGGCCTGTTAACGTTATTCTACTGTCAATAAACGTAAAAACAGTGATAAAGATGAAGTTTTTCACATATTTCCGGGGGTAGAATAGGGATAAACTACATTTTTCTGACCATTATATAAACCGTCTCGACTCCAAATTAGCAACATAACTAATTCGACTTCGCCTCGCCCGTTATCATTGGCAATTTGGAGTCTAGAAGGTTTATTCATCATAATAGTCAGCCAAATGCGATTTATTCCTTAAATCTTGAGTTTCCTAAACTTGAAAGGATTTTGACTCGACAGATTTTGTGGTATAACTACCCTTTCATAGTACTATCCGATCAAGTAAAAACAACTTATTACTGGCATCATAGCACTGTTGAGTCAAAGGCGGATTTTTAAAACACAACACAAGCATATGTGATACGGTATGCATTCAGTGAGCAAGGAGTAGAAATCTAGACAAGACATCCTACTTTACAGGTTTTTCTGCGTGTAATAGTGATAAAGCCCTCAGAAAAGTCGACTACTACAACAATATCATCATTGGACCTGTTTTTTTTTTTTTTCATTGAGGTTTTAACACCCTGATTTAAAATATCTCGCAGTTGCACTTCCGTTATAATATTAAGGTATGCTGAGCCTATACTGACATGAAGCAGTTTACCCACCAAGTGAACAGAATTCAAGAGATAAACGTGGCTTTCTAATATAGTTTCAACAAAAATGATTTTTCCATTAAAAAAGGTATCATTTAGGGTATTTCATGAAAATTACTATTACATATATGATTATAATACTATGGAAAGGTGTAGCTATACATATAGCCAATAGGACTTGCTAGGACAGAAGTTTACAAAAAGTAAGGGATGAAATAGTAATCTGGGGGACTCGATCTGTAATTTCAGCGAGATTAGGCATTCAACATATTAAAAGAAATTAATACTTTGCAATGGCAGAAGAAATCCTTTCTCGACTTTTGGTACATCCTTTAAACTTTTCTGTAAAAAAAGAGAAAAAAAAACCCTCCAAGGGCGGTCGTTTGCACCCCCACCCCCTTTGTGTGATGCTCATGCACACTCCGGAGTGTACCGCATTCAGTAATGTAAAAATGATTGTCTTTGCATGTTGTTGAAGGCCAAATATATCAGAACACTTTTTTTGGCGAATTAATCGGTCAAGCGTATAACTTAAAATTTGTTTAATTAGCCTACCCGCGTAAAGCTTTTAATTGACTTTGGCTCAACAAATTTCAACAAATTGCCCGAAACGTGTGGTGGGAGGGGGTAAAGGCTGCAACGCACCCAAACCTCAGTCTTCTCACCTATGAGGATAAAGCTGACAGGGGTGGCTCCAGCGGGGGGCCGGGGGGCCATGCCCCCCCCACCATGAAACACTGCCCCCCCCCCCATTTCGGGGAAGGTCGTCAGTTTCGTCGGGGAGGCCTACAAAATAAAAAAAATATATAAAAAACCCGCACCGACTGAATTTACTGGATTGGTGATCTTGAACATCATTTTTTTCTTTTATACCACTATTTTAACACCTATCGGAATCGATTTTCAATTACTTCTCATAGCTCATAGCTCATAGCTCTGTTAATATGCCTTACATGTACCTTGTCCCATCTTAAATCCGTGCGCGCAAGGCATGGGCGTCCGCAAGGGGGGCAAGGGGGGCACCCCCCCCCCTGGAAAATCAAACTTGTGAAAAAAAATAATTAAAAATTAAAATAAGTCTCAAGTGGTGACGCGCGGGTGTAACTTGGATATACAAGGTGAATACGGGGGGTGGGGGGAGGGGGTGTATGCATGGTTAATAATTAGGTAACGGACATAGGCCTATATAGACTGTTTGACAGTTGTAAGTTTTATCGTGCATAGGCGTGCGAGGCCGTTACCGAGAGGCAGATTTCCCTTCAACAATTTTTTGCATTGAAAATTTTAAAAAACTAAAAATTACAGACATGAAATTCCTGTTTCAGGGCTGGGTACATGCAGCTTATAACAATCGCCAAGTGTCGTTTCCGGCCATCTGGAGGGTTTGTAAGGTCCAAAATTTTCTTGTACGCTCCGCGCCAACTGATGATGGTGCCACGCTTAGATAGTGTACACAATTCAATCATCCATGATTTTCCCTTCAACAATTTTGTACATTGAAAATTCTAAATATCTAAAAATTACAGACATGAAATTCCTGTTTCAGGGCTGGGTACTTGCAGCTCAGAACACTCGCCAAGTGTCATTTCCGGCCATCTGGAGAGTTTGTAAGGCCCAAAATTTTCTTGTACGCTCAAGGCCAGGTGATGGTGGCGCTCCGCTTAGATAGTGTACACAATTCAATCATCCATGAATGATCTTGCCCCCCCCCCTTACAAAAATTTCTGCGGACGCCCATGGCGCAAGGTCACCTATAACCAAGACTTGTGTTGCAGACCAGGGAGCTGGAAATTCCACGTGCAGATGTAACCAAGGGTGCCACCCGCGGGAACCAGGGGCCATACTCCCGTCGGGGAAGGCTGCCCTTCCCCTGTCGTTGAAAAGATCCAGTTTCGTCGGGGAGCCTTCATCTATAGGCCCACGATAAAAGATGTAAGCCCGACAAAAGTTAGTCCCAGGACGATCTACTTGATTTTTCTTTACTAGTTTTCCTTACAAAACGGACGAGAAGTTTTTCAGGTGCATGCAGTGCCCAATGGTTTGCCATCTGTCCTGCCCCGACAGCCGAATTCGAGCAACAGTAATGATAATCGACCAGGCCTTTTTCAGTTATAAATAATAATTAACAGAAGTATGGGAATGTGTCCTGTCCTGATAAGTCTGACTGAAAACTCATTCGAAGCCACCTTGTTGTAACGTAACATATTTTCAAAGACATCGGAAGTAAAATCATTTATTGTCGGGATTTCGGATAGTCACATAGCTGCATAGGAAATTTCATAAATTTAGTGGTCCTCGCAATTGAATACAGCGAGGAGTCTCAATAGAGTCCAAAAGATGATATGTTTTCAATTCGGTTGCACAGTTTTTTCCCCGAGAAAAAGACAAGACCATATAGCGTTACCTTTTATCTGGTTATTTTCTGATCACATAGCAAGTTGGTTTCTTTTTCTATTAAAATAAAACTTTCATAAATAACGACTGCTTCATTTCTAGTTACAAGTCTGGGAAATGCAATTTCCGGCTGTCTGAGGGTTAGATGTTTTTAAATTTTCTCTACGCTCCGCGCCCACTTATGATAGCGCTCCGCTTTGATAGTGTTTTGGTCGAACAGAATACTCCACAGAACAATGCATGCTTGCAAATTATTCTTCGTTTGAGGGCAATATGAATTGAAATTTTCATAGCGAATAAAGCTTAAAATAAAGACTGCTTTGCTTCTGGTTACGAGCCTGGGAAATGCCATTTCCGGCTATCTGGGGTTTTCAATTTTTCAAAAATTTCTGTGCGTTTCTAGTTAGTTCTCGCGCATGATTACATATTTCAGACAAAACAGACTATTCTGTCTCCTACCAAATTGAAACACTCCCGTACGCATATGTCAATATACAAAATATAAAACTTGAAATATATGGGAAGCTAAACTTTCCGCAAGGAAATTTCCGAGGCCTTAGTCTCCATGATGTTATTCAAAAACCCCAACAAAACTACAGATCACCTTGACTTTTCTCATAAGAGGGTCAGACTCTTCCATAAAAAATTTCATACAATTACAGTTCTACCAGCATAACGTTCAGATTCTTTAATATTTGTTAAAAATGGAAAACTTTTTTCATTTTCGATGGATACTCCGTACAATAAAACACCCAAGCGAACGCTCTTTGCTCTTAATTACTCTGACAATTGCTCTTGACACGCAAATCAATGAATAGAAAGTCCAAATTTTTCATTGTAACCTTACCCAAAAACATTTTTATTCATAAAATTCTAAAACATCTCCAATATGATAAGCTGTAAATTTTCAAATCTTCGTTAGAAAAAAGGGGAAAAATTTTTCGGGAAAATTTCCACTTTCGTCTGAAAGCCTTGTACCTAGGCCTAGTACGATGATATAGGCCTAGTACGATGATATTCGTAACCCCAAAAGAATTAAAGCTGTCGCCTATGCAACTTTTTTAATTTTGCTCATATAAAGGACAGATTCTTCAACCAACACCCCAACTTTTTAATGGTCCTTACAAATGCTTAACTTTGTTTAAAAACTTTTTCTACTAAACAACCTCCAGATTTTGAAATATTTGTTGAAAAAAGGCCAAAACTTTCGGCGCGCTACGCTCGCCTCAGATTCTACCAAGTCACGTCTTACTGAAACTAACTCATTTTCTTTGTCGGGGAATCGAAATGCTGCCCCTCCTGTTGGGCAAATCCTGGCGCCACCCCTGATAAAGAACCATCGGCCCATCATTAATTACTTTGTTTTGTTGACAGAGCTGGCCTGGATGAACTGCCGTGAAATTGCGTAGGCCTTTACCGTGTTGCATGCCCTAATCTCTGCTCAAACACCATTTCACACGGCTTGAAGAGAACAAAAGTCTGTGAAGTCTGTATTTCAAATCATTTTCTACTATAAATCCATATTGAATATGACCACAAGTAAAACAGTCGTCCACATCCATTTTCAAGATACTTCATTTGTTAGTGAATATTTTATTGAGTAAAAATATTTAAATAAGGGGTCAGCTACCAACAGTAATAACCTGTGCGTACACCGTACGCGTACCGTACCCACGCACATAAAGTTACACCACTCACCATCAACTGTGTCCTTGCTCTGAAGATTGTCATTTTTGTAAGGTTAGAGCAAAAATATTTAAGCTTTTCTCAGTATGTCCAGTTGCTGTCGCGAGCCAGAACTGCATAACGTTAGTATGCATGGTTATCAAACATTATCAAAAAGTTTACTTATCAAAAACATAACGCATTTAGCCTAGCAGCCTAACCTACAGTAGACTTCGTGTAACTGGTACCTGTGCAATAAAGAGTGACAAAGGCCTGGGGTATGAACAGATTCGTTGGGGGAAGGGGGGGGGGGGAGGAGAAATTATCTGGGTACATCAGTACACGGAAGTGGCATACCTATGCATTGGTATGCACATGCATGTATGTATCCCTGTCTGATTCCCTATTTAACCCTAGACTAAGTTGGCTAACCCTATGGGTAGGCCAAGGCGAGGTATAGTATAGTCAATGACCGTAAATGTCGCGCACCCCAAGAAATAGGATCCAAAACAAATTTCACTATATCGCAGTAGCAACACAAAAGCCTAGCCATTTGATGGTTAAATATTAAAAATGTGACATTTTTCATCAAAATGAGTCAATTTTGAGTTCAATTTTGCTTTAAGGTCGTTCAGGATTACAAAAAATGTTACCTCATTTCCTGCTACGATATTTTTTTGAAAAGCTGTAGAAGCAGTGTCACAAATCTCTTATTTTCTTGGTCACACGATCTTATCGCGACCGGTAACTTTGATGGTCTGTTTATTAACTTGTTGTGCATGTTTGTATACATCAGTTATGCGAAGCAGAGTGATGAAAAGTTTTTTTTAATTATCATGGCAAAGGATCAAAAACATTTGTCATAAACTTGAGGTAGTGTTACCGGGTACAATCGACATGCTGTATATTACAATCATTTATACCGTCCTTAGGACAGCTATAATAATACTGATGTTGATAAATTGTTTCTTGGGTAGTAATGATGTTTAATACTGTTTTCACTGGTACTTGGTGCTATTTTTTTATAAAATTTGGCAGTTTTACAAGTAACAACAACAGTTGTTCCCGTCAAAATGATATCACAAATTTTAAGTGAAGTTTTGAAGATATCTGATTAAAATTTTAACAGCTAGAATCAAGTCAGGTTATTACAGATTCAGTATACATAGCTTTAAGAAACATTTCATCTTCAGTTGTAGATTTTAAAAGTTGCATGCGGGAAATTCCACTCATCCATGCTACCACTGTATGTGTACATAGCACTAACCTCATTCCTATGCGTACAGTATGTAACCCTAACCCTATAACTGGTGGTCACATACTTGGGTACGTAAACCCAATTAGAGCCGAATTGCCAAAAGGTGCTCAGCGTAAGCACTGGAATAGGAAAGGCAAGCAAGTGAGCCTCAACTGGAAAAAAAAGGCTGTGGCAGGCTTGACTTGAAGTGGTTGGAAACTGGGGTATGAAACTCCATCTAACCTAACCTAATCTTTTTATGTGAGCGAGTCACTGGATACATTTTAACTTCCTGTGTGACAGAACCTTAGTAAAATGAGCAAAATGCTGATATCATTCAAAGTTACAGTCTGACAGTAAAAGAGGAGCAAATTATCAAAAATCAGGAAAATTTTCAAAGAATAGTCCTTGTTCTGGGATCCACTTTGCCAGCCTTTGCAATAGTGTGTAGACCAAGGGATTTGTTACACAAGCAATTACAATTTCTGTAGTTGTCTAATTTGCAGGGCTGAACCACTTCCTTTCATGGGTATATGGCCAGATCAAGAGACGAGCTGGATTAAGCAGGAGGAAGTACGAGCCAGAACTTGTGCGTGTACAGTAGGGCAAATTAAATTTCCATACTCATACAGTATTTGGAAAATAATATCCATCAATTTACTGTTAAGAGATTTACACAAATTTTTTTATGACATTGCCTGTAGATGGCTGCACCAAACAAAGGGAGACAAAGAGGCATCAAGAGGTCCAAGGCATACTTTCGAAAATGTGCTTCTGGGAAAAGAACACGATGGGAGACGAAGCTGGATGTTGGTATGAAGGGCATCCTCATCACTTGTAACAGAGATGAGAAACAATGCACTCATGAAGCCTACAACATCCTCATGGAGTACGCTGATGAGTTATACGGTCCAGAGTTAGATGAAGATCAGAATAATGGTAAATAATGCACTCATTTTTTCTTGTGACTGCAATGGTCAATGGTTACATAGGCCTAGAGAGCATAATGTAAGTTGTGCAAACAAATTCAGTTTTTAAATGTTAAGAAATGTTTGTGCGCAATGCATCAGGGACCCAGACCTCAAAAACATAGACCTGGAAAACAGACCTCCAAAATGCACTGATGTACAAAGTAGGGTGTCTTGATGCACAAACCTTGAAAACAAGGCCTTGAAAACACAGACCCGAAAAACAGACCTCCAAAATACACTGACATACATATGGCGGGACATCTCAGAAGTGCAGCCCTTGAAAACAAGGATTTGAAAACACAGACCTGAAAAACAGACCTTCAAAATACACTAATGTACAGCATATAGAAGGGTGTCTTGAAAATGCAGCCCTTGAAAACACAGACCTAAAAAACAGACCTCCAAAATACACCTGTATATACAGTATGGTGGGATGTCTCAAAAATACAGATCTTGAAAACACCCATCATGGTCATTATCAAAGGTACTGTACAGTAATGTTTCCAATGTCATATGGCAATTGGAGAAAAATTCACTTTGACTGAACACAGTACTGCAAAGACATGATAAATGTCAGCTGTGTGAGCAATGAGGCCATCATACCGTTTACTGTAGGCATTCTCACACTGATGAAACATGCTATATGTGGGTCCAACTTACCTTGGGACCCAGCCAGTAGTTATAAATTGAACTCAACTTGTCTAGTCATGTTTAATACTTCGGTACATAAAAATTTTACATGATACATATACGGTATTGCTGTGTTTTTTTTATTATTGATAAATGTAGTAAAAGATATGGATGAAAACTCTACCTCAGACAGGGCTGGTTTCGAAATAACATCCAAAAAGGACATTGCAAAAATGGGCAAAATGGCTGTTGGTCTATGATATTCTAATGGGATATTTTTGAGAGGCACCACGATCATCAGGAAGGGCATAATAGTCATGGCTATTGGTGCTATCAGTTATCTCAAGCCCTTCCCAGAGTTGGGTTGAGATCCAAAGATGAGGTTAGGTGTGCAACCTATTCTTGCTAGTTTTCTCTCAAATATCATGGAAAAGACATGAAAAATGACACACTCAAGTTGAGAGTGAGTGACACATTGATTGTCTCTGCTGTTTCCAGGTATGTTTTAGTTTTTAAAGGGCCAAACCTCTCACCCCAAACTACAATTTTGGTAAGGGGGTATCAAAATTCTCAATTGGCTTAGCTCTTTGATCGACAGCTAATTCAAACAATGCAGAGTACCAAAGCTTGTATTACACAGCATGAACGGTACTGAGAGTGTTTTGATTATGTAAATTGCCTTTTTCTTTACTCACCTTGAAGCAAGAAACTGAGATTGTGTCTGGATGAGCATGAATTTCAGACAGTTGTGGGAGGGGCTTAAGTAAGAAGGTTAGGAGAATTGGTACTGTTTGGGGTGAGAGAACTGGGCCTTTAAAGGCTAGAGGTAAATAAGACACATTTTTATTAAGCAGAAACAGCTGCTCAGTGCTGCAGGTAGATGTTGAAGTAGAAAATGAAAGCTGCATGTACAATTGAATTGTATGTACTGTAGGTCAAAGAAGGGCTGAAAAGAACAAATTGTGAGGAACACAGGCAAACTTTGCATGCACAGAGCAAGTGTTACCATGTGCATCCATTTGTAGAGCCCCCTACTTTTCACTGGAGGGAAAATTTGCACAAAAGTCCTCCTCTCGGATGAACATGATGTAGGTTGTGTAAGATTTTGTCTGTTTAAGGGATGATGATTGATTAGCAGTATTTAATAATGGTGTTAGAGAATATTTGTGCTTGGCAAGTCTTGTGGCCATACATTACCTGTGTTTACTCTGCAACTTTACTATGATTTTTTTTTGTGCTTGATGTGCTTTCAGTCTTATTGATGGGCTTTTATCAGTTCCAATCATCTCAAGCGTAGCCACATTTTTCTTCAGTCTGATGTTATTTGTGCACATAGGTGTAGTTATGGAGGAGCAAAACTTTCATGAATGTAAAGAATAAGAAGGCTTGCTTCTCCCTACATTTTGAAAACTATTTTGATTGGAAACTGAAATTTTACTAAATAACCAGGCAGCAGGCTCCCCTGAAATTGGCAAATTATTTTAAGAGAGCCTGCATGCAACCTTTACAGGAAAATAAATGATTTCTATTGCAAAATGTTGACAAGCCTATCTTGCATTCATAATGATTTTTGTCCTTCATATCTTATGACCATTATCAGGAAAATGTTATTATAAAAACATTTTCTAGCTGTAGAAAACAATTATCTTGTAGCATTTTGCATCTAGGCCCTGCCCTAGACAACTTTACCAGGATACCAAAAAAATAAATCAGAACCATACTGTAGGTTGTACCAGGGATGGAAAAGCAGGGCTGGAAAAATCAGATGGCTTTTGAAATCATTGTTGGGTTTTAAAACAGCCTTTAACTATAGACGAATCCAATTAGCGCTTGTTTTTAGTGACTATAGGCAGCCATTAGTGGGGTCCATCAGCCTAAAACCATCTTTCTTTATTGTTTACATGAATTTCAAACCCTCATATTTAGTGAACTTGGAGAATTTAAGATACAAATTAGTGTACAACCATCCATGATAGAGGTAAGCAAGGAAATCAAAAGATTTAAAGGTGATGGACCCCAGTTATGGCCTACTGAAATCAGACCACCACTTGCTGTCCGGATTTGTGTATAATGATAAATATGTGTCAAGAAAGCTCACTTGTGGTCTTGGGTAAAATGCTGCCATCCCTGTTAAAGCTGCTTCTTGACTCATACAATTATATGAGTGTGAGGCATTGCACTAATGATTAGGGGTGCACCGGATTTGGAATTTTAAAATCCGGCCGGAACCGGATTTGCCAGATTTAAACCCAAATTCCGGCCGGAATTCCGGCCAGATTTGCCGGATTTAGTCAAATGAAAGAACAGGAACCTACTGGTGGGTTTATACCATAGGATACCTTAGGAGCCTCAGTGGATGCAGGTCTTTTGACCTCTACGGTATATCTGTATCATCTACAGTAAGTTCGCCACCATCAGCAAATGTAGTAGTAGTGGTCAGGAGCTGTGTTATGTCTATTTTATTTGTGAGCAGAGTTTTGGTATTCCCTCAGAAAAGCTGTTGAGTTCATGTCTAATTTGGGTTTTGTGATGTAGCATATGTTTCATGAATGGCTGGGCTTATTGACAAAATGTTACTCCATACCAACCCTGAATGAGATTCCCAAGGGCTCAGTTCAGTGAGGAATAAAATCAAGATGTATTTTGAACACTTAGCAGGCACTTTTAAAGTGCGACATGCAACATGTTGAAAACGATTTCATAAATGTCTGTCCATGCAAATTAAGGGACTAAAGTATGAAAACATTGGCAATCAATATCCAAATTGAAAAGAAATCAATTACAATTCTTAAGGTGATTCAATGCATGTTTTAAATCTTGGTTTGGAAGATTTCAGTATAAAATCTAGATGCACTGTACATGCAAAGTGGTGGTAATCATGCCAGTAACAGTGTAGAGATCATGTATTTGTTGATGGGCAATTACATAGGTAGGAATCATCTCAGAAAGTTGTACAACTGTCAAAGGACCATAGGATGTAGGACTATATGCTAAGTAACGTGAAATTTCCTCGATGTACTGTAGGCCTATCAACCATTGCCATTATATTTCTTCGGTTTTTTATCCATTAATTGCAAAGCTGATTTAAAGAGTCAAGGAGTCACTGACACCATTTATGCTGCCACCATCACTTGTACTATTTTAGTTGATAAGTAAGGATATTGATGTACGGTAATTAGAAGATTTGTTAGTAAAACAGCCAAAAGGCCTCAATAACAAAAATGCTTGATTCTCATCACCGTGGCAAGACTGATTTTGGGCACTAGTGGATATTTTTTTTTAAATATGGTATTACCGAATTAACTGTTCTTGGTTGACCTGTAAGTCAATGCTGTCTCTCATCAACTCCTATTTATGTAATTTCCCAGCTTGCCTGCAAGCAGAATCTGGCATCAGTCATTTGGCACCGGGATAGCACCCTCTAAACTAGAGGGCAATGTGATAGCTCTTCCTCTCTCAATGCGACTTGCCAGTTGAGTTTTAGTAGTTCACATGTTCCTCAGTACTTACACACTTTGTACACCTAGTAACTAGCTATCGCTTCATGGTGTAGGAACAAGTCCAAGCTTGTAGACGGGCAAGAGGAGAGAGGAAGAGCCACCTGTACCATGTCGCCCTCTACTTCTGGAGAGTGCTATCCTTGTGCCAAATGACTTATGCCAGAAAGTGCTTGCAGGCAAGGTGGAGAATTACCTATGTACATAGGAGGTGAGTATCTGTTTCATAGACTCTGAAACCAAGTGAGTTTTGTTGATTGCTTCCGTCAACTCCAAAATTGCATTTTGGCCAAAAAAATTTGACACCTGACATCTTTTCTGATGGCTTTTGAATCACTATAAATCCAGCAACTGACTTTGTACAATGTACATCAACTTGAAAAGAGCACTAGAGAAGATATATCTGAATTTGATAAGCTGTGAATCGATTCATTGACACTGCTTCACAAAATATTTTTAATCACTAGGACCTTTTATGAGTAACTATACATACCGTACATTAAGTACTGAATGGGGGGTGACTAGTCCTTTATCAACTGGTAACACCCTATAGCTAGATCTTAAAATAATATTGAAGTAGCAAACTCCCATCTAAGTCTTTAGCATTTTAGGACATTTAATTAAGTACTGTCGTAAATTAAGTTGTGTTGTATAGCTTGCCTACAAATCCAGCAAATCCGGCCGGATTCAAGACAAAATCCGGCCGGATGCCGGATTTGGAAAAACCCAATTCCGGCCAGATTTAGAATCCAGTACACCCCTACTAATGATATACAGTGAGTCTCTTACCAAGAAATTTACACAATTGTTTTGACTCTATTTAGATGACGATTCTGATGAGGGAGATATTGCTGATGCCTTGCAAAAAGAAGTATCCCAAATGAACCAACAGAGGGCAGAGAAGAACTTCAGATTTCAGGCAGTTGATAGTCGAGCCAAAAATGTCATCTTTATTAGAACAAAGGTAAGCTTCTCAAGAATAATGAGTAAATTATACCAGTGAGATAAACTTTTGTCCTTTGTCTGAAAGTTTCTAGGGTCATGGTTATTGAGAGCTCAACCCTTAAAGTGTGCTTAGAGCTCATGTGGTACTCTGGGGTAAAATGTCTGCCTCTTCGAAAGGTTTCATTGTTTTCGAACTCCTTCAGCTGTGAATGTAATTCGTATAAGAGGATGATTATAGCCACAGCAAAAGGTGTTATGACTTTGGAGAGCATTGGTTAAGGGATTAGTTTAGAGTCGATATTTTAAAAAGTGCTTCAGCTGGTGTCCTTTTTCTAATCAGTTACCCTCCATTTCAGTTGTTTCCATTGTACTGCTGCTATGCTGGGTATAAATGTCTTGAGGGAGTGCCCTTGTTTGTTGAAGTGGATGTGTTGATTTGTGCTGGAATCCTGAATCCTGCTAAGGTAGAGTTTCCTAAAAGCTTGAAAGTAATACTCTATCTGGGACTTACTGTACATGCTGAAAGCAAACTCATGCTACAACAAAGCAGTATCTGTTACAGTACACAGCTCAGGAGTACACAGCTCTTTGCTGTGTGAGGACATTGCATACAGATGGGTCGTTGTTTATCTAGGAAGTTACTATATTTGACTCATCAGCTCTTGTTTGTATGGTGTAATTGAAGCTGAAGTCTTAAAGAATAATGAAGATTAGTGTCAAAAGTCTAGCGTCAATTCAGGAATTAATTGCTTGCAACAATTTGTGTTTCAAAAGAAAGTGCAGTCACCCAAACTTGAATTAGTGTAGTAGACTGTCCTATTTGATTATTGTTTTCATCAATTGTGACATCAGATTTACCAGTAGTAACTGCTTTGTTTGCTTGTAAGTCCCAAAAAAGTGAGAAATAAGAAGAGAATTGTGAGATCTAGCTGAGTGATTGTTCTTGTCCTATACCATGTAACACTTACCTACATCCAAATGCAACACTGTTCAACTGATAGGCCCAGAGTGTTACACCATGGATAGCACAAAGGTGTTTATAAAGTGTAGACCATGATTGTGTTCAAAGTAAATAAAAACTGAGCAGGTCATCACATTAAGTAGAGTCGAGCAACTGCAGCAATTGCTGTTCTAGTTAGGGTTTGGACAGATTTGAGATTGTAATTTTTGCAACTTTTGTTTCTTAAAGTATGTTGCTGTTTTTGTTTCTCTCAAGTTTACAAAGATTTTCAAATTTTCCCCTCTGTCTTCTCCCTGAAGAATATTCATGCTCAGTGTACAGAAATTCCTTTATTAAGAGTCAAGAAAGGCAAAATTTCACCGCATCTTTATATCTTGCAATCACTTTTTCAGTATTAGTTCATTTGACATTGTTATAGTTTACTAAAAGTGGAAAATTAAAGTAAATAAATATGCTATTCAGTAGACATGTCCATTAAATACTACAATAAATGAAAGTATTAAGTATTGTGCATGGGGGAATAAAAAAAGATGGCTTTAAATCACAATTTAAATTATATTCACCCCACTTCATTCAACTTTTGTCTTTGTTGTTTCTTTTGCTAGATTCAAGACAACCCTTTAAATTTAGTACACCACATTTTGACAGAGTTGAAGAAACTGGGCGTTTGTCAGTCCAAACATATTCAGCGAATGCTACCTATCTCTGGAACGTGCAGAGCTTCTCTTGAAGATATCGAAAAGACCATCAAACCTCTTCTCCAACCTTATTTTCATTCTCCTGAAGCAAAGGAATCCACTTTTGCCATACTTTTCAAGGCCAGAAACAATAATCAGGTACAGTGAATTTAGAAGAAATTCAGAAAGTTACTGTGTATCTCTGTTTATATGAATTTTTAGCTCAACTAGTTGAGGTATTGTCATGACAATGTGCCTGGCTACCTTTCTGATAGTCTGTATGTCTGTACCATCAACTGCATGGTCAAGTGGTTGGAGCCTCCTGACTTACAGTTGGGAGGTCTGGAATTCAAATCCTGGTTGGGTCATATTGAAGACTTTAAAAATGGAACCTACTGTCATTGTGCTGAACTGGGGAGTAGGTAAAACAAGCCATTCATCTACAATGTGATAAAAGCTGTGACCACCCTGACGTTACTGAATTGGTCAGAAACTGAGCCATAAAACTCCATCTAAGTAACTGTCTGTCTGTCAACATTGTAAGATAGGTGGCTGTGTGCGTGTTCTTCTGGCCATACCTGAGCAAAGTTGGGTGGGCCATTATGCATGTCAGTAGCTTGTCAATTATGGTAACTATGGTAGCAGCAAGTAGGTCAAAGTTCATGTAGGGTTGTGTGGTAAGATGGTTCAGTGGTTGGTGTAACATCAGGGGTGTGCTTTAAATCTGCCCAAAGGTCATTTGGGGTCATAAAAGGTCACATTGCCAAATCACTTAAAAGTCTTCAACTCATGGGTAATAATTATGACCACGTCTGATTATAGTTGGTCAGAGTGTGATGAGATAATGGGTCTTCATAGTTGTACTTTTGAAGTAGGTCAAAGGTCATTCAGGTCATGCAGAGATCAAAGAAAATCGTGAATAAGTGCCTTACACCTAGTGTGCTTTACACTTAAAGGTAGTGTGACACCAAAATGACAAAGTAGGGTATTTGATGTAAAAAGCATTAAAAACCAAGAAAATTGCTGCAATTCCCATCAAAATCGGTTAAAAGTTGGCCATTTTACAGGTTTATTTCTGATTTGTTCTTAATCATGCATAAATATGAGCTCAATATGTAAATCTTGTGATGTCATGGGAGGGACATACCATATATGGCAAATGTTATCCTTTGTTTTGGCAATTTTCATTTCCAGGGCAGTTATATCATAAGTGTCTTCCGAAGGGTTTATTTTGAAAGTTGAAATTGTGTCCTTGAAAATCATCAGTATCAATCATCAAACTATAAACTATCTGATGAGTAATTAAGAGATAATTAATGTAGGGTTAACAAAAGAAATGTCAACACTGTGCAACACTCAACATCTCTTTTTTTTCATAACCAACGAGTTGCTTCAGAAACATTCAAACTTTGAAGAGGTATATCTTGAGAGAAGAGGTATATCTTGAGAACGGTAAAAGATATTGACATAATTTCAATGGATTTTTGGTTTTGATGAAAAGAGAAACCTATGCATTCATGATGGCGTGCGTGTGCGTGTATGTGTGTATGTGCGTGTGTATGTGTGTATGTGTGTAAGGGTGTGTGTATGTGTGTGTGTTTGTGACACTTTGCTTGTTTACATGATATCTTGAGAAGGGAAAATCTGACAATTCTCAAACTTGGTATACAGATACCCCATACTGAGAGGAAGAACTCTATTGATTTTGGTGGAGGTCAAAGGTCATCTGGGGTCACAGGGGGTCAAACCCCAAAATCCTTGTTTGCAGAACATCTCATGGCAGGAAACATGGATTCATTTCTAACTTGATATGTTGATGTGTTATGAGGTGAGAAAGAACCCTATCTGTTTTGGTGAAGGTCAAAGGTCATTTGAGGTCACATTTTGTCAAACCCTGAAATCCTTGTTTACACGACATCTCAAGGTAGGAAACATGGATTGATTTCAAACTTGATATGTTGATGTGTTATGAGGTGAGGAAGAACCCTATATGTTTTGGTGAAGGTCAAAGGTCATTTGGGGTCACATTTTGTCAAACCCCGAAATCCTTGTTTACACGATATCTCAAGGTAGGAAATTTGGATTGATATCAAACTTGATATGTTGATGCATTATGATGTTTTTGGTGGAGGTCAAAGGTCATCTGAGGTCACAAGGAGTCAAAGTCTGAAAATCTCCTTAATGTGATATCTCAAGTATGGAAAGTTGGATGCAGTTCATATTTGTTATGTGGATGTGTTATGGTTAGGAGATGGTCCCCATTTCTTTTAGTGGAGGTCAAAAGTCATCTGGAGTCACCGATGGTCAAAGTCTGAAAACCTTGTTAACGTGATATCATATGTTTAGGAAGCTTGGATACATTTCCTATTTGGGAAAGTGGATGCATTATGGTCAGGAGATGGTTCCTCTTGTTTTGGCCAGAGATGAAAGGTCATCTGGGGTCTGCAGGGGTAAAAGTTGTAAACCCTTTTAAATGTTATTTTTCAAGATAGCTGCCTGTTTGTCTGCCTGTCTGTATGTTGGTCTGTCTATCTATCTATGTATGTCCTTTATGGAGGTCAAAGGTCATCTGAAATAACAAAATTATTTTTTGAACATGCTAGTATAACATTTGAGTGAGAAGATTAACGGTGCATGATGGCATTATTTGAAATGAAAAATTTATGTATCATCGAAACCTCAATGCATTTTTGGATTCTGGTTCATAAAGAAACCTTGCTCCTTAGCTACCAAGTAAATTCAGTGCTTTTTGCTCCCATGCCTTTGTAAAGGTGATGATGATGAATCACCAGAGTTGTTCTTTTGGAAGAAGGTCAAAGGTTGTTTATGATCATAGAGAGGTTAAACATTGAACTCACTCTTAAGCCTTCACTAGCATGGTTCTATCTGAACCTAATCAAATTTGGAGCTCTAGACAGTGAAGTAGACAGATCATCACATTTGCACTTTAAATTGTGCAGTGGAATTTTGCAATAGCTGTAAAATTCTAGAAAATGTGTCTGATTTTAACAAGTTAGCAGGAGCAGGTTCAATATTAGGTCTTGAAAGTGTATGCTTTTGAAAAGGTGGAGGAATGAAACATTTGAACCAAGCAAAAGCATTTTCTTGTCATGGATTGTGGTAGAGTCTCATCAGTGTTGGCTATATTATTCAGTGTATGATCCATCAGGTGTATATATGTGGTGATATGCATGGTGTTGCATTTCCATCAGAATTTGGTCTTATATGATATTGTCATTGGAATAGTTTATTGATGGGCCTTACAGAATGTGGTTCAAGTAGCTCTTCATACTTGTTGGCAGAATTTTTTTGCAACAGGGTGCCCACAATCAGAAGAGAAAGTTTTCTCCAACTAGACAACTCTAATTTGCCCCTGCTGTGGCATCTACAGTATTGTAGTTGCTATGTGGACTTGCCACAGTTCCTTGGTTCTCAATCTCATCCCTTAATTACTACTATAATACTGCAAAAGAGAATTTGTGCATCAGGGAAATCATAGTTGAGCTATGGCACCATTTTTGCTCTTTTTATAGAGAAGTTTTTAAGTCTACATCAAAATCTAAAACTCACAAAATGAAAGTAAGAATGTGTTTTACTCTGTTCAAAACTTATTGGTGTAACTTGAAAATTCCTGTGTCCTTCTTGTAGCCAAGTTCTATTGCTGGGATGCTACCACTGAAGTTAATTCAGACTTAAGTTGGCACTAGATACCACATTTTTGTTACTATGCAATGAATGACTTCTTTTATTGAACTCACCCAATCTTTTCACATCTTAAGCATTAACCATGGAAGGTTTTCAGACAAAGTGTCTGTGGCCAAGGCTAAAGGAGAATAACATTCTTCTTTGCTCCTACTTACCATACTGTTGAAGTAAGCTATTTAGAAGTGATAGAGCGCCACCTAGCATGGGATCATTCATTGCCAAGGGTTATTCTAGGGTATATGGGGCTGTCCAGTATTATAGGTGAGGTAAGCCAGGCTCATACGTTCCCAAAACGGGTAAGTTTTGGGGATTTTCCCAATCTTGAGACTTATGTCAGCATTAAGCTGGTAGGTAGGTAGGCAGGTAGGTATAGTTTATCCACACATCAAAAGATGGGTAGTTTATTATGTTCTTCAAGTTTTAATGCGGTTCAAGTCCTCCCCTTCATTCACCTCTTAGAACAGGGAGAATGCCATGGGAATAGTCTATAACCCCAGCCCACAAGTCAGCATGCAGCAATAGCATCATCTCTCATTGGTTTCCAAAGCTGCATTCATCATTCAGCATAGAGTGCTAGTACTGCCTCAGCTATATTACCCAATCCCAAGCACCTGCCATCTTCCCACCATCTGCTCTGTAATGTATGGCTGGCTACATTGGGGCTTACAGCCAGGAGGTATGGATTTTGAATGCTGGCTGGGTCATGCCAATGATCTAAAAAATTCAACCTGCTGCCATCGTGCTTGGTGCTCAGCATAAGCAATGGATCAGAGAAAACAAACCAGTTAGCAAGAAACCAGAAAAAAAAAGGCTGTGTCCGGTCTGACTTAAACCAGTTGGTTAGAAACAGAGACGAAGAACCTCAACTAACTAACTGGGATGGTGGAACTTGTCAGCATAAATCAGAGTTAAGCAGATAAGCTAACCACCTTTTGCTGCAGTGAGAGAGTAGTCTCAGTCCATAACAATGTTGACTCTGCTTGTAGTTTTAGATTACACAATAATTTGTAATAACATTCATGTTCCTCAACATTTATGTTGACAGTACTAAAAAGTTAAAGTACTGTACCTCATGTAAACCCCAGAGGAAAGATGTTTTCACTTAAAGCATCTAGAAAGATATAGAACTGTCACTACTATGATCTAGTTTTTGATAAATTCTGAAGCCTATGATAAATGATGGGGCTGGGATGAAGCACTGATGTAGTCTTATTTTGTTCTGTAACTCCAAACATGGAAGGTAGTACCAGTAACTACATCCATGCTCTAAGCTATGGCACGCCAAAAGGCTCACCAAATATGATGATGTTCTAAAAATACACGTTCATGTACTAAAATTACACGTTCATGTACCAAAAATATATGATGATGTACTAACTTCATACGATCATGATGTAAATTTACACCATCATGTACTAAAATGTTACGATGTACAAATAAAATCACACGTTGTACATCTAAAATCACACGTTGTACATCTAAAAACACACGTTGTACATGAAAAAACGTAAGATCATCATGTTATTATTGTCTCTTACGCAGGCCATACGGAGTGAGCCTTTCGGCGTACCAGAAGTCCGCCAAGAGGCTCACCAAATGCGATATAGTAAAAGTACATGTTCATGTACTAACTGCTTACAATCATGTACTGTTTGCTCAAGTACATGTACTGATTTCATACGTACATGTACTGATTTCATACGTACATGTACTGATGAACGTATACATTTAGTACATGATCGTATGAAATCAGTACATGTACGTAAGCAAACAGTACATGATCGTAAGCAGTTAGTACATGAACGTGTAATTTTAGTACATGAACGTGTATTTTTAGAACATCATCATATTTGGTGAGCCTTTTGGCGTGCCATACTAAGCAACCTGAAGAGGGATCCCAAGAAAATTTTCTCCTTGTACACCAGTGAAAATGATTGTACTAAAAAATAGATGACCTTTCACCCCACCCAAAAAAAAAAAATATTGTAGCTGTACTCTTAACTAAACTACCAACCTAGACTAGGTGACTCCAATATTTTGGGAGAGTCAGTTACCACATGGTGCTCTCAGTTGAGTCACCACATTTATGGTGACATCATTGTAAATTCAGGAAGATAATATGATGTCTCAGCAGAAAAAAGACTGTGATTTATGAGCCTACCAATGGTATCAACACACCATTAGGGCTCCTCACTATTCAGCCTTTTCTTGTGCTAAGGTGGCAAACTCAGTGCTTTCTGCACCCCATTAACCAAAGATAAATCCAGAGCTTTTGGACAAATTTCTTCTTACTTTTGAAGTTGTAGGCTTAATAAAGGGAAAATGTAGTCACTCCTATTTGATTTACGCCCTGATTTACGAGACATTTCAGGACACACATGTCGCAACATGTTGCCAAAACACCTTGTGTCCAAAAATGTACAGGGCATGCACAAGCCGCAACATGTGTCCCAACTTGCATCTGGGATATGTGTCCAGTGTAAACAAGGGCAAAACATTTGTGTCCCATTGTGTCTACAACATGTTACGACAAGTGGCCTGAAATGTGTCCAGTGTACACAGGTCTTTACTGTAGTAGTCATCCTATTTCATCAATGATCCTTTAGAATCATTCGTGTGACAATATTTCCCTCCTCTGATTGCGAGTACATTGAATATGCAATATGTAAATACTGACAATATCATGGAGGATACTTTTCAGAGAATAAGAAGGAAATTAAAAGATTTGGCAGTTTTACCCCTGAAAATAAGTAAATACGAACAATATCATGAAAGATACTTTTCAGAGAAATAAGAAGGAAATTGTGATTTTTGGCAGTTTGCCCCCTAAATTCATTGACATGGTTTTGATGCTAGTAATTGATGGATTAATTAAAGTATAAAAGCATGTTTAATGCTAATATTTTTTTTCATTTTGTAGATACAAAAGGGTGAAGTTATTACTATTGTTGCGAATGCAGTGACGTCAAATTCAGCGTGTGCTCATAAGGTTGACCTTGATGATCCAGACTATTCTATTTTAGTGGAGGTAATTTGTAATGTTTGTTGTCTCAGTGTGTTAAAGGATTACAATAAACTGAAGAAGTACAACATACGAGCAATTGTCGGTGATGAACCCAATCAAGTTAGGACAAACAAAGAGAGAAAGCATTCTAAAGACAATGAATCTGTAACAGAAGATAGGAAACTTGAAAATATTTCTTCTGAAACACCACCTAATGTAGACAAAGCAAAGGAAGAACTTGATGAACATGAAAAGCATGAAAACGAGGGAAGTCTGGGAAACGTTGTTGGGGTTGATGTAAGGATGGACAAGCTAAAGAAGGAAACAGAGACAGGTGTTTTTGATAAAGAGAAAACTGTTGATGTGAGTGAAACAGATAATACCAAAACAGAAGTAGAATCACATGTCAAAGAAGTTGGTAGGGAAGATGGCATAAGGATATTCTGAAGTGAAGGATGTACCTGCCAAAAAAATAGACAGTGGGAAGACGTGCAAGATGTTTCCATTGGACAAGGCTCAGTGGGGATGTCAGGGAATAATTTAGCATTCAAATTTTGCATAGCAGTTTTGAAGATTTTTGAGGTTTTTCACACATTGTTTGTGAAAATGCAAGGGTTATGCTCACAAAAAATTGCTACACAATTTTTCATTTGTGTAGCAACTTGGCCTGTTTGTGTGTAGCAAATTGCGATGCGATACTGGATAAATTATTCCCTGGATGTGCATTCAATTTTATTGTGAAGATTAGGATTGCTGTGTATGAACTTCCAAGGATGGTAAATGAGTTTTTTTAGTACATTAGTGATTAGCTGAATGGACTTTGGAGGACAGGGGGGCAAAATTTCAAACTTAAGGGGCCCAAACCCTAGCTCCTGGCTCATGAAATGTAGGGGCCATATAGGAAATCAAGGGGCCCAAAAATTGAATGAAAAGGGACTGATAAACCAATACTTAACAACTGCACATTATGTATACAGTGTATATATATTCATGACAGAAAAAGCCAAAATTTTCTTTTAACTCAGATGTGACGCTCAGTGTACTAAACACTCCGACTCAGGTGCATGGAGGTTCATGTACAAACTGTACAGTTACACTGGAATTATGGGCCAACTGGGCCCCTTTTCTGTAGAAGCTATGGACCATAGCAAATTTTAGGGGCATGTGGCACTTTGGCCCTTGTTATTTCAACCCCTGGAAAGGGAATGTTGAGGTGTGGTAAGGAAGTTGCTTGTTACTCTCGCAACGATGGTAAAGAAGTTTAAGTAAAGATTTAAACACTGTGAAAAAATGGTTGTCACTGTCATCGACTTTTTTAATTTTTTCAGAAATAGTGTGACTCTGTGTTTGGGGGGTGGACAGACTCAGTTAATGGTAAAGGTGTTAATGAAAATTGCTTGTTACATAAAAATTATGACAATATCCTCACAAAGTTGTTAAAATATGCACTGCTGGGTAAGGTTCTTAATATAGGGATTATGTATCATACTCTTTTCAAAATTATCAAGAGAAGGATTTCTCGTTTGTTTATAGTTTATGAGACATGGTCATCATGCTTCAATGTAGTGCTGGGACCAGAGAACAATTATTTGCCAACAATTGGAACTTTAGGTATAGAAGTTACAAAAAATTGATCATGTGAATACTTGCTTCAAAGAAAAAGCTGTGTTGACAGACATCAAGGGGGAGTTGGTTAAAGAGAAATATGTCCCCCTTTCCAGACAAATAAGGAAAATGTCATTATCTTGGTTTCTTAATTAAGAATAGGTCATCCTTAACCTTTTTAGCAATGTTCAAACTGATGTAAATAAATAACCATTAGAACCATTCAGATTGCACCTTAAAGGGACCTTCAAGCATGCTCTTGCCCCCCTGAACCCACCTGTAACTGTGGCCAAGAACAGCATTAATTTGGTCTTGGGGTTTGGCAACAAAAAAAATCCCCATTTGTGAGATTCTGGCAGAATCCCTTTCAGTGGTTATGTAATAAATTTAAAGTGCATTTAAGAAGATCTTTCATACTCAACAAAAGTTACATGTAAAAAATGCCTGTCATGTCCAGTCAATTGGTCCCTTTCAAATTTCAGTGTGTATTTCTTTCCAAAGAATACAATGAACAGCATGCTCAATGCATATTCTGCTGTCACACCTTAATGTACTAAGCTATGATTGAGAAAACAGTCTTACCCAAGACAAGTATGATCAGCTAATGAGACCACTTTCACTTGGGGAAATTGGTTCATTTTGCCCCAAATTAATGGCATATTCGCCCTAATGTTTGCCTAAAATACTATCGCAGTTTTTCTGCTGGATGGACTGGTGGCAAGAATGTGGCAGTCTAAGTATCAACCAAGCTTAATGACCCCAGTCAAGTTATGAGTATTCCTTATTGGTTATCATCAGATTCTGAAAACATTACAACAGAAAATTGTTAAACAATGAGTTTTGTGTTTTTGTTTCATTTGAGTAAATTTATTCGGTTTAGTAGACGGTATATGCTTATCACCAGGTAGCGAAGGGCTACCCCCTCCCCGTGGCTGAAGTTTGAAGAAAAGATAATGGGAAGAAGTTACAACTTTGGCTGATCCCTGCAAATCCAATTATGTTTGAGGCTCAAATTTTACACCATTTTGTACGTGGAAGTCTAAAAAATCAATATTTTTCTCCAAAGGGTTCATGGTCTTCCCCATAGAATTCTTTCCCAATTAATCCTTCTTTAAAAACCCCTCCCAGGAACAGCGGAGATGGAGGGAGGGGCTAAAGGGGGCTTTTGTCCCCACACTTTTTTGCTGTGGGCATTTTGGGCCACCTCAAACTGCATTTATTTTAGTGGACATATTGGGCCGCTTCGATGATTAACCCCCGCACTTAAAAATTGGCTCCGCGGCCTCTGCCTCCCATGACAAAATCCTGAGGAAATCTATTGAAGTCCATTTTGTTTACAGTGAAATTCAGTACGCATGCCATTTGTGGAATTTGGTCATTCTGCCTAATGAAGGAAACTTGATGAAGGCTTGTCATAAATTTTAGCTTGACCTTCATCCAAAATGTGAAAGCCAGTGAGCCACAACTGGAAAAAAAGGCCGTGGCTGGCCCGATTCGAACCAGTAGGTTGGAAACTGGGACGTAAAACTCCATCTAACTAACTAACTTACCAAAATGTAAAAAGAGCTACTGGTATCACCCCAATCATATTTAGTGATATGGTCATAGCTCTAAATGCAATTGGTGCCTACAATTTGTTTGATCCTAATCTAATCAGTATTTCAAGGATGACTAGTATACATTCAGCTGTGTCCCCAACAACGCTCATACACCACATTGTGTTGATAAAATTTTGAGCAGATAATAGTGAGCTCAGATTTTAAGTTTCACCATGAGGAAAGCACTCTAGAAAGTTGTTTTAAGGAGCAACTGTAGAGCATGAAATTAAACACAGTAGGGACAACTTTTGTTGTCTGAGGTAAGATTGGCTGCGATTTAAAGGGCCAATCCTCTCACCTCAAACTACATTTCTTGTAGAGGTTACCAGAAATTCCCATTTGGCTCAGCTCTTTGATTGACAGCTAATTCAAACAATGCAGAGTACCAGAGCTTATATTAAACAGCATGAACTGTATTGCAAGCATTCTGATTATACACATTGAGCTTTTCTATACCCACCCTGAAGCAATAAACTGAAATTGTGTCTGGATGAGGTTGAATTTCACATAATTGTGGGAGGGGCTTAAGTAAGAAGGTTAAGAGAATTATAACTGTTTGGGATGAGAGAATTTGGCTTTTAAAGTTAAATCAGGTCAAAAGCAAGATTACTGATTGCGTCACACCAGGTATCCATCCTGACTATGTTAACAAACTTGACATGTTTTTTTAATTACTGTGAGCAGTATTTCCTAGCCCAGAATTCTTATCACCCAGAAGAAAATCAACCTTAAAAAAACTACAGTGAAGTATCAAGGAACTTTTCAAATTTCACTCAGACTACCTGGAACTGGCATTATTTATAGCTGCTTATCAGATTGTGTTAGGGTTTAAAAAGCATTGAATCCTTTAGGATCATTATTTATAGATAAAGAATGAAAGGAAATTTGAAAATGATGAAATGGGTAACTTTTATTTGGAGAACAAAGGCTTGAAAGTCTTTCTGAGAAAGAAACTCTTTTGTTTTGTAGTTCATGAACAATGTGTTCTACCTAATTGCAACGCCTTTTGGTGAAAGAAAACATAAGGTTAGGAACTATTTTTGTCTTGGAACTGTGTTTCTTGGAATTGCTTCATTTAGAGTTGTGTTACTCCCCTCTTCCCCCTCCCTCCACGGCCAGTTGAACTGCAATAGTAGAGAACTTAGAAAAAAGAAGGTGAATAATATTACCAGTTGGTCTGAACCTTTTGCTGAAGAGCTGAAGGCAGCCTTTTCCTCTATTAGTGACTACCATTCTCCCATTTCATTAACCCCCCCCCCCCCCTTCCTCTTTCATCTCCTGCTACATGCAGAAACATTTTCTGTGCCTTGAAACGAGTGTGACTTTCTGTTCAGGTGAGGTCCATTCAGCTTTATTTTCTGAATGGCTCTTAAGAATTCTGAAGACCTCTCAATATTTTTCCAACCAAGTGTAGCGTTTATGATGTGTAACTCTTTGTTTACCTTTGATGTGACACAGGCCTGTGTAAGTCCCCACTTGGGAAAGGAAATAAGAAGAAATTAGAATTGCTGTTGTTTCAAAATATTTTGGGGACTCCCTATACTGCTCTTGCCTTTTTATTCTCGAATTCGGACAAAAATCATGAAACTTGCATAAACAGACCGGCCTCTCTCGTCTCGCCTCCTATTGGCTGGAAAGTTGGCTGTCAAAATGTCAAGAGGCTGCCGGGTGCTGTCTGGCTGTGCACTGTGCCCACAAGTGCGTTTACAAGTAGCCTACTCGGGCTACGTCGGACGTTCTTACGATCGATGCAATGAAAGTGCCATTTCTGTGTTCGAGAGTAGTTGCAAGAAATGGTAGTGATGTTTCTTTAGACTATTGTGAATATTGGGGTGGTAATGCGGGAGGACGATAAGTTGAAAATATACATTTTCACCCATCAGACCATGTTCTCACAGCGGTACGCTTTGATAGATATGGACACCGTCACTGCGCGGCCCGGGGAATTCATCACGATTAGAAATACGTACGGTAAATGCGGGCATATAACGGTCACAAACTTTGACTGAGACCGCTCGCGGCCTTCGTTATTGTTTGCAGACTATTCGAGAGGCTATTGTTTCGATTTTTGTATCGATCGGCCCTGGGATTAGAAAGGACTTTATTTTGATACATACAATAGAAGTTAGGCTGCTTCTCTACCGATTCTGTGGCTCAACCGTGGCGGACACGTTCACCCACAAGTAGGCCTAAGTTGTGCATTCATGTGACATGACAGTACAAACGTTTGTAGTGTGTTGGATTATGTTATGTTTGCGTACGCCGCGCCAATATAATACCGTCGATATGTGGGTTACTAGCACCATCTGGCCTAACAATCATGTGGAATTATTCCACAAACTTTTGTTCTTATAATGCCGAACACTGAATATTTTTGGCAGCGAAAGGTGGTATGGTTAACCACCAAATGTTTCACTTCGGTTTTTGGCAACCCGCAGCCTAAGAAGACTTTTTCTACGCATAGTCAAGAAGTGGGCCAGAAAATCGTGGTTGGCCTAGATGGCCTTTCAGCCTTGTGGATATTAGCGGATTCCATCTCTAACTTGCCGAATGAATGGGCCGTACTTAAGCATGGTTTTCACACATTAAACGAAAGGTGTACAAAATGTGAAATATTCGCATGGATTGTGTCAGTTTCCGATTCTATTAAAGTTCGCATAACTTCAAAACGAGCAAAACGCAAGCGGCGACAAGTCAACGGGAATTAACGTCAAGCATGATGAATGCGACAGAACTCGAAAGATTAAAAGATTTCGTGTTATCCAGGCAAGACACAGGATTGGAATTGCTCCAAGAGCCTTCCGTTCACAAATATTTGTCGCATGTGTTTAAGGAGACGAGTGGAAGTGATGGAGAAGGTAACTCAAGCAATTCAACATGTGAACATTCTTTCAGGGACAGAGCAACTTTACGGCGGAAAATCGCCCAATACAACATGCGGAATGGAAGTTTGGCTGCTTCATTTGTAGAGGTAGGCTAATGAGTAATGTTACACATAAGTACTAAAGCCTAACTTAGGCCTAGGCTTAATTAATGTTAGGCCAATAGTAATACTATGTTATCCTAGGCTTATCGGCTATGGTTAAACATAAGATTCAAAACTCCACCACATAGGCTATCTAACGTCAGTCTCTCTACCTGCACCCATTTCAAATAAGAGTAACATTTCATCCAAGCCCAAGCATAGACCAAGCCCCCTCCCACCCCCATAACTTAGTTTAATTTATGGGGGTTAGTTTAAGTTAAAGTTAGGTTTTATCTTGTAAGCCTAGGTTTTACACTTTTAGTTGGTGGGGTTTAATATGTACCTAAGTTTCAATGTTTCTGAAGTTCTATATTCCCAGGGTTCCATATGTTCCCTGTTGTTAAGTTGTATATTTTGTTGTATAATTTAGATTTTATTGATATTTATATTTTAATGGTTGTCGATGATGACAAGGTCTGTCATTCCCAATGGTTCAATGTTCCCAAGGTTTGGCTTCCTGGTGCTTTTATATATGAGGCTAATTTCAGTGGTTGGTGAAGGTTACAATTAGGTTCTTATACTGCAGGGTTCAATGTTCCCAGCAAGGTGCTCATTGCGATGGCATCCTGTGAACATAGTTCTACCGAGCAGGGAACCTTGGGAACATTGACATCAGTGCATGCACCACCGGGGGGAGGGGGCATGCCCCTCCCCCCTTGAAAATCTGTTTTCTGTAGTCAGATTGTGACTACAAAACTTGATCCTTCTTTTGCCAAGAAAAGGCCATAATTTTCATGACCTGAAAATGAAAATATCACAAAAGAAGGTATCATAATCTGTCTGAAGAGTTTATTCAAAATTTTCTGAAAACTTCCAACTATCTACACCTACTGAGTACTGAAGGTGGCACACAGCTCAGGTAGCCATTCAGGCAGGATTAGGCCAGCAACTTTTCTTATAAAGAGGTCACATTTAATAACTGCCTGTCAACTGCTTTCTCCTTCTCCTTCCTCAAAATGTCAGCCGGATCTACTCTTGGTAGTATAGTTTCACTAGATTTGTTACTAATAATTCTGCCACCCACCTCAAGTCACTGTAAATAATTTCTGCACACTTAGATGAAGATGGGACCTCATAGGCCTATAGGCCTACAAATCTTGTAAGTTTAAAGGCCCAGCTCTCACATCCCAAACAATACCAATTCTCCTAACCTTCTAACTGAAGCCCCTCCCACAATTGTCTGAAATTCATCCTCATCCAGACACAATTTCAGTTTATTGCTTCAAGGTGAGTATAGAAAAACTCAATTTATATAATCAAAACACTCTCAGTACTGTTCATGCTGTGTAATATAAACTTTGGCACTCTGCATTGTTTGAATTAGCTGTCAATCAAAGAGCTGAGCCATTTGAGAATTTAGGTACCTGGGTACCAAAATTGTAGTTTGGGGTGAGAGGTTTGGCCCTTTAATAAAACAGTCCACCTACCTTATTCCTAATTACCCTCCCAGTGCAATTTGCAGTACACCTGGAAAATGTAAAACTGAAGGCATTCATGGTGGAAATATATGTTTTAACATGCAAGAACCTTGGCCTGACTTTCATTTGGAATAATTTGAATTGATTTTTTCCCCAACAAATATCCATTTCAGTGTTAAAACTTTCCTTTGGGGTAAAAAACAACATTGCTATTTTAAATGGCTTTTTAAAAAATTTGCAAATTTTTTTAGCATCTCAGTTATTTAAGCACAATATGAAGCCTTCTACAAAATATCAAGAGTGTTTATGATGTAATTGTCCTACTTCCAGTAGTCAGGACTTCTCTCATGAAAAAATGACTTGGTGTTTATGGCAGTGATATTTTGGTGCTAGCCATGCAGATAGCCTAAAGTTGAATGTTGATCTGGCCAAGATGGATAAAGTTGGTATTGGTTCACCTGAAAACCCACTTTCTTTTCTTAAGCTTGTTGGATGGTCATTTAGTCTGAACTTCCTTTTCATTAAATAGTTCGAACTAGGCTAGGTTTCCTTCAGCAAGAGGGGTAATTATCACCCAGAAGTGCCACTCAGAGTGACAGCTTCCTGGTATCACTTAAGAAATTTATGTAATTTTGGTAGTTGCTATGAAGTGTCCCTCAAAATTGAACAGTGGAAATGAAAAAAAGATTATTTTCAAAAAACTGTAGGATACTATGTTGGGCAGTAAAATATATTTTTTTTTTAATTATTCATTGGACTAACATAAAAAATCTCAAACATTGGCATTTGTCCACCTGAAAACCCACTTTCTTGAGCTTGTAGGATGGTCATTAAGTCTTAACTTGCATCGGGGGGGAGGGGAAGGATGTCCTGCAACCTTCCTCTTCAGTAATTTATAATGAAGCAAAAATATTTTTAAGTAGAATTTCCAGAAGTGAAGCCAAAAGGTGTATAGCCATGTGAAAACATTCACACATTCACAGGCTTCAACTATTCTCTCATATATTCATCCACATTGGATGGCATTTTTCCCAGTCCATTAAGTCGATATTTTCAGTGCATATTCACCAGCATGGGAAAATCTGAATTCTGAAAATTGCCAAAGCCTCGTGTTTTAGTAAAATTGTGTGTGTTGGTATACATATGTAGTTAAACTTTAAAGGGAATGAGTGAGTGGAGAAGATCATTCAATAAATTGCATAATATGTTTTGCATAGAACAATTTGAAATAAAACAGCTGCTACAGTAGCTTGTACCTCTGTGGAAATCGATTTGGGTGGATAGGGGAGAGGGGAACACTGAACCCTCAGCCCCCCCCCTTTTTGATAAATGGGGCCGGCCCATTGTCTTAAGATTTTAAACTGCAATTAATTTTTTTTATGGAAGTGGCCATGCCCCCCCCCCCTTCCCATTTTGAGTACACATTGCAATGATGCCCATGCCTTTGTCAGTCATGTCTTGTTGAGAAAACTGCCATTTTATCTAAACCAACACACTCCCAGTTTTGGCTGCACAATTTTTTCAGAGCATTCATATCTTGACAATGTGAAGCAGTATTTCTGAGCTTTGGATGGAAATCTTTAAGGAAAGTTATCACCTGTCAGTGACTTATAGGCAGCAAGAACAAAACAATTTACCAATCAAATTTTAAAAGAAGTTAAGTGGAATGTTCATTTGAATCAGTCTTGAAATTTTTGTTGACTGACTGATCATCAAGAACATATAAGCTGCAGGATAGCAGCAACCTGCACCTTCTTGCAACTTGCAAGTACCAAAGTGACAGTCGAAATAGAGTTGGAAAACAGTAATTGTAGCCCATTTAAAGCAGCATATAAGTATGTGATTCCTCTGCCACGTGGTCAAGCAAATGTCACTGTCCAGATGACAAAGTCAGTTTGACAGTCAAAACCCTTGTGAAGAAAAAAAAAATACTCCCATGGACAGGAAGAAAAACACTAGTTGTAACAGATAACACCTGTGGTATTAATTAATGCCAATTAGAAAAGAATGAATCCAATACGAACTTCCTTTGTCCATTGTCACAACTACTCAATATCTCTTGACTGTGTGGGTGGTGGGTACAGTAAACATTATGTCATGCAGTTGAAATGATTGTAGACTTGGCATAAATATTCTTACAGTCAGCTTGCTGCTGGATATGTAGCAACTCTGCCAAGTTTGGATTTTTTTAAACAATACTAGGAACTTTATGTAACATTTTACTTCTTAATACGACACATTGTTGTACTGCACACACTAGGAAAGTAATCCTGAACAAACCTGGATTGCATGGACGTGAATTATATCTACATGTATGCAGATTTCATTGAATGCAGTTTGTGAAAGGTAAAATCAAAATCAACTGATTTTCCATTCACTACAGGATTTAATGATTCAAAAGGTGGGTAAAAACTAAAATAACTTTTTGAAAATTTATTCATCTAGACATCAACTTTATTTATACATTTTTTTTTTTGCATAATTTAGGTTTGCAGGTCATGTTCATTGTATTAATTTATAATGGAATTGATTTAAACACCGTAATGATCTTGGCTTAGCATATGATTCTGGGAAATGTAGGGTAAATTTTAAAACCACCATGATTTGCAGGTATCTTTTCTCTATACAATATGATTTGTTTATGTAATTTCTTGACAGGGTGATCTCTACCAGGGCATCATTAAATTCCTCTTTTGTGGTGAGGACCACCAGGTGACGAAGATGTTAAAAGTCTTGAGCAGTGACACTGTGGAATCCTTGAGCCCAGTGTTACATGAGCAACTAAGAATACCATCTCCAGGTCAACATGAGAAGATGGCTGTATACCAACTTGCCGGGTCAGGTAAGTTTAAAGCGCAGGTCTTACAACAGCGATGTCAGATCAGATTACAACAGATTTTTTTAGTTTTAATTAAAATATATCCTTTTATCTATGGTTGGAAAAAATGAAGAATTTGTCATCCTGTGTAATTGAATTGTATAACAATACATGCACGCAAGGACCATGAAAATTGAAATTCAAACTAATTAATACGTCACATTAACAAACAACTTTTGTCAGAACGCGCATATTTCATAAAAGCTTTCTGTGGATGTGACGTCATGGAATACTTAGCACAATTTTAACTTTTGTAGTCCATCAATGCAAATTATACTTCCACAGGTTGGCAAATTCTTGTTTCTTCCCTACCCAAAGATGGAGGAGATTTTCAGTAAAACTCACAAAAATCGGAGAGTAATTCCATCTAATATCTCTGCATGTATTGTGACCTTAACTTAAATACAAATCAGTGAGTTAAAATAAATAAGAAGTCAAACACTTGTGCTGGGGCCAAGTGGATAAAGTTAGGGGCATTTGAAGTAACAACCATAGAGTAGCAACAAAGAGGTCGAGTTTCCTTGGCAGGGTCAAAGTTAGGTGAGGATTTCATTTAAGAGTAATCTGTGGTGTAATTGCCATAGGATCAACACAAAAACTATAGGAACCCATGTGCGGGGTCCATCATTTTTCACCCACTTTGGGTTCTGTTGAATATAAAAAACATGGATGGTAACTGATTGGAGGTAACCATCACTGGAGCATGTGATATAACACTCAGGACTGTGAAATCCAGATGAACTCCCATGGTTTGACCATCTCAACTGCATGGTCTTCGAAAAGAAATGAACTTTGATGTTAAAGTGTACCTCAAGTCAAAAAATTCAAAAGTATATATTTAACAGCATGAAGAATTAATTCTAACAATCCAACTCTCATCTTCATAGCATATTCCTTTGCTGAGATATATGTTGAAGTTTATTCACTCAACTGAAAATGGTATTGTGCAATAATTTGTGATGTCAATATTGTACTACTCAGATTACAATCTTTGTATTTCTTTGTTTTTCTGAAAGTTATTGCATCTTGTACCAAGGTGTGATATATCACTCTTACTCTTATGGGGTGATGTTACTAATTAAGCCCTTTCTGTGCAACATGTTTAAACAAACAGGAAGTGTTCAAGGTCATCAAAACATTTCTAGTGTTAAAGGGAAACAAAGCATGTTATGTGAGTTGCACAACAGGAAAGTCACAAATTATTGTGCAATGGACCAATTAGTTTTAAGTGAATACACTTCAACATCTCAGCCCTGGATTGTGCTATGAAGATGTGAGTTGGACTGTTAGAACTCATTTTTCCTGCTCTTTAATATGTATTTTTGAATTTTTTGACTTGAGGTACACTTTAAAAGGTAAGTTGGTTAGCCACCTGAGCCAAGTTTTAACATAGAAGCTGTAGGATTCTTCCAGAATTTTCAGGTAATTGCATATAGGAATGGAATCTTAATGTTTTCATAATTCCTGAGCACTAAATGATTCAGGGAGAGGTTAAAGGGGTGGAGGACTAGAGAGCTATGTCATGTAGGGGCATATAGTTTCTATTCTACTTCCTAGTCCTTTCCCTTCTTCCATTTGGACAGTAAAAGAAAATTTGATTTAAAGAGAAACCTGTTAAAATACTCATCTCAATTTTGAGTACAGTGTTGTGAGTTTGACTCTAGACCTGTACTCTTCAGTAATGAATGTGAATGTTGACTCTATTACTTGTTTCATGTATGTCAAGTTGCTTAAATTCTTTAACATAGGCCTCTTCACAAGTCTATTTCTTACTTTTCTTCATTCTGTGGTAGTCTGCTGTGAGTCTAAAATTAGTAGCCTTCAGACTCTAAACCAATTAAATACAGTTTAATGGTTTATACATGGTTTTTGTCCTTAAACATTTAAGCAAACTTAACTGTACTAGTTAAAAAAGTACATATTCTTGAGTCAGACAGTAAACTGCATCATGTATAATGTGTGATTCTGTCACTTTGTTTTAAAAATACAGACCTGTACATAAATTTGCTTCACAACCTTGACTGCAGTTTATAGGTCAAAGTCAAACATCTTTGCTACTTTTCAGTTTCCTGTGTTTATGATTAGAAAAATGCAGTGTGTATTTTAATTGTGCATAGGCCTACCCTAGGGTCATCAAAGGTTTTTTACCTTCAGATTCAATTGAATCATTTAAAGTTATCATCTGATGACACAGCTTTGCTGTTACCTGATTTTAATTTAACATGTCTGGTTTCCAACTGTTTTGTGTCCTGTCATTTTAAACTAATTTTCCTTCTTGATTGTAATCACAAATTGTTTCAATAAAGCACCTTACCATGACTCCATTGCCCTCCATATCAAGTTGATGGAGTTCATTAAACTGTGCGATTACATCTTTCTTTGTTATAAAACAGTGGCATGCTGTATAATTGACTTCCCTCCAGGCCTAAAATTTTCAGATACATTTGCAAGTGGGATCACACAGTATCACCCACCTCAAATCACTGCTAGATAAGTAAAATTTTTGCACACCTAGGTAAAGGTGCAATTTAAAGGGTTTTATTTATTAATTTATTCATTATTTTTTATGTAAGTACAGACACTGCTGCAAAGGTGACCACTTTTTGGTTTCAATGATGAAAGAAACCAATGCAATTGTGATGGCATGTGTGTAAATGTGTGTTTGTGACATGTGGTACCATATCTTATGATAGGAATGTGTGACAGTTCTCAAATGTGGTACATAGATATCAAAGATTGGGAGGGGGAACGCTATTGGTTCTGGTGCAGGTCAAAGGTAATCTGGGGTCACCAGGGGTCAAAATCTGAAAGCCTTGTTAACATGATATCTCAAGGTAAGAAAATTGGATAGATGTAGATGCATTACTGTATGGTGGGAGGATGGTCCCTATTGTTTTTAGTTGAGGTCAAAGATCACCTGCAGTCATTATGGGTCAAATTCTGAAAACCTGTTCAAGACAATATCTCAAGGAAGGACTCACTTATGCAGATTTCTTATGTGGGATGTATATGAGGATGCTTCATGTTGAGAATATGGATGTATTCTGGTGGAGATCAAAGGTCTTCTGAGGTCACCATGGGTCAAATGCTGAAAATATTTTCTACACAATATCTCATGGTAGGACACTTGGATTTCATAGTTAGCGTGTAGATGCTTGATTGTGAAAAGATGGTCCATAGGGTTTTTTGTGGAGGTCAAATGTCATCTGGGAGTTCTACAGAATTTTTCAAGGTAGAAAACTTGGATAGATGTCAAATTTTAAGAAGAAATAGCATATCTTTTGGTTTTGGTTGAGGTAAAATGTCATCTGGGATCACTTAGGGGTCAAGTCTGAAACACTTGTTAACACAATATCTGAAGGTAAGAAATTTGGATGGATTTCATATTTTGTATGTGGATGCCTTATAGTGAGAAGATGGATGCACTTTTTGCTGCAGGTTAGAAGCCATCTGTGGTTACCAAGGGTGAAATTCTGAAAACATTTTCAACATAATATCTCAAGGTATGGTAAGAAGATTGCCTCTATCGTTTTTGGTTGAGGTCAAAACTCATTGGTGGTAAAACAAAATAATTTTTTTCAAAATGATATGATAGCTTAACATTTGACAGAGAATATAGGACATTATGGATGGCATTATTTGGAATAGAACATGTATCGGATCATCGAAACCTCAATGCATTTTTGCATTCTGGTTTAAATAAGAAACCAAGATACTGACAATTTTATTTTTATGGAAGAGAAAAGTGGGATGTTTTGCCCTCCTTTTAGTCTGAAAAGGGTGAGACAAGTACCCCTCCACCCCCCATCCCCGACAGAAACCCTGGTGTTATTCTTGTGAGCATGTTTCATTATCTATATGCAGGCCTTGACTTTTAGCTTTTCCAGGCATGCCACAAATCATATCCCTCAGGAAATTAAGGAGTGTGGAAGGTGTGCTGTTTTGTTAAATTTTGATAGATTTATCCAAGTTCCCATTCTGTATGTAGGTGTGCAAAAACATCACACTCCTCACAGTGATTTGAGGTAGGAGGTAATCGTGCAACTAACAATGTGCGTGCACGTATTTCACAGCACCAGGTCTTGAATTTTGTAGTTCTATAAGAATTTGGTGAAAATTGAAGGACAGTATCAAATTAAAGGGCATGTGGAAATTGGAGAAATTGGAAAATCCTACAAAAACTCTGGTCTGTACACTTTTAAGGCCAGTACAGTTGGGCTTATAAGAAGGATTGTAGGAAATTTGGGGCAACTGTCTAGCATTTTACTCACATAAAACTGTTTTTCATAGTCGGGGTTGAAGCCACACTATTTATGGTGCAGTTGAAGAGGCATTTGGAAAATGGTGAAATCACTGGGCTGTAACTTGTAAAGCAAGAGGCCTCTAAATTCATGCAGTTCAAAGGATCCACGTCAACAAGGTTGCAAGAATTATGAAGGTAAAATGATGGTTATTCTGTCCAGCTGTTGATAAAGGACACACAGTGAATTTGGGATTCAGTCATATTGTCTAATTTAAATGGAAAATAGTAAAAGAAATCACATTGGGTAGTGATCCACACTTAACTCTGAATTGTAGCAGGTAACACCTTGCTCAGCCCTATGAGACATTTTCCTGGTGCACACCACCACCACCACCAAAAAAGGGGAAAAAAGGAAGAAGAAAAGAAGAGAAAAAAAGAAAAATTCTTGCATCAGTCAATTACAGTAATCCTCCTGCACTTGAAATTGAAGTTAACCATCAGTAGGAAATATGAAATGATATATGCCCAGTGGTGTTAAGCCTGGTAGGGAAATGGCAGTTTTCTGGTCACTGTTACAACATGAACTCATCTTCTCCAAGAAAGAAATGTATATAGTCAGATGATTAGTCTTAAATGTAAAAGCTTGTTTACGTAAAATGAAATTGGGATGATTGACAGAACTTTTTAAGTGTCCATTAAAGAGGAAATTGCTATTTTCCTGAAAATATATCAACTATTCTCAAGGGTTGTTAGCCATAAGGTTGTACATTGAACTGCCTCCCACAATTTTCAAGTTTGCTTGTTACAGTACATGTAGAAAAATTTAATATGCAGGTAGATTTGTCTGTTCAAACCATTTTTGAAGGAAACCAAATCATGCATGTAAGTCTCCTCAAAAGTATTTATTCATTGAGTCTATTGATTCAAACTCCCGAAGTTAACAGTTAATCCTTCTACATGCTGTGATAGAGCTCCCCCTATTGTCCATATTGACCAACTGGGAGAGGAATTGATCTGAACAGTTGTAGGTCTTATACTTTTACATGTGTAGGCTTAGATAGGATTAAGTGCAGCTCTAAAGGTGCAGTGTTTGTAAAGCAGAAAACTGTGGTGGTATGGACTGTTTTATTAATTGAAGTTGTATCACTTTTACAAATCAATTTTTTAAAGGTCAATTAAGGGAGGTTATATGTTTGAAACCTTGAAGCCAAAATTTAAAATCAAAAGTCATAAAACTGAGAGTAGAGCTCTGTATTGTCTGCTCTGTGATTTTATAAGAACCACTTTTGTGCCCCTTGTCCACTGTCAACAGTTTTGGGATTAACTTGGCTTCCTTTTATTTGACAAAAAGATCTGATTTTGCCCTGAGACTCTCTTTCTTGGCTGGGGAGGGGGGGGGGGAGGGGTTAGAAGTTGGAAGGTTAATTAGGGAAAGGATGGTAGTGTTACTATTTTACCACTTTAAGTTGATATCAATTTGAGTACAAAAATAGCAGAATTGCAAAGAGATTTTATGATTATAAAAGAAAATAATGTGGGAATTTCTAAATACTGGATCTTTACTAGTTGAACTCACTCTCTGTCATACTCCTTTCTAATTTTGTATCAACTGTTTTATTTGCTGTAGTAGAGGATTGTCTAGGACTTGAAGAAAATAAAAAAATTTTGTGTTCCCTCTGAAGCTTTTTTTAATCCTCCCAATGTACATTAATAAGATTCCCCTGTACCTTACATCACATGATCGCAGTTTAAGTACTCCCAAAATACACTATTTTGTAGTCGTGGAAAAAATGTAAGACAGCCAAATATCCTTGCGAACAACTTAATAAAGTAGGGACTTGGTTGTCAGTTGAGGACATCCAGGAAATTGGCTGAAAATTGAGACCTACTCACCCTGAAGCAATACACTAGATTGTCTCTGGATGAGGAAGAGTTTTGGACAGTTGTGGAAGGAGTTAGGTAAGTAGGTTAGGAGAATTGAAACTGGGGTGAGAGAATTAAGAAGTATAGGTTTAGTGGTACTGTTCCTGTTACGGTCTTAAGTATGACCCAGTCAGTAATCGCACTCCAGACCTCCCTGCTGCCAAGTTGGATGCTCTAACCACATGACCATGCAATCAATCTAACTTAAAATCATACAGGATCAGTAAGTACCTTTATTCTGTATCTGAACAGTGCACCAAAGTGGATTACCAGTCAACAGGTTACAATCTCTGTCATAAGGTTTTCTTTTATAGTAGCCTTGTAAGTCTATTACTGTACTTCTTAGAAACCAAGCTTCTTATATTATTTATTTCCTTCTTTAAGCAGTATGATACTTACCTTCAAAGGTTTATACTGTATCCCCACTATATTGTCATCATCTTAAGAACAGACACATTAAAGGAATATACCTGTTACTTGTTGATGTGGGATTCCTTAATCCAAGTCCCTTTTAGAGAGTAATCTTCTTTATCAAGACTTTTATAAAGGACTATTAGTCATCTCAGTCAGACAGAACTTTTTCAATGGTCATTAGACAAACTTTACACTACAGTTTTACAGTTACTTTTTCTTTGTAAAAGAGTACCCTGCATTTGGGCAGTTAACCTAAATTCCAGTGTTGAAATGTGCATATCATATGGGAGCCCTGCTGATGATCTTTGTGCATGGTCAACAGTGTCTTCACTGGTTGCAAAGTGGTGTATGTGTGCCTATAGGTGTGCACACTTACCCGAACAGGGACATCCCTTTGTTCTGACATCTCTGTGTTCCGAAGTCTCTATGTTCCGACAAAGTGTACTATGGCGCCAACAAAAATGAACTTTGGCGTTGATAATAATGTACTTTGGTACCGACAAAGTGTGCTTTGGCGCTGACGAAAATGAACTTTGGCGCCAATAATAATGTACTTTGCCGCTGACAGTAATGTACTTAGGCGCCGATAAAAATGTACTTCGGTACCGACAAAGTGTACTTTGGCACTGTTTTGTCAGAACATAGAGATGTCGGAAAATAGAGATGTCGAAACATAGAGATGTAACCTACTAGAACATGTTACACAAGTGTGTGAGTGTATGTAGGCCTATGTGAAGCTTTTGCTTGTAAGTTATGATGTCTCAAGTAGGCGAAGTGCAGTGACTAATTGCATATTTGGTGTGTGGACTGGCCATATAAAGAACATGTATAATCCCTATTGATTTTTTCATGGAGGGCAAAAGTCATTTGGAGGTCATGAGATGTCAACCTTGCAAACTTGATGTACTTAAGAAGGGTATAGTGACTATACTCATATTTAGTGTGTGGGTTACTACATTGAGTAGGTGCTGTCTATGGATTTTGATGAAGGTCAATGGTCATTTAGGGTCATCAGAGGTCAAATGGTAAATGTCTCAGAAATTGCTTTTAAACATAATATCTCATGAATGGTGAGTGTGGTTAATCTCATATTTGGTGTGTGAATTGGCCATATTGAGTAAATGATTCCATTAGTCATGCTGTTTCGATTGCGATAAAAAAGTTGATTTTCCAACCTCAGTAATCTTTTGTTCAACTGAGGTATATCAGGTGTCCAAACCCACTGCTGGAGGTCTATTATTATCACTTCACCGAGCTTCTAGTCCACTTGGGTTGGAAAAAATGACACGGTACTATGGGGCTAGGGTTTCTTGACTTGGATGAAATGTCTTTGCATGGAGTATTACTGTTTGTCAATCATCAAATTGTGTAATTGGGCAAGGAAGGAAATCAACTGTATATTTTTACTGTGACCAATTTGTCATGTTTGTGGTGGAGGTCAAAATCTGACAAACTTGTTTACATGCTATATCAAGAAAGGTAACTTTTAGGGTCCCATGTTGAGAAGTGATTCTTTTGGGTTTTTGGTGGAGGTCAAAGGTCATGTGGAGTTACCAGCATTCAAAGTGTGAAAATCTTGGTAATGGTATCTGGAGGTAGAAAGCTTGCACAGATTTCATACTTGGAATGTGGATGCCTTACAGTGAGAAGAAGAACCATATCGTTTTTGGTGGAGGTCTGAGGTCATACATGTGGGGTCATCAGAGGTCAAAGTTTGAAAACCTTGTAAACATAGTTTATCAAGAAAGATTACTTATATTGGCCTCATCTTTTTCATGTGAATTTGTCCATGTCGGATAGATAAACCATACAATTTTTGGTGGAGGTCAAACGTCATGTGAGGTCACCAGGTCTAGAAATCTGAAAATCTTGTCTATATCTCAAGGTAGGGAGCTTGGATAGATTTCATTCTCGGTTCATTGGTGCATTGCAGTGACAGGAAGAACCCTATCAGTTTTGGTGGAGGTTAAAGGTCATTTGGGGTCACCAGAGGTCAAGTTCTGACAAAGTAAATTGCTTACGCGGTATCTCAAGAAAGGTAACTTAATTGAACGATTTTTATACTAGTATGTAGATGGTACACATTGGAGAGATGATCTCTATAGTTTTTGGTGGGGGTCATAGGTCATGTGGGTCACCAGTTGTCAAATTCTGAAAATCTTGCTTTCAAGAGGTATCTGAAGGTAGGTTAAGATGGATGTGATTTTATGGCTCAAAGTGTCTAACCAATTGGTTTAATTCTGGCCAACCACAGCCTGCATTTTTTTCAGTCATTGCTCACCGGCTTGTTTTACCCAAGTACTATTGTTTTATGCTGAGCACTAAGCACAATGGCAGTAGGTTCCATTTTAAAGTCTTTGGTATGAACCTGCCAGGAGTCAAACTCCAGACTTCTCTAAAGGTAGGAAGCTTGACAAGGTTTCGTACTTTGTATGTGGATGCTTTATACTAAGGGAAAGAAGCCTGTTGTTTTTTTGTTGAGGTCAAAGGTCATTTGGATTCACCAGCAGTCAAAGTCTAAAATTCTCGTTTTCAAGATATCTGATGGTGGGAAGCTTGGATAGATTTCATACATGGTACATGGATGCATTATGGTAAGAGCAGGGAGCTGCCACTCTAACCCTGGTAAGAGGAATTGGCACCCTATCATTTTTGGTGGAGGTCAAACTGTCAAAAGTCATGTGGGGTCACCAGGATTCAAAGTCTGAAAATCTTGTTTACAAGATATCTCAGGGTAGGAATCTTGGACAAATTTCATGTAGGGTTTGTGGCTACACTAATGGTGAGGAACAGAGTTCTCTTTTCTTTGGTGGAGCTAGTACAAATTGTCATATGGAGCCAAAAGTGTTCAAAGCCCCAGTACCATGTTTACACAATTTTACATAGTTTTAATCTTGAATACTGTAAATTTACATTCTTATCATGTGGATCTGATAAAGTAGACTTATGCTGTGCACAGCATGTTGTCCATGTTAATGGCTATTATAACAAACATTCACAACATATTTGTCATTAGACTTGTAATAGCCTTAAGCAATTTGTGATTAATGGTGTACATTATGAAATAAATACATCCTGGTGAAACCATGCCCTCTTTTAGAACCTCTATTCAACCTCAATGCAAACTGCCCTTGGAGTATTGATCTCGATCTGGACATAGCTTCTTGATAGAGTCAACTGCAGTCACAAACAGTCAACTTGCCTGTAGGGGAAATAAATTTTTTATGAACTCTCTATGCAGTCTATCAGTTTACCCTACAGGAAGGGCTAATTGTGTTTCATTGATCCTGCACTTCAATTTACAATGGGTATGTTAAAAAAATCACGGAGGAAGATTTCTGACTTTATTGTTCCTCGCCCTTCTATGTACTCTATTCATGGAACAGAAGGATAAAAGTAAAACCAACTGTTTGTTCAAGACTTTTTGATTCGAGGGGCAATTAGTAAAGTATAGAATCTGATCAGTGATTGTAGGCAACCGTTAGTGGGGTCCATCAGCCTAAATGGTCTTCATTTATTGTCTACATGAATTTCAAACTCTCACATTCAGTGAAATTGAAGAAATTAAGGTACAATTTAGTATACATATGATACAGCTTTTTGTCCCTTCCTTGAAAATTCCTTGGATGTGGTATTTAAAATACCACACTTAGGAAATTAGAAACATTTGGTTCTGACATTAACATCTTTAGTGACCCTGATTCAGCATAGTCCCCTAAGATGAGAATTTAACAGAAAATTCAGTACTTTCAGTTGGTTTCACTCATTTAATGTTTCTGCATTTGGCATTGTTGTGTATTACTCTGCTTCCTTTATATCTGGACCGTGTGTTTTGTCTAACGGTAAGAGCATCCTTCTCTCATGTGGAAGGCCCGGGTTCGCTTCCCAGGTCGAGTAATACCAAAGACTCTAAAGAAAGGAACCAACTGCCATTGTGCATGGTGCTGTGCATAATTATGAAAGCAATGGAGTAGGGAAAACAAGCCAGTGAGCCACAACTGAAAACAAGGCCGTGGCAGGCTCAACTTGAACCAATAGGTTGGAAACTGGGCTGTTAAACTCCACCTATCTAATCTAATCTATCCTTTATTTCTATTCAGTTTAGCCCTACTTTGATAGATGTTTCAAAACAACTAAAGAGGTAATGATGGACAGGAGAGGGAGAGTGTTTGTTAGGATAGACTAGTATAACAGCTCAGTTCCTAACCAATTTAATAGAAGTCTGGCCTGCCATGGGGAGAGTTGAATATAAACTTATAGATGTTTTGGAGGTCCATTTAACCCCACAAATTTTTGGAAGGGATATCAGGGCAGGACATTAGAAACATGTGTGAATTGGATATTCATCCATGATTGAACTCATTAGCCCTTTTTTGCTATGTACATTTTTCATTTTCCCATCAGGACCACATGTCAATTTCACTCAACCAATGCCACTCCCTTGCTAATTATATTTTATGAATTAAATTTATGCAAAATATAGTATTGTTTAAAACACATAATTCATGTGCAAAATGTAATACTGTTTAAAAGAAATAATTCAATCAATCCTCAGAAACGACAAATCCCAGTGTGAAAACTCAATATGTTTTGAATTAGTTGTACATTTCTTTGAAATCCTCTTACAACCGGCCTCTGATCTCATCCACTAGGGGATGAAGGGAGGTAGTCTTCCAATTGTTTTAACATGTGTCATCTTCAACTTTTCCTTGAGCAAACTCATCCTCCTCTCAATAGCTTTTACCGTGTATATTGACCAGCATAGTTTCCAGACCAGTAATCTTTTATCCAAATGGAGGGGTTCTATTTGTCTCTTTGAATCCCTCTTCATCCCCCCATTATTCCTCTGATCATTACCCGTAATTGTACCCAGGACTTGTACACTCCGTAGGGTAAATTCCTTTAACCAGAAACAACCACAGGGCATACCCAAACAATGTCCAGTAGCTTCATTGTCATTGTTATCCATGTGATTGTTATTAAAATGAGGGTAGAAACTTACCAGCCAATCACAGATTGGATTAAACATTCACCTACAATTGTTTGAATGAGTGTGTACTGCACAAACAACCACTCAGAATCAATAAATGGATCAGATGGGGAAATTGATGTTGAGCAGGAAAAAAAAAAGAAAAACTTTGAAGGGCTTTTACACACAGGTTGTTCACATTGGCCTTTTATTGCCGGCAGCTGTCAGGGATCCGGAGCTACTTGTTTACAACTTTTCAGTTGACGTTTGGATACACTGCTGTGAAATTGGATTTTGAGCAGGGATTGTAACTTGTGGAATAATGTTATTCATGTGTTTGTAAATTTTAGTTAGGTTGTCACTTCATCAAATTGAAGGACCCTCAGAAATTTCAGAGGTAAAGATTCTTCTTTTTCTGTAGTTTTGGGAAATAATAAAGGAATTATTACCGCAGGAAGTTTTCACATGTAAGGAGAATTTTAAACATCATACTGGAATAATACACACATTGAAGGAACAATTTTGTAAATTGGGTTATGTTTTGATTCAGTTTCACATTTAAATTATAGGGAAGCAGAATTCACATAATATGGCAATTCTGCATGGGTGTGCAATTTTTCCTATACGTACTGTTTTCAATACAGTAGTTTGTAGGCAATTTTCAATAAGCGATTTCAGTAATTTGTTGACGAATGGAATGGTGGGGCACAGCATGGGATACACAAACCGAGCTCAGCATACTGCAGTGTTCTCTTGTTTTTGCCAGTATGAGCATATAACATTAAGTGTGTACCTAACTAACTAATTGGGGTCTCATTCCTACATTACTGCAAGTCGAATTGCAAATTATTTGACCAAAAAGCCAATCTAGGCAAAATCCATTGCATGAAACCAAACTTTGATAAGTTACTTGGATAAGATTTAACGACACACCAAAAGGAATGTGTCACATAATGTCAGTCAGCTCCATAGAAAGTTCAAATTTTAAATATATTTTCAAGTATGGTTCAAGTGCAAAATACCACACTTAGGTTCCCTTCTTATGTAATGGACAGATTAAGAAAGATTGATTTCATGAAATTTTTATGTAAACTAAATTTTAGAATATGTTTCGTAGGTGCGGGATTGGTTTGTTTATCCTGACAATGGGAATATCCTGCATATCTAGGGAGAATAATGGTGAGAAGAAATTGATTTTTGGCATTGCCGCAACTCTTCAAAATTTTTTAAAGCCTAGTGGTAGCACTGATTCTAAGTGAGAGTGACAGAAATTACTGTTAAATTAAAATGCATATCTGGGGTTAATAGTTAACGTGTCAATGAAGACAATGCCACAGATTACTAAAGGTTGAAGGTGGCTCTGAATGCAGAGCTGCCGGATGTTTGGATTTAAGGTTCTGCTTTTTGCACCAAAATTTGCAGTGTTTCCCTTTCCCTATCGCATGTCCCAATTTCCAGTAAAACAGGAATCATGATCAATTGGTTGTACATGAACAAAGTTTTTATATTTTGTTCTTGTTGTAGCAGATTTATGGGTAGACTTTGAAGAAAGTGGTTGTTATGTAAATTAAAACGTGCACTTATTAATTTAAAGTGTACAATCAGTTGAGGTCTCCAGTGTTATGTTGGAAATCTAATGGGTTGGTATGCACATTTTGCATAGCCCACTATTTTTTAGTGTGATTACATCCTGCCATTAGCTGAAAGGCATATTTTCATCATCCCAAACAGTTCCAATTCTCCCAACCTACTTACTTCTAGCCCCTCCCACATTTATCTAAAACTCATCTTTATCCAGATACAATCCTAGTTTATTGCTTCATGGCTTGCCCCAGTGGCCATACAGGTCCATAATGTGTAATCGAGACACTCTCAGTGCCTATGCTGTGTAATTTAGCTATGATGCATTGTTTGAATGTGATGCCAATCAAAGAGCTGTACCAATTGAGAGTTTTGATATATGTATACTGAAACTGTAGTTTGGGGTGACAAATGACAGCCTTTAAACATTCATACAAGTGTTATCTGTTGACCTTTCACCTGTTGGGCAATACTGTTCCATGAGTAACTTCAGACTGGTCTTTTGGATTGATATTTGTTATTGGACGGTATTAACTCAGATCATGTTTTCCGTGAGATCAAATTCTCATAAAGGAAATCATTTTAAAAAAAAAAACAGACACACAATAGAGGCATTTAGAAGTGCAGGTATAGTAGGTTTACAATTGTGACATCTGAAAAAAAAAATGGAATGTATAGAAAGAAAGGTGATCATCCCTGTTAATCTACATGAAGAATCTGATTTTCATCCTCGAAGAGCACACTACGGAATGAAGGGATGTAGGGAATGTTGGTTTTAACCAGTGTAAGGAAAATATTAGAAAAATAAATTAAAAAAATGGAGTGAGCTTGAATTTTGAGATGTGTTTATGAAATTGGACACCAACACTCCTGCAAATCATTTAAGGAGTAGAGTAATTTTAATTTATTTTAAACTTATGCCTACTGTACCTGGCCACACTTCTAAATTTTCTAAGGGGTGTGATTTGTAGCACACTCATGGAAAATGTAAAACTCAAGGTTTGGCTGAGGAGAAAGACCCTACTACAATTGTACCTGTAACAACTTTTATGTTGGAAACTATTTTTGAGAGAAACAATAGATGTATTTAGGATTTGATTTACTCTGATGGTCCATCAATATCCAGGCACATTATCTCATAGGTCAAAACTAACGCATTCTCATTTAGCATGTCAGCTGCAGCACTGAAGTCCATATTTGATTGCTGATTTGTTTGTGTCCTCTCAAAGTCCCAACCAGAAGTTGGCTTGCTGTGGCCTGGGATGTCCACTACATCCATAGAGGTAGACCTCCATGGTAGTGTTTCCATGCTATGTCCAATTAATTATCCTTGTGATTTTTTTTCCAGAAGTGGACCTGAAAACAGGAGGAAGGAGGTTGGGTTGTATGACAAATACACTTGTCACAAAATGTGGGAGTTTATGGTCTCCCCAATTTCCCCTGTTTCTCTGCCTCTGGCATTTTCTGCCAATATTTTGGCTGATCTCTGCTTTAAATAATTGAATTTTATTTTGGGGGGGGGAAGGCACAGTTGCATGTAGATTTCCAAAGGAATTATGCACGGAACTTAATAATAACTGAAGTCCTGTGGACTTACAGTAGTGTCAAAGATTTAAATTACAATGGTGCATTCTTCATATGCAAAAACTGCAAGTGCTTTCAGTCTTCTTCTGTCCATTTTTTAACCCCTGGCATGTACTACATGTGTATATACATTCATCAAGTAGCTTGTATGTAAGTGTCAAATAAGCTGACGCTCTCTATGGTTCCATCATGGTCCAAGTTTGTCCTTGTTAGTAATTTATTCATGCAGGGGTAAAACAAAAGGACGTAATTAAGACAAAATGATTCCCCTCTTCACCCTAGGTAGGGTGCAGTAAATAATTTATTCAGTCATCACTGAGGTCAGGTTCTGGAGTTGCAAGCATCTTACATTCTGGCCATACTGGACAGGGTAGGGAGAGGCAAGAGGGCTGCAGCCCCACCCTCCAATTTGCCAAAACCTTTCTGAATCAAGTGACTCTTCAGTGTCTCAGTCAGATAGAGATTATGCTCTGGTTGGGGATCTGGAATTGGACAAAGAGTCACCGCCCTCCTCTGAGAAAAAGAGTACCTTATGGCCGCACCTACATTATATTATGCAAACTGGTCCAAACTATGATCTATAAAAATCTAGATCTATAAAAACCATAATACTTGGGACCAAGATAGTTAATTATGTAGAGTGGACCACTTTATTGGAAATGCTAGGGGGCGTTTTGTATTAATAGCGTTTGCAATAAAGTGGTCCACTCTACATTATTAACTATCTTGGTCCCAAGTATTATGGTTTTTATAGATCTAGAGCCATGGCTACTAATTACCTCTCATCGTCACTCTTTCCTAGTAAGTGTGATTAAAGTAGGTTCTATTCTTTACGGTATATGTGTACTTGTCTTGGTGTACTTCAATAGCTTGAATCAATTCAAGTCCCAGTATCAGTTCTATATGAGACGCTGTACAAACCAATTTATTCTGCATTCACCTGTGTTTGTCAGACAAACTGATAGATAGTTTACCTTCAAGATATCAGGCAACTACCAAAAGTGAGAATAGGAATGTGAAGGGGCACAGGAAATGCAGCCCTGCAATGATTGTTTGGAGGGTTTCTTTTAATGGAGCAAACACTTGATCTCTATCAAGCATTTGTGAAGTACTTCTGTGGATTGCACATGTGAGATCTACAGCGTTCCATGAAGTCTAGTAACAAAAATAATAGGTGGTCTCATGTAGCTTGAACTGCCAGTAGATGTCTTAAATAATGGCTATAAACTTTTTCAAATTTTGTTACAATTTGTGGAGTTAGCATGAGACCATGTACTGTACAGTAAAATGTGAAATGACAACAGAAAAATGCCTTGAGGTGCAGTGCAAATACTGTAGGCAAAATATGGTATGGTCAACCTTACCATATTTTGCCATTACAGGCCTACAGTTATTTGCACTGTACCTTGCCTTTTCTGCTGTCTTTCACAATGTGGGTCAGTGTGGCAGTCTGCCCTCTTTTATCATTGCAATATTTTCCTCATGAAATTAGGGAGTATTCTCACTAGCTAAAATTGAATGTAAAATGTTTTAAGTTATGAAATATCATGAACGATGTGGTTTGCCGGAAGTCAAATAAGAAGAAATCTGTGGGATCTAGCTGTTGCTTCAAAATAAGTTTGGGGCTACTGCTTTGCCCTGTTAGTGTCATCTCCCCTCTTCAATAGTAACATGATTTTGTTGCACTGTCACTCTAATTTTTTTTTTTTTTTTCTTCTTCTTTTTTTTTTGATATTGTACACGAGAGAGCTTCATAACCCAAACATACTAAGAGCATAAACTGTTAGTATTCCATTTTGAACTAGTTGTTGTGAGGGGACACAACAACAGTATACGACACTATGGACACTGATTAGGAAGTGAGTGCTATAACAGTGCTGGATCACCTAATAGACAAGTTGGTAAATGTTCTCAAGCAAAGCATCTTGGGAATGGGTCTAAGGTTAATTTGTACATATACCTTTACCTTAATTGTCCACTTAACCAATTACTACCTGCTGGATTCCAATATTATGACTGATCAATGATCAGTTTCAGCCTCCATGAGGGGTCACCACGCCATTTTAAGTTTGAAATCTTTGCTGGCGTATTAACATTATAGTACATTACTGCATGGAAGTACTACCTCGGAGATAGTACTTCCATGATTACTGCTTCTACAATCCTCGACAAAAATGATGGGACAAAACAAGCAAAACAAGCAATGTACGGAACACCATCCCCCCACTCCCCCATTCAATGTTACGGCAGCCCAAGGCGTCCTGAAACTTCAACATTGATACGGGGAGCGGGGTTTGTCCCATGTACTTTTGTGGAGGATTGTAGCTTTTAGAACAGTAGATATTGTGAGGGGACACTATAACAGTGAAGGACACAATGGTTAGGAATGGACACTGTAGCAGTGTCATATCACCCTACTTCTTTCAACATTTTTTAATACTGATTGGACAATAGTTGAATTTATGTTGTGTGTATTTCAGTTTTTGGGACATTCTGACCAGGCTCCTTGACACAGGGAGGTGACAAGAGCTCTCTCCCTGCTTGGACAGTAAATGACCTTACCTCTTTGGCCTTTTAGCTTACCCTTCAAGCTGAGGTAGTACTTGCATGCTTCAGTACATTTATGTACACATGGTGCCTACTGCCTCAAGTTTGGTAACAAATTTCATACTGCACCTATAAATATCACAAGGATCATAAAGATTATTTTCCAGAAAGTTGCAGTTTTCTTTCAACTTTATTCTATTGTGGTCCTATGTGGGGAATTATGTGGTTACTTCAGAATAATTGTGAGCAACATATTTTTGTAACATATCTCAGGCTGTTAATTTTTGGTATTAAAGAGGGGACATTTCTAAAAGTCTACAAAATCTGCCCAGGATCAGACAGTATATGTCACTACCTTTTCTATAAAAATTAATTGATGGCAGTGTGCAGGAGAACAATTTAATTCACAACTAAAGTGCTGTGTCAGCAATTTCATTGTGAGTTATCTCCCCCTCCCCAAGGAAATAATTCCACTTCCCACCCAGAGGCTGTTTTGTTCCCTTTTCAATACTGGTGGTCAGTCCCAAAACCCCCTTACCAAAACGAGCATTTTCCACTCTTAAAACTTACCAGAATAAATTCAGAAATGTACAAATACAGAATAGTTTAAACATATAACCTTTCTCCTTTGCACCCACCCCCTTTCCTTAAGAAGAAAATGGTTCAATTGGACCTCCTCTCTCTTAAACTTAAAGAAGTATAGTCAATTTCTGCAATCCTGCCTGTAACTTTCATATAAAGTACTCATATTGTTAATTCTTTTCACCTTCAGTCATAAATTCAGTTTCTTTTTTTGGCAATAAATATACTGGAATATGAGTAAGATGTTACAATCAGTAAGCCAGGCCCACTTCCAGGCAAATATCAACAATCAACAGTAACACGTGGGTTGTCAGCCACTTCTCAGGTAGTTACACTAAGTGCATACTACATTTTGGCCATCAAAAGGGGTTTGGCATGTGATGTCAGTGAAGGCACTCTGTATTTTAGTTATCCTTAAAGGGTAGGAGCAGTCATCCCGAATTTAAGCAGTGTAGTAGACTGTTTCATGATTGACTGTTGGGAGTCATGTGACAACATTTTTTCTCTTCAAATGTGAAATTTACTGGAAATGATTGCTTGGTTTACCTTGAATATGCAATAGTTTAATCATAAAATGTAATGAATGATACTTTGAAGAGAAATAAGACAAAAATTGTGCTATTTAGCTGTTTCTTCAAAATAAGTTTGGGGACTGCTCTTTACCTTTAAGCTTTCATTTTGTCTGTAAATTCTATCCCTTTCCCTATTCCCCAAAGTCTCTTTCCCCCTGAGTGTCTCTCTTCCTCCCTCTTTAGTGGCTTTTCATTGATTCCCAGATTCGTCAATGCTCCTACTGTTGCACACAGTGCTTGAGAGAGCAAGAGCATCTGTCAAACTTTTGTCAGTAGCAGCTTTGATCAGACTGACAGCAATTAAAATGATTCACCTTTACATTTGCAACCATTTAATCCTTGAATAAATTTCCCACCCATAGAATAAATAAATTATTGTAATACAATTGAAACTAATAATGCTTCAAAGAAAGTCTTGACAAAGAGATAATTGGTTGGAAGGAAATTGATTTAGGGGTCAAACAAGGGTTGGGAAATGAAGACAAGGAGTTGGTAGGGAGATGGGAAATCTAATAAAACATCATTGGGCCAATGAATGTGCTCACTTCATTGACGGCATCCTTTCCAAATTCATATAAAGCAGAGGGAAGCTGGGGTCACCCTGTATCAGATTCACTTTATCAACCACAATGAAGACTCAATTGCCACGCTTGGGCACCTGTGTCATACGTGTGTGAAACATTGGATCATCAGGAAACATGTTCCATTGTAATTATGTAAGCGTTGAAGGGGCCCACATGGTGTTGTGTTGATAGAAAACAGGATGGTAATCCAGCAACCTCCTCAACAGCTTCCTGAAGATGGGACTGAGATGCAGACTGTCTGTTTAATGCTGTCCATCTCCATATAAAGCTCAGAGGAAGACTTAATTTTGGATTGACAGGCTAGCTGTCAAATATATGTGTAGGGTAGCATAATGCTTGGAAATTAGTTTAAATCTGGAAGCAAAGTAGTCTGTTGAAATGTAGACCTACAACAATTCCTCACTAACTCTTGACTTTTCATTATTTTTTCATCTATGCAATTAGCTTGTTACATGTTTTCTCATAGTGTGTACATTGTTTTATTTTTATGGCAGATGAAATCTTACTCACTGACGAGGAACGTCCTCTGGAGATAGCCGTGAAGAGTCGACGGAATATCATGTTTGAAGTCAGGATGGCTACAAGAAAGATATCTGCTCATCAGGAGATCAACTTGTCAGAATCAGGTCAACGGAAAGCTCTCTCAAACTTCTTTGGTGTCCAAGAAAATGAACTGACCATTCCATTTTCATCATCACTATCCTCAAAGGGATGCGGAAGTAGCGAGGTGGATCCAAGCACGTCAGATGAGATAAGTTTGCACAGTAGTAGCAGTAGCAATAGTCTAACTGATAGCTTAGGCAAATTTAGGAGGAGCCCCCGCTTGTTTTCAACCAGCAGCGGTGGGTCAGGGCTCTGGCTTAGAGACAAGACGCCAACATTCAAGAGAAAAAATGTGCAGCATATGATTTATTCGGAAAAGTATGCAACAGAAAATGGTCTAGCGTCACCCAAGAGAAAAACCAAAACTAACCGTATTGCTGCACTTCTGGAAAATAGTTTCAATTTAAGGAAAAAACAGAATGGTTCTGAGAGAGTGGTTTCCGACAGGAACCCTGAGAACCATGAAGAGGGGCTCTTTAAATTGTATGCAAACTTCCCAGAGTCAGACTGCATGTGTCGCAGAGTCTTTGTTGATAAATTTTCAAAGGCCGCAGATATCGTCCGCGATTTCTTGGATCTGTCCTCTGTTTCATATGATTCATACAAAGACTTTGTTTTGTGCGATGTTATTGGCTGGTACCACTCTGTACCAAATGGCAGTCCATGTCTCTCTGAATCTAAGTTGGTGAGACGAAAGTCTGTTGGCTGGAAGGAAGAATGTTTCAGAACCCTCGATGATCAGGAGCGTCCTTTGGTGGTGCAGTCCTTATGGATCCCTGCCAAAGGTAGATCACGTAGATTTGAAATAAGGCGCAAAGCAGATCTTGATCAAGACAAGGGAAGCTTGAATTTCTTCAATATAGTCAGTGGAGACTATGATGATCTTCCTTCATTGGCAGGGATTACCAACTCAATTAGGTGGGATCAGATCCTGGAAAATGAAAGTTTTAACAAAGGGGACTATCAGCTAGTTGACAATGCATCTACTGAGAGTCGGAGGAGCCATCTGTATCACCAGTCCTCTGGGGATGCAACATCAGTTGAAAAAGAAGAGACAGAGAGTAGTGATGAGAATGCAGTCAGTAGCAGTGTTGTGCCCCCACGACACAGGCCCTACATCATCTGCATCCAAGGCTATTCTGTGGAAAAAGATCTCCTCTTTCATGTTCTAAACAAAGAGACTCTTGTCATTGGAAACCATCTAAGTGCTAGGGCAGAAGGGGCCATTTTAAAATCTCCAGACATTCAACTTCACGGACCAGATATCCTCCTCCAACATTGCATTTTATCTTGCCATCAAATTGCAGACTTTATGTCCTCTGACTTGTCATTTGATAAGTTTGTGGTCTCTTTAGAACCCTGTGATGGAGGGAAAATCTCTGTCAATGGGTATCAATTGAAAGAAGAAATGGAACTTCGTCCAGGAGATCTCATCACGATAGGCAACTACTATCACTTCATTTTCCGTGATGCTTCCTCAAAATGTCAAACTCTCTTTGGTCTAAGGTGGATGAGTACAAGTAGCCCAGAGGCGGAGAGCATTTACTCCAATTTCCCTCGTCTAGCAGAAGAATCCGAGAAATATGAGGCAGATACGGATCGCTGGAAACTTGCCTACAATGTGGAACATGAGGATGACATTTTAGATTTTATGACTTCCCTGATGAGTGGAGAAGATCAGGACTTTGGTCTTATTCCCAGTCACCTATTCTTGATGATTGTTGAGTTTGCTGCATATACTCAAGGACCAGAACAGACAAAGGCCATCCTAGTAAAGGCTGCCAATGCCCTTTTACATGTGGCTGGGGTAAGTAACGGTTTCCTTCTTTGTCATAAGATGGTGTTTTCAATTAAATCAGTAATAAATTTGCTGTGAAAGTGTTCCCACATCAAATTAACTTGCAATTGCTTCTGTAGCTTTTGTCCCAGAAACGACTTATTACAGTGATTTGGTGTCATTCTTTTTAATACCATGTTACCAAAAATGCAACCCTATGAAGGAGAAATGCTGAATCAAAATGGGCCCCTTCCAGCCCAGCAGCTCCAAAAGTTCATTACCCCAAGAAATGATGTCATCTCAGGAACTTAACTCTGTGGTGTGTAATGCATTCCCAGTATACATACCCTGTACCCTAAATGTTACAGAATTTTGCAGGATGTTTGCATCAGGAACTCAGTGTAAAGGGTGTCTGTAGCCTACTACTCTTCTGCCCTTACAAAGAAAATTACTGATATAATTATCAACAAAGTTCAAGGAGGGGGGGGGGAGATGGACTGCAGCAGTTGCAGTTCTGAATTGTGAATCTTCCTTGAGTCAACTAGCAGGGGGCTGAGAATTACTGCTTTCTGGTAGCCTATGCAAGCATTTGAAAGTTCTCTGATATGGCTGGAGAAAATTTTTATTTTTGAAGAAGGGAGTAACATTTTCTCCAGGAAGAAAGTAAAATTTCCCTCAATTCTCCTCAAACTTTCTGTGCAAAAACTTTAATTTCCTTCCAGGTGCTAAAATAACCCTCCCAAAAGCCCAAATTTCCCAGCAAGGAGCCTTCCAGCTTCCCAACCCTTTCCACCCATATGTTTCCTGGTATGAGATTATACACACAGCAAAATACCTCACGCTCGTGGGGATAAGTACAAGGCTTGAGTTTTCAAGTTTTTCATGTGAGCTACAAATCACACCTCTTAGGAATTTTAGGGGTAAGGTAGGTGCGCTGGTTTGTTGAATTAAATAGGTTTTATTATGTGAATTTCCATTCTTGATCCAGTGTTTCCCCCTGCGTTTCAGAGGGTGTGAGGTGGTACTAGTCCATGGGATTGAATCTTGCCAGGCTTTTTGGTATAGTGAAGATGGCAAGTAGAGCAATTTTCTGTGAGGTGGTGGCAAAAATATGTGAGGTGGCCACCTCACAAAAAGAATGCCAGGGGAAACCCTGTTGATCTAAGTGTGCTAAAAATCGTACTCCCTAGCTACAGTAATTTGAGATGAGAAGTGGTGTGTGATTGTATACCCTCACACACCTTAAAATTCAAGCCCTGAAAGTAATTGGATCCATTTCTCCTCCAATGTTATGTAACTGTTAGTACTATTGGGATGGAAAATAGTGCTTCATTCACCAAAGCATACAGGTACTGTACATGAGAATTCATTTATACACACCCATACACAAGAGTACCATGTACAGCAAATGGATGTACTGAAAGCTTGAGAAAGCCTGGTAGTAAAGAATGTCCCCTGGAATATGGGGAGTAAGAATTCCTTTAGATGTGTTTTATAGTGTTTGCACCGAGTACCCGAGGTACAGTACCCAACTGTCATTCTTGCTACCCGGGTAGAAAATTACTACCCGGGTAGCATTTTTCTATGATTTCTTTTTTATCTTCTCAGAATAACATGGTTATTGAAAGTAACAAATGTATTAACCCACATCTCATTCACAATTATTTGAAATGAAGTTGCTTAACTTGTTTGTTTCCGTAACGTGCTTTTGTTAAATTGCACTTTTCCAGAAACAATTCCAGCGATGTGTGTTTCTAACATTCACTCCTATACCATTTCACGAAACAGCATAGGTCTACGTACTACACTCTGCATAGCCTACAGTAGCCTAGCTCGCGGGGCGGACGAAAGATGTTGCAAGGTTTACGATCGGGTACCCGGGTACCCGACGGGTAATACGGTTGGGGTACCCGGGTACTAATTTCCTACCCGGTGCAAACACTGGTGTTTTAGAAATTTTATAGCCAGTACTTGTTTCAAGCTGTTTATTCTGTGAGCAAATGTACTAGAAGTACAGAATTTCTCTGCGCTAATCATGCACCATCTGCAGCAAGTTCTTTCTCAAACTTTAACTTTTGCCTTTTTCATACAGTAGGCCAGGGACTTGAGAAACTTGTGGTAAAATGATTCACAAACTGACTCTTCATATGGTCCTTGTTATCATTCTTGTTTTAATTAAGCTAATATTAGTCAAAATGTGGGAAGATTCATACAAATTAGGGCAATTTCCTTCAGGTAATTGATGTTGACTTGATATGGACATTAACAAGGTTATTGCTTTGTACGTAATACACACACTTGAAATCAAGTTCCGGAGTTGACACTACTGTATGTACTCTTGAGTCAATGCACTTTCACTTTTGAGCTGTTTTGCTGGAATGTGTTGGCCTTCCTGTTATTTCCCCTTTAGCATTTCTCTACATATACAGTGATATTGACATGAATTATATGCCCCACATGAAAATCTTTAAAAGAAGAGTTTAAGGTCAAGACAGGGTTTAGTATGTTAGGGGACTCATTCCAATAATGGTGAAATTTGCTTTGAAATCTGATGTGGTTCTCAAAATATAAGCACATAAAATTTTCACATTTTCAACAAAAAGTGAACTTGAAGCAAGCACATATGACATCACATCCCCACATAATTAATGCACAGTCTTTTGTTTTTCTTTAAACTTGAGAGTTGATTTTTTTTCCCCTCAACAATCCCATGTTGTTAAAATGTGATTGCAAAAATGGCATAAAAACTTTACAAACTTTGCATCCCCACAGGGAGATCCTATTCCTATCAACTTCAAGGTCAACACAACAGTCTTATAAACAAAGGGAAAAAACATTCCTTGTCAATGTGAGGAAGTGATATAAGTTCTGCTGCCCTCAAACTCACTTTGGAACACAAATCTGCTGAATTCATTTATTGATATCTGGAGAAATACATACATGTCAGATTTCAATGAACTTTGAAGACACTGTGTAGATATACCCCCCTCTTTCACAAAAGAAAATTAAATTTTTGCTTAAACTTCACCTTTAAGGAATCCTTCAAGTGGTTGATATCCTTCCTCCAATAACACACAGTCATACACGATTTTAGGAGATGAATATGTTATGTAGGCTTTAAACACATTGACAGAAGAAATTAAACAGTGTATAAGACAGTATTGGTGCATTTTGAGGATTTGATAAATGTGTGAGAGGTACCTCCATCCACAGCTGGATGGAATTTTAGATGGTAGATGTGGAAACAGTGCTGGACCTTCCCCCAGATGATTTTTTTTGTGGAGGGACTTGTGAATTAATGGTAGTTGCAAAGTTGGAAAGTGCTTGCCTTCATTCAAGAGACCTTTTCCTGGGCCATGTTGTCCTGGGTATTCAGTTACATATGTATTAGAGGCATGTAGTGGGCTGCTGTTGTAAGAGGTTGTACATTAATTTGGCCCAAACAGTGTGCTTTCAGTTTCAAATTTAAGGGAGAAACTCAAACAGATATCAAGCTATGTAAGATGCAAGTTTGATATAATTGCTGTTGATGGAGGGGTTGTTAAATTTAGAAATCTTAACTACAGTTATCAGCAATTATTTTTGTCACTCAGTGGGTGTTTTTTGTTTAAAATGAGTTAACATGAAGTTACGATTTAATGACTTATTATGGGGTCATATAATTTCACAATAAGGAATTTATTCCGAGGAATCCAACATGATGGCAACATATGATGAAAAAGATGTAGGATATATCCTTCCGTATAGTCACAAGCTCCCTCTGTGTAATTTCCTTTCATCTGCTTCGTGGTTTGTACTACGCTGTGAGTAGCCTGGACAGGGTGCTTGACTTTTGGTCAGAATCACAACTCATAGTTAGGAGTCATGTAGTATAAATGCTATTTACTTTGGAATTTTATCTCATTGATATTATTTAAAGATTGATTAAATTTTGAGGAGTTACACTTTATTCCTGTAAAAACTAGATATTAGCCATTAGTGTTTCCCACTGCAACACCTTTCCTCATAAACTCTTTCTTAATTTGACTAGACCAGTGAATTAATTACCCTCCTGCAATTAAAATTATGTCACATACCATTTAAGTAAATGCTACTTTAGGTCTGTATTTTAGTTTTGAGAACAATTTTTCTCATACTTATAGAGTTATTTTACATTTGAATAATTTTCAGAAGCAACCCTGGTGAAGTTACCAAAATAGGTCCGAAGCTTCATTTTTGCCTCCAGTTGCATTTACCGTCATGCCTGCATGTGCACTGTAGGATCTGCTGTCATGTATATCCTGAACAGTATCAATTCTAATTGTGGCAGTTGTGGTAACCATTGACAAAAAGACAAATCATTAATTTACTGCTTTGTTGTATTCTCTCCTCTGACACTTGGGTTAGCAATTAAGGCCACAGCTTTTTGATTGGTATTGGGTATGTGCCATTTTCCAAATAACATGAATAAATTATGTTCCACCTTCGAAATAAAATTCACACCTTGGCTTGTCAGTATGTAACCATCACCTTAACACACAATGCTGCAGGTTAGTCTCCAAGAGGGAAAGATGGATTCAAGCCTTGCAGTATTGCAAGGTAATTCCCTTTAATCAATGGGGCTAAATTTGGCACATAAAAGGATTACCTTTTTTAAGGTCCAAACCATTTGCTGCTGTATTTAAACCTTGATGGTATAGTAGCAGGTGGCAATGTATTGGTGGGCCCTTTCAAGTCCTATTGATGTTTGATGCATGTGCTGACGTAGGGTTCTAAGAAAGTGTCATTGCGTGAAGAGGGTCTTTGTGATAATATTGATACGGTCTCACAAAATCCATTTGACCGTTAAGTTTGATGAAAAGATAGGTGTCCTTACGTTGATTGAATGTTGTCATGGGAATTTACTGTATGGAAACTGATACCAAACAGTAATTGGAGGTGTTGTTCATCACCTTGGGAGGATGTTAATGTGACATCGGTGATCACAGAGTTCTAAGAGGGGATGATTTCACAGGATAATATGCAATGACAGTCATTACGTCAGGAAGAGGCAGGTGGTAGCATATAGGAAGTGTCAGTGAGAAGTCAAATATCTGTTGCACTTGTTGGAAGGATTAGGTGAAGATTAAATTGGAGGTACTGTACTTGAATGTTAAGGGTACCTCAGATTGTGGTGAATAGACAAATGGAGGAAGATGAATAGGTTGAATAGCCTCAAATGAAAAAATAGAACAAGCCGTTGTCCATTCATTCAGTCACTCTCTCTTAATCTTTCTATTCAAGTCCAAAGTGATGCTTTGCTTGGCCAAATTTGCAGGTGGGTTCATGGGAGAAAAAACTTGCTGCAAGGTCCTCACTGTATAAGGTGCATCTCAGGGGTTTTAAAGCTATTTATTTATGTCAGTTTGAACATTGCTGCAAAGGTGTCCTCTTCTTAAATAAGAAACCCAGATCCCTGATGGTTTTTAGTTTTATGGAAATGAAAGGGATACCTAGCCTCCTTCTGCTGGAAAAGGGAGGAAAATTCCCCATGACGGAAATCGTGCCTGGCAGCACAGTTGCAATGGAATCTATGCCTGGCCCTTTCTCAATTATGCCACAGTTCAAGCACATTTCTAAAGACATAAATTTGGGGGCTTAAACTGAATACAGAGTATTTTCTGAGCAAATGTAAGTCTAGTAGCCTATACAAAATTTTGTCCAGTTCGGGGGGGGGGGAGCTTTAGCATTACCCCCAAGAACTGCTACTACCGACCCCAATTTCTTATAGAAATAAAATGGAAAATACAGACCTTTTACATGTAATGTTCGTGTATTCAGTCTTTATACTTTAATAGATTCAGTCTGAATGTAGCAGACTTGTTGAAAACTTTATCAGAAAGAATAAGGATGGACAGATACTGAGACATCAGACATGCAACTCCTCTGGACAATTTCAAACCACAACAATTAAGTACTTACCCCCAAAATTAAGAACTCTCCTAGGTGTAAAGTTTGTCCAAAAGTTAATAGGCCATGTGAGAGTTTCTGTCAGGTGAAAATAACTGTTTTGTCCCTTTTGACATGGTTTTTGCAAGAACTGTCCACCCACTGGAGGGTTGAGGTGGATTTTGCTTTTCCCTAACTCATAGTATAAATTTTTATGTTACCCTATTATACCATACTGGTAGATAGGAGAAATAATGCTACCACAGCACCTTCTATAGTAGCAGGGGGAATCTCTCTCAGTGCTAAGAATTCATGCTACTGTAGTACTTGCTTCCAAGCAAGGGAATTTGAGGTGGTTTGTGGTAAATATGGGAGCTTGCATATACTTACACGTAAAACAGGGTAAATTTTGAGAAGTATTTAAGAGTCTGACAATAATGTCCTTCCTAAAACTAAAACTCTCCCAGCACATAGCAAAACTCAATTTTTTTCTTAATTTTCCATTTAACTTTTTCCTACCTGTTGCATGTGTTTGTGAATTCAAAAACCATGGAGAAATGCTTAACTGATTTTTAATGCAGTTCTATTTTATTTTTCTTCATCAGAGTAAAGCAAAGGAAATGGCATCAACTCATTCAAAAAGGTAAGTCAATGAAAATGATTCTTTTACTTCTTTTGAAAGTTCTGATCATGGAGTAGTATACTGTAGATCACACTCAAGTGTGCTTAATTGTATCCATAAAACTAAAACTCACAGTCACACTACAATATATTTGGATCAGATATTGACCCTATTTTAGTTAGTTTTTATGAAAATCTTTTCCATCTCTGGTTGGAAAGGATCCAAAATTTGCCAACTTGTGTAAATACATGATTTGTATCTGAGGATCACAAAAATTTTCATTTCTTCTAATTATTTTACAACATCACATTAACAGACAGCTTTTTAATGGACTAGGCATGCCTGATAAAAGCTGAGTGTTGGTGTGAGCAGAGGTGTTTAGTTTGCTCACTCCTCCCATCCCAACCCCCACCACCACCCTGCCCCCTCCCCCACATCATGTTGCTGAAATGTCCAAGGGTTCTGGAAATGTATCTCTTTAACATATTACTCTTTTAATCCACTCATTAAAGAAACTCATATTTACTTTTATTTTATATTATTCCATGATACTGCATCTATGCCAAAATGATTGCACCATTACACACCACTTAAATGTGTTGTATGAATTAATAATATTATGCAAACAAGCAATTTTACTGACACACATATTTCCTTGCTCAAACTCTGCAGCCCATCTAAGCCTTCGATGGATTCCTTAGTACCAGATCTGAGAATACTCCTCAGCTCCCTCTCAAATGCTTTGGAGCTTCTTAACTATCTCCAGAGAAAGTTGCCAGACTACTTGCCTGCTGAAGGGTTCCTTACAGATGATGAAGAACAGAAGAATGGAGAGGCAGGGGAAGGTGGATCTGCCGAGGTGTGCCAGGAGATCTTGTCCATTCTTGAAGAAGTTGTCATGTACTCATTTCAGCAGTGTGTCTATTACATTACCAAGGTGAGTTGCCTGCATAGCATAGCTATGAGATATATTTCTTAGAAATATGGCTATCAACGGCTGCAAAAACATAAAATCTATTCTGCTGGGATGAAGGTGAAATGACAAGTTAAATGGAACAATTGAACACAAAGTCTAAATAATTGTTCAATAGGCATAAGACTGATGACATCTTTATTATGTGCACAGGAAACTTTTTTCAACTGTGTATGTGTAATTAAACACTGTTTTAGACTTCCCATCAGGGATGTCTTTACAAAATTTCCAATATTTGAGGAAATTTGCCAGTAAAAGATTTGAGAAAATCCGACAGAAATAACTTCGGGTTTTGTAAAGAGGCTTTTGTCCTGGAAAACTTACATTAGCCCCACTATATGTTTGACTTGTGGGGATAAGTTCCTTCCAATCTTCTCATTTCCTATTACATAATGCATTGCATACGACAGGCTACTCCATTAATTAATGAGAGTCATCTGTACATTCAGGGTTGAAGTGACTATATCTAGGAGAGTCCAGAATTTTATTTTTCTCCCATTATTGTTTTCCCAGCATGGAATTCAAGTTTGTAAAATCAATTGAAGACTATGATTTTTTTTTGAATGCATACCTTCTATTTAATCATTCTTTTAGTTAAGGAAGACAACCAAATTTTTGTAGCTACTGTAATTTACAGAACGTCAGGGAAAACTGGAAATTCATATGTTCTAAATGTAAAGAGTAACCCTACATTTTGTTTAATATTTCCAGACATTATATGATGTGCTACCCAACATACTCTCATCGAACCCATTTTCTGACACTGAAGATTCAGAACCAACTGGGGTTGTGGACATAATTTACATATTCCAGAAGACCTTTGACCTTCTTCAGGAAGTCTCTGCACATTCCGAGATAGTTTCCCAGTTGTTTGCGTATCTTCTCTTCTTCACAAATGCAGCTTTATTTAACATGCTACTAGAGAAAGGTAAATATAACTTTTGTCTATCAGTTGTTCTACACTAATTAAAGGCCCAATCCTCTCACCCTAAACTGTTTTAATTCTCCTAACCTGCCTACTTAAGCTCCTACCACAACTGTCTGAAACTAATGCTCTTCCAGACCCAAACACAATCTCATTTCATTACTTCAGGATGAGTATACAAGACCCTGTTGTGTGATCAAAACATTCTCAATACAGAACATGCTATGTAATATGAGCTACAGTACTCTGTATTTTTTTTAACTTGTTGTCAATCAAAGAGTTGTGACAAATGAGAATTTCTGTGGACTACTACCAAAATTGTCGTTTGGGATGGGAGTGAGTTGACTGCCTTTAATTAATGAGGGAGGGGAACATTCTACACACCAAACTTTTGTTTGTTCAAGAGAAAAGGCAAAAAGAGTTAAAATAATTTCAGACAGCCCACTATCACTTCATGTTGTATGGTTTTAATTAAAGATTACATGACGAATTGGTCATGGTAAAAATGTACACTTGATTTCCTTTCTTGCCCAATGACGCAATTTGATGATTGACAGACAGTTATACTCCGTGCAAAGACATTTAATCCAAGTCAAGAAACGGTATGCAGAGCACGCAGAGGGGGTTTTGATTACAATCCTGCCCAAAGTACCGTGTAATTTTTTGCAACCTAAGTGGACTAGAAGCTCGATGATGTGATAATAATAGACCTCCAGCAGTGGGTTTGGAATCTTGATATACCTCACTTGAATAATAGATTACTGAGGTTAGAAAATCAACTTTCTTACTGCAATCGAAACAGCATGAAACAACAATGGACCATGCAATCAATATAATTGAGGATAATGCATGATCAGGATATAGTGCAGGTGATGCGTTCAGTGGCAGCCCCCAAATGCATTGGGGCAGCAATAGCTTTAAAGGGCAGGGGCAGTCATCCCAAATTGAAGTAGTGTAGTAGACTGTCCAGTTTCATGATTGGCTGTTGGAAGTCATGTGACAATGTTTTTTCTCTTCAAATGTGAAATTTACTAGGAATAACTGCTTGGTTTACCTTGAATATGCGCTAGTTAAATCATAAAATGTAATGAAAAATACTTTGAAGAGCAATAAGACAGAAATTGTGCTATTTAGCTTTTTCTTCAAAATAAGTTTTGGGGGACTGCTCTTTACCTTTAATCCCAAGAGTGCATTATCTTTTACTTAATGCGCAGGTCCAATGAGTTGTTTAACCTTGTTCATTCGTACATACCATTCCTAGAGCATCTGAATAGCAGTTGGGAGTTTGAGTCCTGGCAGGGTCATACAGAAGACTTTGAAAATGGCACCTTCTGCCATTTTGTTTGGTGCTCAGCATAAAAATGGAGTAGGGAAAACAAGTCAGTGAGCCACAAGTGGAGAAAAGGCTGGGGCTAGCTAGCTCTACCTGAAACAGTCGGTTAAAAACTGGGTCGTAAAACTCCATCTAACTAACTACATTCCATTCTTTTGATTCAAAAGAAACAAAGTAAATAGAAGTTCATAGGTAAACCACATTTAAACAATATATAAACTTCAAGTAAAAGTGGAGTAGCCCAAGATGAATGTGTTATATGCGGTATTTGAGTCTTGGGATAATGAACAGTCAGCTGACTATAATGGACCCAGAGAAGTTGAGAATAATTTCTAAAATCATTTGTAAGCAGGAACTTGAATATTACTGTACAATGGCATGGTGAAATCAGCTTTGCTTACTTTATAGTACTGGTTCTTTGTCAGTGAACCTTATCTTAAAACCATTATGCAGTTGCAAGGATTATTACTCAAGCATAACGGACGTTTGGGATATCATATGTACCATAGCTGTATATATCTTCATTATCTTGCCTCCAGAGGGGGTCTCAATCCTGGGAACCTTTTCAATTTTATTTTTGACTGTAATAGTCAAAGATGCATTCTTCCTGTTATACTCTATACCTATCTTTAGCACAGTGTATAGTCCCAAGTGGCTGACCGGATCCCTTGCCAAAAATTGAGTGTGAATATAAATTAGACATCTTACATGATGAAGTTCAGCTGGTGAATTCTTTTAGAAGACAACATGAGTTTAAAACCAAAGATGTAAACATCTTGAAAATAAATTCTTCAGGGAGAGAAAATGACTTTTGTAGATCATTCGATAAAGCATTATGACAGACTATGAAAAACTTGGCAAACAAAGAAATCTTCACAGTTAACTGTTGATACTACTGGTTAGGAGCATGGAATTGTTCTAAAAATGGATTGATTGTGAAGTTTGATGCAAACAGTTTGGAAGAATTTTTGTGTGCTTCCTGTGTTCAGAGCATCTCTCAAATGTTTGAAGTTGATTCAGTTTTGATACTGTAGTTTGATGCATTGGTATTATGTTTGATGTGTAAGCAATGCATCAAACAAAGTGTTGTAGTGTGAGTACGAGATGCATGAGTGGGGGTGTGAGTCTGAAGAAAACTTAATCATTGGTGCAGGTATATGGGTACAGGTGGAATCTTGTAGTCAAGTATGAGTATGGGGAAGGATATTACAACACTAAACAAAATTTTTGCAACCCTGGTTGAATGACTGTTGTGTCGCAGACTTGTAGTAGCCTGATTCCCTAAATCAAAAACACTTTCTATATTAAAAGTAGATATGGTATATCAAATTTCAGTTCAATTTTTCTCTATGCTGTTTTCCATGGTGTCAATGTAATCATGTGCACTTTACACACATGTACAAGACACTTCTTTGAGAAGGAACTGCCCCAGTTGACTGAGAAAATGTTTTGTAATGAGATGCCTGAGACAGTTTCTCCCCAAATCTATCCCATATACCAAAATTTAAGTTTCAAAAGATACCCATGGTTTTATTAGTCTATTAAGGTCCTCACCTACCTCCTATCACCCTAAATATTGTTTTGTGAAATGAGTGTCTTCTTTTTTAGCCACCAGTGGCAAGTACTTGAAATGGTCCAAAGGGGTTCAGATCCGTGGTAACCTTGATGCTGTGGAATCCTGGATTATTGATAAAGGATTGGAAAATCAGATTCATTTTCTCCAAAGGATTTCTTCAGCAGCAGATTTATTAGCTTCACCCAAGCCACAGTTGGTGCAGGTATGTGGAAATACTATCACGTAAATGTTAATTGTTGCTATAGTTCTGCACTTGCAAGTGGAAAACAATTGTGTCAATGAGCCTGAGTTGGGGGTTTCTACAGAGGAAGTATAAGACCATGTGTTTGTTCTAAAGTAGAGCATCAGCCTGTCACATGGAAGGCCCGGGTTCGCTTCCCAGGTTGAGTTATACCAAAGACTCTAAAAAAGGAACCTACTGCCATTGTGTGTGATGCTCAGCATAAGCAATGGAGTAGGGAAAACAAGTCAGTGAGCCACAACTGGAAAAAAGGCCGTGGCAGGTTCGACTTTAACCAGTGGGTTGGAAACTGAGTAGTTAAACTCCATCTAACTAACTAACTATCTACAGGGGAAGTAGCATGTCATACCAATAAATTGTTGGTTTCATGGCAGAGAATTAATGCTGTTGTCAGGTCAAAAATCAAGACAATTTTGTCAATCAGGGGTAAATTCAAGGCAAGCATCAAGTCCCTGGCCCACTTTTTCTAAGAAGTGTCGTCCTTGAGAGCTAATAAACTTGGTTTTGTTAACTGTGGCCTTTTACATGGCTAGTGAATGAAAGCTATATACTACAAGGAATACAAACACACAGGTTGGCGCAAACTTAGTTGCTTAAAGTTGGATATTAGGAACAAATAAATCAGGTCATTTTTAAATTGAATAGTTTGAGTATAAAATAGCCCAATATAACCTACTTAAGTGTAGTTTTAAAGAAAGAGTGTCAATGATTTGTCTCATGACTGTACTAGGTACCCTTGAAGCCATAAAAACTAGAAATTTCCTCAGTTATGGCAAAGTCTCTAGTCAAGTCCAGAATTGGAAAGTAGGAACTCTGAGAGTTGTTTTGATGTCATAAGTGGAACAAGCTGAGGGGGCTTTATGCTCTAAACTTACAGCTTTACTTGTAGGGGTGGGCAGTGTATGTATAAACCTGTTACATTTGTGTACGCTGAGCACTGCAGTGCAATTATTTTCTACTGCTTGCTTTCAGTACAAATGCAGCATTCCATTGAGCTTGTGATGAGTCATTCATTCCCTGCATGCATCTCTTGACTGCATTGCCCCTTTAAATTTTACAGGCAACATGGTCAACTCTTCGGACTGATTACCCTGCCTTGCGACCAGCACAGCTTCACCAACTTTTGAGCAAGTATGAACTCAGCAACTCAGCCAAGTCTCCTCAAGGCTGGAGGCCAGTTGGAGAGGATATTGAAAGTGCAAAACAACGAGGTTAGCATTGCAGGAATTTCTATAAGTTTTGTCCTTTTTGTCGTCATTTTTACCAGTAATGAAACCAATGTCAAAATATTGAGATAATAAAATTGGTAAAGTTGCCCAAACTTTGTCTTTGTCAGAGAATCCACAGATTTTGGAACTCTGCTTTGGACCACCAGAACAACATTTACTTGGGAATTTCAACTCACATGTTCTTAAAATATTCCTTTAAATATTATTACAGTCAATTAAAAAAATCACTAACTCAGCTGTGTTGTCAGCAGTTCACTTAATTAGATAACATTATGCATTTTATGCTTGAAATGCTTCAAAAGCTGTCATCTCTGGCCCCAAACTACAATTTTTGTAGCAGTGTACAGAAATTCTCAATTGGCATGGCTCTTTGATTGACAGGAAGTTCAAAAAAGGCAGAGTATCAAAGCTCATGTTACACAGCATCTACAGTACTTTACTAAGGGTGTTTTAAACACACATCCGTACCTTGTAATACGCACCAGAATCAATAAACTGAGATTTTGTCTGGATGAGGAGGAGTTTTAGACAGTTGTGGGAGGGACTTAAGTACTGTAAGTAGGTTACCAGAAATGGAACTGTTTGGGGTGAGAGGATTAAGCTTGAAATGTAAAGTTCACTTTAGTACATCAACTGGTCTCATTTAAAGGTAAAGAGCAGTCCCCCCAAAGTTATTTTGAAGAAAAAGCTAAATAACACAATTTTCTTTCATTACATTTTATGACTTTAACTATTGCATATTCAAGGTAAACCAAGCAGTTGTTTCTGGTAAATTTCACATTTGAAGAGAAAAAACATTGTCACATGACTCCCAACAGCCAATCATGAAACTGGACAGTCTCCTACACTTCTTCAATTTGGGATTGGGATGACTGCTCCTGCCCTTTAAATATTTCCTCCAACAGTGCAGCTGTATTTCTATAGGTCAGTAATACTGGCACTAGTTGAATTTAAGTAGCAATTGCACACCCTTTTCTGTCTAATGTACACATTTTTTAAATATTATAAGCTTACTACTACCTGACCCTGTTGTTTCCGTGGACCTCCCAGCTATGTCATGTGCTATATAATGTGCATTGGTATGTGCAATGTGTTGTATCCAGCTGTCATAGATAGGCTACTCATTTGGGGTTGGAGTTTAAATCTAGCTTAATGTGTCAATCAAAATGTTCCGACCAATCAAAAAATTTAGTGTAGCTATAGATCATTTAGGGGGTTTACAAGGTCTCTGCAGTATGTTTAATTTTCTCCTCTTGGTACAGTTGTGTGTTCAGATTCTTTATATCACTGTTTTGGAGATCTAAAAATGCATTCAATTTTCTTTAATTTCCAATTCATTTCTTTAAAAACAGGAGCAATTCTTGAAAGTTTTGAAGATCACCCTCCCTTAACACTGCCAGCAGAGTCCTCAAAGTTAGACCTTTCTTCTTTTCACGACCTACCAGCCTTCCAACAGTTTGTGGAAGTTTTACGCCAAGATTTACCATTTGCTCAAGTTTATCAGGGTAGGTTTGGTATCTACAGTATCCATCTAAGCAGATTTTTCTTTTCACTTTTTGAAGCCAGAAAGGGATATGAAAATAAGTTTGTAAATAAATTTTTAAAATATGACAGAAAAATCATGAAAAAAGTGTTGTAAATTTTGTAAAGAAATCTGTAACTTCAACGAAATTCACTTGTATTTTGTTCCCAGATTTTTTCTGAAAGGGGTACAATATAGAATTTTCATGTTGGTGATGAAAAAGGTGGTTGGCCAAGTTGTCATTCCTCACCACTGACTCATCCTTTCCTCCCAATATCTCAATGATACCAACAGCTTACCCAGAAGGTATGGAACTGTCACATCCTATAATTGTAGCTTTGCTTTTCTGGTTCACAGGTGCTTCACACACTGGTCAAAGACGACAGAGCAAAATGAATGAAAAGTCTGGAATGAATGAACTGTCAAGGTCTCAAGAAGATAGCACTATTAAAGACAGTGCATCAAAAGAATCCTCAGAAAGTGATCAGAATTTGTACAATACAAAGGACATTATTACTCAAGAAGATAACACCGTTAATATGGACTGTAACAAAAACATAATAAATGGTAGCACACATTTGAAAGATTCTAAAAATTTGCAGGCAACAGAGGCAGAGACATCTGACATGGGGACCTCGGACAGCAGTTCCTCCTCACCATCAAACAACTCCAAAAAATCGTACAAGAAAAGTAAAAGCAGGAACAATGGCTCACATTTGATTCCAAAAAGCAGTTCAGCCCCAAGCGAGAAGGAAGATGTTCCACTACCGGTTAGCTCAGAGGAGGAAGCCTCGAACTTGCTACAAGCATACTTCTCTGGAGTCAGCAGTGGTCATTTTGACAGTATTCCAGAAGAAGAAACTGAATCATCTGGGGTTGAAGACTTCCCCCTTTTAGATGATGTCCCGATAAGTTCTACATTTAAAGGAGAGATTGTGTCTGTGTCATCTACTGGGGAGGAGGGAGGTCACAGTTCTGGAAGTGAAGGGTCTGCAAATTTGAAAGAAGATGACAATGGTTATCGTGACACTGCAGTGGAAAATTTTGACCCTGTGCAGTATGCAGTAGGCAGCAATGGAAGTTCGGGTTTAGTGAATGGGCTTGTAGGTAAGACAAGTGATTAACATTGTTCCTTTTAACTTGTATTTGTTATATATTATTCGTGAAAAAACTATTTGTGCAATGACGATTTTCACTCGACAAGAACAGGGTTCCACCAGTCATTCCACCAGTCATTCTACTAATGCTGGGACTGTTGAGGGAGTTTTGAAAATGGTTACTCCCAAAAAATTTGAAACACCATGGTTAATAAATATCTGTAACACTATTAAACACAAAATTTTGTCTCCTGGATAAAATAGCAAACAATTGTTTGATTGAAATGATTTTGAAGACATCACATTCAAGAGGCATGTGGGTGTAGGTTGTGATTTGTGAGTATCAGCTTGATCAGTTTTCATGATCAGCCTTTCTCAATTGAGTATGTTGCACTTTAACTTTATATGGGTCATTTCATTTAGATAATAGTTTTTATTCCAAAACAGATTTAGAGCAACCAATTATTTACATGCAAAGCAAAATTTTATGTTCCAATTCTCATCCTCTAATAAGTATTTCTCCATTGTACCTCAGAGCAATTGAATGGAACAAGTCATACCAACGGCGGTGTTTCAAGTAACAGCACCTTAAAGAGAGACAGAAGATCCAGGAGAACTTCCATAGATGATGTATTTGTGGTTGATTTGGTGCCAGAAAACAACCAACTGGGAATCAGATTTGCTGATGGAATGGTATGTCAGTTCTTGCATACTTTTGGCAATAGGCCATTATGATTTAGTTTTGAGTAATGCACTTATTAATTGCAACCCCAACCCGCCTAGACCCTAGGATGGTTGGGCTTTGTGTGGGGATTTATCCAGGGGCTTCACAGTAATTTTGTCCTTACAAGGTCAAAACTTGTGCAGGGATTTCACAGAATCTGGAAGGCCGGGGAAATCGGGCAGGGTATGCACTCGTGGCATGCGTCGTACCCGACAGTCAGGTGTTGGGACTTCTCAGAGGATTTGCCATGGATCAATGCCCCACCCTGTGCAGACGTTGGGCATTTATCAATGAGGTTTATCAATTTCAAAAATGAAGTTCCTGGCCTAGACCCAAATTGCAACCATCACAGGTCTAGGGTGCAATTGATATTAAGTGCATAAGTTTGCAAAATTCCCTATTTTATTGTAACCTGTAAATCATTCAATTCATTTAGAACAATGCTCAAACAAAGACCCACTCTTCCTAACATAAATTTATAACATCAGGGTCAGGTTTAGTCATACAGAGTCCCTTGATTTGCCCAAACATGGAAAAGCAGAATGAAACTAATAATAGTGCAAAATACATACTCTGATTGCTCAAATATAACCACAAGCTTATACCTTTGCCCCCAACCCCCTCCCTCAGCTCTTGACCATCTGCACAAAGTTTACAGTTTACAGGAGCAGTGTGCTCTCAAGAGGCAATTTTCCTACAAAATGAGGTCTGCTCCCCAGGCCCCCGTAGTTACACTTTCATTAGCATGATGTCATTATTGCACCTTGTGCAAGAATATGATTCAGATGAGGGGATAATTCCCTACATTTTTGCATAGTAGGGGTAGATCTGGTTTGCGAGTTAGGTACGTGGGCCTAAATTTTCTAACAGCTGGTCGAACCCTAGATTGTAACTAGTACTGGAATGGTCTACAAGCTGTCCACCTGCATGCACTCAAATTGATGTTTTCTTGAAGCCCTAAATTCATTTCTATACCAAAATGTTATATTTTGTTTATTTTGTCTGTTTCTTTTAATCTGCCTGAATTATTGGGGGAGGGGGTAAAAAGATATGATTGCCCGCTGCCCCCCAAGATTAATGCCCCTGTTGCATGGTAAACCGTACATTGTACTTGGCAAGATTTATCAGCTGATGCACAATTGCCTTTTGAGACAATAATAGTCAATGAGATTGAAGGAGGGCTTAAAGTCAACCGGGGGATTATTTGAACCATCTTTGGTGATGAGAATAAGTCTGTGACTGTTAATTTATAAACTGAAGCATTCATTAAAGGATGTCTACTTCACAACATCATCACAAGTGACATTAAGTTGATAGATAGATTGCTAGCTGATATCTTACTGCATAGATTATGATATAAAAAATTGGAAAATTGTTAAAAGTTCGTGCCATACTGACAACATCAATGTTACTTCATCACCAGCCCATTTGTGAAATTACATGGTCGTGCAATAAATTATTTCACTTTGATGTATTGAAAAATTCTTTAAATCCAAAGACTATTGAATTTCTTTTTTCAATTGTGTACTAGAAATCTTCGCTTGCTTCACCTGGTGTGTATATCCGTGGCTTGATGCAGAAGTCTGCCGCTGCAGCCTCCGGTCGTCTACAGGTTGGGGACCGTGTACTTGCAGTAGATGGTACCAGTTTAGTGGGGTTTGAATATTACCAGTAAGTGTTTAATTTTTTTCACGTTTGTTTAATAATGGTATTTTGATTTCACTGTTTCTGTTTTCTCTTTGGGTTGTCTGACCACTGCCCTCCCAAAGGATCTAACTAGATGTTACATCAGAGCAGAAAATTAGTCAGCATTTCAGGAAGTAAATGAGTCCTTGAAGTCTATGCTGCACTTCCTAACCTCCTGTTTAGCTAGCTATGTATTCCATTATTGCCTGCAATAATCATGTGACCAAAACCAATACACCTCTCCATCATCCCTAACATTGGAGGTTACCACCCTACACAACACTTCCTTTTGCATTTTGACTGAGCAAGAGGTTTTGGGAAGTTCGTTCAGAAGTATATGTGGTCCATCAGTTTCCCTCTACTACCTGCTTGATATTCTAATTACAGTACTTTAAAGGCAGTTTATTGACAAACTGTGTAAGAGAAATTAAATAGATACTGCTTAAATTATTCCCTGGTTTAGATATTCTGACCACGTTGAGTAGAATGCTACAGGTCTTTGATATTTGGCAGGTTGTCAAGATTACGGGATATTAGCCTTTAAGGACATCCGTCATGGCTACCACAGTTTTTAGGGGAAAACTGCGGTTCCCAATTATAGTACCCGACCACTGGTTCATCACTCGTATTAGCTGCTTCAATGAGCAGCAGATTTGATTACCATTCTGGTACACAGAATTAGCCCAACAACTTTGGGGTTCAAATGACAATTTACAAAACAACTGGCAAAAGGGAATGAAATAACTTAAAGTGCACTGAAGGGGCTACAGCCCCTTTCATCTTATTCTGAGACAAAGTGCTATCAAATGTCAACCTTTATGGTCATTTTCAAATGCTTAAATGGGCATATAATTAGTACTGAGAACAGTTCCTGACGAGATTGTTTTAAGGGTATTTTTCCGCCAGTAAATTGTGGAACAAGTAAATAAGTCAAAAAAGTAATTTTTGATGAGAAAATTGATAGTGCTATTCAGGGTTGCCACCAGACCATTTTGAGAGTTGGGTAAATTGTGGTCACTGTCCTGAGGGAGTGGTCTAAGGGAAGTCATTGTCCTACTCAGTCCCCTTTGAAAATTTCTGCAGATTGGAGAGTGCTTACAAAAAATGAGGAATTATCACTCAATTCTACAGAAATCTAAGAATTTTATTCAGTTAAGGTAAGAAATTTGTGCCATGCGGTGATGCTGATATTGGTGGCGAGAACTGGGTGGAGATTCTGAGAGCCAGGTAGCACCGGGCCCGGTGCCGCTCGGCTTGGTGACTTCGCTCTTTCTAGTGTTTATAAACTACTAAGTTCCATGTTAGGTGCCAAAAATCCTCAAATCTAAAAGAGAAATGACTACTTTTCAAGTATGTTGTATGTAATTAAGAGCAGCACTTTTGTACTTTGCTGGAATTTCATTTTAACGGTGTTATTAAAAATTGGCATCATTGAGTCATAAGACTAATTATTAAAAGGACACCATGAAAAATGCCTGGGTTCCCACACAAAAAGAAAATTGAAATGTTCTTTCTTGCTAGTCTTTTTATTTTGAATGATGTGTCTAAAAAATTGTTGCATGCTTTCAAAAACTTGGAACTTGACTCTTTATGTGCTTGAGATCAACACTCCTACATATATATCCACAAAACCTGAATTTGCAAAAACAAATTAGCACTTTGGGCCCAAAACTAATTTTGCTTTATAGTGCAAATAAGTCATTTTGATTATATAGTGGTGATATGCTTTTTGTGTTTCAGGGCAATAAAGTTCATCAGGCAGCCAAGAGAGTCCTACAGATTCCTGTTGGCCAGGTCAGACCCTGGATCTGTGATAAGGTTAACAGCACCAGTAACAAACATATGAATGTGACACAGTATATGCTTAAACCAAAAAAAGCACTGCAAATAAGATTCATGATGTGAAGAGCTCTGCATGGGAAATGAAAAGCCATGTCACCCCTCCTATGGTGTTTCTTTATACCTATGTTACCTTTATTTATCTTCAGTAAATCTGACTAACAGATTTGGTGACATTGAATATTGCAGATGGCAGTATAATGGGGGTTTTATCAGTGAATTTTAACATAAAAAGCAACACTTTTTCTAGATACATGTACCCCTCTGCATCATCTTCATATTTGTTCATGGTTTCAATGCAAATTACCTGTGATTTGCATGTTCAAAGGACAAATTGATGAGTTATGGTGGGATTTACAACTGTTTTACATTTCTAATGCTTTTTACATCACATAGGCTATGATATATAAACTTCTGAAAAGCCCTCCCTTAGAGTAAATACAAAACAGTCACCACTTTGATAAGAATGATAAAGTATCTGTCATGTTCCATGTTGTGTAGGAATGATAAAATGTCTGTCATGATGATTGAAAATAAAGAAAATGAAATTTTGGAGAACATTTATATTTTGTAGAGAGTCGTTGAAGAGATAGACAGCTGGTTTTAATTAGTGGCTATAAATGTTTTTTTTTTAAATTTCAACTCCCATTGAGTATAATTTAAATATTCATGAATGTAAATAGAACAAACATAGAAATATGACACCTCCCTGCAAGTTAAGACAGGATAATGAATGCAGATTTGTAAGTTTTATACTATTAATAGGTATTAAATATGGCTTCCTTGATGGAATTTTTGTGTGGCAAAAGAAATGCTACATATGTATTATAGAACAAAATTGCAATTGAGTTTCCCTTCGGAGAGGGCTCTCAGGTTTTAAGAAGTTTAATATTATCTCATAATAAGTTGAATATATAAATATGATACTGATTTTATGTATTTATATCAGTGAGCATGAGCTGTCAATAAAAAAATGATGCAAACTTAATGACAATTTGATATTTTAGCTGTTGATGTAATTTTTTGCTAATAAGATTATTTACAGAACTGCAGTATTACAGGCAATTGACATTCCATGAAGTAGGACCCCACAAATTTGAGCACTTTCTAAGTTCTGCTATTTCTGACCTCGATCAGATTTTAAGTGGAAGTTTATCTGTAATTTCACAACACCCAGTACACAGCAGAGATGTTCATCAGGCTTGTTAATATACAAGCTGCACACAGCCATGAAAGATCACCGAGTTATGTGCATGTGAGAAATAGGAACAGAAGAAATCAGATCCTTGAAGACCAGGCACCTAAGTGTTAGTCCAAGGTCAGCAAAACTGTCCGAAACTTTATTTTGGAAAGTCTTGTTTTGCTGTCTGTGCTCATCTGTTAGTCTCGAGCCGAGAAAATTGGATCTGCCACTGTTTGTCAATTGACCATCCATAGCACTGAATTAGATTAACATGCCATCATGATTGCCCAGTAGTCCAAGGTTTGGATCATTTATCAGGGATTCTGCCAGAAACTCAACAAAGGGGGTTATTACTGCTAAACCCAAAGTCCAAAATGAAACTTTCCTGGGCTACAGTTACAGTGGGTTTAGCAGGACAAAGGCTTGCTTCAAGGCCCATGTAAGATGTAATTTGAAGGGTTTTAAAGGCCATTTATTTTAGATGCAAGTTGCAACATTGCTGCAAAAGTGTTTTTTTTTAAATAAAAAACCAAGATATTGACATTTTTTTAATTTTTATGAAAACAAAAGAGGGGGATTTCACCTGCCTTCTTCTGGAGAGGGGGAGGGAAGGGAGATAATTCCCCCTTCCCTCCCTCTGATGGAAACACTGCTCATACTTTGCATCTGGCAAGGGAATGGAATGAGGAGACTCTTCCTGTGTCCATCTCATCATGCTGATAATTTTCCAAAGGATTTTGATAAAGCTTGGAGGCATGTAAATCCCCCAAAAAAGGGAGTTTTGGGGATTGTGTAACAGTTAAGGAAAAATGCAGTTGAGATTTAGCATCATTGATGCTCTCTTTCTTCAATAATTTTCAAAGTGTGCAAGGTGGTAAATCCCTAAACTTGATGAAACCATTGACAATGACGAAAAAAGAAACAAACAGTTCAAAGTTTACTTCTGCACTGATAACACCTATTTCTTGGATGATGTATTTCAAAACACATACCTAAAGCAACTCAATGGTAAATAAAGGATTTAAAATATATCAGATATCAAGTTCAGCTGGTACTGTGTCAAATCATAATTTGTTTGGTGCCAAAGGTTTCCTCCTTTTGCCTTAAGAATATAAAAGTGAACACACATGAGGTAAAGCGCAAGCGAAAAGTGAGTTGTGGTAAGATATCCAAAAATTCATGAAAATATACCACCTACTTTAATTCAGTAATTCTAAAATTAGTATTTAATGTCTTAACTTAAAAAAAAAAGCTCCCAGTCATAAGTTTGTTTACAAACACGAGTCAGTGAGGCAAAATGACCCCTTTACTCTTGGCCTCGTGAGAGGCATGCACACTTTTTGATGATATATACTCATTACATTGCACTAATGTGTTTAGGAAAAACTTAGACAATATTTCGAGTTGTATAAATGAGTACACAAATGACTTTTAAATATTATAAACAAGGGAGAGCTGCATTGCTAGAGTAATGAGTTAAAAAAAATTAAATAAAAATATTTAGTTTTAAATACTCAAAAGATAACATGAACGTAGAGCTACAATGCCTGTACCTTCATTCATACAGGCTGAGATAAATGCTATCCTGCATGTAGCACATAGCAACATTTTGGACGGGAATTCTTTCAAAGATCTTGCTTGTTCACGAAATTTTACATCTGTGACTATATACTGTTGTACATGGCAGAAGGAGTTTTTCTACAAGGTATTCTTCAAACAATTCGTGATAAAACTTTCCTTCTTACTTTTTGAAACATCCTCAGCTCTCTGCCTACAGGTAGGAAACAAAGCACACTATATACACATGATACCTTCAGCTTTCACATCTAACTAACTGATTGACAGTATACCAGATATACCAAAACACACAAAAAGTTACATAGCATTTGTGGTTAGCTAGCAGAACAGTCAAGTAAACGTGAATTGTCAAAAATTGCTTTCTATATATGCAGTGTGAACACAATGAAAGCATATTTTCCTTGAGGGCTCAGATCATGTACTAAAGACAGATACCAGTTACACCCCACACTGCCTTTGATTTCATGGCTTCAATTCTTAAGAAGCCTTGTCACAGCATGTTAATATTTGAGGGGTCTTTTTACCATGCAATGACCATATTAGCTCACTCTTCAATAACACGAGTCCTTTGCCTTAACTTTGAGGAGTATTTTAGTCTTTGTTTACTTTATTCTGGGCTTATATCAATATGATATCTGGTCTTGTATATATGCAGGAAAGACATGCCAGGAAGTGAAAATTAGTGAAGAAGACAGCACTTGCATATAGAGGCTTTGCAATTACGTCACAGAACCGCCATGCTGGAGGACATTCATGCCAAATACACGTGGCTTTGTGCTGAACGCACTGCACAGATTGCGTTGTGGTACGCACGGCGTGTACACATTCAACGAGCAAGCGTGCCCAGTGTGGCTTACTACGTAGTTACATGTACTCCAACATGGCCGCCAGAGAGTATTATGACGTCATGTGAAAAGCCTCTATAGAATAATTCATCTGACACCATATTGTGCTACACACAATGCACAAATTGCTGTAGAAATGCGAAATTGTGTAGCGGATCTTGTACATAAAATATGGGTTTTTAATGAACTTTTGATAGAGAAGCACAGAAAAAAGCAAAATTGCTCTGCAAATGTTGGATAATATTCAATGCTTATTGTGGCAATACTGCTAACAAGTTCATACAAGTATGAGTTTAATACAGAAGTGTAGCAGCTGCACTGAGGAATATAGCTAACACTTTTCAATGACATTATGACATCTGTACATGAGGTGTACAATATTGAAGTTACAATTTAAGTGCCTCACAGAGCTGCTCTAATGCAAAAGAAAGTACATCAAGAGATACAGATACACGTACAAGAGATATGAAGAAACTGAAAAGCAATAGAAATGCATGAGACCAATAAGCTAGCTCCATAAAATTCCTTCGCACATGGAACTGGGGGGCACATCATGGGATATGTAACAAACTGAGCTGGATTTTATGGATGTATGTATAAAACAAAATATGCAGAATATAGGCGAATGCTGATGTTGATTACATTCAAAACAACACTCACTTTTCATAAATCATAGAAAACACTGACAAGTCAGGATTTGTAATGCAGACTTTTTTAAAATTAATTGTAAGCAATAAAAGTCATTGTACTTGTAGTACACTACTACAATTCTATGAATTACCATGGAAGGGACTGCTTGGCACTTTGCCATGTCATGCTCGTTTATATCACTTGTCAAAATTTCCTTGACTTCTACATTGACTGATTTGGACTTTGTTACAACACTGTTTTCACAGTTTCTCGGTCTTGAGATACCAGCAAATGACTCGAATTAGCAGAAATAAGGAGAATAAGCTATTCTCATTTTGTATATTTACTCGGCTACAAATTTTCTCGCACACCTTACAGTAAATTATGCGAAAATTTCTGTTTCATTTGTACAGATATTGATTAATGGCTGACATCTGATGCACAGAACACTATCTACATGAGTTGTTGAAGTTTACATAGTGTTTCTCTGCTATTTCAAGAAGAGTTCCTCAGCTGAGCCTGTTACAAAAATCGTTTAACACTGGGTGATAGAAAAAAAACTAAGCTGAAACAAAATAAAAGACAAAAATAATTTGATAAAACTAAAGAATAGAAAATCTCAATGACAAATTTAATCCTTAAACTATGTGCTTCAGTCTAGCAAGCAACTATTGCCATCTTTTCAGACAAAAATCTGAAAATGTGATTTCATTGCTGTGCTATAAATCACGATGTAATTCGTTAAGCCCTTTCTGTGCAAGCAAACAGGGAGTGATCAAGGTCAAAAACATTTTAATCTCAAAGGGAAACAAAGCAGGTAGTGTGAGTTGTACAAAAAGAAAATTACATGTTACTGCACATGGGACAAATTTGTTTTAAGTGAATAAATCTCAAGATCTTATATCTCAGCTCAAGAATATCTTGTGAAGATGGGAGTTAGACTGCTAGAATTCACTTTTCATGCTGTTTAACTTACAACTTTTGAAATTTTTGACTAGAGGTGCACTTTGTTGTGTCCAAAGCACAAACAAAAGGCTGCCAATAAAATGGATGGGAAAGTGTACTTCATGATCTGAATCAGAATTGCAGAATTTTTTTTTATCCACAACTGACCTCTTGTCAATGACCTGCTTTTCTTAAAACTATCATGTGAAAACCAGAGAGTTAGTTAGATGAAGTTTACTGCAGGGTTTCTAACCAATTGGTTTAAATCGGACCGACCACGGCCTTTTTTACACTTAAGGCTCATTGGCTGGTTTTCCCAACTCGATTCCTTATGCTGAGCACAAAGCACAACAGCAGGTTCCATTTTTTAAGTCTTTGGTATGACCAGGCCAAGTCGGATGCTCTTACCACTTGACCATGCAGTCGGGGAACCAGAGCGACCTGAAAATTAAGTTAAGCGGCATCATACATTGGAAGGCAAAGTCAGTGACAGAATTGGAGAAAGGCAACCCCATTGGTATGGGTAACCAGTTGGAAGGTAATTTAAAAGAGAGGATGGGTAATGCTTTTCTTCTAGTCGGCCAGCCCCATGGAAGGCTCCTGCCCCCATCTACATGGGGGCACCAACACTGAATAAAGATGCATCCTCGTTGTTAATAAAAATTTGGAGAACCATCAATTTTGACTTTTTTAAGTCACAAAAACATACATTTAATCCTTCCATGATGAAATGATGGAGGTTTTGCCACTGTGCACTGACTTGAAATCTCAGCTGCTATACGATTTATTACATATGACATAAAATATCTACAATACAAGGAAACTGCTATTTACAATTCTAAATTTCTGTATTTTTTAAAGCAGGAATATTCAGCATATTTATGCATTTGAAAATGATGAGAATAACCCCTTCTTTTTAAGAAAAAAAGTCAAAATATTTCACTGTAAACAACAGTTCATTCTTAAAGTTGACAATGTACAAAAAAATTCACATAAGGTTCAAAGGTCTCTGACACAATAGATTCTCTGTGAACTTTATAGATGTGGTTTTTAAAGTATTTTAAACAATTGAAAGCATGGTTGAGCTTTAAGTTAAAACATTCGCATATCATAAAGTTTCACAAGGGCATGGAAAGTTTTTCTACAAAAAGATGGGAGTAATTTCCTTTAGACTATAGGTAAAATTATACAACCAATTCTACTAATTCTTTGGGTATGATTAAAAAAAAAAGCTATGTTACCAAATCCTACTCTTCTACTCTAGGGACGTAAACCTTTTAAAAAAGAACAAAAAGAAACTAAAAGAAGGCAACCATTTACTGATTTTTGTACAAATAACAACAGCCATCTCATCTACAAATGAAAGAGAGGCTGGATCCCTTTTCACTCCTACCCTGGTGAAAATTGTGCACATAACATAAAAAAACCAAAACAACAACAATTTAAATACTACCAGCTGTAAATCCACCATCTTTTCACACCCTAAAGATTCATCACTAATTTACCTCTTCCACAATGACAAAATTAATACCTTTTCCAGGAGACCAGCAGGTAAGAGATTCTTAGTTTCAAAGACGACTATCATTGTAATTCACAGACATTCCCTCTTTAATGTGCAACCGAACCATGATGCCTCTGACTTCATTAAATTTAGAGTTGAGTGATCATCTCAGTTTTCTTATCATTGCTCTAACTTATTGACTAATCCTAATTATCAATCTGCCAGATTCTACCCCTTGGTTTGTACCTGACTCTACATGAAAGGTTTATTAATTTGTACTTTTCAATTCACTGTTCACCAGAAGCTTTGTCAAGCTTGTTCTGTCTGGGTCTACTTCCAACATTTCTGAGACAAAGGATGGGAGAGTGCTCCCACATTTTTTATCACAACCATTGCAAACTGTTAATTACAACCATTACACACCATTATCTCAAATCTATAGACGAATTGGATTAGCGCTTGTTTTTGGTGACTGTAGGCTGCCATTAGTGGGGTCCATCAGCCTAAAATCGTCTTCATTTTTGGTCTATGTGAATTTCTAACCCTCGTATTTAGTGAAATTGGAGAATCCAAGATACAAATTCATGTACAACCATCCATGATAGAGGTAAGCAAGGAAATTGAAAGATTTAAAGGTGACAGACCCCAGTTATGACAGACTGAAATCAGACCATCACTTGCTGTCCGGATTCGTGCATAGTTTGACCCCTCTAATTAAATCAAAGGCAATGCCATCCACATCTAGACCATATCTCCCACCCAGTGCAACTCCAACTCTAGAACAAAGATCTTTCCTCTATTTGATAAGATAAAGCTACCAAGTTTCCTTCATGAACACCACGTTCTTAACTTTATACCAAATTCACATCTCAAAGCAGAAACCCAAAGGAAACACAGGAACCCTACGACAATTTCAAGTTGTATGCAGCTCACCCAATATAAACAATTTGGTTCAAAGTTTCAATGTTTCAAGGTGTAAGACCATGCAGGCCTGCATTCTCAGGTAGCATCTGGCAGGCTTATTTGTGGCCCTCAATGAGATCCCAAAAACCTCTCCAAAATCCAGGGAACAAGTAAATTGAAACATTATTTTGGCTACCTCTTTTGATGCAAAGGAAAAACTCACAAGAAGGTGGTTGTCCTTGGTCCAAACCAACTGAGAATGCCTCATAAAGGTTACATAATAATTTTACATTCAATGATCCACATGTTACAGATGGTAGTTTGAGGGCCCAGGGATTCCTGGCTAGTTAGTTAGTTTTTTACATGGAGCCTAACAGCTCAGTTCATAACCAACTGGTTTTCATAGGGCCGGCCACAGCCTTGTTTCCAGTTGTGGCTCACTGGATTGTTTCCCTTACTCCACTGGTTAAGCTGATCATCAAACACAATGGCAATATGCTTCATTTTTTAAGTCTTCGAAGCCAAACTGCAAACCTCCCACTGCAAGTAAGATGCACTACCCACTTGACTGTGCTAGTGGTACATAATTCACCAATGCAGAAGGCTGCCTGTGCAATGTGGAACTTCAGACAGTAAGTCTAGATTCTAATTTTTTCCATTTCCTGCCTTGTTCAAATTTTTGGTACTAGGTGAGGACACCAAATACCACCAGGGATCGTTTTCTTTTGGTATTTTTCCTGTGAGAATAGGTTACACCTTCTGGCAATAAATACCAATTTTAATTGGAGCTAAAATAGTTTTGGATAAATGGTGACAAAGACTTTTCCAAGATAATTTTTAAGGACTAAAAAGAGGTTGTCACACAAGAATGAACAGTTAATATGGACAAACTCAACACGAACGGTACATGAACAAACAGTAGAAATTGCAGTTTGACCTTTTGACTACAATCTTAAAATGATAGAATTCTCTAAAATTATATTTTTTTTTTTATATGAACTGTCATTTAAGCAGTATTTTCACATGTAGCATTGTGAATAATCTCACCTGCATCAGTATAAAGTAATGGTCCTATAAGATAAGTCTGTATTGTATTCAGGTGGATAAAAGCTCCACCCACGACAAATATATGCCAGATGGCGTGCGCTAAGGGTACGATACCATCGCTCTTAAAAAATACCACTCCAAGTAGATAAACGAGTCCTCCGAGAGCCAGCTCATAGGATCCTTTCATTTCAGGCTGCAATAGAAACACAGACTAAAGTTAGAACTTGTGTCATTAAATGCTGACAAATTCTTGTAACAAGCTCATCCCCAAGCATCACATTTAAATCTTTCTGTGATACTCGCCCACAACACCTCTTCTTTTTTTATCCATGTTTTAAAAAAAAGGTCTACGCTCAAAAAATATTTGGTCTAAGCTCAAAAAATATTATTTTATACCTTTCAGTGAAATTTCTATTGAAATGTAAATGTGCGGTTCTAAAGATATCAGCAGTTCAAGTTGTCATGTTTTCTAGGCAAAGTTGAAGCAGGCATATATGCTCTTTGCTGTCTGTCTTAAGAAGTGGTGGGTGGAGAAACCTATTGCTCCTGAGTGCTGGACAATATTACTGAGTGTTTAAGGTTTCTGTCAGAGGAAGGAAGATTGGGTAAACTACTCTCTCCTCTTTCATTTCCGTAACAATTTTAAAAATTTTCAATATCTTGGTTTCTTGCTTAAAAAAGAGGACACTTTTGCAGCAATGTTTGAACTTACATGAATAAATGGCCTTTAAACCCTTCAAACAGCACCTAACAGGGGTCTTGAAGCCAACTTTTGTCCCTCTGAACCTACTTGTAACTTATACGTAAGATAGCATCAATTTAGACTTTGGGTTTAGCAGTAACCCCTGGTGCTACTACCGCTGCCTACCATAGCTACAATCCTCATCCCCTTCACTATCGTTTGGAGGAAATATAAACTTCCCTTATGTCACTTTAACAAACAAAGAAATCGAACAAAAAGGGAAAAAACAAACATTGATTTCCACATCGTTTTAAGTCTACTTACAACTTCCAACACTGCAAGGCTTGGTAACACTGCAAGGGTGACATACATGATAGTCTCTAATCTTTTATTTCTGCAGGAAGAAAACATCACAAATAAAATTCAAATTTCACTTAAATATTCCCTGACAAATATAGATCCTGCTGTAACATATTACAGGGTCCCTGAAAACTACTGCCCACTAGAAACAGCCCTCCTTAGCAACAGGGGGGGGGCCTTTGTGTAAAGGATCTTGACCATAGGTCAATGGGGGTTTGCTGAAACACAAAAATACATCAAGAAACAAAGTTGGGTTAAGGGGGTGTTTTTTGTTTGGAACTTGTACACCAAAAGTCTTCATGCAGGCTTTGAAAAACTGAGCACAGATTAGGGACTAGTTTACATTAGTCTCATGTGGATACAGTAATTGTGTCACTTCATGGGAGCAGAACTGGGAGTAATTTGTACACCCCAACCTCATCACCCTTGAGTGCTAGTCAAAAGTACAGGCCAAACTTGTCTATACCACAAGCCATGCCCACTGTGAGATGTAAGGCCTTGATAAACCAAGTATGTTCCTAGCCGTTAACCCTTCCAACTTAAATCTGAACCTCCAGATGCATTATTATGCCTTGTATAAGTGAAATGAACATTATTTTTGGTGTGCCAATGTTTGCATGCAATTCACCACTAACCTGTGCAACAAATGCCTGGGACTCCTGTGTCTGTTGTGTAGGACATCTGTAGTCAAAGGCATTCTCAAATATCCAGAAAAATTTTCTCTTTCAGGAGGTCAAAATTGCACCTAAGTATGCAATATTGCACTCAAAAGACACAAATTTTCAAAGAAATGCAATGTTGTCTAAGGACTTAGTGCACTATCTACCTACTAGAAAATCTGTGATGTCATCAAAGCACATTTATTTAACATTGCATTCAATTTATTCAATTTATTCTATCAATTTATTCAAAATTTTGATGCCACTGCAGAAAATATTCAGCAGCATCGTTTGCTAGACCCCACATATGGTGCCGAGTAACGCTAGATGTACTGAAAAGTGTATTTAAACATTTTAACAGTATCAAATTTCAAGGACAAACAGGACATTTAGTTATAAAGAAAAACAAAAAGGTTCTGACAAAATGTGCCCACAATATAACTTTTTGTTACTTTGTTGAAAAGTGGAGGTGTTTTGAGACAAAAATAACCAGTCTTTAAAGTGAGATATCTTAAAGACCCAGTTCTCTCACCCCAAACAGAACCAATTCTCCAAACCTTCTCACTGAAGCCCCTCCCACAATTGCATGAAATACATCCTCATCCAGATATAATCTCAGTTTATTGCTTAAAGGTGGGTATAGAAAAACACAATTTATACAATCAAAACACTCTCAGTACCATTCATGCTGTGTCATATAAGCTTTGGTACTCTGCACTGTTTGAATTAGCAGCCAATCAAAAAGCTGAGCCAATTGAGAATTTTGGTACCCCCATACCAAAATTGTAGTTTGGGGTGAGAGGTTGGCCCTTTAAGTTGTGGAAAAGGGTATTGTGACAAGGTTTGGAGGTCATTGTCTGAAACAATTTTTGTCTTTCTTGCAAGACCTTAATGAAAATTCACTGGAATATGCCTTGAAGACTCTCAAAGGAGTCAAGACTAAAATATGCAGTCAAGACTGAATTTATACTTGTTGTATGCAGCCTAACAGAAAGTACTTATAGTAAAAGTATTCTCGGAATACACTAAAAGATTTTCTTATGGCTAGGTGTAGCATGCCAAACTTGTAGGACTGTACATAAAGTGGTTGAAGAAAAAATGAATGCTACAATTACTCATAATTTTACCTTGCTGGTACAAGGGCACAGCCTTCTAAATTTATGAAAAATTCAAATTTTAAAAATTTCATGTATCCCCTCCACTATGAAAATAATGTTGCAAAGATTGAAAACAACTGTCAGGATTTAGGTCTCATCGGCCTTCTGCTTAGGCTAAGCCCCAATCAAAAAAAAAAACCTCAACAGACAAAATTTAATAATTATTTTCATCAAGTAGGTACTCGGAGACACAGTTTGCAAAAGTGGCCATACCTTAGATCTCTCTTGGCTAAATATGTTTCGAGTGACTTAACCAATGTGTGCCTTGTCTCATCAGCCAACTGCTTAGACTTTGTTCCATCAAAAAAAAAGGAACACATTCAGCACACAAAATTACTTTTTTCAACTAGAAGCACATGAAAAATGCAAAAATGGACATTTTTCAGATTGTTCACACCTAAATGTGTTTCGACTAACGATACCAATGTGTGCCCTGTCTCTAACAAATTTGTTCTTATTCCCATACTCTATTTGCAGTATGAAGTCTTGTGCTTTAACTTTTGAAAGTTTATACTGCTGGAATTATCACCAATTAAACTATTGTGAAGAAACAACCAACATGAAATGGAATTGGCTTATGGAGGAGGGGAGGGGGGAGGGGGGAGGGAGGGAGCTGTACTTCACTCACCTTTCATAAAACATATAGGAATAGATGATCCCGAGTATGGCACACAACCACATGAACCAACGTAGATGAAACCCAAAGAAACCAACGGGAACTAAAGTCAACCTTTATAGGAAAAAAGGAAATGAAGACATTTTTTACCAAGCTTTTTATGGTAAGAAATTCTTAAAAATCAATGAAAAAGTCATGTTCCACCTGTGTGGTTGGCAAAGAGGCATTGGGGAGAGATAGAGAGGAAAGTGATAAAAATAAAGAAAACAACTCAAGAAAAACACCTCTAATTGAAAAAGGCTATGAATATTGATGCTAAAACTCTTGTCTTTGCTAAGAAAGCAGCCCTGCAGTTAAGAAATATCTTGTTTGACTGGGGTGCCAAATGTGGAAAGTTAGGCATCCATGCCATGCCATGGTGGGGAAGAGGGAATGTTGCATTTGGATGTTTTGACACCTTGGCCTGGCCACAACTAGTTCTACTGCCAATAAGCTACCTTGTAGGTTGGAATGCATGTAAATGTGGCACGCATCAAACTCCTTAACATTCAGTTAATATTCACAAGTTAAAATCATTAAACTATGACTCATTCATATATTTTTTGTAACAACCGGAGAAAAAATGTAAACAAAAGACAGCAGCGGTGTAAAAGTAAAACAAACAATTTATGTTGGCCGAGCAAAAATAAAATAAACAATTTATGTTGGTAGTATAAAATTGATCTTATTTAACATCAGTACCAGTTACGAGGAAAACTTGAAAGAGAAACTACACAGTGACATGAGATACAAACCCCTATGATATAAATGGTTTCCCTGCGAAACGATCATTTACCATTGCCGTAACAGGAATGGTTTCACGGCAAAACCATTGCACTGCTGCCTCCTTGAATAGCTCATTATAAATTATAAAAACACAGTGGAGTAGCCAGGATCGTGTCATGGGTGGGGTTGGTGTCACGGGGGGGGGGGGGGGGGGTTGGGGCATGAAAATGAAGGAAAAGTATAAGGATAGAGAGGAAAACCTACTGTTTTAGGGTTTTTTGCATTGCAAGGTTGGGTCATAGGGGGGTTAAGTTCTAACCTCCAAAACCACCTCCATGGCTACACCACTGAGGACACATGATAGGCTTGGAGGGGAAATGTTTCCAAATATGTGCACTTTCTTGGGTGAAAGCTAATGCAAATATAGCAACCTCCATACAAAACTTAGTACTTCAGGAACCCATACACATACATATGTGCTGAATACGTGAATACAGAACATCATTTATATCGGAATGGTGGGATGGACCCCTTTAGTAAAAATATGACTTGCACATTCCACAATAAGACTGGCAGAGATTGTCACATCTACTGTTCCCTAGGCTCAAATTTATATTTACATGTCACAAATCTTCCACTTTTTAGATTTTTTATTTTTATTTTTAATTTAATTTTTTTTTTTATTTATTTACTCATTTTTTGAGAACATTTTGTACCTAAAGGGAGAATTTCAAAGGCAAATTGATTTGAAAACATCTGCTTAACCTTTCAACTTTCTGCTTATCACCTTCATACTTTTTATGAATATTCAAACATACTGCAATTAAGCAGAAAGACAAACCCCACAGTAATTCCTTCAGTAACAGTTTGTATAAACATACACACTATTACATGTACAGCATCATATACGAGGATACCATGGTACAATGATTGAAATTGTGATGTCTGCATTTTTCCTTTAATAAAAGGGAACTGTTTCTAAATGAACACTTTAATTCCATTCATATCCCTCTCAGAAGATGAAAACTTACCATGGGGTGTATGATGCTGCTATGAAAAGATATATGACAGACCTGTCAGTTATGTGGAGATAAAACCGCAACTTTCTGGTGGAAAAGAGAAATAAATATGAGAGTTTGTCAACAAATAATGAAAATGAAAGACAAATGTTGCAAAACTAAATGTCAGCAATCAATCATGTCATCAGTTTCTAAAACAATTACTCTAAGTTGCAGGTAAATTTCATAATTTGTAAGTCATAAGTAAGCTAAGATATAGAACTTCAGCTAGGCTGACGAACAGACCTGTTAAATTTTGAGGAATGACCATAGTGAACAAGGGAGAAAGAAACTTGAGACTGAAAGAATTGAACAAGACCCTCAAAGTCAGTTTTGATAAAATACTTCCTCTATTAAGAGCTGTAAAAAAATTAATGCAACCTAAAAAGTTATGTGATTTTTGTTGATGTTTTGAACAGCACCAAAAATATTCCCCTAAGGTCAAAATTCCATGAAAGTAGAGTCACTACTCAATACTCATAACTCCCTTTGCCAGTAAAAATTCACACCTCTGCAGCAGACCTGGGTAAATCACTTAAGCCTCCCAGGAGAAAATTCCTTTTGGGACCTGTTGAAATCCCAACAAGTTTAAACAGGTATAAACAGGCATGAAGAGACAATGTTTCAATTACCTTTTAGAATAGTAAAAGTCAAACAGGCATTAAAAGGCAACACCTAAGGAGTTAACAGGTTCCTGTTGATAGTGTAAGAATCCTGTTGAAATCTGTTGATTATTGCTTCGGATTACCTTGAGCTGACTTGTTCAAACCTGTTAAAACCTGATCAACAGGTTTAAACTGGAATTTTCTCCTGGGCAACTGGTAGATATACTGTACATGTTGAACACTTATTGAACACAATAACCAAAAGTCTTAAAAATTGTAAACATGAAACCACTTTACCCTGATTGGCCACAAAGACATAGAGTATGGAAAGACGTAGATACCGAGAAGAGTGCAAACAACGCAAAGCTAAAGAGGACAGCATTGAATTTCTCAGAAGGACTGCATGCTTCTTCAATCATTGCCATGCCAGCGTGTATACTTGGTAGAATGAAAAGCTGGAATGCAATGAAAGGATAAAAATATTTATTTGACCAAATGCTGAATGTAAGTGTAATATACTGCATTTCATGCTCTATACTGAATAGTTTATCTCAAAAATAAAAAAAACTTAAGAAATGAAAAGGGAGCATTCCTCATGATGCTACAAGAGAATAGCAAGTTTTAGCCATTTCAAGCTGGCAACTAATAATCCACAACCTATCAGAGAACTTCCTGTTCAGGTATCTTGAGATCAATAAAGTTAAAGGTGTTTGCCCCATTCAAAGGCTATTTGCTCAATAGAGCAACAAGGTTGGTTTAAACAGGGTTAACTGTCGCAATTACAGAGACAAGCTTCACCCGAGAAAAAGCCTTTTTCTTGGGAAACATTGGCTAAAACGTCCTATTCAGTTCCAGCAGCATGTACACCCTGCAAGATACTTGTTAGACTGAAAGAGAATTTCATAATTTTAGTCATACACTATCAGATCAAATATTTCAAAAGTAAATATATCATAAATGACAATCCATTGGGATTGCACTGCAAAAAGCATCACTCTTGGTACTGTACATGCCACCCTCAATGTCCCCCATGGTAATCCTAAAAGATGATTTTCTGATCCTAATACGGTGAAAATGACTGCAAGTATTCATCTTAAAAAATTACTTGGGTTTATAATTTTGCAGGGAATAGTGGAGGCTGGGTGTACTGTACTGTAGGTGTAGAATAATAAGTAATCAAAATATATTTACAGTACATGGATGAGGCATTCAATGGTTCAATAATTTATTATGGAAAAGTGCAATTTAAAGTTGTTTTTTTTTCAGATCTCTCTTACACTGGCACTTCTTGAGACTACAGAATCTACAGAGTTAAATCCTTTGACTAATTAAAAGCCTGGACTATGTCTGAAGTCACTTATTTTTTTTAAGTGCTGCAGTACAGGCAATCTTACTCTATGCATGTTTTTTGTTATCAATACTATGTGTCTACGAGAGTCATAAAATGCATTACCATGTAGACACTTATCAGGCCCTACATGTAAACTACTGGGTACACAATAATAGTCTGTCAATAATTCCAATGTAAAGTATGCATAAAACTAAATCACTATCTCAAATATTTACTGCTAAGCCTATTTATGAGGCAAAGTTCATTCCTTTAAAATACATCAAAGAGGTTACAGCACCAAGCACTGAATAATACCGACTGTATCAATTTTTCTTTCAGCTTATTTAAAGGAGCTCATTCGGTTGATATCGATACATAAAAGTATTTAAGGGTTACTACCACATCAAAATGCTTATAATTAGTATAATTAGTCAAGTTTCATATCCAATAGTTGTGGAAAAAGTTTAAATTTTAAAATTTGTGTGTCCTGACTTGTAACGATTTTGTGCATAATTTGAAAAGTGTCTGGTCAGGAATAGTTCAAAACCAAATTGAACCATTAAGTACTCACTCATAAAACAGTTATTTGTATGAAGGGTATGGGTGTCTAAATTTGACCTTTACCATTGGTATGTGAAGAAAACTTAACAGGTTTGGAAAAACTTTTTAATTTCATGGACCAAGTCAATGAGTTTCTTGAAACAAATGACAAACACCACATTTCAAAAATGGTCTTCCACATCTCTAGTACTGATGTTAATTATTGTCCTAATACCATGAATGTTATTTATATAAACAGTTCTTATATAGCGCAAAATACACTTAAGTCTCTATGCGCTGAAAGGAAGAAAAGGAAGGAGACTACAATAGTGAGAAAAGGTGAAACTTCAATAATGTCTCAAACTGAGACATAGACTGTGCTTCTTTGACATGGCTTGGTAGACTGTTCCAGAGAAAGGCAGATGATGACTGGAAAAAACGATCGCCACATGATTTTGTACAGACAAGCAACCATGGACTGGAGAGAGTAATGATTTTGAACCAGAGCGAATGCTTCAAGCTGGAGTATATTCTTGAATAAGCTCATGCAAATAGCTAGGGGCAAGTCCATGGATACATTTATATGTTATCAAAAGAATTTTGAAATTGATATGTTCCTTAATTGGAAGCCAATGCAGATTACGAACATTGAACATTAATAGAGATCACTTGCTATAAATAGAGAGGATGATGAAAAATGTTAGAAATCATACAAAATGATACTGTAGATTTAATTATGATCTCTTTTTTTTTATTTTGATCATTTCTGATTATCATAAAGTGCTCAATGTTCACACCGAAATTATTATTGGTTTAAGGTTTTGACTTGATAATTTCTGTTCAGGTGGCATAACTTTTTGTCTTGCTGAGAAATTTTTTGTCCAGGTGCTAAGTACCCTTTTGAAAATTTGGTCCAAGGAGCAGAATTCTAACAAAACAGCAATGTGTGGAGAACACAGCTCTTCTAAAATATCTACAAATATTAAATAGGGAAACTCAAATTTGTCATTTACTTGGCAGGGTATGTCCAAATACCACCTTTTTGAGTTGATAACAGAAGCTACAGTATTGAATTCACTTTTGCATAAACGCAAACTAGGATATGCTGAAAAGGATTTTGTTAAGTGCAGTAAGTGCAGTGCAGCATTTGATGTAACAGTACAGAGAGTGTAACCCTCTTCTCAAAAGAGATGAAAGTCCTTCACTCCAACTTGCACCAGAAAATGCAGGCAGCTGATTAGTGTTAAGTCAGTCTGTATACATTGAACCCCGGGGACATCGGGTAGACCCCCTAATGCATTATACAGTCTGACTTTACACTAATCAGCTGATGTTCCCCGTTTTCGTATACACCCTGTATCTCTATGATTTGGCCATGATTACAAGGTTCATTATTCCCAAGCTTCGATGTTCCCAAAAGTACTATAATGCTCCCGAGATTTGGGAACATTGAACCTCAGGAACAGCGAACCTTGGGAACATTGACATAGCCCCATGCATTAGAAGCCTACAGTACAGATTACTGTACCGATGCAAAATCTACATTGTGCATACTGTGTGCGCTATGGTTTTGCCCTCCTCATGACCTTTACATGACAGCAATGCATACGCTTTACATGGCTGTTTGTGTGTGAGTGTGTGTGTGCAATGGGGAAGGGGGAGGGAGATACGGGGACCTCAATATAGGGAGTAGCAAGATGGGGTGGCCCTGGTTCTCTATGGGCACTCTTATACGTGCGATATGGTGACATATTAGTGTAACTTTTATCCATATAATATATAAACTATGACTGCTTAAGTATTGAGGGTGGCCACGTCTGAATAAACAAAGTGTCATTGATTTGTTTCTCACCCCTGCCCCCTCCCTTACCCCATACCACTTCCAAGGGCCACCATACCATATCTTGTCCTGTGGACATATCTGAATGAACTAAATGTTTTTTGATTGTTCCTCATCCCCACCTCCTCCCTTTCTCTGTACAACTTCCATGGGTCCCCTTCCATATGCCAAACACTTAAGTCTGAGGACACTAGAATATTAGTTAAACTGGGCAAACTTTCATGTCTTAAAATAATTATACTAGCGGATATAAATCTTCTGAGGTGTCTCATATATCTATGCTTACAATTCTTTCTTCATTATGTTTGTTTATTGAAGTCCAGTGAAATGATCAAAAAAGGCTTACATTACAGTAATGAGAAGGAAACATAACATGACCAGAGTGCCTTATACAGCAGGATGACTTTCACTGCACTGCAATGTATGGTTCTGTACTGTAATGTACTGATTGTACTACATTTCAAGCTGGCATACTGTCAACATTTTTGTCATTTGTCTTATATCAGTGGCTAAACGACACTGATTAGCTTAATAAGTTACCTGAATAAAGTTGATATTTAAGCTACACAATAGACAAGACAGTTTCAGTTTAGAATATATATCTGTCACTATACATTAACCCTAGGGCACTTGAGCTTTCTTCTCCAAATTAAAGGGAAATATTGCGGTTAAAATGCTACAACATGGCATACAAAGAAAATAGCTCTAGTCATTATCAAAGAATTTCATCTCAAGAATAAACTCCAGCAATGGTTTCATCTCCTAAATATATTACGCACATGAAGAGTTATGGAAGTTGCATCATTTGAAATTTGAAAGTTCGTGTGAACAAATAATTTTTGAGCAACAAATAACTCAATTTCTATCTAAAGGAAACCTATTTCTAGGAAAAAAGCCACCATACTGACTTATTTTTAATCACTTATCACTCTGTGCCAATAAATATTAGTTTTTAAAGGATGAAGTTTTCTTGCAAAACAAACACAACATTTCCCTTAAAAAAAGATACTTACAGCATGTGTGATACTGTTTGCTATGTGTTCAGCTTTGGTCGGTATGTATGCTTCGTTTCCTTTAGCTGGTTCATTCATCAACCTGGTAAAATAAAGAATATCAAGATAAGACCACAGGTGTGTCAGCTTCTGTTGCCCTGATCATGGCGAAACATTTACTATTACCCCCAATTAGAGAACCCAACCACTGGTTCATTACTCAAATAAGCTGCTTCAATGAACAACAGCTTTTGTTAGCCATTTTTGTTCAACAGAAGCCCAACAGTCAAGAGGTTGGGAGTTCGAGTCCTGGCCTGCTCATACCAAAGACTTTAAAAACGGAACCTACCGCCATTGTGCTTGGTGCTCAGCAAAGGCAATGGAGTACGGAAAACAAGCTTGTGAGCCACAGCTGGACAAATGGCAGAGGCTGGCTTGACTTGAACCAGTTGGTTAAAAACTGGGCTGTAAATCTTCATCTAACTAACTCAACAGTTTAGGGGTTCAATTAAGTGCTGGCCAAAGAAAGTGCTGGCAAAAATGGGAACAAATTACTCATGATACATTAAAGGATTAGATCCCATTTCAGTTTCATCTGGGATAATCTGCTATTAAGGGCCAACCTTCGGGGCTATTGTCAAATGCTTAAATGAGCATCTAATAGGTATTGATAACAGTTCTTGACAAGGTTAGGTAAAGGATAAACTTTTTGAGATGTCCAAGGGGTGGCTATTCTCTAAAAGTTATTTTTCTATCAATTCCCTCTACTGACTTGTAAAGCTTCCTAGCATAAAAGATTATGCTTGTCCCATTTTTAAGTTGACCTAAACATAAAAGTTTTGTCACAGAAATCAGTGGTCTTTCACTTGGGCATTCATTGATAAAAACCAAATATTTTGCAAATGGTACACTCTGCTCCTCACAGTTCACCAGAGGGCATTCAGTCTAGTGGCTGAGCATCACCCTCTATAAACTGGGAGGTTGACATCGATTCCCAGACCAATTGTTTAAGTAGTGCCAGCCACAGTCTTTATTCCTGTTGTGGCTAACTGGCTTATTTTTCCTACTCCTACTCAACTGCTTGTGCTGAGTACCAAGCACAATGGCAGTAGGTTTCACTTTTACAGTATAGTCTTCTGTATGACCCAAGTGATAAACACCTCGGCTCCCTGCTGGCCCAACCAAACCAAATACAGGTACAATGATACCCACTTTTGCTGAAAATAATGACTCTAAATTCTACTAACTATTGAACTAATATGATGCAACCTCCCCCCCAACCTAATTCTTAAAAAGAGACAAAACACTGAGGCAGAGAATATATCATACTTCAATGTTAGATATAACAGTGGCATATTACCAAATGATCCCGCAACTTAGATTATATAAAAAATGATGCTCCTTATGGAAAGAAACAAATTTAAAAAAGTCAAAAATATGTGAAATTTTATATGACAATTAGAGATTTACGCTGAAGATAACTTACTTTATATTTGACCATGACCAAGATGATCTATCTGCTTGATGTGCTTTATCCTTTCCATTTTGTTGAGTTACTTCCATGCTTGGCAAGAGGAGCGGCAAATATCAGTACTGTGGATATTGAGTTGTTTTGAAAGCAGCTGCGTAACAAACCTTTCAGCAGACCAGACTGGAGTTTTCCTTATATATGTCTCATTTTCATGAGTGTTTTCTGAAAAAAAAAATCCTTTGGCAGATAAATAGAGAGTTAGGTCATGTACTGTTAGATTACAGTACAAATATGGACCAGTTACTTTGACAGTAACTGCCATAGAGTGTAGACCCAACAACTATGGATGAAAATTTTTTTAGACTGGTGTCCATGGGGTAAGTGAAGATAGTAATTATGGCCTGTCACATGATTGAAATTCCACTGAACATATCTTCGTGTTTGAGGGAATTTGTCTGTTTTACCAATGGATTCATTCACGCAATGTTGAGGATAGAGGCATTACTTCATTTTCCCCTACAGCGACCTACTACTGTACCATTGCAAAATTACAGAATAGTTCAGATTCATGAGATGTACCTGGACTTTAGAGGTACTTCCAATACATTAGATCAGCTCACAGGTCTTAATGTAAGTCTTCCATCATGACGCTACTTCTCAATAGGGAAGCACCTATGAAGGACAACATGTCGACAAAATTGCTCGATGCGGTAAAGGTCACGACAAGATGTCCATATCACAAGTTGAGTTTGCAACCTGCCAAAAACCTTTACTGAACTAGTCTATCCACTCCCATGTATTCAGGCTGCATTGTGCCAAAAAGTTTCTTACAAGTAGCCAATACAGTATTTGAATGGCCTGTTAGCCTAGACCAAAAGCAAACAGTATACATAAGTGCTGGTATACTGCAGTACATTAAGATTGAAGGCAAGGGCAATAGTGTAATTTTCAGGATTTGAAGTACAGTATAATTTATGCAACTGTCATTAGGTCCAATTGTAGCTCCAGTAAAACTATACAAGCCAGAGAGACACAACTGGAAAAAAGGCTGTGGCTGGCTCAATTTGAACCAGTAGGTTGGAAACTGGGCTTTAAATCACCATCTAACTAATGAACTGTACAAGTGTACAGTATATTACTTGTTGGTTTGTTACTAAATAACTGTCCCTTCTTCAGTCCTGCTGACCTATCAAGTCCCAAAATAGGAATTAAGATTTCTTAATTTCTATGCACATAAATAGTTCAATAGAAAGATTCATAGGAAAAAACATAGGTGTACAAGTTGGGGGGGGGGGGGGGGGGGTGGGCGGCATTTCAATAGGCTTTAGGCTCTCATTGCACATAATTCCAGTCTTCAATTTGTTGCAGATGGGTCTGCATAGTTTTGGGCTTTTGTTTTGTGAGAGGTGAGGTCTTCAAGTTCATTCTACAGTTCTAGGTCTAGGGCTGTCAAATTCTGATAAAGGAATTGATCATTTAATCCCATATTTTTTCAATTAATCACAAAATTTTGTGTTTCCATACTGGATTTTCCCCCTAAGCCGTGCAATTGTTCATGTAAGTTTTAAAGCAGCCCAATGCAAACACTAGATCCACAGATTTAATCCCTAAATTGCAAATTCCAAAATACATAGTACCTCCATTAAAAATCCATGTACAGTTTTGTTAACCTCCATAGATGCAGTTTGGAACAATCTTGTTTTGAAACTTTTGTTCAGAATATTAAACTACAGTAATAACAGACAACCATTGTTTACAGTAAGCTGGAAGTAAACATGTCAGAGCTCTCCAGCTCCTTTACAAGTGCTACATGAGTGCAAGCCTACAAACTGTAACATAATTACAACAATTGTCTTTGTAACTTTTTCCATCTCTCAAGGGATAAACAGTTTTCCTGCCGATCATACCAACAGCCTTGCTAAAATATACCACAATGATGTATGAACAACTTCCACCTATTTCTTTATTTAAACTCTTCTGAAAAATATCTATAATGTACACAGAATGTTTCTCTGTGTCTGTGCTGTGACATTAACAGTGTACAATCCCTGAGCCTTCTCAATTTTTCTCCAAAGGCCGGAGTTCACTCTGTCAATGAATACATGAAGGATATTCAATGTTTCCACCAGAGGGGAAAAGGAGGGTATTTTTCTCCTGCCCCCTCCCTTCCAGAAAAAAGTTGGTAAAATCCCCTTTCCCCTTCTTTTCATTTCCATAAAAATTAGTAAATTGTTCAAATCTTGGTTTCTTACTTACTGTAAATGGCATTGAGCAGTCTCCCCAATTTGAGGTAGTGTAGTAGACTGTTCTGTTTCATGATTGGCTCTTTGGGGTCATGTGACAATATTTTCTTCTCCTCAAGTGTGAAATTTACTTGCAGTCACTGCTTAATGAAGTCCTAAAGTAATGAAGTCCTTAAATATTATAAAAGATATATTTTGCTGAGAAGTGAGAAGAAAATTTTGATATTTAGCTGTTGCTTCAAAATCACAACCTATAGTAAATGTTGTGTGTACAACTACAGCCTATGCCACAAGCATTTTCTTCAACTTTTATACACATGAATGACTCTCAGTCTAGTTCTTAATCAATTAATGCAATGAATAATATTAGTTAAGTTTGTATACCCTTTGTCACTAACTGTTAGGCTACTTCTTGAAGAAATTACATGAACATTACCATGTAAGCCTGGTCAGTAAGATGAAAATGGGGGGGGGGGGGGCAAACTAGAAAATGGGTTGGGATGGGGCTGGGGTGACCAGCACTAAGGCTAGGCCTACATGTACTACAGAAATACAGGAACACAAAGCCCATTTCTAGTATTCTTTGAACAGGACTGTGGAGTAGCCTAGTACACTAAATCAAATGGTAGGACCTCTTGAGTTAATGTGAAGTAAACCCAAGTGGACACTGGACGTAGCATAGAGTGCGCTGTTCATGGACCGCCTAATTTCAAGCTGCTCCTGCATGCCGATACAAATATTGCATCAATACAACTGGCTTAATGGACAAGAGATCTGTCTAGGATAACTTATTTTACTTTATTTTAGAGCAGGTTCAGAGGAGGGCCACACGGCTTATTCTTAATGTGCGTAATCTCCCTTATCAAGATAGGCTCAATTGTCTAGGACTTACTTCTCTCGAGTTAAGAAGGATTAGGGGGGATATGCTGCAGGTTTTTAAGTTCCTTTCTGGTTATGATTCTCTGTCTAACTGTAACTACTTAGAGATTTGTGCTGATCCCCGTATTCGTGGCCATAATAAGAAGCTGGTAAAATTTTTCTCTAGACTTGACATCAGAAAGTTCAGTTTCTCCCATAGGGTTGTCAATGAGTGGAACAGTCTCCCTGAGTGGGTTGTTAATTCCACTTCAGTCAACTGCTTCAAGATTAACATTGACAAGTATTACTGTGACAGTGGCAGGATCTGATTGTATTGGGTTTGTTTAGTCTTTATTTGGATTAGGTGATGGTTTTGGGTCTGTTCTATAGGGCATCTTATGGGGTTTTTACCCTCCTTTGCCCTTAAACTTGTTATGTTATGTTAACTCTAACTGTTACAGCCCAAGGTCTAATAGATTAGGCCCAGTGGTATACAAAGGCTAGGCCTCGGTAATGGTGAAGTTACAGTAGTGTAGCCTATGGCCTAGGCTAACTCGTGCAAACTAACAGCAACACTAACACAGTAACAGGCTTATGTTACGTACCTCACTGGGAACGTTAAAATTAAAAACGTTACTCGGTAACTTATTAAGTCCCGAATTGGATGAGTGTAGCATTTTGGGCTCTAAATAATTCCCCCAACTCTTATCAACTTATGTGTTACTTTTTGTTAAATAAAATGGTCTCTACTAGTAATATTTTACGATATTAATTTGCTCACATTCTCAAACCTGCAGAGTCCACGGTACGGTAAAGCGACCTGGATATGTATATAGTGAGTGTGCATGGTAGATAGTAACAGCTGTACACCGCACACTTGTACGCCGACCGGCGCGGCGAGGCCTCGAGTAAACATCACGCAAACATAGAGCAGGATAATTGTTCCTATATCCTGCTCTATGCACACAAAGCAAGTCTTCCTGTTCCAGTGTATGTTGTGTAGGCTATTAGTCACTCGGTAAGTGGATCTCGTAATTTCGCAATATACCACTAGGGAGCTGCACTCATATTGTCATGGAAATAGGGAATTCCCCTTCAGTTACAGGCAAGCAGTCCAAGAATGTTGCTTGACGGTAGTGACGTATTAACAGGGAGCTGCCACTCTACCTTGGTATTACCAAAGCAGGCGTTCGAAAGAAAAATACCTACCCGTACGTGATTAATATTAGGGTCAGATTCTATCAAGCAATTAAAAATTGAAAAAAATTCTTTTGTTAATAATATAAGCCACTTCTTTTCGTAAGTAACTGAAGTATACTGAGCCGCCGCTAGGCCCATCCTCAAAATTAAATTTTCATTTGTATGAGAGGACTCGGAACCACATCTACACATCTGCACAGGGTGGTGAAACTTCCGTTCAAATGAGACATGTATATTTCTCGCGATATTATAAAATTAAGTCATTAGATTTGTTTTCCCAGAGTGAGCAGCAGTCTCACTTCCTCACATTCATAAGGAATGTTTTGTGTCCCTTTGCTCACCGTATCAGACTGGTGTGGGGACCTTGAAAGTAATAGAAATTGAAGCCCTTTGTGGGGATTGCGAAGATTTTTAAGTTCTCATATCACTTATGAAACCTCACTCTGATAACGTATGATTGTTGGGTAGAAAATTCGTTGTAAGGTTTAAAGAAACACTTGTTTTTCACTATTTGATGAAAATTTGACAACCTTACCTGCTCATATCTTGAGAACCACCGTGATCGGATTTCAGTGCAAATTTCACTGAAATGCTTGGAATTAGTACCCTTCTGACATGTCAAAACTTGATGCCACTGTAAACAGGTAAACTTACAAAAGCCAGTCGGCGAATCGGCTTCGTCAGTCCCACATGCACCTAGAACTCACTGCAGCTCCCTGGTTTTTCATGCGAGCTGCATCAAGAGGGCCAAGCGGCATGCTAACACAAGGTTAACAATAATGTACCTGTTTCACATTAACTGTGCCAAACTTGGTAAACCTGTTCCTTTGTAATGAATAAGAATGCCGAAGCGTCATATTTATTAACTCTTTTGATGAGTTATCATCTAGACCAGTTATTGAAACGGAAAAATAAAGCACAGGCCCATATGCTTGTGCAACAAAAATAATAATATCACACAATAAAATTCATCACTGAAAAGCGCTAAAATTTGACAGCAACTCCCTCGCTATTGAAACACGCTTTGCAGTAGGCTAGAATTATACTATGAACATTTCTGTGTAATCCAAGTAGCATTGACCCCAGTTACGGTAAAGAATCTGTTATCTATGCTTCTGTTCATGGTACACCCAACGACGTGTTGCTAACGTTATGTTTTGCTGTCAAGTGTCAACAACCCCACAAAAAACAGCAGTTGGAATCCACAAAAACCGAGAAAAGTATATGACTGCTGCGTGCGTCGTTATAAAAATTGCAGGATCAAGATCGCTGTTTTAGTTACACAACAAAAAATAAAGAGAAACATGAAGGTTACAGAAAATTTCTGCCCTAGTGGTAATAAATTTTAACAACTTTCCTTCATTTTTTTTTTATCTCTTTATTTTACTGTTCTGTAAATATACCGTACTTTTTTACAGTGTGAATAACTGCATGATAGCAGTGCAGTTATACCAGGAGTCCAAGGCCACACTTGGATCTTATTGTGAAAATGGTTGGGAAAGTTATTCATCACCTCAGACAGTATAAGTTTATTTTCCCCGCTTTCTCCCAAAACGGTCTTAAACTTATTCTCATCCAGTTTGGATAATATCGTTTTTTGAAAAAAAAAGTATGTGCTTACCAGCTAATGTTACTGTGTTACCAAGGTTATGTAGGCTCTTTTGGCAGAACAGCTATCCTCTCCTCGTAGGATGAGGCGACAGATAATGGGTATTGAAACCCTACTTGATGTCCTATATAGTTTCGGAAAAGTAATACAAGTAGCGTTCACACTTTAAAAAAAAAACAGAATATTAGAATGCCCCCCCCCCCCCTCCGGAAAAATCAAGCTATTCCACTAAGTCCACAGGAATTCTCAATTGGCACAACTCTTTGGATTGACTGGCAGCAAGTTAACAAAAGACTGAGTACCGAAACTCATAAGTTACCCAGCGTGTACTGTACTGAGAGTGTTTTGATTGCACGTTGGACAAACTCACCCTGATACAATATATTACGTTTTCAGGAGGCGAGAGATCATCTGTAAGACTGCTTCTTAATTTACTAAGAGATAGAGAGAAGACAATTACTGTTTTGTCACAGCTTTTAATGTCAAAAAAGGAACAACATTTGTAAAGCCTATATTTTACAATTACCCTTCCTCCCTCCTCTCACTGTTTTTATGTTCTTTTTTATTTTATCCAACATCTTTCATCGCGTGACTAAGATTTCTGTGTGGGAAAATAACAAGTTTCTGTGTGGGAAAATGAAATTAAATAAGCATAAATTTAAGACTATTGTTTTCTACGGATATAGAGGGCCGGGTGAAGTGTTCTTTCCATAACAACCTAATGTGTAATGTGGTGAGAATCTACGCTATTGGTAAAATATAAAACTGCCATTGAATGAAATGCCATGCAGTGGACTATACCTTTTCGGGAGAAAAAATGTGCTACGGAATTGAAAACTTGCTCATGTATGTGACTCTATTGTTACCCCTGCATGCCCAGATTAAGGTCAGTTAAATCGACGAAACTGTTGATATGGCTGCCCGAACCCCCCACTGCAACCACTAGCAATGATTTCACTACCGTACTAACGAATTTTGAGAAAAACATGTATGTAACGTTGCAAAGTAGTATGTTGAAACAAATTTTAAGGCAGAGGCATATGAGAACATTTTCCGTCACAAAATCCACATCAGGGCATTTAAATTTTACTTAGGGGCCTTTGTCTCCCCCACCGCTCCAGCACATCAGGCTACCAGTATGATCCCCTTTTCCATAACTTTTTTGTTTTCAAATGTGGAAGCCAGTGGCATATTCCAAACGGTAGGGTGTAAAGGGGCTCGAAGTCTCGAACCATTCCAAAAGAGTCTCCTGTTTTTATTAAATAAAAACAAATTTAAGTCAATGGTTTTCTACAGAGATAGAGGGCCGAGCGAAGTGTCTTTCCCACAACCAGGGAACCGTAATAGCTACCTGCAACAACACACTGAATCAGCCTGCCTATAGTAGCTGCATATTACACCATTAGAATCTGGACTTTTGTGTAGGTGGACATGCACATGTCACCACTTATTCAGTTCTCAAGGACTCAGGTTTTCCATCCAAGAAAAAAAAACTATAAGCTTACTTTCTAAGCGTGGGAAGGATCATTTTCGGCGATCTTGGGTGCTTGTCTCCAAAGTTATTCTTGGGCGCTTGAAGCCAAGATGATGGCGCTCAGCCAACTAAAGATAATCCCCTCCCCCACAATTTCCAGCCACTGAGTTCGAAATCCTGGATGTGTCACTTATTACCCGTTAACGGGCTAATCCTCTCACCCCAAATTACATTTTTGGTAGTAGTCCACAGAAATTCTCCATTGGCTCAGCTCTTTGATTGACAGTTAGTTAAAAAAAAAAGCAGAGTACCAAAACTCTTATGAATAACTAAGGATACAGGGTACTATGCATGACATTATTTTGATTACACGTTGGGGTCAAACTGAGATTGTGTCTGAGGATGAATTTTCTGACAGTTGTGAGAGCTGAGGGGCAGAAGTAAGTAGGTAGGCAGGTAGGGTGAACTGGAAATGTCTGGCTTGAGAGGATTAGGGCTTTAATAGAAACACTATGCGAACAATTAATTAAACGGTTTATAGAAACACTCGGCGAGCTAGGACACACTCATTCACCCAATAACTACGGTACATGATTAATAAACGCCATGAGAAGCCCAAGTTCTTGCTGTCTAAGCAGACACTTTCTGAAAAAAGTTTTTCAGTGTTGCAGGTATCCACCCATTTTCGGTGTATGCTTAGATTAATTATCCATCTTGTTAAATGTCCCGCCCCAACTAAAAATTTCTTCAAAAAGGTCCTGATATATATGTATATTAAGCAAGGAGCTATGTACCCGACATATTTACAGTTGCCGGCTAGATTTCGCGTAAGCAGCTCAGCAGGCTAAGTTTCACACAATTTATGGCGCTCAAATCATAACTTGCCCACAGGGCAGGAATCTGTCCAGGGGCGCAAATCTCTGTTGAGAGTAGGGGGGCGAAAATCCTTATGATGTGCCCATGAGTATTAAACTGTGCACGCTTGGCATGCACCGCGAGCGCGAAGCCCCAAAGGGCTCCTGGTGGGATCCAGGGGCAAAGCCCCTGTGGGGGTCCAGGGGGCGAAGCCCCCGGAAGCTCTTGTGTTCTAGCGTTTCTGAAGCTTCAGAAAAACTGTTTTCGAACGAAAAAAAAAAACGAAAAAAAGGTGACCATATTTTTAGGTCTACTCAATTTTTTTTTTTTTTGGGGGGGGGGGGCGAAATTACGATTTGGCCCCCCTCCCACTTTTTCACTTGAGGGGGCGAAGGCCCCCCTTGCCCCCCGGGATTTGCGCCCATGGATCTGTCCTAACAGCTCCCGGCAACATGGGCTGCCAGAATACATTCCGACTTTCAGCCTTATAGTGACCATTGCCGTGGCGTCCCCAAGGGAAGGGGACGTGCCCTGGAAACCATGAAAACCATTTGCCTTCTCCCCCATCCTGAATTGTCTTCTCAGTAGTCAGAGTGCATGTGACTGTCGATCTTTTATGATTTGATTCTTCTTTGGACAAAACAGCGATCTTATATTCAAATAATAAGCACATGAGTACATGGGCAATACCATTTCCCGCTGTCCGATGGGTTGCGTTTGCTTTCAGAATTTCAAAGTCCCGGAAGCTTACGAAGCCCGACGAATTCTTTCATGTGACATCCTTAGAATAAGGCTACGGTATGTAGCTGACTGGTTAGCTGCTAATAAGTTAGCGTCAAACATCCACACTTTTCCATAATTTTATAACCTTAATATTCCTACCGTACTCTAGAAGACAACTGTAAAAACCAGTTGGGCATTTTCCTATATAAATACCCGGGCCTCAAGGACCAACTTCCTTATGATTTGAAGTTGTTTTTCATCCAAACAGTACTCACCAAGGGGAAGAGATATCTGATAAAACCTTTTACACGAACAATGTTAGCCCACTCTCAAGTGTGACCGACTGCATTGTCGAGTCAGGTTTGAGATCAAACTTGCAGTCGGGAGGTAGGGAGTTTGAGTCCCCGCCGGCCGGCCGGGGTCATGATCGAAGACTTAAAAAACGGAACCGACTCAGACTGGCTGCCATTGTGCTTGGTGCTTAGCATAGGGCATGGAGTAGGAAAAACAAGCCAGTGAGCCACAACTGAAAAAAAAGCCGTGGCCGGCTCGACTTGAACCGATTGGTTGGAAACTTGGCAGGAAAACTCCATCTAACCTAGCCTAATCTACTCTCAAGTAAAGTCATGATGTACACCTGTGGAAATCCCTTGAAACTAAATTGCGAATTTTCTTTTATATTTATCTATTTATATTTAAGAGTACTTCAAAAATATCTGTTTTCCTTATATCTTTTTTGATTTGGTACACACCTGTGGAAATCTGGGGATTTTTGAACCTGCTAGTATAATATTTGAGTGAGATGGTATGGCACATGATGGCATTATTTGAAATAACTTTGTGTCTAGCTTGTACTTAAAAACATGCAAGTACAAAACCACATTTCCAAAAGCTAACGAATAGAGAAACTAGTCTACCTTTTTAAATCCATGTAAAGTTCCCTGAGTTCCAATGAGCCCAGCAACTATATGTATATGAGGGCACCAAATAAACAGCAGAAATTGCGATAAATGATGCTAGACAATAACAGAGATAATGTGAAACCTATTCCATATGTCACAAAAATATCCACTTTGTTTGAACAGTTGGAACATTCGGGCAAAACATGATAAAGAGTGCCATTATTCTGGCAAAATTTGCTCTTGCCATCCCTACAAAAATTATTCCCGTACGTCTTTGATTGGAATTGTAGAGAAGAGCAGGATAGCGAGAAATGAAAAAAAAAATGTATTGGCTGTTAATGGTTGCCAAAGTGATAGTCCCTGCTATAAATGAAGCTCCAACAGCACTGGCTAGCCATGTAGCAGTCTATGGTAAGTGATAATATCAGCTGGTGGAGCCTGTCGGCCAGACTTCAAAACACCGAGACTTCCTAGCTGCTATGTATGGCTTGCAATAGGAACCCAATGGCTGACAGGACCCGTAACATCCTAAACAAGGATATTGCCACTGAATGAAATGAAATATGATACAACAGCTATAATAACTGCATCGGAAACTACTTGTTTGTTTGGTGAGATGTATACTGCATCTTTTTAGCTATTTTTTATTTTTCTTGATTTGATTCTTATGTATTATGAACCTTTAAGTACTCTTCATGATTCATTGTTGCACTTTCTATGCACCTACATAGCTGCATGATTTCTTGTATTATTTTCAAACAAAAACATCTGGATTGGACCAAACTAGAATAGCTTTCAGCTTCGTCTTGGCCCTTTTTTTTCTTTTGATACGTAAGTCAACAACGGTATTTGTCTCCAATTCACTTTTACATAAACTGACAAGTGTATGTATCGCAATTGAAATAATAAGCTAAAATAAACTAAAGAAAAGTAGTCTTTCGGAGGGGGATATTAAATGTTTACTTTATGATAATCATATTTAACTGATATAAACTGTCTTGAGTTCAGTTCCACCTCCACAAAAAATCTGCCGGATTCGCTTCTGGTCATTTTGCTTCCAATAAAATTTCATTTGAAGATATAACTCATTTTTAGTCCAGTGTTTAGTCAGAAGAATTACCCTTAATTGGCGAGCGACCTAAATTCCTCACAAATGGGCCAACTAAACCCCAAAATACAAGAGCTTCGCCCTTGGACTCCATCAGGTGTCCTAAGGGGGACCTGTGGACCTCACTCGTTAGGGCCTCGGACGCAGTGGCGGCGGAAGCATAAAAAATTAGGGGGGGGGGACAATCAGTGAACAAGATGGAATGGCTGGACTCGTGAAACGAACCCTATGTGCGCGTAGCGCACATCACGAGCGCGAAGCGCGAAGTCCCACTGGCGTGGGTCCAGGGCCCGCCTTAGGGCCCTGGAAGCTCTGAGATCTACAAGCTCTCACGTGCAATCTAAGCCGTTTTTGGAACATTTTACGGTGAATTCAATGAACAAATGAACAAAAATGTGCGAAATATTTGCGTTCACAGATAGCCTATAGGCTATTTCTTGGACATCAACAGTTGCGTTGTTATGTTTGTAATTTTGGTTTTGTTAAAATCATTTTTCAAATCCAAAGGAAAAGAGGCGCAGTTACCTAACTACTCTAAAATCAGCCCCCCCCCCCCTCCCCCTGTACTCGCCCTTGGTTTGGTACTGCACCTGTAAGTTTGTTTTGATTTTGTATTTTAATTGAAGGTCTAGTTCTTGAAATTCTTGCACTTTCACCGGGATCCATTTCAACATTCAATCTGGTGTAAATTCATTAATATTTACCTTGGAATCTGTCTGAATCTGCCTGTGCAGACCTATCTGATCAGGATGAATCCGAACTTCTGAACAATGTGTACGCTACCTCGGTATAATACCGAGGTAGCTTACTCTTCCAAAGTTCCAACCGGACGGCCATGTACGTACGCACACGTAATGCGAACGGAGCTACCATTCGGCGATTTTCCCATAGATGATACGGTTTCGCTCATTTCTGGCGGAGTCAGGATTCCAATCTGTTAAAATAACTAGGTTTGTGGTTGAGGTTCTTGGCAATCACATTTCAAAGTTAGGTCGCAGGTTTCTGTAGGTTCGACTGTTTGTGACCTTTTATTGCAATAGCTAGAATCTAGATCGTTGTTTGTTCCAACGTTTAGGCTGTTAATTATTATTTCTTCAAAATAATGTACCTCCAGATCATGGGGGAAGGGTGATTACATAGGTTTTCCCAAGTCAAATATCGGGGGGGGGGGGATATATCGCATTACCTCCCTCCCCGGCGCGATTTACGCCTATGGGGACGATCACAGTAGAATCTCACAAATGGAAACTGCTGTGATAGCCGTCTTATGAACACTGCTTGTGAATGCAGTCCCTCTCTCTTTTGCTGACTGAACCATAGCCAGTACAATTAAACTAGGCTTATTTAATTATGAGTATGACTTTTTACCACTTTATTTTGGAAATCAACCTATACTCTCTGAATTAAATGAGACACAGAAATGTCACTGGACAAGTGATATACTACATACACCTGGTTTGCGGACCGGGCGAGGTTGCCAGGTTCTTGTAATGAATTGTAGCCAAATACTAGGTCACAGGCATAGAGCATGGTCACAGGGGACCGTGACAAGAATCAACCAAACAATGGCATAACATAGGCTAAGTCAATTTCGGTTGCTCTGTTCGGTGGTGGGTTAACTATAGTCTCAACTTTGAATTGGTTCAAGGCTCCCAATTTTCTTTTACTTCTTCTCTGATTTTTTTGGAGGGACGTCCCCTCGCTAAGAATTTTAGGGGGGACGTCCCCTCGCTAAGAAATTTAGGGGGACGTGTCCCCCCGTCCCCCCCCCCCCCCGCTTCCGCCGCCAGTGCTCGGACGCTGCCCTCAGTAGTGCCTTTGGCTCCGCCACGAGTGTTGTCTAGCAGTACTGCCTCTCTGCATATGATCCTTGTTCCCCCAGTGTGTCCTTCGAATGAGAAGCATGGCGACGCCTTTTGACCATTGGTATATGGCATCCCACAAGATGACTTTTAATTAGTTTGCTGGGGGCAACGTTTAGGGCACTGTAAACACCTGCATACCCCTCAATACCCACCTGTCTGTCGGAGAAATCTGACAGTTTAAAACATCTCAGAACTGGTTTTATTTACTGTAGAACATTGAGTTGATCAGCTGATGAAAACTATTTTGTCAACCCATAACTTTTTTCAACGTTTGTCCGAAATTCTAGTCGGGCAAAGTTCAGATGCTCAAGGCTATGAAGTTAGGCCGGGGGAAATTATTTTTTATATAAGCTGCCCGAACGAACGTGTCGAGAAATTTTACAATCCTTTAAATTTTTCATGGACATTTTTATTTGAGGATGCCTTTTTTATTCTTCGTTCAAACTTTTGAAAGAATTCGGATATTCGGCCATTCCGTGCAAAGAGTATGAAAAGAGGTTATGAATAGTTTTCCTTTTCCTTTTTCATTAACTGCCAGAATGTGTCGCAGATAGCCTATTTGTCATCCATTTCATTTTTGTGAAAATGATAGCTTGACTATGTTACACTTTTTAACATTTTTGCATATATTTTCGAAAAATAGAAATAATCGAGCGCGATTATTGGGCGCAGAATTCATGTGCAATTATAAAAGATGTCATAAGAATTGCATGAATTGCTGCCCGATTTTTTTCCAGAAATTTGCCCCTGCGTCGTACTACTGTATCGCCTATTATGCCGCTGTTCATTGCAGCATGGTTTTACAGAGCTAGGATCGAGTCGACTTTCTCAGAGTCAGTGTGCGATCACTGTTTTGCACATTGAACCTCCCAGCAGGTTGAAGGAAATGGCGAGCACTTTTAAAATAGGGTTCAGACCTTCATTTGCATCTGTAAAATATTATTCAAACAATAGTTAATTTTTGCTAAAGATCGTCTCCTCCCCTCCTCCAAGATCGACACCAACCTTGGATCTCTCACTTGTGCGAAAAATCCGAAGGGAATCTATGTAAATACAACTTGGCATCGGGAATCAGGGAGGTGCTAATAAGGGTCTGCGAAAACGCATACAGTTTTTGGCATTTTAGGCCGTCGTAAACTGGGACTTTCGTTTTCTTGAAACTATCGGAGGGACGCTTGGTTTTTTAGTCCCCCACCACTTCAAAATTTTCTCAAAGGTCCCTGAAAATAGCAGTTCCTCAGTTGCATTTCAACATTTTCAATCACCAACTTTTGGCGGTATTTCTGTTTCTCACAGGGATGGATCTCTTTTGAGGGAGGGTCCAACATAAAAAAGGCACATTCATTTATTTTTTTTTGTTTCCACAAACGTCAGCGATTATGCAATTTACCTCGGCGCGGTCGAACGAAAAAAATATATTGGATAGGGGCAAGCTGAGTGCCAACGGGACTATCTAAGCGGAGCGCCACCATTAGTTGGCGCAGGGCGTACAAGAAAATTTTTGGCTTTACAAACTCTCTAGATGGCCGGAAACGGAACTTTCGAATCTTCTGAGCTGAATGTGTATGGGACTGATAAAGAATATATTCAGCACCCACTACGAAGTTCTCCCCGAAAGCCCCACTTTTTGGAGTAGGGGAGAGCGTCGCTAGTTGTTACAGGGGCAAGTTGTTACAGTGCCAGTTTCTCGTTGCAAGAATAGGGGGAGCTTTAACCTAAGCATTCCACTCTTTGTGATGTGTCTGAATAATCTCGTCGCAAGGAGTTGCGTCGCAGAGAGTCGCATAGTGTGTAAAGTCCGGTACACACTACCACCACTAACGACACCAAGCGACAGGACGTCGCGTCGGCTGTAGTCCTGGCGGTTTGGCCAGCTTCACCACTAGAGTTCCGTCGTGTCGTAAGCCGCCGTTCCGATTGAACATGTTCCAATGTAAGAAAAAATTCTTAACAATGAGTAAAACTGCATCAACCTTTTGTATTCCAATATATTCCGATTCAAGCAAATTATAGTACAGGTAACCAAACAAAAGTGCATAGGTATTTCTTTTTCAATATAATTTTTACATAACAAATCAATATTTTAATGAACTTAGTAATAAAAAATTCATTCCATCACCAAATGATAATCAATATTTGTTTAATATGCTTTTCAGTTTGCCTTGTAAACAGAATGTTGTCCTATTAAAATTGTACTGTACTCATAATTGCATAATTTGTGACAGCATGATTACATGTTGCCAGTGGTGGGTTTCATGTAGGCAGTGGCATAGCCACTTGGGGGAGGGGGTGTCAGAACCCCCATGACTCAACTTTGCAATGCAAATAACACCTAAAATAGTGTTTTTTTTCTCTCTATCTTTAGACTTTCCCTCATATAATGCCCCCAACCCCCTGCCCCATGACACAATCCTGGCTACCAGCCAGCATGTAAGGTTAGGTTGGATGAAGTAAATTTATGGCCCAGTTGCTAACCACTTGTCAAGCTGGTCATGGCATTTTCTACATTTTGGTTTAAGGGCCAGTCATGGCCACTTTGCTGTTCCATGGAGGTATGGTAGCCCTGGCCTACCATTGGCTAGGTCAGTGATCCATATACTGTTATGAATGAAAGACTTCCTCAAAGGGAGGATAAGGCTTTAAAATGAGGGGGTTGTTGATAAGTATGGCAAAATTTCAACTTTTTATTCAATGAGTAGCAGAAAACTAGTTTGAAATGTGACCAATGTTTTTAGAAAACCTTCATGTTATCTATGCAGCCAAACATTTCCCTAGCACATAAATATCTTCATATTTAAGATTTTATGTTTTAGATGTAACTGACAATGTACATAGTCACAAAATGACAAAAAAAAAAATAGCAAAAGCAGAAAAACATCCAATGAAAAACTCACAATGAATGGTGGCAGAATGGCAGAGGCTAAGGGTGACAGGAATGTACAGTACACTTACTGTACCTCCTTAATTTAGTCTTATTTCTTAAAATTATTGGCCTTTTTTATCCACTCTAATACTGATTTACCATTTTTCATGGAAAATGCTAGACATCATTCTCTTACCAGCTTACAGTAGTTACTATCAGTTAAAATTAAAAGAAAAACTAAACCACAAGGCCAGTGGAAACAATCCACATTTCCACCCTGAAATAGTTCCAAGTCTTTCCCCCTCCCCCTTCATGGACCACAGGGATGGGGGGTGGTAGCTTTAGCACCCCCCTTTTTCTGCCGTAGGCATTTTGGGCCGCCTTACATTGCAGTATATATTGCTGAACATATTGGGCCAATTTGCTGGTTAGCACCCTACTTCAAAATTTGCTCTGCTGTCCCTGCCCTTGAGGAGGGGGACTTACTGTTTGGTCAGGCCCATGGCTACACAAGGTTCAAGAGGGTGGCAGAAACTTTTCCATGTACAAATTTTCTTGCAGGGGTGGTAGGTGGGGGTCAAACATGTAACCATGTATTAGTCAATAAAACTTAAAAACCTTAGCCATGATTCTGTTTAAGCCACACTATCATTCTAATGCATTACTCTACATTCAAATCCTTCTTTTTCTCCAGAGAGAATGCTCTCTACATTTCTGTACTAAATTTAGCCCATGTTAATGCAGTGCAAATGGTAGCTTGATGCACTTTCCAAAACATACTTCACCTGTTGCAAAATTCAACTTTTAAGTAAAATATATACAAAGATAAAAAATTTTGATGCCAAAGTGTCTTCAAAAAATTGTGGAATATTAATCAATGCACCAAAGTTGTAACACAGTAAATATTTAAACATGAAAAAAGTATGGTACAATACTCACCTAAAGTAGATAATCAGAATTAAACCGAATTTTGACCTCAGTTGCAAATTTTCAAGAAAATAAAATTTTAATAACAAAAGAAATATTTCAAGCTGCATCTGTAGTTAGTTAGTTAGATGTAGTTTTACGGCCCAGTTTCCAACATATTGGTTCAAGTCGAGCCAGCCACGGCCTTTTTTCCAGTTGTGGCTCACTGGTTCACATCTTTAATGTTTAATTCAAAACTATTTCACATTGTTTTCAACAATAGTCTTTTCAACAATACTGCATAACTTTTAGGCAATTTTCTTTACTTTTGGCAAGATTAGATGCCCCTGTTGATAGGCTGTGAATATATAGGCTTTTAGCTTCAAGTCAAAATTATTTCCCTGCCTGCTTGGCAAAGTCTAAATTATTCCCCTGCCGGCTTGGCAGGCTTGTATTACACTTACACCAGATCCCTCTAGCAACATTTTTTTTTTTTTGTCCTTTGATAGAATGACAAACATGAACAACTTTGCAATGATTATTGAAATTTAATGATTTGATTTTAGACTGTGGTGAACTGTACAGTGTCCTTAGAAGTAGAGGTTGCTGGATGGCTGCTTCAAATGTCACTGTGACATTTGATAAAGTTAGTTAGTTAGATGGAGTTTAACTGCCCAGTTTCCAACCTATTGGTTCAAGTCGAGCCGACCACGGCTTTTTTCCAGTTGTGGCTCACTGGCTCATTTTCCTACTCCGATACTTATGCGGAGCATCACGCACAACGGCAGTAGGTTCCATTTGATAAAGGTCCTACAACAAAGTAGTGGGCTCAGTATGCTGAGACCCTTTTACAAAGACTTCTTAAATTAACATCAACTAGGTAAAGAATTTTAACTTGCTATGCAGGCATGGACTTGATTGATTGTCTTGTGACCCTAGCACTTGAAATACTATATACAAAAGAGACTGAGAAAGTGCACTGGACATTAAAATCATTGGTTAAAGGGCAAAAGCAGTTGTCCTAACTTGAAGTAGTGTAGTAGACTGACCTGTTTCATGATTGGCTGGTGAAAGTTGTGTGGCAACATGTGATTAACTATTTTCTCAAATCAATTTTTCAGTTTCATTACTAATTTAATACACTCTAAAGCATGCTTTCTTACTGGTCAGTGTTGGTACTGAGGTACAATTCCCACACACAAGTCAGGCATAGAAAACATTTGAGATATTCCTGCATTATTTTTCTCCTTTTAGATGGTTGTAGTCAGGTCATAAAATGGCCTACATACCATCTGAAATACCCCACCCACCAGGAAATTGTGAAAAGGGTGTAATTTATTTTTGGGGGGATGAGGGCTAGATTTTGAACCATAGCACCAACAATACTGAAATAAAAATCATTTTGTTACCAACCAACTCTTTTCTTGGAAATTTGGTAATTCTCAGACTATTAACATGGCTTTCTGGGTAATACTTTGGAGAGCCAGACCTTGCAGTCTTCCCTACAATTCTTCTTCATCCAAAGCTTTTTCCAGCCAGTCTTCTGCTTGAACTTCATCCTCTGAATCCCCTCCACCGCCATCTTTAGAATTAAACAGCTGAGCATAATGGAAATTTTCCTCCCTGGGAAGGTAACGCACCACCAACACCATTGCAACAGCCCAAGCAATGGCCAAGATTCCCCAAAACACAAACACTAACTTAAATGTGACAGCATTACTGAGGAATCCAACAGAGCTGTACCCAAGAACCAGACCAAGGCCAGCATAAAATATTTGTGATTGCTTAAACATTGCCAAATACAACCCAGGTGGTGCTGACTTTTCCAAGAAATCAGACACTGCTTTCCACAGAAGGGTGTGACTGACAGCCCCCAATGGAGCAATAAGTAATACCATCCATGGATTCCACATAATACCAAAGTAAAAATATATCAACCCTAAGCAGGCGAAACTGAGGCTGAAACTACCAAAGTGGTTCAATTTACGGAGTATATGCACATATTTTAAGTGTACTAGACCCTGAGAAAATGAATCAAATGTCAAATAAAAGCCCATGTTAAATTCTTTACTTCCCAGATCTTGCATATGCCAAAATAAAAATCCACTGGCAGCTGAAGATAAAAAACCCAGCAAAATACAACAAAGCACAAGGAAAATGTGGTGAATGTCAGAAAATAAGTACCTAAAAGCTTTAATGGCTCGACTCGAGGTATGCAAAAGCGAGTGGGGTTGAAATATGGGAAGAAAAATGGCAACAATCAGAGCTGCAAAGGTGAAGATGATTGAAAATATGATTTGAATGACTAAAGAGCTTTTAGTTTCAAATAAAATGCACGGTACTTGATCCATGATGGCAGTAACCACCGCTGCAGAGATACCATAGCTTATTGAGCACAGGGTCATGGTTTGTGGAAACTGGTCCAGGTTATCACTGTCATCTAAATGGTGATAGAGGGAGTCCCTCACAATAACATCTGAGCTAGAGGCAAACATTTCTCCTAATATTATGACTGTCAATGCAGTTAAAAATAATGGAAGACTAGACGGAAGAGCTGGAGAATTACTTTGATACTCAGATGGATTTGGGTTTGTCTCCAACTGGATCTTTTTGGTTCTTACTTTACCCTCTTTGGCTTTATCACGATCCCACCAATTTGTCAAAGAAGTCCAATCTTGTGAAACATCCTTCTTAAGCATCCTTGTATTTTCTCCTGAATGACTGTTTGAGGTAAGTATGTTATCCCTAGTTTGCACTTGTACATTTTTTCCAAAATTTTCCTCTCTTTGATGCCCAAAATATTTTTCAGCTTTCTGAAGCTCATACATCATCTCCACTTCTAGGTTCCTCTTCAATTTCGGCACAGCTCTTTTTGTAGAATGGGCAGTCATTGATTCCAGTGGGGAAAGCATTAGAGAGGGAGGTGTGGCTACAATGTCTTGAAAGACTGTGGTTAAAATACTTGTGTCTGGCTCAGAAATAGAATGGTTGCCACTGACACAATATTCAAGGAGTCGATGTGAGGATATTGGGGGTAAAAATGAAAGCCCTATGCGAACTATGATGCAAGCTAAAACTGAAATTATCAAAAGCACCTTCTGTTTGCCATACTTTCTGGAAAAGAAGCGCCACAGCGGTCCAAAGGACGTTCCAACCAAAACTTTGATGCTTAGCAAAATACCAATTTGCCAAGCTGAAAGCCCTAACTGACGGAGATATATTGTGAGAAATGGGATAAGGGAACCCTCTGCAGCTGAATGGAGTACCAGGAAGGCTGTACTCCATCTCATCAGAGATGAGTACTTGACTGAATCTACCATCATCATCATAAAAGGTTCATCTGGTGACATAGACAGCAGGAATGACTGCATTTGCCATCGAGTCCTCTAGAAAGAAAGAATGAAAGACAATGAGAAACACTGATTACAGTTAAAGTAATTAGCATACATTTATTCTTATAAAAGGGGATCCCAAGTACAAACTGCCCAGCCAAATTTTCTTGCTAATACCCTCTTTTCTTATTCAGTACTTACCAATAGCTGGGCAAGCACCTCATGGACTACAGTATAACTTTCCATTTTCATAATAAATGATTCAAAGTAATGGCCGACAATGTTTCTATTAAATAAAGAAAACGTCTTACCTAACTTCTGCCTGTACAGTAGCCCCGGCCAGTGGTAATGGTGGTTGGGCTCCGGTATAATTACTGTAACCTAAGATTAGGCCTTTATTGCGGAATCCCATTCACAGAGCTGTGCTGACAGCATTTGAATCCTTGATATTTGGCTACCTGGAACTAACACTATTGGCTCTTTCATAACGTTCAGTACCACAACAAGTTGAAATGCAGCCCACTTGCATTACCTGAAACTAAACTGAAACTCACTATGCAGTTAGTAATACAACACACTCACTGAAAGCTCAATTGCATGTTTGGTATGTGAGTTTAAGTACTTAGTTGCTGGCTTTTTTCAGTATAAATGTTACTAGTCAGGAACTCAAGAGTGATGGTAGTAGGTAGTAGGTACTGCCTGGTGCAGCGCCCTTTATTTGGCTCTGTACTGGTGGTAACGGAGTGCAACCATGTACCGTTGACACATGGCCTTACGTTAGGCTAGGCTAACTTAACCAAAGTTTTTGGACTCTCACAAAGAGGGTGCCTTACAACATATCTGACCTTTGACCAAGTCCTGAATCAAGATCAAGTCCACATTCGACGTATGAACATGTTCTCATCTTGTGAGTCTGGTCTGACATGACAAATTTGAAGACCAGATTTGCGAGGACTGTCCGAATGGGCCATGGTACTTGGTAGGTACACACTACATACTCGGTGAAGTGATCGGTACCTGGCATATAGAGCAGGATATAGGAACTAGAGTACGGACTCCCAATGGCGCGTACGTAAATCGTCTGTGATTGCATGGAGACACGGCATCCACGTTCATTCTGGGCACGACTTGGGCAAAAGTCACGCGGGGGAGCGATCATGTGTGTACGAACTGTATGACAGAAATCGATTCGGCCAATTCCTGCGACTTACTTTTCCTTGTGAAATGTGTATTTCATCCTTAAAAGTGGCATAAGCTGTTCGCTTTGACGCGTAAAGATATATTCTAACTTTTCACGTCAATAGAAATGGTCGACGAGGGGCTGAATTTGCTTTTCAGTGATAAAAAGAGTAACGTTCAAGGAACGCACTCATGCAGGCAAGGACAACTCGCCCTTGTCAGACAAAACGGCCTCACAGTTCCCAGTGCTTTTGTAAAGTCGGACAACTCGGCACCTACTAAAAGCATATGGACCTTCATATACAGACAATTCGGCGTCTTAATGAAGCTGGCTACTCGGACAGCTCGGCACCTAATGAAACTCCGAACAGAGGAGACAACTCGTCCCCAAATGAAGTCGCAAATGTAGGCCTATCCTAACATTCCAACATTTTTCTCATGTTTGATTTTACATATTTCCTGTGGAGATTGAAAAATGGACGTTAAAAAGGAAGGCATATTCTTCTACTAAACTTAATATCTGGGTCACTGGGTGAGGAGGGGTTTTTATCACTTTTTTTTCTTTTTCATTCTCAAATTAAAAACTATGCCTAGTAAAGTAGTATAGACTGGGCAGCACAAGTGGCATGACGTGACTGATTTTATTTTATTGTAGTAGCTGGTCAGCTGTTAGTCATATGTTGTAAGTGGTTGACTGAAAAGATGAACCAGAATATTTTTGCCAATTGTATCAGTCAGCTTGATGTACAGGGGGTAAAAAAGTTATTGAACGTTACTCCCTTCTACGGGTGACTAAAATTTCGCATGAAAGTGACTCACTCAGCCTTGTGAATTAGGGGCAGCTAATAAAATACTGTAACTATAGATGCCAAACTGAAAAGAGAAGGCTTGAACTGACATTCTATCTTTACTACATTGTTTTATTTTTGTATCCTTTTTCTTCCTTTTCAACATACAGATGTTTTACTGTAATTTATGTAGCGCGGGTTTCCCGAGGAACAGCGGGAACATGGTCGGGATTAGACGCCAATAAAGTAAGACTGGAGGAGGAGTATCGGCTGGGTGCAAGATACAGATTTATTCATACGAGATCCTCGGCTCCCTCGAGGACAACTGAAAATATACACAACAATATCACGAGTGAAAATGAATAATAGTTAACATAACAAAGCATAACAGAAATACTAGACTTACTAATTTGCATATACAACATAACACAGATAACTGCTGTACAAACAGACATCGAATGAACTTCGACCTTACATTTACAGCTATAAGGAATAATGATGTAGTAAGGGCTACAGGTGCAATTTCTTTCTAATCATTTGAAAAGGAGTGCAAAATTTAGGAAAGGGAAGACTGGCAATAGCCACAGTGCACCTTTGAATTTTTTTGAAATGTCACTCCACAATTTCCCAATGTACATTCCAAGGTGTAGGCTGCAATGTGGTACCATGATATGCAAACTACAGCCTAACTAAAGCCTACTATATGTGCCTCTTGTATAAAATACTTCTCAGCTTGTCATAATGGCAACAGTGAGCTTGCAGAAACAGTGTTGTAATCGAGTCACTAAATCTAGTGACTCAAGTCACCAGTTTTCAAACTTTTAAGTGGCGCTACTCGAGTCACTGTACTATTCCAATGCGAAAATAACTCCTGAATTCTATCGAGTCGCTATCATTTTGAGAGGAAGTGACATGAGTCGTGATTTGTTACAACACTGGCAGAAACTAGAAGCACTAGTTTACTGGCATGCATGAAGAGTAAAAAGCAAAACATGAATAGGCCTACATGTATACATTTGTCTGATCTACTTCTTCTTCAAACAATGTTAAATAGGTTCTGTTCTACCAACCATTTTAGTCCAATCACAGTCACATGTTACAGTACTTCTCTAATTTCTCTGGGCACTTGGAAGTCTTTAAAACTGTTGTCAAGTATAATAAAGAATGCAGTCTTTCACCAGCAGCTGACATTATTGCTTCCCATAATTTTGCTTTGGCTTGTTGAATGTCTCCCTCAACTGTCTAAACTCCAGTAATTGCAAGGTATGGTGATCCAGAATTAACATTTTCTTTCAAAATATTCAAGGTGCACGTGATGATAATTAAAAGTCAGTTGACACTATACAGGTTAAATGAACCTGGACTTAAAAGATGACAACCAAGCAGTTCCAATTCTCTTAACCTTCTTCATTAAGCCCCTCAATCCCTTCTCTGCCTAAAATTCATCCTCATCCAGACACAATCTCAGTCTGTTACTTCAGGGTGATCATACTTGATCCCAGTGTGTAATCAAACATTCTCAGTACGTGTGTATGAGTTCTGTACTCTGCACTTTTTGAACTTGCTTTCAGTCAAAGAGTAGAGCCAATTGGGAATTTCTGTGGATGTGGACTAACTACAAAAATTATAGTTTGGGGTGAGAGAATCAAGCTTTAAATGTCTTTGTTCTTTTCATTATCTGCTTGTGTGGCAGATGCCTTCAGACATGACCACATCCAGCGTAAAGTACAGGAAACAGTTCATGGCCAGCAGCACTATGAATCTGACATCCCTTGGGTTCCTCCCTGCAAGTGCAAGAAAAAAAAAATGAAACCATCAGTTTCTGTTTGGGGTGAAGATTGTTATAATTTACCATGATGTATTAAAACCAAATGCAACCCGTAGCATAGTACATATAAAGGCTACAACTCAAGACTGGCATCAGGTATTCAATGTTTTTTTTTTTCTTCTTTTAAGTGTTGGTAAAAGTAAGCTAAACTGCATCAAGGAATTAAACACTAACATATTTCACCATTTCCCCAAATAATGTACCTTTCCAGTGCAACAGAATCAAGCTTGATTAGCCCCCAGTAGGCAAATATAGCCTAACGTTACACATGTACATAAATTTGAGGCATCGAACCTTAGTCAGTTACAAATTTGGCTCCAAAAATTTGTCTCAAACATACTTGGGGACTCTAGACACCCTACCCCCTGTTAAAAGTTTTAAAGAAAGTGGCAAAGTATGGTTAAAATTACTGCAACCCTCACCCTAGCAGACCAAAATTGCATGCCAGCTCTTTTTTACTAAGGCCTTACTGTTTTACAGCCTGCTGCTAAATAATAACACGCCCTGTAGGCCATTTTTGCCCCATCTGACCTAAATTCCTAGCCCCACCAGTGTAAAAAGACCTCTTGTTTATATAACATCTCATTGCATCGTGAAAAGGCTCCATGCACCAAGTTTACGAGAGTTGATTATTTAGATTCACAAACTATCCTGTAACGTTAGGCGGATGATACTGTATACTACGTATATAGGCCTATTGCATACTAACTGTGTTACAGGAACGTGTTCGCACTAGGTGAAGAAAAATGCGTCTTTTTTAACTTTAACAAGAATAAAATACGAAACCATCACAAGAAACTTACAATTTATGAGAGATGCTACATCCTCCTCTTTTTCTGATAGAAGTAGATGATTTTAGAAATCAAATTTTTGGACGTTCATGTGCATGTGATTTGTATGAATCTCTATGTAAGCGATCCGTCTGTCGCCCAGATAGAATATGGGTACTGAGTGCCCATACGATCACAGCTGTTTTTGGGAGTCCGCCCTCTAGTTCTTATTATCCTACTCTATGGTACCTGGCCGTTAATGGTAAACAGGGGTCACTATAGTAAGATAACTTACACCGAGGTTATTATATTATGGACAGATAACCACTCAATATTAAGTCGAACCGAAGTGATCGGGATGGAAAAAATTCTCACAATATGCATAAAATAACATACTCAGTTTTTTTTTTCTTTAAAATATCGGCAATATCTCGAAATAGGCCCTGCAGGGCTAGCTTCAACTGCGCCGTCAATGAAAGCCGTGTTGCGCTGGTTGTCGAGCATCAGCAAGAAAAGTAGATAAAAATCACATACCTCAAAATGATAGCAGGGCCTATTTCGAGAGTATATATATACGGCTGCTTGAACCATCAATGATGTTTGCTATATGACAAGCTAAATATTGTGACAAGGTAAAGACGGCTTGCGCGGTCTTGATTTCAGCGAGGGGAATGAGGGGTAGGTGGAATTCAACTTCTGAATACGGGATATTTACGGAATAAAATGCAAAATTTGTTAGAAATTTAAAATATTTGCAGGGCCTATTTCGAGAGTATATATATAGCTTGTTGACTATTAAATCCATGGCGCGTTTATGACAAACTAAATATTATAACAAGGTAAAGACGGCTTGCGCGGTCTTGATTTCAGCGAGTGGAATGAGGGGTAGGTGGAATTCAACTTCTGAATATGGAATATTTACGGTATAAAAAGCAAACTTTTTAAGAAATTTAAAATATTTGCAGGGCCTATTTAGAGTATATATATAGCTTCTTGACTATTATTAAATCCATTGTGTTTTCTTTGACAAACTAAATATTATAACAAGGTAAAAGGCGGCTTACTTGCGGTCTTGATTTCAGCGAGGGGAATGAGGGGTAGGTGGAATTCAACGTCTGAATATGGGATATTTACGGAATAAAAGGCAAAATTATTCAGGAATTTTAAAAATCGCAGGGCCTATTTCGAGAGTATATAAGATAGCTAGTCCCTATATAGGCCCCTTCAAATTTCTTAAATTTCTAAAAAATATTTCTTTTTATTCCGTAAATATCCCGTATTCAGATCGAAGTTGAATTCCACCTACCCCTCATTCCCTTGCTAAAATCAAGACCGCCCAAGCCGTCTTTACCTTGTACGTACACTTTAGCTTGTCATATAGCAAACATATCGGTGATTGTCACGCTATATATATACTCTCGAAATAGGCCCTGCAAATTTTTTAAATTTCTAACAAATGTTGCTTTTTATTCCGTAAATATCCCGTATTCAGAAGTTGAATTCCACCTACCCCTCATTCCCCTCGCTAAAATCAAGACCGCGCAAGCCGTCTTTACCTTGTCACAATATTTAGCTTGTCGTATAGCACAACGGTGAGCGTACGTAAGCACATTATTTAGCTTGTCATATAGCAAAACGATGGCAGTCCGCAAGTCAAGAAACTATATATATACTCTCGAAATAGGCCCTGTTGTCATTTTGAAGTATGTGATTTGTATTTGTATGAGACGACGTCCACGATTCCAGGATTTGGCAGAGCGCGCGGACGAAATAAGCCCTGTCTGCACTGAAAATTCCATAGCAGGGCCTATTTCGAGATAATGCCAAAATATCAACATGTTCACACTTCTTCATTTCGTGAAATTGGTAAAGCATCCTTGCCACTAATTCTCACTGATTTTTACATTGCTGGGTAGTATCAATCGTTTGTCTGGCTAACCTTCGTAGCCGGTGTGAGTATGTAACATCTATGCATTCAGGTAACAAGTGCGTTATTACTATAATGTAGGCTGTGCGGTCATCTTCGTGTAGGAATTGCCAGCGTGGAAAAGTGATGATGGCAACTACACACACTGTCGGCGAAAATCTCTCGCTAGCACCGACATCGGAAGAAAAAGACACCATGGCTGCAAGTGTTCCAAAGAAAAAGCCCGCTGGAGCGGATGATAGTTTCCAAAAGGTATCCGTCATGATATTTGGGGTTGTTTAACGCATTCCTGAACTGTGAATGTTTGTGAATTAGCCACACAAAGTTACACAGTGCGCTGAAGAAAATAGGCTGTGAGTCTGTCTCTGTGTCTTCTTGAGCCGTAGTAGTAAAACGTTACACATAACACAGTAGCTATCACAATTGCCAATTTGCAGTAGCAAGTTCATATTACACTGTCTGCAGGCCTAACGTTAGGCCAAGGCCGAGCTTATACTAGTACTAAGTTATGCCTAAGCTACAGGTATATAATAGTGTACAGTAGCCTAATGTTTAGCCTACGACAGTACACTAAGGCAGCCAATTTTTGACAAAATTAACATAAGTTCATTACAATAATTAACAGGTTAAAGGGCCCATACTGGAAAGTAAGTTTACCATGATACGCCAAAGAATTACGCCAAGGTAGGCTAGGCCAAGGCCTAACTTAGTAACTTAGATTGGTATCTTTTCAGTACTTGTACGCCAGAATGATGAGTGTGTATAGGAATTCGTGTTTTAACACGATTTATTCCTTGGCTAATCACTTTCAGTTGCAGCTCAGTTGCAGTTCAGGGTGCATTCCAAGAAAAGCCAACGCCAAACTGCGGAAGGTGTGCCAATTGGTTTCCCCAATTGTACACGGGATTTTTCTTGTGCACATACACGGCTTATGATATTCTGCGAAACGAAACGAAACAAATTAGTTAAGGCCACCCATGGAATAGGAAGCTATAACGGATAAGAGGAGGACAAAAATCAATCGGTCAAAGTAGTCCTAGGTTAAGGAACGTATTTTTTGCTCTGTTTCGCAAATTATCATTAGCGTGGTGGGCTATTGATATTCTGCGAAACGAAACGAAACAAATTAGTTTATGCCACCCATGGAATAGGAAGCTATAACGGATAAGAGGAGGACAAAAATCAATCGGTCAAAGTAGTCCTAGGTTTATGAACGTATTTTTTGCTCTGTTTCGCAAATTATCATTAGCGTGGTGGGCTATTGATATTCTGCGAAACGAAACAAATTAGTTTAGGCTACCCATGGGATAGGAAACTATAACGGAGTAAGGGGAGGACTAAAACCAATCGGTCAAAGAAGGCCCAGGCCTATGAACATATTTTTTGCTCTGTTACGCAAAATAGCAATAGCGTGGTGGGGTAATGATAATCTGCGAAACGAAATGTAATAATTCTAGCCGCCTTCACACGGCGTACAGAGAATTCAGATCGGATTCTGATCTGATTTCAAATCCTTCCCATTAATCAGATCATTCTCTTTTTCTAATTATATTACAGTTATGCTCAACAAAAACTTGTACGTTTCAAAACTGTAGATCAAATATCGGGTAGACCTACTAATAAAAAAATCATCTCCAAATTTGTAAGTTGTTTTCTGTTTTTCATGAAAGTTTCACTGTATCTCTGTGGAATGATTATTTCTTTTATTGCGCGTTCGTATTAGCTTCCTCTGTTCTCAGGATCGCCAAGCAATCATTCCGATATACAGGCAAACCTCTTTAATTGGTGTATTGTATAAAGGCATGTGAATTGTGAGCCTGATAAAGGTTAACGTTTCCTGATACCTCTGCTATAATAAGTACAATACTCGACAAAAATACATGGGACAAACCCCGCTCCCCGTATCAATGTTGAAGTTTCAGGACGTCTTGGGCTGTTGCAACATTGAATGGGGGAGGGAGGGATGGTGATCGGTTCATTGCTAATTGTATTGCTTGTGTTGTCCCCGCATCATTTTTGTCGAGGATTGTAGGCTATATCTGACCTGTTATCCCATTGTAAAGAGAGCGTTCTCCGCCGTTAAGTCCGTGATAATTCCGTTTCTAAGTATTGGTGTAGGTGAATTGCTGCGCCCGTATATGCAAGAGTTTCCTACAACAGCTTTACTTACTGTGTGAAAAATCTGTAAATAGGCTTTGATGACAGATTGAATTTTGTCCTCCCCTTACCCGCTATGTCAATTGCTTATGAAACAGATCGTGACTTCCACGGTAACGCTATTTGTTTCATTTTGTTTCGCAAATTATAAAAACACCATTATATTCATGATATTTTGATGATATTTTAATGGAATTTTGCGAAACAGAGCAAGATATATGTTCATAGGCCTAGGCCTATCTACTTTGACCGATTGATTTTTGTCCTCCCCTTATCCGTTATAGTTTCCTGTTCGAGGTGAGTGGCCTGCAAGGCGAATTTGTTTCGTTTCGTTTCGCAGAATATCAATAGCCCACCACGCTAATGATGTTTTGCGAAACAGCAAAAATACGTTCATAAACGTAGGACTACTTTGACCGATTGATTTTTGGCCTCCCCTTATCTGTTATAGTTTCCTATTCCATGGGTGGCATAAACTAATTTGTTTCGTTTGTTTCGCAGAATATCAATAGCCCACCACGCTAATGATAATTTGCGAAACAGAGCAAGATATATGTTCATAGGCCTAGGCCTATCTACTTTGACCGATTGATTTTTGGCCTCCCCTTATCTGTTATAGTTTCCTATTCCATGGGTGGCATAAACTAATTTGTTTCATTTCGTTTCGCAGAATATCAATAGCCCACCACGCTAATGATAATTTGCGAAACAGAGCAAAAAATACGTTCATAAACCTAGGACTACTTTGACCGATATTTGTCCTCCTCTTATCCATTATAGCTTCCTATTCCATGGGTGGCATAAACTAATTTGTTTTGTTTCGTTTCGCAGAATATCAATAGCCCACCACGCTAATGATAATTTGCGAAACAGAGCAAAAAATACGTTCCTTAACCTAGGACTACTTTGACCGATTGATTTTTGTCCTCCTCTTATCCGTTATAGCTTCCTATTCCATGGGTGGCATAAACTAATTTGTTTCGTTTCGTTTCGCAGAATATCAATAGCCCACCACGCTAATGATAATTTGCGAAACAGAGCAAAAAACACGTTCATAAACCTAGGACTACTTTGACCGATTGATTTTTGTCCTCCTCTTATCCGTTATAGCTTCCTATTCCATGGGTGGCATAAACTAATTTGTTTCGTTTCGTTTCGCAGAATATCAATAGCCCACCACGCTAATGATAATTTGCGAAACAGAGCAAAAAACACGTTCATAAACCTAGGACTACTTTGACCGATTGATTTTTGTCCTCCTCTTATCCGTTATAGCTTCCTATTCCATGGGTGTCATAAACTAATTTGTTTCATGTCGTTTCGCAGAATATCAATAGCCCACCACGCTAATGATAATTTGCGAAACAGAGCAAAAAATACGTTCATAAACCTAGGACTACTTTGACCGATTGATTTTTGTCCTCCTCTTATCCGTTATAGCTTCCTATTCCATGGGTGGCATAAACTAATTTGTTTCGTTTCGTTTCGCAGAATATCAATAGCCCACCACGCTAATGATAATTTGCGAAACAGAGCAAAAAATACGTTCATAAACCTAGGACTACTTTGACCGATTGATTTTTGTCCTCCTCTTATCCGTTATAGCTTCCTATTCCATGGGTGGCATAAACTAATTTGTTTCGTTTCGTTTCGCAGAATATCAATAGCCCACCACGCTAATGATAATTTGCGAAACAGAGCAAAAAACACGTTCATAAACCTAGGACTACTTTGACCGATTGATTTTTGTCCTCCTCTTACCCGTTATAGCTTCCTATTCCATGGGTGGCCTTAACTAATTTGTTTCGTTTCATTTCGTTTCGTTTCGCAGAATATCATAAGCCCACATACACAGCTACATAGCAATCTGCAGGTGCGTGCACTTACGCATAGCTCCCAAATTCCAAGAGGCTAGAAGCGGGCCAAACTGATCTGGCCTTTGGTGGATCGCCAAATTTATTGGCGTACATTTCCATACGCCAAAGATCTTTCTGTGAAAGGCCTTACTTTCCAGTATGGTAAAGGGCAAAGGAGCTACTGTAGCCTAGGCCTAACATTAGGCCCTGTAACTTAGTCCAAACCCTAAAATTTAAAAACAACTAGCCTAGCCTTAACCAAAACCTATTAGCCTAGGCCTAACATAGCCCAGTACAAAAGTGTACCTAGGCCTAGGCTACCACAGTCATGAAAGAACTTGTTGATAGCCTTAAACTACTGAGTGGACCGAACCAAGTTAGGGCTGTTGCACACGCACTAGTTTATGTTTCCCAAAAATCGTCACGGAACTGCATGTGAAAACACACAGAGTCACAAAAACAGGGTTTCTGAAACTGAATTTAGCCTACACCACTCACCTAACTTTTTCTGGTTACCATTTGTTTCCGGACCTGTGAGTTTCCTCTACCATGAAACATTAGTTTCCTCCCCTGTTTCCTGTCCCTCCCCCTTTCCAAAGTTCCAAAAGAAGGTGGTTAAAATCCCCCCTTTTCCATTTCCATAAAAGTTAAAAAGTTGTCGATATCTTTGTTCTTTTTTCAAAGAGTGGACACTGTTTCAGCGATGTTTGAACTTACACAAGTAAATGGCCTTTAGAAAACTTCAAATTGCACCTTACATGGGCCTTGAAACAAAAATTGTCCCCCTGAACATACATAACTTTTACCTAGGACAGAATCAGTTTGGACATGGGTTTAGCAGAAATCAATTCCCCACCCCTTTTTTTGTGTTTCTGGCAGAATCCCTGGTGCTAGGAATGAACAGGGAACCAAAACTTTTCCCTATTATGTTTTTTCATAGTTAAATGTCCTGTTTTTCCATTGAAATTTGATGCTGTTGGCATGAATATCTTTCCCTGTCTCTCTAGCATTACCATACACAATATGTATTAGGTAAAGCACACTACGTTGCTTAATGTTCCCTTCAGTGGCACCAAAATTGTGAATAAATTTAATGCAATGTCAAATTTTAATGTGCCACAATGACATCACAGATTTCCCATAGTGCACAATATCTCAAGAAAAAATTGCACTACAGTACTTTGAAATTTACAATCTTCAGAATGCAATATATGGTAGCTATTAAGATGAAGTTACTGAAATCTATGGATATTTCTCTGCATGTACTAGTTTGAAGTCAATGAATTTTGTCTCTGGAAAATGCCTTAAAGCATTTCACAGAATACAGATGGGCAGTTTATTATTACATCCACTCAGGCAAACAATTCCACTTGTTGACAACTCTACAGTAAGGGAGAAACCAAACTTCCTAATTATATTAAGCCTTGCAAAGGCTTCCTTTTTTACAGTGAACACAAACCCAAGAGAGACAGGGAAATCTGAAACAGGGAGACAAGGATACTGGAAAAAGGGAGACGGAACACAAACCTGAGAGAGACAGGGAAAGATATTCATTCCAACAGTATCAAATTTGAATGAAAATAAAAAACAGGACATTTAGCTATGAAAAGAAAAAACATAATTGGGAACATGGCATAACAAAACATACATACATAACATGCTATGTTATGTTCAAAGCATTTCACAGTATGGAAGATGTGCAGTTTACTATTTCTCCCACTGCAAACTATTCCACTTGTTGGCAACTTAATGGGAGAAACTAAACTTCCTAATATTAAACCCTGCAAAAGGCTTCTTTTTTGGTAGTGAACATAAACCTGAGAATTACAGTACATTCACACCACTGACATATACTTACCCCTTGCTACATCTAAATTGCATATTACAGTGTAACTAAGGTCTAGGCCTATGCTGAAAGACAAAAGAGGATTTGTGTCAGACAGAAATTTTAAAACCTGAAGCATGTCTCCCCCAATTCCTTCTCAACTCCATGGTGGTAAACCTGAGATGTCTAAGGCTAGTGTGATAAGGTAGAATTCTTACCTCAGGTATTAGGGGTGTGGCGTACCTGTGGAATTGTTGTCATGAGAACTTTATTTGTTTCATTGCATAGTTCTCAAGTTGTGAGAAGGTAAATGTGGGTCCTCCTCTGACCTGTCTGTTGGTGGAGAGCCGACAGGGAGCATGGGGTGTAAGGATAGGTGATATCCCTACCCTTTTCATTTTTTTTTTAATTTTGGAAATGTCTACATAAAAAGTGGTAGCAGGATTTTGGCAAATCAATAAAACTTATTTCTGCCAAAAATAACTGCTCTGATATTTACAAACCCACAAAGTTCAAAATTTCACCAAAGGATAGTCATCATTGGTTGTTTACATTTCGATAATGTCTGTTTGCAGCACCAGTTCAGGAATTGCATTGCACATTTGTCATGAAATAAATGATTGTGCTGTTGAGTAATATACCAGTTAAGGGAAAGGGATCAATGTTAACTTCGCATCACAGATTTTCCATTAAGGGAATTTTTGGGGAGTTTGTTTCTTTCACAAAGATGTGTACAGTACCGGTCCGTCGAGGTTGAAATACGTTTTAGGACGATACGTACATCGACGCACTTCGACTTACAAGGACTTTCAGCAATCTAACCTAAACTTTATGGATCGTCAAAAACCGTAAAACCCTTCCTTCCTTACCTAACTTGGTGAGCGGCTATTCATTAAAGGCTTAAATCGATCGTGGTTTTCCAAACAATAGATACTGTAAGATCGTCCTTAATCTTGTCGATCTTCGACTGTGGTTTTCTCGCAAATTCCCTCCGTGCACACAATGCAGACACCATCGTTAATCCTATTCACTGACCGAATTTGTTTAGAGTACACAGTCACACTGCAGAGGAACTGATTTGTCATTAAAATTAAAAGAGATTGCGAGACAGTGTGGCCAGTCCAAAATATTTTAACAGCTACGTTTTTTCTACTGCAAAAAGACGGGATTATTCATGTATAGTGTGAAACCTCTTCAAACTAACTTGTGAACGTTTAACTCTTGGGCAATAGTTTAAGCTGTTGGAATTGTGCGACATACCATAGTTGTCTACAAAACAACGATACGCGCTTTCGGAGAAGGTACAAATATTACACCTCCAAAATATGTGATGGGAATTTGCACTGTTGTTGCACTTTTTGTTTACTACTTCAACACGCTTTTCGTAAAATCGGGAAACAACTTAGAAATGTTCAACAACGCACCAGCACACAACGCAGGACTGCTAGCTTGTCCTGTACCATTTCACGGGTTACTCAAACGAATAAATGATCAAGTTAACTGAAAAAACTCATTTATTGTGTGTTGCTAGTTTTTTTTTGCCCCTTTCTAATTTTATCAATACATATTATAGGCGTAAGAGATGAAATAATTTTTTTCAATATGTAGACAGATCGTGGGGGGATGTTGCAATACCTGTCGCTTCACTTGACAAAAGAAAATTCAACAAAACTACTAAGGCGATCTTTGACTTCTTACGAACTGTTGTCATGGTGGAGATTATACTTCTTGGGTGTACCGACATTAAAAGGGCAAGTTTGTAAAGAGCGGAAACCCAACTAAACTTAAAGTGAACAGCTACAATACGAAAATCCCCCCCCCCCTAAACACGGCCCAAAACACGGCCCTAAACAATAGCGATCCAAAACAATCCAAACAACGAACGCTTCAAAAATCAAAACCACAAACACCTGGCCGTCTTGGGTCCGTGGGTAAAAACCAGTGTTGCGAAGAGTACATTGCTAGTTTGGACGCAGTTGATCTTGCAAAATGTCTTCCAATTTCGGCCCGGGGAATCGGGTGCATGTTACTGCACTGTTTTTTCTTTAAGTGCGTGCAGATTGTATCCCACAACTTTGTGTTCGTTTGTAATATTCCTGTTAAATTTTACATCACGAGTTCATGTGACTTTGCTGTACAATCTGTTCTGCAGCAGGCCTTAAACCTTCGGCTTTATGTTTTCTCTATTTCCGCCTGCTGTTTACCCCCCAATGTTTCATTTTATTCATTTACCTTTTTCTTTCATACGTAGGAATGATGTTTTTTCGAGCGAACATTCCGATCATTCATTCATCATACATTCGGAAGTTCACAAAAAACGTGCAGACGCTTGATACATTTTTTTGTTCTAATTATTAGTTGGCATGTAGTTTTTTTTTCTTTCTTTCTTCTTCATCTTCTACTTTTTCTGTCTTTTGCGTATGTACTTGACCAGGTTTTGTCGGCGTGGAAAAAAATGGAATCCGATAATTGTTGTGCAAGTAAGTTCTACAGTATCTCAACAGAATACATTGAAATAAACTGGGCACCCCTTAAAGTTAAAAAAAAACCCTTCCTGATAATGGCACCATTTTCATATGAATTGGTTAAAGGCTAAGATATCCATTGATTACCGTACCTTTTTTGTTGCTAGGCACAATTGCTTACAATTATTCTCAGTTCCTGCACAGAAACGGAAATTGCACATTCCAAGCAGGGAGGTGCGTTTGAATTTTTTTCCCGCAATTTCCTGGAGGGGTGGACGCAATATCAGCAGGCAGAGTTACCTCCCATCCCACCGGCGCAAGCACAGTGGGATGTCATGTTTTATCGGGCGAAGGACAAATCTAGCAGATTGTTGCAAGAAATTGGAAAAAAGCATTAAAAAGAAAAGCAATATATCTGTATCCACTGTGCATATCAATGTTTAGAATTCGCGCTGAAAAAAGGTTTAATCCCATCTATAGCTCTCATGTGTTTACCACCCCCCCTCTCTGACTGAACGAAAATGATTAACCATTGTCCTACTGTAGCTAATTATTGCTACTAGACTTGATCTATTCCGAAGTATGTTGACTCTTGGGCTCGCTGTTAAACCAACATGAGTCACGAATCTCATGATCTTGTCTCCATGTTAGCTGACGGTACTACTAGTAACGAAGTTACTCTATAGCAATGTCATTTATCTTTATGCCCTACCTTATACAGCAGCAAAATCCTATTCTGCGCCTCTGCTTTCAGTTTTATAATCCAAAGTATTAATCCCGCACTATTGGGGTACACATTTTACCACATGAAACTTGCGTTAATGGTTCGCAAACTACAACTAATATTTTCGTAACAAGCACAACCAAGAAGCTAACTATCACGTCCGTACAGTATGCAAAATAACGTTGCAAGGGCCTATCTATATTTGGTAATACCACGTGGACCCAACCGATGTCAGCAAAGGTGCATGAAAAGTAGGGGAATTTTCTGCACGGAGGTGACCAACACTTCGGTCTCCGTCGAAGATACAGAATTTTACGAAACAGGTCCTTGCAAGCATAACCCTGAAACCAAGGGAAATGAATTACTGTTGTTGGTACCACACGTCCACATAATTAAAAAACCCACTCACTTATACATTCACGTATTGGACTCGCCCTGTTTCAACCAACCAATCACGCAAGGCCTCACGCGCATCTTAATTATGTACCCAGCCAGATACAGTACATGAACTGGTGATCCGAGCAATTCATTTGCATATTAAGGTAGCAAGGTACCGTGCAGTACATTTCACAGAGAACTAGGTCACCTGCAAGGTTCATGATGAACAGGTGCCTGGGAATATGACTCTTGCTTTTCGCGCGGTCAACATTTTGACATGACAATTTGGCGGTTTTCCAAAATATGCCTTACACAGCCGATTTTCAAGGTACTGATCATTATCAGGGCTGTGCGGGCTAGGGAGGAGCCCAAGGAAATTGGCGAGACATTTTTTCTCAACTGGTCGGCGAACTAGAAAGTTAAACGGAGTCGGTCAAAGCCTACCGCTCTTCCACAAAATCCCCGTACAGTAAGGTGAACTGCGCAAAGATCTGGAATAGGGTAAAACACTATTGTTGACAATTTCTCCAGACACCCACCCCGGTAAATTTTGAAAGGAGGAAACGATGTTTGCAACCTGAGAAAATCATTTAATAGCTAAACTGGAAACATATAAGCAAAATAAGTTTTCAGTGGGCGGACGACAAAATTCACTTGGTCGGCATGCGGTAGTTTTATATAACAAACTTACAAGATTAGGGCATTCTAAAATATGATACAGCGACCCAACTGGAAGCTATGTCAATTTTTCTTGGGTTCGCTGTTCCCGAGGTTCCATGTTTCCGAATCTTGAGAACATCAGCACCTCTTGGAAAATCAAACCCATGGAATAACGAACCTTGCAATCATTTTAAAACCAGCGAGATGAAAAGAATACGGGCTGGAACACTGAACCTTGAACCCCGTGAACACCGGGTATCCCAACACCCCCCCCCCCCCACAGTGCCAACAGTGAGATTTAAAAGTTTAAAGGTAACTGATTTATGTCCAAACTTTCAAACTAGGGGGCTAAACATTGATAATTATCGAAGGGATGTATTTCGCACTCAGACCGCCAGCTTACCACGCCGTTTCGGGGTAAATATGACCAATGCCCAAGGCGGCTTTGGTTAATACAAAACAAAAGGGAGAATCGCCACGCTGGACATCTTTTCCCTGTTTCGAAGAGACGCATGCACTACCGTTGTTGCTTGGATCAATGAACAATGAAAGTTGTGGTATTATACTGTAGCCTACTTAGGCATTTATTTCTGAAAGGATTAGGCCTACTTCAACATCGTGGTGGCAATTATTCTTATGTTTGGAATAAACTTGATTCTCTTTGGTGTTTCAATTATGAGCCCCACTCTGGTCAAAGTTTTGGAAAAGATTGCAATTCGTCCGCATATTGATTAGATTCTGTTCAAGTTTGTCTAATACATTTTGGGTCGTTTCATGTTTTACAAATGCTCGGTCATTTTTGGAGAGTACACTTAAATGGGAAAGCACCACGCTTATAGGTGCGGCGCTGATACGATATAGTGGATGAACTTAGGGGTGGGAGCTGTGGGGATGATACCGTTTCAGTTTGGGAACGAGGGGACTTGGTTTCCGTAATGTAATAATCATGAAGGGAGACTATGCAGTATCTGCACGGTTATATGTGTTATATAGTGTCTTACTGCTCAAAAACTGTTTATGTCCGATCCGTAAAAGGCAGTGCACATTGAGACCAAAGGTAAAGAGACTGAAAATCCGGGAATCGAAAATGTGAAAAGATCAGCAAGTTTTTAGCTTTTTGATCTTGGGGACTCTGAAGTTTCAGTCTCTCCAGCTGCAATGCAAGAAAATACAGGGCACGGCCTAGACAGGTCACACGTAGGGCGCCTTGATGACGGAAGACTGACACTAAAAAAGTTTCTAGACAGCTCTCACACCTTTCAGTCTATGCCGCGGTTAACATCAAAGAGCTGCCTGTGAGAAAATTGAGGTCATTCACCCAGCTGCACGGAACGATCGCCTTGAATTTGAACCCTGACACTCGTATAACATGCAACTTGGATGTTAGTTACTGTTGGTATATATGGACAAAATCTTCCGTGGGTACTACGGCACTTTTTTGGAAGGGTGTGTTAATGCAGCATACTCGATGAGAAACCCCCAGGTAAAGAATTTCCCAAGCACCTGAAGTGGTTAATAATTATTCCCAGACTAAGTTAAACATTTGCGAACCACTGTTACATCGCTCCCTTTCAAGCTCTACCCACCTCACGACAACAACTTACATAGATTCGCGGTGTGTTGTGCGCTCGCCATGTAACGTGTGTGAACGGCCTGCTACAATGGGGCCTTAGTATGTATACGGCGCTGTGAGTAAATTTCATGATTATTCTGTGTGTACATGCATGCGCTACATGTTGTCGTTTTTAGATGCGACTGCAAAAAATGAACGTAATGATTTACACCTAAATATAAACCCTGCTTCTAGGAGTTAAGCATCGGACAAAACATAGCAATATTATAACTAACAAGTGGCGCTGACTGCATAGATCGATGCAATTTGTGACGTCACATAAACGTATGGGCATATAACTTCCCAAGATGGTTATGCAGAAATAACGCTGCCCGGTAACCAATGGGTGAGTGTTACGTCCGTAGCTGCGATTGGATATATCCGTGACAAGAAACGGGACTTCCCAAGCATTTTCAGAACTTGTTACCGGTCAACGCAACATGTAGAACGTACGAATCGATGTGGAATCTGTTCGGGCCACACGTTAATATTAATAGCACTGTACATTGCATTGTTAAACCTGCAAGCTGGCTGGCACCTTATCGTATACATAGCGCCTGACAGTACTGGGTGTCATGGAAGGTGCAGGGACCGGGTTTAATGTCGGATAATGTTGACACAGCCTGCTGCGAAGTAAATATAACGGCGATCCCTGTACAAAATCTGAAGTGGACCGTATGTGTTATATTCAGCTAAGTTGAGTTGTTGAAGGCCCTGAGATCTAATCGCAAATTTCATCGCTTGGCTTGTCATCTTATAGTTCCTTTTTCTGCATAAAATACAAATGGAATAATTCTCATCACTCGGCTTGCCATCTTATAATTTCTTTCTCTGCATGGAATATTAATGGAATAATTCTCCTTTGGAAGATCAGGTGTGAGAGATAATACTAACCAGGTAAGATTCAAATTAAGGCAATTGCTTGGGGGAGTTACATTAATGAATAGCAGCGGTGCCAAGGTTATGTCAAAATGGGGCGGGGGCAAACTAAGGGCAACATCTGGCCTAACTGGCGGAGGGCAGGGAGGAATGGCGAAATCTGAGCGGAATAAAACCCTCATGCACCTCAGCGTCGCCACTGTTGAACAAATATAAAGCAATGGTGTTGGCTCAATTCTAAGATGGGTGGTTAATTATATGATCAAGGCCTGCTCTTTGTCTCAGCATTTATGACGGAGTACAATCCATTGCGGAACTTCCGTTGACGGTGGATAACTATTATTTTTATTCAATAAATTTTAATTTTTCATGTTATCACGTCTCGTCTAAAAGGCATGGGCTTTTATTTTATACTGGTCGGTAACCTATTCTTTGGCTGGGAAAATCTTTAATATCTATTCTTTGGCTGGAAAAATCTTTAATATCTATTCTTTGGCTGTAAAAATCTTTAACATGAGAGAGGGACACATTGTCAAACAAATTTAGCCTTGTGAAGTGCAGAATTTAAGTGGTTATATTGAAAAAATATCCGGTTCCGGCCGGGTTTAAAAAAAATCCGGCCGGAACGGGATTTTGCTGTAAACTTGGGTAGCATTATGTACATGAGTTAAAACAAACATGAAAACAGCAGTAACTGCCTCAGCATTAATTTAAAGTTCATAAATGATAGCTTATCAGTGCATGTTACAGTATAACATTTGAACACCTTTATTTAACCCTTAAAAGTGACTGAACCAAACAGGCAACAAAGTTATAAAAGTAACTGATTTACATGTACATGTAACAAATATGGCTTCAAATTCCTCCAACTGTGTGAAATAAACTGAATGGATGAAATGAACTTTCATGCAATTTAAATAAGCCTACTGCAGTGCACAGTAGTACTGTACAAAATGGATAATCCATATTACAGTTGTACCTGAGTCACATCATTCGAGGCAGTGTTTTAGTTTTAATAATTGCATTGGGTTGTGTACAAATACACACCTTAACACTTCACTTTATTTTACTTTTTAACACTTACTGTACTTGCCCATTTAAGTTGTGTAGTACAAGCAGAAAATGTGTTATATCTTGAATTTCAGAAGACATTACTCATTGCAAATTAAAGTTGCCTATGGGGTCAATATTAATGTTTTTTTTCCCTAATAATTAATCACACACAAGTATACACAATATGATGAGTGTTCGACTGATCATCTGTTAAGTAATCAACATCTAGTCGATTATTCCGTCACCGGTAAATAATCGGCATTGGTAAAATTCTGCCATTCAACCGATCATTGCCACCAATTATTTGCAAACTGGAAAAAAGGGGCTAAATATACTTGAAAAAGGGCTCTTAGTTCCGTTAAAATCCCTGTAACTACTCAATCCATTAACTTCCCGCCAAAACGAGATGCATTGGTAATCACAAACGTATAAATTTAACCCCTGCCATGGGAATGATTGTTTGATATTTTCCGCTATAACCCATCTGTTTTACCTGAAATTAGATTTAGAATTGCATTCAAGGTGTATTCCTTGCTGTCTCTCAGAAAGCACTGCATAAGTTGCTGTACAAACTGTTCTGCGCAATACGCATAGAACAGACTGGCTTACTGTATATAGCCAGCTAGCTAAGCCGGGTGAGTCTCATGCTAAATTCACAGAGAAATGGCACCACAAACATCTGCCTATGTGGATTATGTGGGGATCTGACTTCCGTGCATTTCAGTTGCAGATTCGTTTTAAACAAGACGTAGGTTTTGGAAGAGAACTGCTAAAAATATACAGGGATATTTATATCTGAAAGGAACCATAAGATACATTAATCGGGTGCAATTGTTTTGCTGTCCAGAACTGCTAAGATTATTATGATTGCTCTACATGGGGTCGGTTAAGACGGGAGCTCGAGAGTAGCTACAGTACATTAAAGCAGCTCTACAATCCAGTACAGTAAAAGAATGGAAATGTTCCGACATGATTGGGGGATGAAAACTAGACAGAGCATGATGTTGGCCTTAGAACTAAATTATCAAAGGGCATATGACACCGACTGCAAACAATTCTGTTGTATTAACAGTTGATTTGTATCTTCACTTTTGAATTGAAAATATTACCCCTACAAAAATTATCTCCCATTTGTGAAACGAACGGTACTACTGTATTCCCAATATTTTCTATCCTAAACTGGTTACGGTATACACGATGTGCACGAAGCAAGGGGCGTGTGCTATTGAGACAAACATGTGATTTCCCTCTTTCTCATAATCGATATCGGGCCGATTGTTTAATTAATTAATCAGTAATTGGGTATTACCAATTATAGCATAATAGGTCGACCACTAAATATGTTATCAAACATATAATACGTAATGTCAGAATGTGTGATATACAGTATCTCTGCCAAAAAAGTTATTGATGATAAATGTGCTTCAGTTTTTTTATACCATAGCATGTTTAAATACTAGAAAAGGTGTATAAAACAATGGTGCTGTACATAGTTAAAAACCTTAACCCTAGAGTCTTTTTACAGTACATATGGGCAGTCCATTCAATAATCACTATCCAAGGACTCTCTTTGCCAAATATTACTGGTCTACATAATTTGTACAATTTTTTTGAACAAGTGGTGATGTACTGTAGTTCAAAAAGAACAAACTGATATGCAAAACAACTTTCAAGATTCCATCAGGAGTTTTCTCTACAAATACACTTCAGGAGGGAAAATACAAAGAGCTCTTACTTGCCCTGCTTTGCAACATGTTTTGCTGTGCTTCTGCAGGAACAGTTTTTCATGCCTTTTTTCTATTATATTGCAATTTTTGGTTAAAAAAGTAGTTAAATACACTTGTACAACACTTGAAGACAAATTTATAGACATTTCCCATTAGTCCTTCACAAACATTAAGTCACAAAGCAGAAAACTCCTATCCCAGAGTTTCTCTGCTTTCCTGAATTTCACTTTATTCATCTGCATTGCAAAAATCCGGTTCCGGCCGGAAAAAATCTGGCCCGATTTCAAGTTGGTTCCGGCCGGATCCAAAATTTTGGTTCCGGTGCATCCCTACACAACATGAGTTTCATGTTGAGTTTTTTGTTTTGTGACAAAATGCGATTTTTTCCAAAGGGTTTGGGCCGTCAGCAGGTTTAAGTGTTCAAATGTGTAGGGAATAATTTAGTGTTCGAAGTTTGCATAGCAGTTTTGCTCTCACTGGTCTCCTCTATCACAATCATTAAAAACCCTCATGTATTTTATGAAGTCTGCTGCACAATTTTGCATAATATTTTTTCCATTCTTGTGGGAAGCAAAATAAGATATGATTCTGTGTAAATTATTCTCTGATATGGGCACAGTTTCTGTGAAAGGGGTAAAGGGGATTTGCCCCCTTTCCAGAAATGAGAGGGTAAAATCCCCCTTCATTTCCATAAAAATATTAATTCCTTAATATTAGAATTCTTCCCATCCATCCTTGGTATTATTATGTAGCTCAACAACCAGATCTTTCTCAAAAGTCAGGTTACTTACAGTCAAACATTACCCAAGTCTTTTTGGCAGAAGTACAGTAATGCATCATCCTTATTGCTAACCTTCATGTACAAAGCTTACTTATCATCAGCAGACTTGGTTAAAATCTATGTGAGAGAGCTTCAGTATCAATCACTGGTGAAAATTAAAGGCCTGATCCTCTCACCCCAAATAGTACTCCAATTCTCCTAACCTATTTACTTAAGCTCTCCCAAAACTGTCTATAAGATAAAGATAAATTTATTCGTCCACGATCAGGTGGAAATTTGGCATCCTGCAGGAAAACAAATATACAAAGTAAAAACACAACAGAAAACAGATACATACAAAAAAAAACACAATTAAAAACACAAATAATTTGTCCTCATCCAGACACAATCTCAGTCCATTGCTTCAGGGTGCCAGTATACAAGACCCAAATGTGTAATCAAAACACTCTCAGAACAGTACATGTTGCATAATGTAGGCGTCAGTGCTCCGCATGTTTTGAACTAGCTGTCAGTCAAAGAGCTATGCAGTATTGAGAATTTCTACAGACTACAAAAATTTTAGTTTGGGATGAGAGGATTAGCCCTTTAGGAAAAGATGTGGGCTGAGAACTGAACATTGTTTTTCACTAGAAACTTCCTTCCAAAAGGAGAAATTACCATTGACATTTGACAACGCTTTGAGATCTTCCTCGCAACCATGAATTTATCCAGTCAGCCCATTCGCCTAGAACACCTAGCATATGCAGTTTAACCATAAGACTACCTAATGGACATTTTTATCAAAGGCTTTTGAAAAATGAAGGTAAATGATATCAAAGCTGTGACCAGAATCAAGAAACAAAGAGATATCTTCAAAAATCTACTTAAAGTTGTATTGGTGTGTGATGTGGCACTGTATACGTAGCTAGCAGGGTCATTTGATTTAAATCATGTTTGATTAAAATCACGATTAGAATCATGATTTTAATTGAAAAAAATCATGATTTAATTAAAATGTCTGATTTAAATCAATTTATTTGATTAAAATCACTGATTTAAATCATGATTTTGTAAAAAAAAAATAAAAAAATCAACAACCCTAATAGCTAGCACCATATCCTAGGCAGACCTTCTGAAAATTGGTGGGCCATTCAGTCCACATCCTAAACATCCACATGTTCACTCCCAAAATATCCGTTAGAAGATTTGGATTAATTAATCCATGTCAGGGAAGAGGGATGAGTGCTCTCAACTTTACTTTTCATCTGTTTTATGGTTTACTATGCATCCCTGCAAGGAGGTGTAGCCAAGGAAGGGGCCCTGGGATTGAAGCCCCCATGACTGACATGTGAAAAAAAAAATGGCCAAAATTTGCAAAAAAAAGGCTGATTACTGCAAACTATATTATGTTTCTGGTTCAAATTTTGCATCATTTTGCTTTGCATCTACAGGGCCCCCCAAATTTTTTTTTTACCCTAAGGGTCCCCTCCCCTAGTCCCCCAGGTCACACTCAAAAAAGACCCTTGTATGTAAAAATTCTGCAGCATCTCTGCATAGACCTATGTTAAAAAATCAAGAGGTGAAACCGCTGTAGGCAGGACTTACATCAGCTTCCTTGTTACAGTAGTTCATGCTGTGAACAAGATTTGAGAAAAGTTTACTTTAGTTTGACATAAATCGTTTAGTTTGACATAAATGTGTATATTTCTCACTTAGCACCTGGGGGAATATCAGCTCTAGGAGACTGCAGCTTGAAATTTGGGATCTTTAAAAAATGCTATGGTTCAGAAGAAAAAGACTCTTCAATCCATTTGCTTTTCTGAATTTATAACCCACCCCCACCCCTACCCCCACCCCCACCCCTACCCCCACCTCTACCCCCGCACCCCCAGCGTACTCCAACATACCCTTGCTTTATTGCTAGCGGAATGATTCTGGGTGTGTGTTTTTTTGGCTATAAGCTTTTCTTTTACTTTCCTCTCTTTTTTGGGGGTCAGTTTTTGCATCCTTGGTCATCTCATAAGAGAAGCTTTTCAACCCATTTATGGAAGTTTGATGAAAATGCATGTGTACCAAAGTATTTCATGTTGTTGAAGATTGGTGATTCCCCAATGGTTGAAGACATCAAGGTTCTTCCTTGAATCTTCGGATTATAAGCAGTGTGAACTTCAGAAATAATGGACAAAACAATCATCATTTTTCTTTCTTTTCCGAGTGATATTTATTGTCTCTGTAGTTTCATTAGTTTAGTCTATAAGTAGTCTATAAGCCATTTATACACTCGCTATACTGCTTTGATCCCAAAATTCAGAATCTATCTTTCTCGAAATACTTTATTTTAAATTCCGAATCATTCCTCCCAAAACACTCCTGCATATACTGATAGGTTTTAAGTCCTGCAAGCACCCCCCATCCAACACAGATATCGTGAGGTCATAATGTGCCACTGTCACAACATACCTTTTTGTTTTAGGGTGGTTCTAGCAGTCATTTTGGGGAGTTTTGGAACTTTGTGTGAGGTTTCATGTGGAGATTCTTTAATAGGAGTAGAACTTAAGTTTTGACAAGATTTGTTCCAAGAATATTTATTGTATTATGCTAGCTCTTGAGAGTCATGTGGCAAAAGATTTGCTCCTCAAATATGAAATTTACTAGGTAGGAGTAACTGCTTAATTTATCATACAATAATAAAATCCTAAAATATTATGAAAGATACATTGATGAGAAATATGAAGAAAGTTGTAATATTCAGCTGTCACTTCAATACAAGTTTAGGGCAAATGCTCTTGGCTTTTAATTGCCAAGGTGGACTCATAGCTCCATCATAATGGGGTGTGCATAGGAAAATAAATAGGGTTAACTAACATGTACATGTCAATGCTGCTCTTAGGACTCACGCATGTGATACAGTACTTCCTCTTTTTAAGGGATTTCCCCTTTTTTGTTTTTACTTAGTCCACTTATTTTCATTCATTCCTCTTTTTCGTGCCAAAGACCCGAAAAGTTTCGGTCTTGAATGTCTTTGTAATTCTCAGCTAATAAACTTGAAAAAACAACACTCAGAAATCTATCCAATCAGAAGTCTAAATTCTAATGACATCAAAGCCATCAGGGTCCTGGACTCCCTGCCAAGAGGGTGCAGGGCCTTGCATGCACCATTGATATTGTCTTCCAAATTATTTTCTCTTCTTTTAGGAGTTGCCAGTCACGTGCCTGCCGCCTGTGTCTCAATTTACTTTTCTTTTTTTTTTTAGAAGACTCAGGCCAGTCCCTGAGGGCTTCTGTACATTTGGGATATGGAGATGGGCAAGTTTATTTGGGGGGAAGGGGTGCTCCCAAGTATCGGGACGTGGTCTCAGAATGTGAAAACAAACCCACCCTGCAAATTATTTTAGTATTTTATTGAAGACTTTTGGTTCTACTGTAGCTGGGGAGGGGGAATCTTGATACAGTATTTTCATGGTAAAATTTTCACCTTGAAGTGTTTCTCAACAGATGCATCACACATAAACACATTTGAAGTTTTTTATCTCAAAGGATTGTTTGGAAAAATAAGTAGTATGGAATGTGAACACTTATACTGCATAATCTTTTTCCACTCGCAACTTTACAAACTGTGTGCTTCCTGTGTTTTTGACAATGAAAACTTCGATTGCATTGAGATGGTTTACTGCACAGGAAAAATATTACCCCAGAAAAATATTGTTGTGAAACGAAAAGTTGTCAGGCCCAGAGCAATTTTGTCTACAATTTGAACAGTAAAGTAAATACTAGTGGACAGAAGATAGGTCAGTCAAATAGTTCAAAGACCTTTGACCCTTTGAGTTTTCAGCTCAGGATTTATCACAGCATTACAAAGGACAAAAGAACAATGGGAATGCCTTTTGCAAGCCATTTGATTTGTCTTAGAATTACATTGTACAGTATTTTTAAGGAAATTAAAAACAAAGAAAAATAAGTAAAAAAATAAAATCAGTCACAGAAATGGACACAAAATGTCAGAGAAGGAGAAATTATGGACATGCCACTAATCCTCACATGTTAAATGTGGTTTATGGAGCTACAGTATAATGTTGCAGAGATAGTACTGTCACCTACAGCCTTATATGCCCACCCTGCAGCAGCTAGTTGTGTGTGGTTTTGTCATCTGCTACTGTGTTCACCTGTGCATTTTATGTACTGAATATCAGGAATGCACTTGCCTGATAGCAAAAAAACAATTGTCCTGAATGTTATGCTAACCAAATAGAGGGCAGCATGCTGCCATGCTAGAAAAATGTCTCCAAACCATTGCTTGTATTTTCTGTACATATTTATGGTTGATTCAATGTAAATTTTAGGGGATTATATGGGGCCATCTTTAAAGAGGTGCAGTATATAAGAGTTTATTTGGACCATTGAAACGTTTAGGAAAACAAAGTAGAAATTGACAGTCCTAGTCAACTTAATTATGTATGTGTTTATGAAGCCTTTAAACAGGTGACATGGAACTTAAAATTTTAGAACTTCCAAATATTATTTTGTCATTTGTGAAATATTTGTTTTTGTTTACCTAGACACAACTGAACGTTTGAGGTTAGTTATGTGCACAAAATATCAATGGAAAGAGGAATTCATTTATGTGGCTATGAAATGTATATTTATTTTTTTTTTGCTTCTAGATGTTTATAGAGCCAAGTTTGAAGCAGCTTTCAGAGGGACTGGAAGATGTCATGAAGCAGATGGATGAATATTCAAAGTAAGGATAATATACGCAGAGCAGGGTTACAATAGACAGTCCCCAGTAACATCCTATAGATGAATTCAGACAGCTGGTGATGGTCTGATTTTAGTCGGCCATAACTGGTGTCTATCACCTTTTAATCTTTCGACTTTCTATATAACCTGTACCATGAATGATTGTACACTAAATATTTTCTTGATTTCATGGATTTTACTGAATATGAGGGTTTGAAATTCATATAAACAATAAATGATGACGATTTAAGGCTCATGGACCCCACTAATGGCAGCCTAAAGTCACTAAGAAAAAGGGCTCATTGGATTCATGTATAAGAAGCCTACATGCACATACCAACAGGGTTGCCCTCAGACATGTCTGAAATACTTCATGTGAAAAGCTCCCCCTGTGAGCTGGGGTTGTAGAATATGCCCATGGTATTTCCTGCCTGTTGTAAAAGGCAACTAAAGGGGTGAACCTGAACCGTTTTATCGAGATGACACTTTATAACAGATTCGTGTTGGTGTGTTGTTAAATCTTGTCTAACAAATTAACTATTCCATGTGAAAAGCTCCTCTGACATTTTGTGAGAACTATCTACCTGTATATGAAGAGATAGTGTTGGTTGAGTTTTGAAACAAAGAGATATTTTCAAAGCAGAGGAAGTATGGAGCAATGTTTAGCAAAGACAAAAGAAGACCTGAATAAAATTGTATAGAAGAAATGAAAAACAAAAAAAATTCAACACATTAAGTAGGCCTTGGGTATTATATCTCCTGGTGTGCTTCAGATTACATCCCTCAGGAAATTAAGGGGTGTGGAAGGTGTGCTGTGTTACCTAACTAAAATACATTTATCATTCTTTATCCAGGGGTGCAAAAATCACACCTCAGATCATGGTGATTTGAGTAGAGTGATGGTTTGTGGTCCCACGCACAATCTGAAAATTCAAAGCCTGATAAAGTATAAAAGTAAAATGTAATGAAGGGATCAGGTGAGACTATAAAATGAAGGATCTGTTTACTGTATGTCAAGAAATGAGTTAAAAGTTGAAAAGTGGAGTTAACATTTAAATGATGAAAGTAAAAAAACACAGTATATCAGTTCTGTGGAAGTTGTGATTGGTTATTAGGATGCAGAGCTGAATTTGTACCTTTTTTAAGGTTAAGGTTACTGATAAGTAGGCTGTACTGTGAAGTACAAAAAAGTTCGATAGTTTTATTTTCTCTTCTACTGTAGAAACATTCTCAAAGCCAGTAATTCATCATCCTAGACAGTTCAAAATATCACAACGCACTTTCTTCTAGCGCCGCCCACAACTGTATTCAAGCAGCTCATTGAGTTGATTCACAAAATTCAACAAATATTTCCAAACCTGTTCAGTTTTCTTCACATACCAATGAAAAATAGTCAAACTTAGACAATATCCTACGTACAAATAACTGTTTTATGAGCGAGTACTTAACGGTTTAATTTGGTTTTCAAAAGTTTGTCACCGGACGCTTTTCAAATTATGCACAAGAACATTACAAGCCAATGGACCACGAAATTCAAAATTTTAACTTTTTCTGTAAGTACTCAATGAAACTTGACATGTTATGCTAACTATGAGGATTTTCATGTGGTAGTGACCCTTTAACACTCTCATTAAGTTCTTGATATCAACTCAATGAGCCCCTTTAAACTCATCCCTTTCCAGACCCAATACTAGTGTGGCTTCAGGGCATACTCTTGTGAGCATACAACTCAAGGCCGTGAATCAAAACATGCTCAGTGCAAATTTGTATACTTGATGTCAATCAAAGAGGTGTGCCAATTGAGAATTTCTGTAGACTACCAGTAAAATTGCAGTTTAGGGTGACAAATGATGGCCTTTAAGACCAGGGTAGTCACGCATGATTGTTTTTCATGATAGAGAGATCATTTTGGGCAAGAGGTTGACAATGGTAAGTCTCTTTACATCCTTACATCTTTAGGTCTCTTACGTCCCGTTATGTCCTTTCAGTCATAAGAGTCAAACTAATTTCACACTCAACCTATTAAAGCGCCTTTGCATCCACCAGCCAAAGAGCTATCGTGGAACATTAATGTCTTACGATCCCCAGCCAAATCAAAATGCCTAACTTTTCTTTGGCATGGGTCACATGCACCACTCAGGCTTTTCCTAAAATTGTGTGGTTTGACAGCTGTCAGGTGACGTCAGTTGGTTGCACCACTTACCCACAATATTATGCCCTTACAGCAAAAGTTTTAGATCCTCTCTAGGAGTAATGTTTTTCACCAATAGTTTAAAGGACTTCTGAAAAGTTATACAGTCAAAGTCAGAGAAGTAGTAAACTGTGAAGTGACAAACTCCTATTATCTTGGAGGATAATGGATCTTGCTTTTTGATTATATCACAGACTCTGGATTTGTAATTAGCAAAGTCACATTTTGACTTAGTTTCTCTTTTAGTCAGCTGCAGTCTTTAGGAACTCATAGATCATGTATCTAAATATTATTCATTATGTTAGAAGTGTTCTGATCAGGACTTAGCAAGTTACACTTATTGTGGAATGCTGCCCTCAGTTTTCTCTTCTTTTATGTTTTCATTTCATATGTAGTAATATGCAACTTAAAATGACAGTGCATACCAAAATTCCATTCCACATTCCTTAGTTGCTATTCTGAAAAGGGTGTATAACACAGTTTCTTCAGATTCATAGTCAAAAGTTTTTGACCAAAAGTGGCATTTATGACATTAATATTACTTTTAACATGCTTAATTTCAGTACTAGGAGAGATATTTTAAGAGGTCACAGTTTTAAACTCATAAAACAGTAGTTTCATTCAAATTTGAAGAAATTTGCCTTTAGAAATAGAGTTGTTGATTTTTGGAATAGTCTTCCAGCTAAAGTTGTGGAAGCTAAATCTGTTGCTACTTTTGAAAGAAGACTTGACAAATTTTGGGAAAATTTAGATTTAAAATTTGATTTTGAAGCAATCTACCCTTCATGTATGTGATGGTCTGTCTGATGTTCAGTTGTGTACAATGGTCTGATGTCTGATGCAGATACAGGGGCTTGTAAAGCCTGCGTCCGTAATGTATCATATCATATCATAAAAGTTTTGTCACATGAAAAACTTCTAGGAGAAATCAATTCTTAAATATGTCACTTGCAATCTCAAATTTATACTTTGTATTTAGGTCTCACATAATGAAAATTTAAAATGCCCAGATTCGTAGAATTAGGCAAGTCTTTTTTTCTCACATGGATACCAAGGACTGACTGCAGGTCTTATGATCTTGGCAGAGGTACTGTAGTACAATGAACTAGGCCAGTTACTTAAATTTTACAGTATTTATTAAGTGAAGTCTTTTCAAGGTTTTCATTTTCTTAGATGTCTCAACAACTTTGTGCTTCATTTTCAGCCTTTTTAATAACCAAAAAATATTTTTATATTTTTTTTTCATGTTTATATGATCACCATCTTCTTGCAGGACAAGTCACATTTTGGTTTCAAGGTTTCTGTCAAAAGTTCACAATATTGTACATCAATTTGTACACACATCTTTGAAAGTCCAAACAAATGTTGGTTCATGTGCAACGTACTGTATATGGTAGCCTTAATGTTCTATAGGGAGAGCAACATTATCATAGTTTATAGTTTATTTTACTGTAGAAGAGTATAGAGCTTACAGAATTTTGTAATTTGCCTACTAAAACGGTAGTCGATTCGGGGACAGATGGCTTCTCCCAGTGGATATTGCAATACATAACGTGACTCTGGATAGTTACTGTAATTAGCACCCATGGGGCAGTAAAACTATCGTCTATTCAGCGCTCCCAGTGATCCTTTATTTTCTATATACTGTATTCCTATATTTTGGAAAAAGTTGTTTATTTTCCTATGAAAGGGGAAACGTCCATGGATACATTTCAAATGTTGTTGAACTGTACTTAAGTCCAAATTTTTGATGCAAGGGTTACTTTTAACACGGTATGGATGTGACAAGCACTGTCTGCTTTAAGGTAGGCCTATATGAACAGTATTGTCTATTTATTGGACATTAATGAAGGGTAATAATTTTCATAAGTTAGCAGCCACTAAGTACATGTCAAGGGAGTATGACCTGGGCTTTCCAACATTTGCCACCCATGAGAGATGAGTTATGAAAGTAGCACAAACCAGTAAAGAGAATAGAAACCACTAGTAAAGAAAAATGTTAAAGAGTTGAGACTTGAAAAGATCAATTCCAGAATTGAATTTTTTCAAAAGAGCGCCCTCTATTCTGGATTGTCTCAGACATGACTGTCAAATAAATTACTTTTCCTTCATTTCCTCAAAGCAATTTGGATTATTAAGCCTATTGCATTTACATATATCATGTGCTTTATTTTTTTAGTCTGTTGCATAGGTACTTATTTTCTTTGTAAATCCAGAAAAATAGTATTCAAAGAATACAATTCCCATAGCAAGTCTGGCCAGCATGCAAAGTGCAATTACCCTGTGGTGTACAGCGCTTATCCCTCTCCCTTCATTTTTCTCCCGTCTCCTGCCCCTTCTCCTTTATAGGAGGTACTCTTCTTAACTGACTTGCCTTAAATATTGCATTTCTCTCACAGGGCAGGGGACCTGTCTGGAGGTTGACTCCTGGCCGGGTCATACCAAAGACTTTGAAAATGGAACCTACAGCATAAGTAATGGAGTAGGGCAATAAGCCAGTGAACCTTGGAAAGAAGGCCATGGATGACTGGCCAGACTTAAACCAGCCAGTTATAAACTAAGCCATAAAGCTCTGTTCAACTGACTTATAGGCTGGGCACACAGTACAATCATACCATGTAGAATCTGAAGTGTATTTTGTGGTTGTAGACCTTCCCTGCAATGATTGTTTGTAAATGCTAGCATCCACTTCTTTTACTTTTTTTTATGGCCCATTGGACAAACAAATGTACCATCATATTTGAGATTAAGTTTAGGGATCTTCTGGTTTGCATGTGCAGTAAATATGCTGATGTGAAAATTATCAAATTTCAGTTTTTAATTTGAAGGAAATATGATCCATGAACTGTGGGTACACATACTGTAGTATAGTTTTCAGTGCTGAAGTGAAATGACTTATTTATAGGCTGATCATCCACAACAACCTTTACTTCTTTTGCAACAGAATTGTAATTTCCTACATTGGATAAATTTGGTAAAATTCTATTCTGCTCTGCTCTGCTCTTCTCATACTCTCACTCTTAAACTCTGACTTTTACTCAACTTTTACCTACTTTACTTGCCTCTGTTCTGTTCCAAACTGTTTCTATTCTATTAAACTTCAAGCCAGAGGGTTTGATGTCATAGCCTCTCAGTACAGATTCCTTGTCTTAAAATTAATACAATTTTCTCTCTCAATTCTTCTGCATCATTACATAATGAATAGACCAGCCATGATTCGGTAAATATGTGGCATACAGATCCTATAGGCCAATTTTTACTTTTTTAATTCCTCATATGGACATTTTTTAAGTGTCATTTAAAGTCACACAATTGTACATGTTTTTAAATGTTAATGAAAAGGAAAATTATTTCCTCGTTGGATAGAGTGCCTCCTTGTCTACCATGTAAGCAGTGGCGTCGCCAAGGGGGGACCAGGGGGGGCACATGCCCCCCCTGAAAAATTGTGTGCCCCCCGTGTGCCCCCCCAACTGAGATTTGAGATTTTCAAAAAAAAATATGTCTTGTGTAGTCAGAGTGTGACTATGAATTTTTTAGGATTCGATTCCTCTGTTGAAAAGAAAAGGGAGTAAATTTTCATGTTTTCCAAATGAAAATATCGCAAAAAACCTTGGGGAAATGCCATTTCCAGCTGTCTGAGGGGTTACGTTTTTTCAAAATTTTCTTCACACTTCCGACTACGTCAATTGCAGGTGGCGCACAGCTCAGATAACCCTTCAAGCAGGATTAAGCCTACATTTTTCCTTCAGAGGATCACATCTAATTGCCCATCAACTGCCTTTCTTTCTCTTTATAGTCACGGTGCAGCTCACCTTCCTCAAATTGTCAGCCTGATACACTCTTGAGAGTAGTTTCACTAACGTTTGTGTTGTTATCAAAAATAAAATCTTACTCGAAATTGCCCTGTAATTTTTTAGGCCAGTGTAAAAACAACTTAAAACCTTACAAACACGCTAAAGACCCAGGAGCTTCCAGGGGCTTCGCCCCTGGACCCCCACCAAAACTCACGTTGAAGTGACCATCAACTTTTTTTCTCTATAGATCATCTACCCCATTTTCAAAATGTCAGCCCGATCTGCTCTTGGTAGTTGAATCAGTGGTTTTTTACCGAAAGTCTTACTTGAAAGTTACCCTGGAGGTAACTTTTACACCAGTGTTAAGTCAATAAAATTACCCTTAAATAAGGTCTTTAATACCTCAAAAACAAGTTAACACCCAGGAGCTTCCAGGGGCTTCGCCCCCTGGACCCCCACCAAAATTCACATTGAAGTGCCCATCAACTTTTTTCTCTATAGATCATCTACCCCATTTTCAAAATGTCAGCCGTATAAGCTCTTGGTAGTTGAATCAGTGGTTTTTTTACCGAGAGGCTTACTTGAAGTTACCCTGGAGGTAAATTTTAGACCAGTGTTAAGTCAATAAAGTTATCCTTAAATAACGTCTTTAATACCTCACAAACACGCTAAAACCCAGGAGCTTCAGGGGGCTTCGCCCCTGGACCCCCACCGGGGCTTTGCCCCTGGATCCCACCTGTTGAGCCTCGCGCTTCGCGCTTGGTGGTGCCTCCGGCGCCATGATTGTAGCCTATATACCCCCCCACAAAATCGTTGTGCCCCCTCAGTGCCCCCCCAGAATGAAATGTCTGGTGATGCCACTGCATGTAAGACTACAGTGTCATTCAAAAATACAGTTTTAAACTGACCTTTTTACTGGATGTTCCATTTTCAAAAGAGCCTGAGCTGCCAGAAGTAGGCCTGTTGCTTGACATCGTTGATACTGTGCTTCACAAGCAAGAGTAAAATATTTGCTTTACTTATCATTTTTTTAAGGATAATTGCTTATATTTGTTCCTAGGAAGAGATGGTAAATATGCAGAACCTTACATCCTCTCAGTCAAATGTGTACATGGACTTCTGTAAACACAACCTGCCATTGATTTGGAATCTCTATTCAATTAGAACAGAACGATAGAAATTTGAAATTGATAAAAGTACATACACGCCAGGTGTGTGTCTGCTTTGCCAGTGTTAATTACTACTCCAAACCATGCAGAGCAAATTTTACATACTCAAGTTTTTCTTTGAAAGCTTTCAAGGTATTTTTAATTTGGAAGTTACTTTGCTATGAGGATTTGCTCAAACAAATTGCTAGCATAGCACTTGCAGTACCATAGTTTTGCTCAAAGTAGCATGTTTTTGTCTGGTACAGTATTTGTCCACTCACTTTTTTTTCAGTTCCCATGTAGGCCTATATAAAGAACTTACATGTGTATGTACAGTGCCTGAATTAAACCTGAAGTTATTTGTACCACTCAGGCTAATCAAATTTTTGGCAGTATTTCTGAGCGAGGCTGTGTTAATAGTGTTTCCCCACAGGCACAGTTTTGGGGTTTCTGCGTGTAGCTGAGACAACTGAAACACAATGCTGAAGTATTGTGGAGGTTCAAAAGCAACTTTGCAAAAGGATTGGGTTGGTGAACAATATCACAAAGGATTAGAATGGATCTCCTTTTTAAAGTACAAGAGTTGATTAAAGCTTTATCTGAAAAGAGCACATGCGTTTAAATTTTTCTGTCACACTTTAACAATTTTTGTTACAGTTCATGCCTGTTTAAGGGGGTTTCACTCTTATTGCAGCACTATTAATGTGTGAAGTCAGTCAGACTTCTTTGGAGTACTTTGAATTCTGTACACAAAGGGTAGAAAATCTTCATAAACTTTACCATATTGTGGAAATTTCAGAAAATGCTGATTTAGTTTTACTTGTTTGAGCCACTGCATTTTGTGGTAAATGCATCTGTTATGACCATGACAATTTTGTGGAAGGAGTCTTTTTGCCGTGGAGTAGAGAAATCTTTTTTTTGTCTGACCGCAAGATGTTCAGTATTTAATTTCATTTTGAGAACAGCTCTAGGAAACTAGTTGGAAACAAGGAGGATTTAAGTTTGATTTGTTGGTTGTTTGTTGGAATACAGGAATAGTAGGCCTTAAACTATAACTTTGACGTTGTTTGTAATAGACTTTTAAAACTTAGGTTACATCTTCGCTTTGAGTTTAAGATAGCAATTGAGAAAGAAATTAAAAATGTTTTCATTGCTTGGATTGGTCACCGGCGAGCCGGAGCTACATATGTACGACTTAGAGTCAAACGGTTCATCTGAATTAAGTAGTGATAGCAGCAGGTTCACTTCGGATGAGGATTTGTCAAGTTCGCAAATTTCAGATAATTGTGATTCAGATGATATTTACCCAAAAGATGTTCATATGACTTGCATATTAGATGAATCCATCGAAGCTGAAAATAAATTGAATGGATTTGTTGACGAGGTTGTGATTGAAGAAACATTTAGGTAAGTTAAGAGCAGTTCTGTACACTTTGTGTATTCACAAAATAAATCAACTTTCTGATAAAAGTAATATTGTACAACTATAACTCAACAGCTACTCATGGGTGAGCTACACTGAAAAAATTGACCTGGTTTAAAATACTGATCTTTGACACTCAATTTTGGGTACATGTGGTACACTATTTATGTTTATAGTGAAAAAAAAAATTGATTAATTCTGTGGAAAAAAGTGAAAAAAATGGGGACTTCAAATGTTAGAAAAAGAGAATGGGGCATGAATTGAAGTGATGCCACTATTGTACATGACCAGCCATACTGTACCTTTCTTGCAGAAAGTGCTGAGGTGTATTATCAAAATCAATTCTACATATACTCTAGTGCTTTTAGTACTGTAGTAAGTACAGGTCTAAGTACTGTGTATCTACAGTAGATCTACAGTGTTGAAGATGGTACAGTAAATAGTCATTCAGTCTCGGACATGAAAGATCCATGCATGGTTTGGTACAGTATATGGGCTATGATTTTACTGTTTTGGCTTGTACTATTACATACATCATTTCAGAAAAGGAAGTCCTCTCACTGCACAACAGTCTTGTGTGGGCAGAACAATGGGTGGTGAAGGGTGGGAGAGGTGATGCCCCAAGAACCTGACCTATTCCAAAATTCTTGTATGGCTACTTTAATGTTTTCCTTTTAGGGGAGGGGGGGGGACGGACAGTGGGGATGTATAAAAATTATCAACCGAAAGCGTACTTTTTCACCTATGACAGCGATCAGGAGCTGGCCTGCACTTTGCAGTAAAGTTACTGCACAACTGTGCATTAGATAAACTGGAAATGGTGTCTGATTTCTACAGTACCATAAAAATGGAGTGGGGTCAGGTGGGGGAGGAGGGAGAGGCTAGGTACTGAACTTTTCTACTGGATGGTTGTCACCTAGCCAAGACCATGGCCAGATTTTCCAGTTACTGTACATACAGAACTTCCCAGGTGCATACAGTAGCCAGGATTGTGTCATGGGGGGGAAGGTTGGTGTCATTCATGGGGGGGGGGGGGGGTTGGAGCACGACATGAGGGAAAAGTCTAAGGATAGAGAGAAAAAACTGCTATTTTAGGTGTTTTTGCCCCTCCCCTTCGCTATTCCACTGGAACTTCCACCCCCTTTATAGTTAAAGGGACACATGGTATACTCTCTCCCACCCCTACCCCACCTTAAGATGTTTTCCCTTATGCCTTTTGTAAATGATAGGGAGGATACCTGTACATAAGCAGCATTTAATATGGTTCAGTATGTACCAGTTACAGTTATTGTAACTTTCAGGCCTATCCAGTGTAATTAAGAGAGCTATGTGTATGTACATACAACTGTTCCAATCAGTGAGCCTTCTGTTGGTTTGTTGGTAGAGTACAGTATATCTCCTAGGTTACGGACACACAGGAAATGTCATACTGAAGCAGACCTGTAATGGCGGTTTCAATTCAAACAATTTGTATTGTTGACATCCTTAGAACCAACAATGTCTGGAATGAAACAACAATTATCTTTTTAATGGTATTGTATATCAGTACCCTTTCTTACCAGTTGGTGGCAGGCAAATTCTTTTCATGTCACTGTAATGTGAATCATAAAAGAGCTGGTAGATGCAATACAGTATTTGAAGGAACAAACAACCACAAGTGTGGGAAACTAATTGGTTGCTTAATTTTATAGTCAGGTGTACTACAAATTTTATAACTTCATTATAAATCTAATGAGTTCATTTCATTGTGTTTGTGTGAAGCCATTAGTGGGATGAACTGATGATTGAGTTATTAAATAGAGTTCATGTTCACTTGAATGGTGTTCAGAGCACAACCTATTCAGCTTGTAGCAGGTTGTGGGCAGTGGTCATGGAATTGTAGTAGTATGTACAATATATTTTATGTGTATTTACTCACAACTGGAAAATAGGTTTTGGGCACCACTAGATTTAACAGAAAGTAATAAGTTGAGACATAAAACCCTATCTAACCTAACCTCAAGTAACCCACAGTAACAGACAATAACGTAACTTAACCTAAACATAACTTAACCTAAGCTAACGTTTCTGTGTATTGTTCTCTTCTCTTTACATGAGACATGAAAAGGATCTTCAATGCAGGTCTTGAAAGGCAGAAAGGGTAATCATTTTTGGTTCAAAGAAGTGTGTAGATTCAGTGTGCAGTACATGTTTTATGTCCCATAAACAGGTTAAAAGCCTAATTCTCTCACCCTGCAAACAGTTCCATTTCTCCTAACCTACTGACATGAAGGCCCAATTCTCTCACCCCACGCAGCACCAATTCTCCTAACCTTTTTACTTAAGCCCCTCCCACAATGTATAAAATTCATCCCATCCAGACACAATCTCAGTTTATTGCTTCAGGCTGAGTATAAAAAAGCTGGCACTGCAAACTCAGTACAGTTAATGCTATATAATAAAGCTTTGGTAATATGCGTTGTTTGAATTGGCTGTCAATCACAGGGCTGAGCCGATTAAGAATTTCGGTAAACCCCTACAAGAATTGTAGTTTGGGGTGAGAGGATTGGTCCTCTACGCCCCTCACTTGTCTGAAATTTAACATCATCCAAATACACTCAGTTTATTGTTTCTGGGGGAGTATGCAGTATGTAGTCAAAACACTCTCAGTACAGTACATGTGTGATATGAGCTTCGATACTCTGCAATTTTTTGAACTTGCTGTCAGTCAAAGAGCTGTGTCAATTGAGAATTTCTGTGGACTGTTACAATTTTTTTTCTTTCGCAATTATCATTTATTCCTTTTTTTTTTTGACTCACCTATTTAAGCTATTTTTGACACCCTCCCATTTCATAATATCTGTGGGGTATATCATGTTACCAAGAGTAGAGTGTTTAGGCTGTAATGATCAAATGTTGGAAATTCAAGACTTACAGTGTGTAGCTCTGAATCTTGTGCCTGTGAGAGTTGTGAGAGATTAAAATTTTATGTGTCTATCAGTTGTCTTCAAATGATTCCTTTCTCAGTTGAAATAGGCCTAATTATTCACCCCATATCATAATCATAGGGTCAAATGAGGAAAATGTCATGTATACACTGTCATGCAGTGACTTACCATTTTAGGTAAGTCATCCATGCCATTTGAAATTATGGTAGGTTCATTCAGGGAGTTGCTAACAACTCCCATGTGCAATGGTCCATGTTTAAAAGAGGATTTGGTATTTATAAGTAGCTTACACTTTCAACAAATGTTTTTTGTAAGGTATACTTACATACGGTATTGGTGTGACTGTACACATTTGAATCAAACTGCGGTACAATCAACATGCCCATATGCCTAGAGTACTACACTGTTTCGTATTATGTATGAGAACTGATGCATATTTATGAAAATCAAAAGTGCTAAACTGATAACTAGTGCAGATTGGAACTGGAGATTTCTCAATGTTTGCTAAAAAGGCTCCAAACATAAAAAACAAACGAACAAAAAAGAAAGGAATAAAAAAAAATAGAGAACTTCAAGGAAAATAAACCGAACCAGTTTTACTAGTTAGACTTCTTAGACTCCCCACCCTCCCCCCTTCCCCCAGAAAGAAAAGAGAATCCTAAAATTCTGGCCAAACAGTATGAGTAGATCCTGAAGATAATGGAAGAATTTTATACGGTATAAAAAATAAAGGGGAATCAACAAAATGACCACCTGAAAGCTACAGTATGGAAACTCCTGTACCATGGTAGTAAGATCAAGTTGCTGTTTACGGCTTGAGTAGAACTCTCTTCCCCAACCTCCAACCACCCCTCCCCCCTCCCGAAAAAAAAAGTCTAAAATAATTGTGTGAGGACAGTATAAAATCAAGGTGCTGTAAGTTTGGTGTATTTCAACGATATTACAGAAAAGTGAAATGAAGAGCCAATTTCTAGTTGTATCAGGTTGGGTACAATAGGGTGAATAAAGCTGGACACCATCCTCTTTACATCATCCTCATCTGTTCGTAAAGATGAATGCAGTCTATCTTTCTCCTCATTACATCTTATTCCCATGCAGGGGTATCTTCTCAGTTGTGAAACCTGCCTGACAGGGGCAAGCACCCAGCAGGGGGCCAATAACCTAAAGCCCCTAAAAAGACAGTGGGTCAGGGAAAGGATGAGGAAGACAAAATTTGGATTTTTCTGGAAGAAAATCGGACAAACAGATTTTGAAGGAAAGTTCTGATTCTTTCTGGAAGAACTTGCCCTTCTTATGAGCAAAATCAGATGCTGTCAGGGCAACTAAGGCTGTTATGATTACATATGTTATCCTACAGATAAAGGCTTCCTGACGAAATTGGAAAATTTTTGAGGGTGCAGCCTTGCTATGAAGGTGCCGTTCAATAGAAAATGTGAGATATTTATAGCTTTGAAATGACTGTATTTACCCAAACTGTTTAACCCTTTACCGTTGTTTGGGTCCTTTTGGACCCATGCGGAGAGCTCGGCTGTCACACATCTTTACTGTTTCACGCGGAGCTCGAAACTGCAAGCAGCTACCCGAAAATTCGGCCACAACAGCGAGAGAGACAATAGTTTAAGGTCACGGGGTCAATGACCTACGGAAGCCAATGCGGGGCGGGCTGCGTCCGCTTTTCCGCCCACTCCCGACGCGTGCAAATATGCCCCGATCGGAGCACAACGGTAAAGGGTTAAGCTAAAATACCTGCACCACTCGGCTAATGGTTCACGTGCACACACGCAGAGGCGGTGGCATCAGCTTTGCAGTAAACACACTCCACAGACTTAGCTTAACCCTTTACCGTTGTTTGGGTCCTTTTGGACCCATGCAGAGAGCTCAGCTGTCACACATCTTTACTGTTTCACACGGAGCTTGAAACTGCGAGCAGCTACCTGAAAATTTGGCCACAACAGCGAGAGAGACAATAGTTTAAGGTCACGGGGTCAATGGCCTACGGAAGCCGATGCGGGGCGGGCTGCGTCCGCTTTTCAGCCCACTCCCGACGCGCGCAAATATGCCCCAATCGGAGCACAACGGTAAAGGGTTAAGCCAAAATACCTGCACCATTCGGCTAATGGTTTACGTGCACACACGCAGAGGCGGTGGCATCAGCTTTGCAGTAAACACACTCCACAGACTTAGCTTAACCCTTTACCATTGTTTGGGTCCTTTTGGACCCATGCGGAGAGCTCGGCTGTCACACATCTTTACTGTTTCACACGGAGCTCGAAACTGCGAGCAGCTACCTGAAATATTCGGCCACAACAGCGAGAGAGACAATAGTTTAAGGTCACGGGGTCAATGGCCTACGGAAGCCGATGCGGGGCGGGCTGCGTCCGCTTTTGGGCCCACTCCCGACGCGCGCAAATATGCCCCGATCGGAGCACAACGGTAAAGGGTTAACTTACATGAAATGTGAATTTTTATGGCAAAGTGGTGTTTTTCAAACTGTGTGGGACTATGGGTACAGTGTGGATAGTTCCAATTTTTCAATTCAAGAACACATGAAAGTGGGATAATTTGAACTGAGAAAATTTCAGGAAATTGTAAGTTTAATCTGCACCTACTGTTCAAATTATGAGTTTTACCAGGTTCTTCCTTTCTGCCTTTTAACCAAATGCCTAACTGCTCATGAAACTTTCTCCATCTTTATTTGTACCTTCCATTCACTACAAGTGGTTAGGTGGCTCTTTTTTGTGTGCACCCTCTTTCACTCCTGTCCTCCAGTAGTGTTAAATTTGTTGCTACTTGGTTTTATTTTTTAATGCTGCTCATTATCTCCTGCCCAATCTACTGTACCCCTACTAATCTTTTGCTTGCAGGAAATTGCAACAGGAAAGGGAAGAGGAGTTCCAAGCCTGGCATAAAAAAGTCACCACTAGGAACCTTCCAGGTCCAATTGCAGACAGGTAGTCAATGATTGTCAATGCTTTCTTCTTCGTTTCACAGTGATACTATCATAACATTTCTCTCTTCACTGTTTCCATTACATTGTGGTAGTAGAGGTTTCTTCATTCTGTATGTTGGTACAGTATTCATGTACCATTCCTCCACTACTTATTTCTGTCCTCCAAGTGCCATTTCCCTGCCCTCTCTAGTCCCCTTCCTCTCGCTACCCCCTTCCTTGTCAATTACTTCATTCCCTATTCACTTAATGTATCCTTTCCGTGATACAATTTCTCTCCCTGGGCCCCCCTTCTCCTGATCCCTGACACCACCTCTCAACTCCCCCCCCCCAAATTGTTTATTAACAAAGAACCATGATATGCTTTCCTCAGTGTAGGTTGACTACTGGCTTGAATTAAGAATTGTGTGACTGACAGGAGATGGAAAATATTCAGGACTGTGAATTTTTCTTTTTGGAACTCAACTTCAATGAAAAAAGGTAGTCAATTCTCACTCCAACTGCAATTTGTGGATTATAGTAGTTTACAGAAATTCTCAATTTGCACAGCTCTTTGATTGACCGCAAGTTAAAAAAAATGCTGATTACTGCAGCTCATACAGTCATACAGTATTACACAGCATTTACTGTACATACTGAGAGAGTTGTGATTACACATTGGGTCTTGTATGCTCACCCCTGAGGCAATCACCTGAGATTGTCTGTGATTGTGTCTGGATGAGGCTGAGTTTGGACAGTTGAGGGAGGGCTTAAGTACTGTAAGTAGGTTAGGAGGATTGTAACTATCTGGGGTGAGAAGATTTGACATTTAAAGATAATCCACTCTGCTAAATTCTTGTAAGGAACACAGAAAGCCATGTCATGAAGATCTTGTCTTTTGGTCCCTTCTTTTTGCCTGACGGCCCCATATTTACATGAAAGGTTGTCTGTATTGTAGTCATCTTGATTTCTGTCAATAATCTTTGTGTAATTTTGTCAAATCTTTGATTTTCCTTTTTTGGGCATAGGCCTACAAATTTCTACCAGTACAGGGGTAATTTGACCTTGCCTTAGCTTGTTTAATAGTTGTCTATTACAGTAAGCAAATTTGTAATTGGTTTAATGCTCCTAGGGCTCCTATTTTAAATGAAAAGAAAAGTGTTCTATGTACAATGGATGCTTTTTGAGCTTTATCACAGTTGACATGAAATTTTTTAAAATGAAGAATACTGTATGGAGTACTGTATGTACAGTACTGTCTTAAGCTGTGTATGTAGTAGAAAGTGTTCAAAACAATGGGAGAGAAATATTTAACTTACATTTGATTTGAGCAAGAGACACCAGACATTGAATGAAATAGTGGATGAAGATTACTTTGTTATGAAGGTGTTCTGTAACATATGAGAATAAAATTTACAAGAATTTCCTCCACAAGAAATGGCCTAGAAATGATTTGAACTGTACTGTAAGCCTTTACTATATGTACAATATCTTCTTAAAGTCCCTTACCCTCAATAACCAATTTCCCCTTCCTTGGCCTTTTACCCCATTGATGACTTACTGTAGCTGTAATAAGGAGCTCTCTGGCAGTGTACAGCATGAGCTCCCCTGCCGTGTCTAGATCCCTTTTGCCAAACTCCAAGCAAAATTTCATTGATGCATTTAATTGGTCATTATGTGTTATTGCTCTTCAATCTTCTTCTGCACTCTGGTGCTGTGGTCAATAATTTGCAGCATTTCTCACTGATTGCCTGCTTGATATTAACTGTACACTACATGGTGATAAACGCTTTTAACGTAATTGTGCAGAGTGATGTATGGTGCTTTAGGAGTCACTTAAACTAATTACCAACATAAATGCCTGGAAATTCTCCAAATTTTTTAAACAGCTATTCTTGGAAAGGCCTTTGGATTATATTTGTATGTCTAAAGCTGAAGAGCACTGACAAATCTTCTAAGACAGGGGGCAACATTCAATACAGAATGTTTTAAATATTTGCTGTCGCAGATAAAACTGTAATCTAATACCAGTACCGTATCTAAAATAAATTGTTCCACGCATGGTTGAGGATCCGTAGATTCTGTACGTAGAGTAGTGTGTAAGTTCCGGTGAAACATAGACAGTGGTAAGAACAGGATGTGGTGGGTGGAAAAAGTTGGAAACCTAGGCATATCCTTCCCTGGAAATTTGGGTGTGTGATGTCAAATTGTGGCAAATGGAGGAATTAAGCATATTTTGTACATGAAAATACTGTTACAGATGTCAAGGAAGCTAGTACTTATCCTGGAAATACAGTAAACATATTTACAACCTTGCAGGCTACAGGGGTTGAAAGCCTTGAGCCTGCCTTATAAGTAAAAGCCCTAAGCTCCTGTAAAAAACTTAAGTGTTCTTCTCTTTTTATGATATAAAAGAAAAAAATGGTTTATTTCTCAAGGTAAGTTATTTCACGTCCCAGGATAGTGTTGATCATCGTCAGGATAACAAATTCCCTGACGACAAAAAGGAAGAAAACTTAAGCTGCTGTCAGATAATAAGCTGAAAGCCAACATGAGTTGGTGCGACATGAAGTGTACAAGAAAATTTTGGGCTTCACAAATGGTCAGATAGCCAGAAATAGCTCAGTGTGTTAAACTGTATACATGAGATTGAGCAGCTGTGTCTGAAAACGAGATCATCTCAGAAAAAATATACCGTACAGTAGGTCTAGAAGAATATCAAGTATCTGTCACAGTGTAAATGACAATGGAGGACAATGTGCTGAAAAGCTGCACTGTAGACAGATGAATGGGCCATCCTAATCACAGGAATTCTGCCACAAACTCAAAAAAGGGGGATTTGCCAAACCAGAAGTCGAAATTGTTGTTGCCTTGGCCAAAGTGACTGGTACGTTCAAGGGGGCATAAGCTTGCTCTAATTTTGGTACCCCTATACCAAAACTGTAATTTAGGGTGAGAGGTTTGGCCCTTTAAATTAGAAACAAAGTTAAGACCCTCAAAAATATTCTAGCATCAAGGTGATGCTGAGGAAAAGGCCAAGACAAATTGACATGACTTCATCAAAAATTTTGCTGAAGCAATAGATTGCTGGACATTGTAAGGAGACTTACAGGTTACGAAAGTCACACCACATGGCTCAAAATTAGGCCTAAGCTTTGGGTAAAGACTTGGAAAAAATTTATCTAATGATAAAAATTTCCACCACGATCGAAATTTGAGCAGATGTATTCAGTATTAGCACTTAAATTACAAAACATGGTTGCAATTTTTCAAGTTTGAACAGAAAATCTTGTTTGAAAAGTTTTCTATGACCAGTATTTACTGAACATTCGAAATTCACAGGCTGCTGTCAAGACAGTGATAACTCCACACATTTGCATGTGGCATGCAGAGTGTTACCTTCCAAATTTCAGAATCAGCCATTTTATAATTTTTAATGTGGAATAAAGGGGAAAAAATTTTGAAAGCAGATCTGTATGGTTTTACCACTAGAATTCTGGAACATTAAAACAGAGAAATTTACAGTTACATACAGTAGTACCAAGTTTGCAGGCAAGTATGTAAATCGAATTTCTGTTAACTTGTCATACCCATAGCTGCATCACTTTAACTGCTGTTTGCATATAGTCCGGGAGCCTGTGACAGAAGATTTCACCCCATACCTTACAGATGGTTTGACCCCATGAAGTTACTTAGGCCATCTAAGTTATTCACAAAAAGAGTGTAAGATTGACCCCAGCCGCTGGGTCTAGACCCCAGACCCCCCTGAAAACCCCCCATGGACGGTTGAATTCACCCCACCTCTTACATGGACCAAACTTAGTCAAAAGGAAGTAGAATAACACTTCATTACAAAAATGGCAAATCTAACAACATTTCCGGTTGGGAAGGTGTTGTTAGATCCCCCACAAAGTGCCCCCTCTCCAGATGGTTGAATTCACTCCACCTCTTACATGGACCAAACTTAGTCAAAAGGAAGTAGTATGACACGTCATTACGAAAATGGCAAATCTAACAACATTTCCGGTCGGGAAGGTGTTGTTAGACCCCCACAAAGTGCCCCCTCCCCAGATGGTTGAATTCACCGCATCTCTTACATGGACCAAACTTAGTCAAAAGGAAGAAGTAAGACACGTCATTACCAAAATTGCAAATCTAACAACATTTCCGGTCGGAAAGATGTTGGTAGACCCCACAAAGTCTTCCCCCCCTCCCCCATATGGTTGAATTCACCCCATCTCTTACTGTACATGGACCAAACGTGGTCAAAAGGAAGTACTATGACACGTCATTACAAAAAAGGCAAATCTAAAAACATTTCGAGTCCGGAAGGTTTTGTTAGAATCCAATCCCACAAAGTGCCCCTGGCCAGATGGTTGAATTCACCCCATCTCTTACATGGACCAAACTTAGTCAAAAGGAAGTAGTATGACACGTCATTTCAATGCAGGCAAATCTAACAACATTTCCGGTCGGAAAGGTGTTGTGAAACCCCTACAAAGTTCCCCCGACGGTTAAATTTACACCATGTGATACATGGACCAAACTTTGTTAGCAGAAAGTAATATGAGAGTACATTACCGAAAAGGCAAATCTAACAATATTTCGAGCCAGGAAAGTGTTGTAAGACCCCTACAAAGTGCCCCGACGGTTACATTTATCCAGTGGCGTAGCCACGGGGGGCTGGTGGTTCAGACCCCCTCCCCTCTTCATGACCTAACCTTGGACTGCAAAAACACCTAAGAAAGCGGTTTTTCTCTATACCCTTAGACTTTTCCCCTCGTTTCGTGCCACCAAACCCCTCCATGACACCAACCCCTACCCATGACACAATCCTGGGTACGCGCCTGAATTTATCCCATCTCATACATGGACCAAACGCTATTAAAAGAAAGTAGTATGACACTTCATTAAAAAAAAAAAAACTAAAATATTTCTGAAATAAAATTTTGAAAGGTGTTGTAAGACCCCTCAGTAACCCCACTCCATGTCTGGCTTATTTTCCAATTTATTACGTGGACCAAAAAATGCAGTACGTTAGGAAAAGGACCACCTGGCAACATTTTAATATGGGAAACCTTGGTCAGAACCACCTTCAACAAAGACTCCCAGGGGCGTAGCCAGTATGTAGCACTGTAGGCTCGGGTCTACACTTTTTGGCTAAGTTTTCCTTTTTATTTTAAACACCCATAATTCAAATCCATAAGCTTGCTGCACGGACGAGTTTAAGAGTCTGGAGAGGAAAATCTATTGAAATGAATGTAGCAAGAACATGGCTACATTAAGTGACTTATTCTTAGATGAGTGTCATTTAAGGCGGGGTTGCACTGTATGTACATATATTTCATATTTTTGTGCCTACAACTTTTTAAATCCTGGCTACGCCCCAGACTCCATAAGCTACATGGACTTGAATTACTCACATGATAAAAATTCTTTTAAGTTAAGCTCGAACAAAAAGAGGAAAGAGTAAGAAACCCTCTAAAAGCCCCCCCAGTCATGAAAAGCGTATGTTAAAGCTAGGAGAGCTCGTTCAATATTAACTTTTTTAATGTAAGAGAGTAAAAATTCCACTCTGAAGAGTCAACTGAGGATCAACTAATGCAAAACATAATTGTGTTTGTTTAACGTCTTTATGATTTGTGTTCCTCATCGTCACTGCCTTCACTGCTCTTGCTGTCGCTGTCACTTTCTTCGTCTTCATCTTCAGAGTTATCCACCTATTCCGCCACAATAAAAAAATAAGAAAATTTGTCCTTTTATGTTATGTAAGAACAAGTCTACCCTTAGGGAAATTATGTCATTTTTAAACACACTTTATTCTCTGTCCCGGCCATCCGAATGCCTGTGTTTGTTCGTTTTTTTTTTTTTTTTGACTGATGAAATCATTTGTCATGACCCCAACAAAATATGTTGTTTATAATAATTTATTTCATTTTTCTTTAACATGGGTTAACCATTTAGAACACTGGCACTGTTCTCCTTAGGTACACAGGAGTTATGGATTGCATTATTGAAAAGGTTCGTTTGAGCCAAATGGCATTCAGAGTGTTGGAAATAGATCGTAGACACAATTGCTAAAATTGTAATATGAACAGAGAGGTAGCAAAATGTAATGAACAGGCTTCCCCTTGAATTCCCTGGAAGAAATCGGCTTCTCTGCAAACATCTTAAGATGTTGGTGAAGTATCACCATCGAACCATACCACTTGATAACAACCATCTTCTTCTTTCCAGCCATATTTGAGTGGTGATATTGTGGTTTGGTTACACCTTGTTGAAGATAGCCACCGTCTCGCAATGAGATGTGTGCGCCTTATCTTCTGGAGTAGTCATCGTGAGCATGGCGGTAGAGCACTGCAATCTAGTTTCTGGATGGACGATATTCTTTCGTCCCCTTTGTGAAAGGGGTTGATCATTATTAGGAAGGAGGAAGTCAACATGGCTAGACTATGAAACCAACAGACCTGTCAATCAAAGTTTGATATCTGAATAGGGTTGAGTTATTTTCAAGTACTTAATGTCTAACAGATTTGGTTTTTGTGTCTCCTTCCTAGCAGCTTGTAATACTTCTTCTTTTTTACTAATTTTGGTCCTTGTGAGAGATGGGGTGAATTCAACCATCTGGGGAGGGGCATTTTGTGTGGAGTCTAACAACACCTTCCCGACCGGAAATGTTGTTAGATTTGCTTTATTTTAAATGACGTGTCATACTACTTCCTTTTGACCAAGTTTGGTCCATGTAAGGGATGGGGTGAATTCAACCATATGGGGAGGGGGAACTTTGTGGGGTCTAACAACACCTTCCCGACCGGAAATGTTGTTAGATTTGCCTTTTTTTAAATGACGTGTCTCACTACTTCCTTCTGACCAAGTTTGGTCCATGTAAGAGATGGGGTGAATTCAACCATCTGGGGAGGGGGAACTTTTTAGGGGGCCTAACAACACCTTCCCGACCGGAAATGTGTTTAGATTTGCTTTTTTTTCAATGAAGTGTCATACTACTTCCTTTTGACTTAGTTTGGTCCATGTAAGAGATGGGGTGAATTCAACCGTCTGGGGAGGGGGAACTTTGTAGGGGTCTAACAACACCTTCCCGACCGGAAATGTTGTTAGATTTGCCTTTTTTTAAATGACGTGTCATACTACTTCCTTTTGACTAAGTTTGGTCCATGTAAGAGATGGGGTGAATTCAACCGTCTATGGGGTTTTTTTTAGGGGGGTCTGGGGTCTAGACCCAGCGGCTGGGGTCAATCTTACACTCTTTTTGTGAATGACTTAGATGGCCTTAGTAACTTCAAGGGGTCAAACCATCTGTAAGGTATGGGGTGAAATCTTCTGTCACAGGCTCCCGGACTAATAGGACAGTTACCTGATAGTAATACTGTAATGCCAAGGTTATGCCAAAGTTATTTTTTTGCCAAAGTAAATCCTTTTAGCTTTCAGTAATTTTTTTGCCAAAGCCAATACCTTATTTGAGAGGGCTGAAGGTACTGACATTTTTTTTTTATGGAGATGAAAAGGAAGAGATTTTTCCTTCCTTTTGGAAAAGGTTGACAAATCCCCCCTTTGTCCCCCTTGACGGAAGCACTGGATAATTGATAGTAACAGTAATAATGATATAGTTGGCCTACTTACCAATAAGAATAATATTGCAGTGCTCATAAAACACCGTAAGTGGACACTTAATTGATACAGACACATATAAAATGTGTTTCTGACGGTAATACACTTTCATGATCAACATTAAACCCCATTGCTAACATCCTGCACTTTTCGTTGCAAGTTTAGCCCATTGTCTTCTCATGCAAGATATTAATTAGAGTCGGGCAATTTTACAAAAGTACTGTACCAGAGGTCTCCACATTCCAGGTAGAAATACTGATTCTGTTTTCTGCCAAATGTGCTTCATTAATTACTGTTGCACTGTATAGTAGAGTATCGCAATTAAAGGGTCCAGATTTTTGTCACATTTTTGTAATCTGATTGTTCCCCACAGGGTGGCAATTTATTCAATTATGAAAGTGGGAACTGTCACACTTTATAGTGTTCACTGTAAGGTGGTGTGCCACTGAACGTACAGTTAGTCATGCTGTATTCATTAATTGGCTTTTACAGTACTTTACACACTGAACTGGACATGTGAAATTATTGTTGACTGGCTCTTTACTATTGCAGCTTCAGTTTTACAAAGGAGCAATTGAAATAAATGGGATTAAATATATACTGTACCTAGTGTTCTGTTGAATGTACACCTAACAGCTCTATCATTCCAAGACTTTATACAGTATGTAATTCTAATGCAGATGTACATTTGACCGGCCCTTCACAGTTGATAGCTATAAGGTTATACCATGAACTATACCCTATGGCCAAAAATATATATCCATAACCTTGTTATATGGGAGTGGAAACAGTGTTTCCTATTTTGAAGATTTTCTTGAGGTGGCACCGCAGAGACAAGAAAGTTTTAATTAATAAAATTTTATTACCCTGTGAACTCTTACCAATGTAGCAAAAAAATACAAATGACTGAACCTTGGAGACTAAAATGTAAATAACAGCTGAAGCTACTGTTTGTACAAAGCTTGTTCACTATGTTTTATAGCTTTCCATTACACCTGTTTTTAATTTTTTAAGTAGTATTTTGTAAATGTTCTCTCAAGGAGCCAGGGTAAGACAGAACAAGATTTCAATATACCATACCATACCATGTCTGTGCAGTGTTATTTTTACAAAACACAAAACCTGTGATCATGGCGGTACAAGACTCTTTCTCTCAGGAGGTGCATTGACATTTTACCCGACTCCAGATCCCATCCAGGGCATAATCTCTGTCTGACTGAGGTACCAAATCTGCTGGATTTAGCAAAATTTTGTAGAATTATGGTTCAGCCCCTCGAGGGTCCTGTATGACTATGTGCACGATACGCCTTTCCTTGTTAAACACTGCGGGTGCTATACTAATAATCTGTTACCAAATGCTGCTGTAACATTACCAAAATTTACCACAAATACAGTATCAATAGAGCTGTAAAATATGTTTATTTCCTAGGAAGGTAATAAATTTTTCCATAATTCCTTTACATTTTCAGGGACAGAAAAGTGAAATTTACAGCCAATTGCCAAAATTTTCTTCCACATCCCCAAACTTGCAGGGAAGTAGCTTCCCCGCTTTTCGAACTTTTCCAACCATGAATGTTATATCCAGCTATAAAGCAATTGGTAATTGGGCATCATTCCTGACATTCCATAACTGTATGGGTGTCAAAAAAAAATTGTGCACAAACTCATCAAGCATACCTATTTTTCTCCAAACGGGTACTGTACTATACTGTATCAATCTAGGCTGAAGGATGAATTCCTTTGGTTAAGAGGCAGGGACCGCTTTTGGTCGGTGGGACCCAAGGCTGCCATGATTGTGGGGCCCAGAATAATTCATATTTTCTTCTGAGTTTGAGAGTCTTGGAAGGGTCATACCAAAGACTTTAAATCAGGTCTCAATGCAATCAATTGGCACAATCTTTGAATAACTTTGTCACCAATTCAGCAATTCATGATCACCGTACCAGATAATCCGATTTATACCTGCACATCCATAGCCTTAACACAAGCTCTTCAATGATGGGTTTACTCTACTGTGGGGGCCGCTTTGTGGAATTTACTTCCTGATGCTTTAAAGCAGAACAGTCCATATTCAGTTTTAAGAGGAACTTACAAAAATATTTTATTGGGATGCATTTTAATCTCAATACACAACATGTATGGAGATATTGTCACACTAGCCGGTTGCTAGCTGTAAGCTAAAATCCTATTCAGCATGGCCATGTTTGGTAGAATTTACATTTTGATCATAATATCTTGTAGAGCATACTTTTGTACAATTACCTATTCAGTCAGAATTTTAACTTGATAATCTGATAGGTTGATAATTTAGTTATTTTATTCTCTGACAAGTGGTCAAAAAGTTGCGCAAAAGAAAAGTTTCTTTCTGCCCATTGTTTTATACTTCTTTTTTCTTGTCTTGTAATGGAGAAGTTTATTTACAGTTGATTGAGTTTCCAAACAGGATGCCAGTAGCTCTCAACCTTCAAAATTTGTGCTCTTCACCAAGAGGTTTTAGTGTGATTATAAGAGATATGTATGAGGTTGATGTTAGGAAAACTAGGTAGGAAAGTAGTAGTAGGAAAACTTGTTTTGTTGGAACTGGTCAGAAAGTTTTTTTTTTCTCATAAGACTGATCTCCATCTAGCTGGTTAATTACTTGTGCTTTGTAGTGTTAGTGTGCTTTACAAAGATCATTTTTTAGTATAAAAGTAAGTATCATTAATAATTTTTTTGTTTTAATTGATAACATTTTCAATTTTCAGCATAAAAATGTACAGTATCAGGATATTATAAACCTCTGCTATAAATATTTGAATGACAACAGTGCACCACAATTGCTTAACCAACCTGTACTGTAGACTATGTGATATGGAAAGTTTTTGTCATTTCATTTCTATGTATTTCTATGTATGATACTGTACCGATCACCAAAAGGATGTTTGCTCTTTTCTGTTGTATCACATGAAAAACTTAAACACATCATTCCACTGCTTCATGATTAACACTGATCATGCATAAAAGTATTCAGATTTTGCAGCATAACTGCTCTAGTTTTTTCTCTGTTATTATGTCCTCCATGATTGGGTTTGCTAGGGTTTAGAGGCATGGTTTTAGGTTAAATGGTAGGGTGGGGTGGGGTGAACGGGTAAGAGAGTAGCTGTTTTCTACATTTTTTTTTTTGTAGTGCATGTAGAATCACTTTACTCTGCTGGTATAGTTCTTTATGTCTAATACCTCTCCTAAGTAGCTTTAGTTCTAGCTTTGGTTTGTATGGTTGTTTTGCTCTTTTTTTAAGCCCAATAGAGTTTTGTAGATCACTTCCTTCTGCTACTTTGTCAAGTCTGTTTTTGTTGCCTTAGCACTCTTCTATTTCATAAAATTGTACAATGTAGTGAAGAAAAAAATTAATGAATGAATAAAATGTGGAACCTACTGCCATTATGCTTGGTGCTCAGCATAAGCAATGAGTAGGGAACGCAAGCCAGTGGCCCCAACTGGAAAAAAAGCCATGGTGGTCCTGACTTGAAAGAAGTTGTGCCGTAAAACTCAACCTAACTACAGTTAAGTTCTACAGTAACTGTGGCTGCAGTAAAGTAGACACCATGTCAAAGCTGTGAGTCCTCCTCAGCTAAGCTGCAGCTCTTTAGCCATGGTTACACTTGGTCTGCTGTTCTGATTGACCTGCAAAGTAACAAAGCAATGCTGCCTCTGCTGAAGTTTGACTAGAAAAGCTGCAGGTTCCCTATTTTGACTTGATACTGTACCTTACCTTGGTATCATTAACTCATATGCAATACATTGGTATTGCGGGAGCCTTCTGCCATGGTACTTGGTACTCAGCATTTAACAATAATTGGGTTGGGAAAACAAGCCAATGAGCAACAAGGGGAAAGTACAGGTAGGATGTGGGTGGCCAACTTAATCTGAGCTGCAAAACATGATCTAACAAACTGCAATTCATTCAAATCATAGTTGTATAGTGAAAGAACATGTTTCATCAGGAATTGTGTGTTGGTAATATTGCACTGATTTTACCACCAGCTGGTGACTAGTCCATCAGGCCACCTAGTCCCTGTTCAGACCTTTTCTTGCAGTAAAGAAAGTCAACTCTCACTCCAAATAATATTTTTTGGTTGCGATGAAAAGAGAAACCTATGCATTCATGATGGCGTGTGTGTGTGTGTATGTGCGTGTGTGTGTGTGTATGTGTGTGTGTTTGTGACACTTTGCTTGTTTACACAATATCTTGAGAAGTGAAGATCTGACAATTCTCAAACTTGGTACACAGATACCCCACACTGAGAGGAAGAACCCTATTGATTTTGGTTGAGGTCAAAGGTCATCTGGAGTCACAGGGGGTCAAAAACCGAAATCCTCGTTTACACAATATCTCAAGATAGGAAACTTGGATTAATTTCAAACTTGATATGTAGATGCGCTATGATGTAAGGAAGAACCCTATTGATTTTGGTGGAGGTCAAAGGTCATTTGGGGTCACGTGGGGTCAAAACCCGAAATCCTTGTTTACACTATATCTCAAGGTAGGAAGCTTGGATTTATTTCAAACTTGATATGTTGATGCATTATGATGTGAGGAAGAACCCAATCAATTTTGGTAGAGGTCAAAGGTCATTTGGCGTCACATGAGGTCAAACCCCGTAATCCTTGTTTACACTATACATCATGGTAGGAAACTTGGATTCATTTCAAACTTGCTATGTTGATGCGTTATGATGTGAGGAAGAACCCTATTGATTTTGGTGGAGGTCAAAGGTCATTTGGGGTCACATCGGGACAGATCCTGAAAAACTTTTTAACACAATATCTCAAGGTAGGAAGCTTGGATTCATTTCAAACTTGATATGTTGATGCATTATGATGTGAGGCAGTACCCCATCAATTTTGGTAGAGGTCAAAGGTCATTTGGGGTCACATGAGGTCAAACCCCGAAATCCTTGTTTACACTATACATCATGGTAGGAAACTTGGATTCATTTCAAACTTGCTATGTTGATGCGTTATGATGTGAGGAAGAACCCTATTGATTTTGGTGGAGGTCAAAGGTCATTTGGGGTCACATCGGGACAGATCCTGAAAAACTTTTTAACACAATATCTCAAGTTAGGAAGCTTGGATTGATTTCAAACTTGATATGTTGATGCATTATGATGTGAGGCAGTACCCCATCAATTTTGGTAGAGGTCAAAGGTCATTTGGGGTCACATGAGGTCAAACCCCGAAATCCTTGTTTACACTATACATCATGGTAGGAAACTTGGATTCATTTCAAACTTGATATGTTGATGCATTATGATGTGAGGAAGATCCCAATCAATTTTGGTAGAGGTCAAAGGTCATTTAGCGTCACATGAGGTCAAACCCCGTAATCCTTGTTTACACTGTACATCATGGTAGGAAACTTGGATTCATTTCAAACTTGCTATGTTGATGCGTTATGATGTGAGGAAGAACCCTATTGATTTTGGTGGAGGTCAAAGGTCATTTGGGGTCACATCGGGACAAATCCTGAAAAACTTTTTAACACAATATCTCAAGTTAGGAAGCTTGGATTGATTTCAACTTTGATATGTTGATGCGTTATGATGTAAGGAAGAAACATTTTGATCTTGGTAGAGGTCAAAGGTCATTTGGGGTCATAGGGGTCAAACTCAGAAAACCTTTTTTACACTATATTTCAAGGTAGGAAACTTGGATTCATTTCAAATTTGATATAAGATGTAAGCAGCTTGTTTGCAGAATATCTTAAGGCACAGTATGAAATTTGGCTTTTTGAATGTAAAATGTTTTGGTTAAAAGGAAAACCAGTTACTAACAGGTGGAGTCAAAGGTCCCTTTGGGTCACTGTTGTTACAAGAATTGTAGCATTTCATTGAAAAGAGCATGTATGTATCATCGAAACCTCAATGCATTTTTGCATTCTGGTTTTACAGAAATTTTCAATTGGTGCAGCTCATTGATTGACAGCAAATTCAAAAATGGCAGTGTTGTAGCTCATATTTCACAGCATATACATACTGTACTGTTCTGAGAGTGTTTTAATTACACAGTGGGGTCTTGTACTAAATAGTCACCCTGAAGCAAGCAGTGAACTGAGATTGCTTCTGGATCAGGATGAGTTTAAGACATTACATAGGTTAGGAGATTTGGAACCGTTTGGGGCAATGGGATTAAGCCTTTAATTCACCACTGCGTGGAAGGGCAAGCAACGCTGTGTGGCAAAAACAGGAGATCCACTTATTACTTCAATGGTTGTGGGTTAGAGATTCACATTTTGTTATTTTACACTACTACAGGTACACACACTGTGTACATTCTCAGCATTTGGTCTTCACCATCCACAAGTGGATTACAGAGTGTCTTTTGGTGGGCTTTGAAGAAAAAAATCACTTAGTGCCTTTTGGTGGACTTTGAAGTTGACAAGGGAAAAAAAAAAAAGTGCCTTTTGGTGGGCTTTTTGGAGTTGATAAGGGAAAAAAATCACTGTGTTTTGTTTGTGGTTACTTTTTGAGGGACAATAGTTCACTGTACACATGCAGTAGTGTCTTGGAATTAGTATAATGTGATTTACCTTACTACTTGAAAGAAAATTTTGTGGAATGGAATGAATTTAACATTAATATACAAAGGTATACATGTGCATGAAAGCAAGCAACTCCCTGCTGCAAATCATTTCTTTGTCATGAAAAACAAATCTTGGGATAGGTTCCAGAATGAAAGGTTCACTGCTGTAATGTTGCTATTCCCCTGGAATGGTACAAATTGATTTGAAGGTGTGTCAATTACTGGCCCACATCAGTGATAGTGCTTCTACATTACCACATTTTCTGTGACTGCTACAGTATAACATTTAGAACATGTACTGTACAATGCTTGGCCAATACTGTATTACATGTTGTTCAGTACTTCTGGTGTTCATATATTTTGTACCAGTACTGTACCATAGACACCTGTCCTAAGGTGTGATACTGCAGGCAAATTACAAAATAAATATTGATTTTTGTAGTAAAAGCTATTACATTCCTTTGTTTCATGTAACAAATTACTTCAGTTGGCATTAATTAATATGGTAACCCAAGACAAACATTGAATCCACAGATTGCAAGATATGGTTATTGTTGAAATGGCTAGTTTACAGTAAATGTCGGCACTGTATATGCTACTGTATGCCTGTTATTCTTGTTTTCATCATAATGTAATTGGGTAATGCCTTTTTCAAACTTGGCATATAGCTATTAAGTGTGGCACATGAGTTGCAAGAGGGAGGGGAGGGGGGAGCAAGGAGGAAGATGGGGAGTAAGGCCAATTTTGCTTTAAATAAAGGTCAAAAAGGTCAAAAATGGAAATGAATATTCAAAAAGAACAAGAGAGAAAATTGTACCAAGAATTTAAGTACTGCAGTTTAGCATTATGCCTGCAAGAATGAAGCAATTGTGATTCAGAGTATTAAGCACCACTTACATGTGAGATATAAAATACAGTAGGATCCAACATTGTCAGTGTTACTCCAAGAAAGGAGTTGCTTCGCCAAAGTAGCCGGGGATATTCAATTGTGAAATATGCAAAGTGTTATGTTATGCAGAATCACAAGCAACATACAGTAAAGTACATACTGTACATCTGATTCTGGTTGAGGATGCTAAAGCTTTTACTTAAAGGACCAGTCCTCTCACCCCAAACTACAATTCTTGTAGGGATTACCAAAATTCTCAGTTGGCTCAGCTTTTTGATTGACAGCTACTTCAAACAATGGAGAGTACCAAAGCTTATATAACACAGCATGAACTGTACTGAGAGTGTTTTGATTATACACAGTTTTTTTATACTCACCCTGAAGCAATAAACTGGGATTGTGGCTAGATGAGGATGAATTGCAGACAGTTGTGGGAGAGGCTTGAGTAAGAAGGTTGGGAGAGTTGGTACTGTTTGGGGTGAGAGAATTGGGCCTTTATTATTCACAGCATCTATATTGTCCATCTTGCTTACCTGTTTAATAAATAGTGAACAACCCCATCTTCTGCAGATTTATTATATCTGAAGTTCTGGCAGTTTTTGAATCTCTGTTGGTAAACATGTGTAAACAATTCTGTGCTTCTTCATGTTATTGTACCCCCACCCCCTTAAAAAAGAAAAACAAGAAAAAAAAATCCTTTTTGAAATAAATTTTATTTCCATACTATTGATTTTTTTAATATAGTGGCCAAAAATTAGAAGACATAATTCAACAGCTGGAGAAGATAATTGTCCATGGAGATGAAGGCAATGACACAGAGTACCCAAGGTTAGTAGGACAGTGTTCATGCAGTGAAATCACTGTAAAACATTTTATCACAAAAATTTGCAATCATGCAGCGATTAATTGCATTTACTATGTTCGTAACTAGTTTATAAAAACCCACCTTATGCTACGTAAAACAGCCATAGGCATATACAAGATAAAGTTGAACCAATGAAACTTTATTTTAGGCATTATCACAAAACGTTTAATAGCATATATGGGATTGTTCAGCGATTAATTGTTACATAGTCACAGCTCTGAAGGTTAGTGATTCCTTACTCAAACTTCCACCTGTAAGCTTGTGTCCGGCTCAGGTCCTTTTTAAAAGAAGGTACAGGCTTGGATCAAAGCTTGTATCACATTTGCCCGATACTCATTCTGAGCATGCTGCTGAAATTGTCATTCAGAAATCCAATTTGTATTTCTTTAGGTTATTAGCAACTATCTCCTTTTTCAACCCCAAGTGAACTTGAAGCACTTGTGATGTCATTAACTCTCTTAAATTATAATTGGCTCCGTATTGTAATTTCATGTATAACTCAATGACTTTTTCCTTTGTACTGTTAAGTCACCTAAATGTATGGCATGGCAGGCATGGGAATTTAAATTTGGAAAATTTTCAAATTTTCCAAATTTCTCATACCCCTAACCTAGCTAACATAAATGTTAAATTACAGATTGAAAACAAAGAAAAGAAGTATTGTGAACAGATTCGGTAGGTTCACTTCAATATTTAGGTCACTGGTGTAGTTTTCATTTAGTGATACGGTACCCCAAGAACCAAACTCCTGGACTGATTTGGGAATTTTCCCAGTTCAACCTCTATAAAGCTCTTAATCCTTATTTTCCATTTGTCATCCTTTAATATGCTTTTGGAGATTTATACAGTACAGAATCTCTAGAGGACACTTAGTTTCCATAGTTTGCATAATTGTAGCATTTGCTGTATGCCATTTGCTACAGGATTTCTGGATTCCATAGAGATTTGGACATTTTGTTGAAATAAAGTCAAAAAGTGCTTTAATACATGAAAGTGTTATGTGCTTCACTGGTTAAATTTTATACAGTAGTAAAATCAGTTTACATCACTGTGAATTCAAGAGTCTCGTGGTCAAGGTCGTGTGCTTTCAGTACGAGTTAAAGTGAAGTGTGCACAAAATTGTGCTATCAGTGGAAAATATTTCACATAAATTCAACCTTCCTTTAATGCAAGCATGCAACCTGTAATAGCTTGACTGTCCATTGTTTTGAAAGGAGCTGCACGACAGCACGTATACTTGGAGACAATGGGAGTTGGGGAAAGGGGGGATGGGGGTAGGTGGATGAATGGTGGGAGACAGAAATGCTAAAACCTATCCCTTACAATAACGAACAAATAAATTAATGCGAGCTCTGTCAATAAAAACTTAACTTGATCAACAAAATACGGAAAGTAAATATTTTGTTTTGTTGGTGTATGATTGAATAGTGCCAAATTTGAAAATCCAGCAGGAAGTTGCACAGTTAAGTTGATACATCATCACTAATCTACTACTGAAAGCAGTATTTCACCAGTTTGAATAAATGTAAATAAGTTTTAGCTTATTTTGTCATAGCACATCTAGGATTCACTTAGGTAATTATGGCAAAAAAATTGAGTGCTATGTACTGTTCAAAAGGTGGCGTATGTCATGCTGCCATAAAAATGATGGATACATCCCCATTTGTGCACAAAGCTCTAATTGCAGTAGCAAACCTAAAAGGTGCCTCTCTGAAGTTTACAAGTAAAGTTTGTATTTCCAGAAAACTCTTTTTTGATTCCTTGCCGAAGGCAGGCAAGGAATCTATGCAATGGTGATGTCGTGTGTATGTGTGTGTGTGTGTGTGTGTGTATGTGACGCTTTGGCTTGTAAACACGATATCTCAAGAAGGGTTAGTGTGACTAACCTCATATTTGGTGTGTGGGTTGATCATATTGAGTAGATGATCCCTATTGTTTTTGGTGGAGATCAAAGGTCATTTGGGGTCACGAGAGGTCAATAGGTAAATTCCTTAGAAATTGCTTGTAAACACGGTATCTCAAGAAGAGTTGGTGTGTGCATTGGCCATATTGAGTAGATGATCCCTATTGTTTTTGGTGGAGATCAAAGGTCATTTGGGGTCACGAGAGGTCAAAAGGTCAAAACCTTGTAAACACGATATCTCGAGAACGGTACATGTGTCTATGCTCATATTTGGTGTGTGGGTTGGTCATATTGAGTAGATGATCCCTATCGATTTTCTTGGAGGTCAAAGGTCATTTGGGGTCACGAGAGGTCAATAGGTAAATTCCTTAGAAATTGCTTGTAAACACGGTATCTCAAGAAGAGTAAGTGTGACTAATCTCAAATTTGGTGTGTGCATTGGCCATATTGAGTAGATGATCCCTATTGTTTTTGGTGGAGATCAAAGGTCATTTGGGGTCACGAGAGGTCAAAAGGTCAAAACTTTGTAAACACAACTTCTCGAGAACAGTACATGTGACTATGCTCATATTTGGTGTGTAGGTTGGTCATATTGAGTAGATGATCCCTATCGATTTTCATGGAGGTTAAAGGTCGTTTGGGGTCACGAGAGGTCAATAGGTAAATTCCTTAAAAATTGCTTGTAAACACGGTATCTCAAGAAGAGTTGGTGTGACTAATCTCATATTTGTTGTGTGCATTGGCCATATTGAGTAGATGATCCCTATTGTTTTTGGTGGAGGTCAAAGGTCATTTGGGGTCACAAGAGGTCAAAAGGTCAAAACTTTGTAAACATGATATCTCAAGAGTGGTACATGTGACTGTGCTCATATTTAGTGTGTGGATTGGTCATATTGAGTAGATGATCCCTATTGATTTTCCCAAAGGTCAAAGTTCATTTGGAAACAGCATGTGCAAAGCCTGACAAGCTTTTCTGCACAGTCTTTCAAGAAAGGTCACTTGTAGGGTTCTGTAACTTGTCATGTAGATGGCACATAGTGAATACATGGTCCCAGAAGTTTTTGGTGGAGGTCAAATGTCATTTGGGTTCATAACGGGCAAGGGGGATCTCAATGTAGGAAGATTGGATGCCTTGCATGTGTACTTTGTGGGCACATTATGGAGCCCTGTTAATTGAAAAACATTGCAAAGCAATGTCATTGTGAAAAAAGGCCTTACATTTCAGTGGCAAGGAATCACTAAGCCTTTTGGCTTTCTGGTTCTATATCAACAACAAATGTCTTGTCTTGTCTCACTTTCAGCCTCCTAAAATCAATTTTTTGGTTCATTACAATGGTATTTTTTCTTCTCATTTTTCTTCACAGGCCACCTCTCATGCAGAATTTAGACAAAACAGCTCACTTAGCAATGCTTGGCCAAAGTATCATCGCGTATCTTTCTATTTTAGATTCCAGTCATGTACGGAGACTAACAACACGTATTATATCCGACACAACTCTGTGGCTTTCAAGGTTATTTAGGTAAGGGTGTGATTAGTTGGCATTGTGTGACTCAACTTCCAACCATCTCTTCTAATGTCATGGTGCCCACAGCCTTTTTATATTTTTTTCCAGTTTTTCCAGTTGTTGGTCACTCGATTGTTTTCCGTACTCTATTGCTTACATGGAACATCATGCACAATGCTAGTAGGGCTCATGTTTCAAGTCTTTTTGTATGAATCTACCTGGAAATCAAACTCAGACTTCATGAGTGAAAGGCAAAAGCTGTACCACTAGAAAAAAACCTGGTGAAGGAAGGAATTCTGGTTTTCTGATTTTATTATCATATTATTGTAGTGTTAATTGAAGTTTTAAAAAATTATGCAATCTATTTTTGGCAAAGCAATAATCTTGTAAACCAGAATTTACATCTCTAACAACGGAAAAAAGATGTTTTAAAAAGAAATCATTTTTACATCCCCCTCTCCCCCCCCCCCTTTAATATTCCTGGATCAGGCCTTGCGTAAGTATGTGTTTCGAAAATGGAAAGTAGTATTAATACAAATGTTCCTTTATAATCTTTGTATCATCTTAAAGAACTTTTTGTATTTTGGAAAATGCAAATAGATGATGGAATTAGCAGGGGGATTTAGGTATGAATTGGTTAGGGTTTGGAGTAAAGATAATCTATCTTACTAATGTTGCACAAAACATAGGATTTCAAGTTTCATATTTTTTTTAATTTTGAAATTTTTGAGTCATGCCCCCTCTCAGATGCATTTATCTATAGACAAACCCAGACAGCAAGTGATGGTCTGATTTCAGTCAGCCATAACTGGGGTCTATCACCTTTTAATCTTTCAATTTCCTTTCCTACCTGTATCATGGTTGGGTGTGCACTAAACAGGATATTGATTCCTTCAATTTTACTGAATATGAGGGTTTGAAATTCATGTAGACAATAAATGGAGATGATTTAAGGCTGATGGACCCCACTAATGGCTGCATAAAGTCACTAAACACAGGCATTGATCGGATTAGTCTATAAACTGTAATTTTGAAAAAATAACCAATTAACTGCTGTCGATTTTTTTTTCAGGTTTGATGATTCTTCAGCATATTATCACATGGATGACAGGGAAGGTTTGGTCCGGGTTTGTAGATTAGCTCTCAACAGTAAATATGAAAAGTTCAGCTCAGAAGGGTTCAATGCCCTCTACGCTAAACCGCCAATTATTTACATCAGTGCTGCCTCAAGGCCAGGACTGGGACAGTTTATTTGTTCACAGGTGAGAATTTGTGTTTTGTTTGTCAGTGTTTACAAGACTTTGAATATTACATTTGAGGAATGGTATGCAGTAGAAGAGTGCTATGGGCAATGTTTACAAGACTGGGTCTTGTCAGTTGCTAGGTATACATGGTAACAGGGGGCTTGGGAGTAAGTAAATGTTTGCAGAACTGGTCAGTCATTGTGAAGATGCGGCTCGCTGTCTAGGCATTGCAAGGTACCATGCTGATTGGGTATTATTCAGTTTGAAAGTGAAATTTGTCATGTAATGATTTGTAGCATGGTAGCAGACATAGAATTGAGGTCAAATAGAATTTTGATATCAAACAAGCCCATTTTGTAAAACTGGTCTTCATTTAGCATTTTATTGAGCCAACACTTTAGTAAAACTATCCTACACTTACTTCTTTATCCTTTGTACTTTTTCCCCCTACAGCTTGGACTTCCATTGTCTAGCCTCTGTACAGTTCCATGTAATACAATGTTTGGGTCACAACACACAATGGTGAGTTTGTACATTCTTAGGAGTGTATATGGAGAGAATGTGAGCAAATCAATTAACTCCCATGATGTCATGAAGGCATTGTCACTTTTGTAGATCCTGAGGCTCTTAAAAATGCTTTGTGCATATTGTCAGGAATTCCTTTGTTTAAATTTAAAAGGCAAATTAGCCTGTCCCAGACATGATAAATCCTCCAAAGTTTACTTCTCCTATTGTTCCATCTTGCAATTTAAATACAAACCTTTTGTTTTTCTTGCACCTTCAAGATGAATCTGCAGAAGTGTACGTGACCCCTCTCTTTCCTCCTCTTCACCTTTGTGCCCCCCTCCCTTTCCCTCAATGCACCAATGTCACTTACAAAGAGACCAGCTTAAATCATTCATTATCAAGCCATTCCTTTAAATGAATAGACATTAGCAAAAGCTTCATTTCCTCAAAGCTTTGTTTTAAATGATTAGTGGAAATAATTGATTTGTTGTCTGTGAAAAGCATATGTCTTAAAAAGAGGGTTACCATACTTCCTTATTTTGAATAATCTCTAAATCTGTGTCTATAAATATTGGTTTTAAAAGTGTGACTTTTTTTTTTTTTTTTTGATTTTGTGAAAATAAATGCAACACAGTATTTCCTGTTCCGCTCATTGCAAATGACTTGATGTTGCCACTATATTGAGAAAAATTGCCTATTTGACTGTCTTTTCTTTGGAAGGGTAGAAAGGGGGGGGGGGTTGCTCTTAACTGCGGTAATTTAGTTTGGTCAACCACCTCATCCCATTGTAATATCTGCAAAGAGAAAAATTCTGAATCGATATGTTCTCTCTAGGTTTAGGAAGCTTACTTTCAATTTCAAATTTTGCTACTTACTTTTAATTGTGAGTATATAACATACCACATCTCCTCATCACTTAAGATGCAGGAAATAACATAAATTTCTTCATTGCCACTATTGGTTGTTAGTTATTTTATCTCTTGCAACTCATCATCAAAGTGGTATGACATGACATATCCTGGTAAGATGAATTCCTGCAAGATAGGTCGATATTTGCATTGGCATTTTGTGTATGAGACAACTATCTCTCCGCTCTCAGTATGTATTCACCTCATTAAATATGTCTTTCATCCAGGAGAAGCATCGCTGTCTAAAAAATATCATTCCAACCATTACAACCAAACATTTTATCCTCTCTTCACCTTCCAAATAAAAAAAAAATAAATGAAATTTTGATAGTATCTTATCAAAAGGTTCATGCTGGTATTGTCTGTAAAGTCTGTTGGAAGCTGGTTTTATTGGAGCTATTAGTAAGAGAGAGCAAACTGCCACTACATTTAAAGTCTGTGGGGGAGTAAGAGGCAGAAGTCATCTGCATATGTAGATTTTTGTCTGATGCTTGCTGAACAAGCAGGTGGAAATATATACAACATTTTTGTAAAACATACAGCACGAGTTTTGTTCATAAATTAAGCAGATGTTTGCAAAGTAAGCCTATACCACACAATTCAATAAACTTTTATTGCCTGTTTGGCTCTGCAAGAGGTGTTTCTTGGAGGTCTTCACAGTTGGAGACTTTAAAATATCATGCATGATTAGATGCACCATCAATAATGCAAACATTTTGGATACGCTGTCACTGATGTGACTGTGTGACATCAATAGTGTATCGAATGGGTATGCCAATCAAAGTTACGGCACGGGTAACCTGTGATGTCATCCAAAATCGGGCACAGATTTTATTGCATTTTCAAGAGACAAAAGGTAATCTTAAGTGGAGCAAAAATTCCTATCCCTTGCAATTGTTATGGGCTATTGCACAGCCTTTCTTCAAGCCTTGCTTTTAATATTCCTCAGATCTCAGTCCTATATCACTGTCTATAAACATGTATGGTGGTGATGTACCCTGAGGATGTGATTATTGACCACCAGTCTGTAAAATTTTTAGAAAATTGATAAAAGGTCGTGCAAGTGAAAAACTGACTTTTGGTTTTGCTCACCGATTTGAGAAATTAGTCATACTGGGTTTCCTTGGGTGAGTTGCTCAATGGGGGAAATGCAAATTTTCTTACAGAATTTTCATTCTTTGCATGTTAATAGTGTCTTTCAAATGTGTGAAGACTTTGGAGTGTTTTATTTTGTTAAAAATTCATTTTCTTGGGCAATTGGACAGGGCTTGACAATTTGTTTTAATTCCTGAGACACAGATAACAAGTAACTGCTGTGCCTGTGATACTTGCCATGATGCCTCTCACAAAGATTTTAAGAAAGTAATTACAGCAACTACCAGTGCCTCTTTCTCAGTTGTGCCCTTGTAGAGGCTTTTGTCCAAAGTGTGATATCATTGTTATTGACATGGATGAAATAGAAACCTTCAAAGTCATGTTAGCATGCGTATGTATATGTGTGTGCAGTTGTGTATATGTAAATTTGCGTTGATGACACTTCCTCGTTAACACACTATCTCAAAAAGGGAAACACTGAAAGTCATCAAACTTGGTACATAGATGCCTCATATTGAGAGAAAGGACTATGCTGTTTATGGTGGTCAAAGGTCTTCTGGGTCAACAGGGGTCAAACTCTGAAAACCTCTTAAACATGATATCTCAAGCTTGGGTAGATTTCATACTATGCATGTATATAGAGGTATAGAGGTGGATCTTGATCTACTTAGGTAGATCAACATTAATTACCTTTATCCAGAGTTGCATTCCCATTCCATAACCAGTCTACATTCCCTCCCCTTCCCCTCCCCTCTCCCCTCTTTGTCTCCTGTTTATACATGTAGTCTCATGTACCCATAACTGTTCCATTTTAAACTATAAGGACAGTAAAGGAGGGCTCGCTCAGAGGTTGGCCTCCCTTGTCCTCTTTCTTCTTACCATCTTACGGTGCACAAGCCACTTTGGCCTTCGACCTTGGACCCCTCCCCTCCTCCCCTCCTCACCCCAAGCACTTTTGCCTTGCCTTCTAGCAGCAGGTTAATGGTTTTTAGGGCATTAAGTCATTGAAAGATAGCTTAACAGAAAAGAAGAGTGCAGAGGCAGGAACATTGTGATGGGGGACTGGGAAGGGGGAAAGCATTTCAACATCATGTTTTCTTGGATGGAAAGACTTGCGGTTTATTTGAACTGATGATTTGAATGTTTGAAGTCAGTTGTCCATATACCAAACATTTACCTTCTGTAATCATTGTAAAACCTAATTTTGTGGTGTTTTGTTGTTTTTCAGGATATTGCTTCTTTAGAAAGATTGATTAAAGATGACATAGCATCCAGCAAGACTCCTCTTCTTGTAGTTGCTAATGTAGGCACACCCATGGCAGGTCACACAGACAACCTCAGTAGACTGAGAACTATATGTGATGAAAATTCTATATGGCTTCATGTCAATGGGTGAGTTTATGGCTAGAAAGTTAAGACTTGCAGCATATTTCATTAGTTAGTTTGAGTTTTACGGCCCAGTTTCCGACCCATTGTTTTAAGTCGAGCCAGCTATAGCCTTTTTTTCCAGTTGTGGCTCACTGGCTTGTTTTCCCTACTCCATTGCTTATGCAGAGCATCACGCACAATGGCAGTAAGTTCCATGTTTAGAGTCTTTGGTATGACTCGACCTGGGTATTGAACTTGGGTCTTCGGCGTGCGATGTGGATGCTCTTTCTGTCAGACCAAACACGCAGTCATTGTAGCCTATTTCACTCATCACTTACATTCTGTTACCCTATGTGTACCATTTACACCTATAGTTACTGTTTGGCAAACTATTCTTGGTCAAATATTATGAAGTGACTTATATGTTGGTTTAAGCTTTTGCTATGGTTGTCAGATTTCTAGTACAGTAACTTATGCTGGTGATGAAGTTTTAGGCAATAAATTTGAAGCTGTAGGGTGTTTTGTAGTAAACAAATTCACAGAAATTGTAGTGCAACACCAAGAATATGAAAAGATACTAACAAGAGGAATCAAGAATGTTTAGAAAAATGGAAGGAAAGAGAAAATTATGATAAACCAGTGATTTCTTACTATTTGTAAATGAATATATTGTTTTTTCTGTAAAGTGAGTTCTGATGTAAGACTGGATGAACCTATCAAAAATGTAAAACATGAAGAAAATTTCAAGGTTTATTGTGTTAGTAATATAAAAACACAAAACATATAAGGCATTTTGCAGTATAAAATTTTAGTAAAAAAATGGAAGTCAGTTCTTTAAAGGAAAAATCATGCAGATTTTGGCAACTGATTTCAAAATAGAGGTCAATTCAAGGAATATCCTGTCTTCAGCTTTACCCTTAGTGATGTGGATGATAATAATACCCCAAATGTAATCCTGTAGTCTGTAGATGACAAGTTTCTGTGCAAAACATGACACCAGTACTTACTGCTGATTGATCAGCTCCTTGTTGAAGTTAATGATCAAAAATCTTGACATGCTTTGAAGGTGGATTTCAATTGGTAGTATTTATAGATTACCATGGAATGATGAGCAGATAAAACATACCTCAGCTGGTAACTTAATTCTAAAAGGATTAGATCTTCAGTCTGAAATTTGAGGATTTGAAGATTATGGGATAACCTTTGTTCACAGATATTTTCAAATTCTCATAAGATGGAACATTTAAACCTCATCTAAATATGACATTTTTAGACAACTACTTTTAAGGGAGACGTGCAGTTGCCAGACTGAATTAATGAAACTAGATAACTTAATGATGACAGAATAACTTCAACGTCTGTGCTTTGTTAATGAAACATGGCACATATTAAATTGCTCTTTGGTTGGATAATTCTATTTAGCTCTTTGCTACCATCTATTTATCTATGCCTGCAATAATTGCATGGCAAAAATCTGGTAGCACTGCAGTAACCCGAACTGATACTGTCTGATATAGGATATCCATAACCCTAACTACCTTCGTAATTTTACCCCAACTTTTATCTTTTTTTTTAGGTAACACTATATAACACGTTTGTGTTGGTGTGTTGTAAAATCCCATCTAACTAACTAACTAACTAACATTATCGTCTGAGATTGCACACTCATTTATCAAACTAGGCATGATATTTTAGCCCAAAATTTTGGATTCAAATCAGTTTGTTTTTTTTTTTTTTTCATTTATTTTTCAGCCACAATCTTGCAACTCTTTCCTTAAGCACAGTGCCTTCATCAGTACTAGTAAGTATAAAACCAGGGTTACATTGGGACAGATTTGAATTTGAGTCCGACTTGATTTTTGTGAGTTTCTATTAAAACCTCGTTCAGTAATGTTAAAGAAACCCAAATTTGCCAGCTTGTGTAAATGTATACATTCATCCTATTGGGAGAAAGCTTTTATCATATCAGTCAATAAAACCGGTCCGTCAGTGTGGTGTCATGGAAGCTATCAGTAAGCATTTCATTTTCATAGACCTGTGATGCAAATTTACACTGGTTGGCAATTGTTGGCTTTTTCTGACCCAGAGAGGTGAAGATTTTAACAAAAGCTCAAAAAAATTGGACCGTAGTGAGATCCAAATTCATTGTATCGTGACTGCTGCTTAAGTCGACAACTGCTTTCATAAAACAAGGCTTCCAAAGTCAAGAGTCACAACATAGTAACAAGGGGCAGAGCTTCAGCTTTAGGTCACCTGTCCAGTCCAAGAAAGCCAACAAAATATTAACCAAAATAAATTTCTTGTGTTTCAGAAGTGTGTTTTGTGATGAAAGATATTGTTGAGTATATATTTGCTCAAATCCTGTCCTGCAGTGCATGATGGGAATGAGAATATTCTTTCCATATTTTGGAGGCGCTCCCTTTTTACTTCCTTTTTCTCAAACAGTCACATTCAGCCCAAAGGGCCTTTTATACTGCCAACTATATCTCTAAAGTCTTTGATAGTATTTAAGCAGCAAGTTCTCTGAGTTTTCGTTTGGTCTAATACTGACATATTTAAAGTTAGTAAAGTGTGTTTTCATTCACTTTCATGTTACACCTTCTTGAAGATCAATACCAATTTAGAAACAGGTCAGAGCAATTCATTTTGATACACAAACTAAACAAGAACCTCTTCCTTAATAGATATTTCAAATTTCTGAACCCAAACGTTAAGTGCTGAAAGTAAACCAAACAGCCATTCTGCAGGACTTTAACAGAAAGGAACAAAAATAGTGTCACTCATTAAAACTGTAAAGGGAGGGCAACAGTTACTGCAAATACACAGTGCACTGCTGTAACACATAGGGAAACCATCGTGAATGAATCTTGTTTATTATGTTAATGAATTTTTCGTTTCTTTTTCAAATATCAGGCTGCCAAGAGAGTGAACAGTATGACTATACACCCTGGAACGTGGTTGGCTCTTCCAGGTTCACCAGCTGTTGTATCCTTTTTATGTCTGATTAAATGTATGTAATTTGAAAACTTGTGTGTTTATAATTGATCATCTCCCATGGAATTTGAAAGTGTGTTCATAATTGATCATCACCCATGGAATTTGAAAGTGTGTTTATAATTGATCATCTCCCAAAGATAGAAATGACTAATTTTCAGATATTTGTCATAGTGGATTGGTTTCATCGGGCAGAAGACAGTAGTAGTAGAGTGTAACATGCGAGTCCACCTATTGTCGTGCATCATTCTGTTTTTTTTTTATTATTATTATTAACCCTGAACTATCAGAAGCCCTTAAAAGAAAGCTGGAACAGTGGCCTTGTTTGCGTTCAGTGAATTTGGTAATTAAAAATTTAAAATGGTAATAAACACTTTTGTGCTAAGAGCAAATTTCTTGTTTTTGTTGACACTGTTGAGTGCAGTTGTTGTTAGTTAGAGGACTGAAGACACTAGTAGAGAGACTTAAGACCCCAGTAGAGGGAGACTTGGTTGACAAGGTTCATGGGGTATGGCGAGGAAGAATACGTAAAGCTTGTGTTTTAGTGGGCAAAAGGTGGACTTGATTTTATGGTTGTGGTAGATATTCAATCTGCTTGTAAGGTTATTTTGGGGAACATTTCATGCCTGATGTTCTTGTGCTGGCTGTTATAGTATAGCTGTAGCTAGACTAGAGTTGGGTGTTCAGAGGGCACATGCACAGCTTAGTTCATTTAATGTGCAATTGTGAGACAATAAAGAAAGACATATCCTTCCGACAGACAGATTTGTAAATGTGGCATCTTTGTTGAAGGACCTGTTATATGTATTGATAAAACCGTTATTAGATTTTTCACATTAAAGATACCCACTCATTATGCTGGTAAACGATTTTGAACAAATTGTCTCCCATAACTTTAATTACAGTGTCAGGTTGCAAGTTCTAAAATGTAGGCAGAATTTTTTCCTTGACTGAAGGTACTCTGCAGACACTTTATAAAACTGCCGACCCTGCACTGGTAAGTGATATATTGTAAAAACATCTGAATATTTTTCGAACTTATGCCTGATTTTGATTGATAAGAATTGTTTTGGAAATTTTAAAAGCAATGAACTTTATTTAGAATTTGAAACTTTGCTGAATTTGGTGTGCTATTCTGACCTGCTTTGTCTGCAGTGAAAACGTTTTGGTCAATAATCGACATTCCAAAGAAGTCCAAATGTTTGCCAATCAATAATAGCTTACATTCATACAATCTATACATCCTGTTCACTGAATAGCTGTTTTGGCTGAATATACAAAATGGCAAAAATGGAAAAAAAAATTGTCAAAGTAGTCAAGCCTGTTCCTCTCAGATTTTGCAAATACAGTAGGACAAATATCATGTATGCCTATTGCATATTTTAAATATTTTATGTTACATATTTTAAATGTTGTCTTTTTCCGTATTGTACCTGTTTGTACTTTGTGCACAAACATGTTATGTACACACAGCTGAAATCACATTACCTTTGTTTAGTTGCTATCAAAATTTTGTTTACATTTCCTTGTATGGATTTAATCACACACAGCTGCATGTGTTTTTTTGTACAGAGTCTAGCTGCTGGTCTAATGTCCTCACAACCTCAAGAGAGATTGTGTGCACTTCCCATCTGGCTTGGAGTACAAAGTCTGGGTTACAATGGAATTATCAACCGTCTCACACATGCTGCATCTCTTGTAAGTTGGTGTTCAACTTAAAGTCCCATCAGCTACATCGTCCTGGGTATGACGTTAAACTGCATCCAGGTGGGGTGAATAGGTCATGTGTGACAAGTAGTTTTTTGCTGACTATCCCCTACAAAATGCACTCATAAGACTGCTTTTAGTCATTCCACGACTGGCTGATTGCCGAATCTATGAAACTGAGCAAATTTCTTCAGGGTTGTCCCCCTTGTGAGCTGGGGGTTGTAGAATATGCCCACCGTATTTCCGGCCTGTCGTGAAAGGCATCTGAAGGGAAGGATTTGCTCCATAGTTGAACTGTATTCCAAACGAAACTTGAACTTGAGCAGTATTTGAAACTTTATTTCAACTTCACCTTTTATCTGGTTGACATTCATGTCAGTGTGTATTTAAATCAACATATAACCCATTAGCTTTAAAGCTATTGACAATGTTAATACAGTTACGATCCTTGGCAAATGTGACAGGACAAAGCAAGCTTAACAAACAATAAATGAATCACCATCTCCCTCATTTCATGTTGTTTCAGCCAAAAGTGTCATGAAGCTTCAATGTTGATATGGAGAGCAGGTTTGTCCTTTTACATTTTTGTAGAGAATTGCAGCCATATGGCCTGTCCTTTAATCATGAAACTAAGGCCTGCCCTCCTTAGCCCAGTCTAGAATCACCATGGCAATGTTTAATTGCACTTAGGTCGATATTTAATGGTACTTATTTGTGTTCCAATAAAACTCATGACATCAGGTGGTGCTAATGTAGTATAAACACCCCCAAATCATGATCGTAGTGGAACAGACTTATGAACACAAAGAAAGGATTTCATATCAAACTCCATAAATGGACATAAAAGGAGTTAATGCATTGTAAATGAAGTTTCCCACAGATTGTTTTAAAGCATCTGGTTGATTGGATTTCAAATTGTGTTAAGTGAATGGACCACCCTTTCTTATCTAGGTTGTTTTTACTGTAACCTGGAAAAGTTGGTAAAACAAAGCTTTTGTGATAATTTTTTTAAAACAGAATTATTTAAAATGAGCTTAATTTACATGCACATGAAAATCTTTTAGTTTTCTTCTGTATTTAACAGAGGTAAATATTTCAATATGAGTGACAAATTGTTTGAAGCAATGGTTTCATGTGCAAGGTATTGCAAATGGTACCCATGATTGAGATGCAATTATCACAGATTGCATTATGTCAGTTGCCTCTACTATAATAACGCATGGGACTAAATTTCCTTCAATGGTCTCGGTGGAAGGACCCAGTGGATAAAGGCAATGGCATCTGAAGAAAGTGCAAAGGTCAGGGGTCAATTCCAGGCTTGTTCAAAATACTGTTTTTCATGCAAGAGCAGTGAAGGGTTTTCCCTCTAAACTGCCTTTCTCAAGAAACCAAATTTGATCTGAAATATTTATTTGGTTACCCCCTTTTGTAAAACTGTAATTCTTAAGCTTTATAGGTTTCTCCCTCACTTGTGGTCACTTAGAGCCTGAATTAATAATGAATGTTGTGTATTGATCTGTTACAAGTTCTTTGAGGTCTGGAAACAAGATACCACTTTGTCTCCTCATTTTCTCCTTAGAGCCAACATCTTTCTCAGAGACTTAACTCCATCGGTGCGATCAACCTCACAGACAAAAAGGAAAAACCAAAGAAAGAAATAAAATTAGAAGGGTCCTTGACAGAGGTAGTGGCTCAAGCAATACAAGTATTTGTAAGTATTTATTACATTTAACAGAAAGCAAAAAGCGAACCCTATCCAGGCCTTAAGTAATATTTTCTAGTTAGCTACAGATCACGTTCTTCAGGAAATTGAAGAAGTATGGTACGTGTGCTTCTTAAACTTAAATAGATTTATCCGAGTTTGCATTTTTTTTCTTTGTGTGATTTCGGCAGATTGATGACAGGTGATTGCACTCTCACATCTCAACCTACTACCATTGTGCTTGGAGCTGAGCATAAGAAATGGAGTAGGGAAAACAAGCCAGTGAGCCTCCACAACTGGAAGAAGGTCGTGATAGGCCCGACTTTAACCAGTTGGTTAGAAACTGGGCTGTAAAACTCCACCTAAACTAACCCCACACACCTCAAAATTCAAGGCCTGCATATCTGTGGTCCCATTTGTTCTTTTGAAGATTATCTATTAGTATCAGTATCGGTTTTCTTTGTGTGATTGGATGATATATCAGCAGTAAAAAGCACATCTTTCTTGGACCACAGCTATTTTGGGAGGGATTGAACGCATCCAACTTAGGGTATAACGGTACTGTCCTTTGAAGTATTATTTAGTCGTCTGATTTTAGGTCTGATTATAGGTCACTAAAGTGAGTATTGGTCATGAATGTGAGAAAATTGTAGCATAAACAGAAGTATGCCTCTGATGGCTCATTGTAAAAGCAGTTAATACGCCAGGTCATGTCTCAAATATAACAGAAGGAATTTTATATAGCATGAGAGTAGGTCTGTAATGTAATGTTTTTGTCAAAATGAGAGATACGTGAGGCAAAACATTGTGCACTATGTGGCCCAAATTTAACTTGGAAATCCGGTAAAGGCTAAAATCCTTAGTGACTGATTCTTTGTAAAGTTAAATTAGAAGAGTTTCTTTTCAACACATATTTATACAAGAATTGTTGGTCGGATATTTTTTTTTTTTGAAAAGGGGGAGGGGGACACTTTTTGCAGTATGTGACAATTGTTGCAGAAACAATCTGTCTCAATCACTTAGTCTTGTTCTTCACCTTCCAGGCACAGACTGATACAGTATCTCCCGTAGTTGTCTTCAAATTTGAGGATTCCAGAGAAAGTCCCGGTCAGGAGTATGCTCCCTACGCAGAAAACACGACAGAGGTTGATGATCAGAAAGATTCCAATAAATTAAGTAGAGAATTGTTAAACTCTTTCAACAAATGGGTAAGGCACTCACCTTTTCTCAAAATATTTTAGCATAAATTCTTTTGTATAATTTTTCAACTTTTTCAAATAAATACCCTTTTTGTTATCCCTGAAGAACTGATGTTTGAGGCACTTTTAAAGAGCCAAGGTAGTTTGGTTCTAGCAGTGGTCAAATTGGTGTAACCATTACCTTGTATCGTGCAAGAACCATATATGGAAAAACTGTAACATGAGTCTTTTGTCCTGTTTCTGCCATTGCACTTGGTGCTCAGCATTAACAGTGGAGTATGGAAAACAAGCCAGTGAGCCACAATTGGAAAATTTCTGTGATAGACTCGCAGACTTATATACATGTACACAGCATGTAACGTATACGTCCTATCCGTAGATGGTCGCCACCGGCTGGGACAAAAAAGGCGCCTCAAGATGGCCGCCGTGAAGCTATAAATCTTCTGATTTGACGATGACTCTGTAATATTTTAAGCAAAAGGTAAACTTGAATGGGAAACAATATCATATTCCTGCAATACATGAGGTGATTTTGACCTTACCTTGCCATATTTCAAAAATATTTCAACTTTCTTGCAAAATATGGGGATATACTTGAGCAAGTCCAAACTTTCACACAAAACCATAGCAGACGGCCATTTTGGTGGGCTTTTTCTCACACGTACGGTAGCGACAATGTACAGTGCACTATGCTCTGTCCATGTATGGGAAGTCCGTGGATAGACTGGACTTAAACCTGTTGGTTAAAAATTAAGCCAGAACACTTGAACTAACTTCATCTTGTTTTTGGTTTTGATGGGGAGACTGCTTTGGATTTTGTGGAGGTCTAAGATTAGAATTCTTGTTGGGAAAGCCCGTGTAACCAGGGCATTTTAAGAGCCCTTGGTAAATTTCTTTCTGTTTTATTGGTTTCGATGAAAAGAGAAACCTATGCATTCATGATGGCGTGTGTGTGTATGTATGTGTGTATGTGCGTGTGCGTGTGTGTATGTGTGCGTGTGTATGTGTGTGTTTGTGACACTCTGCTTGTTTACACGATATCTTGAGAAGGGAACATCTGACAGTTCTCAAACTTGGTACACAGATACCCCATACTGAGAGGAAGAACCCTAGTAATTTTGGTTGAGGTCAAAGGTCATCTGGGGTCACAGGGGGTCAAAAACCGAAATCCTTGTTTACACAATATCTCAAAATAGGAAACTTGGATTGATTTCAAACTTGATATGTTGATGTGTTATGATGTAAGGAAGAAACCTTTTGATTTTGGTAGAGGTCAAAGGTCATAGGGGGTCAAACTCAGAAAACCTTGTTTACACTATATCTCAAGGTAGGAAACTTGGATTCATTTCAAATTTGATATTTTGATCCGTTATGATGTAAACAGCTTGTTTGCAGAATATCTTAAGGCACAGTATGAAATTTGGTTTTTTTGGATGTAGAAATGTTTTGGTTAAAAGAAAAACCAGTTACTAACAGGTGGAGTCAAAGGTCCCTTTAGGTCACTAGTTGTTACAAGAAATGTAGCATTTCATTGAAAAGAGCTTGTATGTATCATGGAAACCTCAATGCACTTTTGCATTCTGGTTGAAGTTGCTGAAATTTCAGTGAAGATTTTCATTCTGGTCAAAGGCAAAGTATTTTTTCATTCCACAAAGTACTACATCAACAAGAGGAGAACATTGCACAATTATTGTCAAGGTGGGGAAAATAGACTTCACCTAAAATTGGCCAGAGCCCAGAAGTTTTGTTGAAGGGTATTCGTTGGAACAAAAGTCGGTTTTAGAAGACTGACTGTACAAGTCAGTCAGGCACTGGATTAGAGTGGAAAATTCCCAACACCCCACTTTTTCAAATCAACCCCAGAAACATGAATAGGGGAAATTTCCTCCCATTTTCAATTCCTTAGTGCAAAGACTGGTTAGGGAGGAAGAGGGGTGGGGTATTCTGTCAGCATTTTAAAAAAGTCTGTCATTCTGCAAAGTAGAATTAATCAGCAAATGAGGTTTTAAGGTAAACAGTTGATGTTTAGAAATCTCAAATAATTGTTTGAGATTTACTGTGAGCAAAGCTTTGTTTAATTTTCAAAGTGGGATCATATCACAGAAATAAATGCAGATATTGAAATTGCAATATACACATATTGCACCCAACGTCGCAGCTTGCAGTTCCATTTCATGTTACATGAATTGCTAGCTTCAAACATGAAGTTTTGATTAAAAATTTATGTTGTCAAAAAATTTCCAATGAAACCTGTTGCTGAAGTTTTTCCCAGAGAATGTGTCAAATATATCTATTGGCATTTCATTAGAATGTACTGTGTTTGAAAATGTTTCCTTTGACGCTTAATACTGCAGTCTCTCTCGTTATGAGTTTATTTCCTTCATACTGCCATAGTGTTTACTTACTTGGTGAGATATTCTGTTAATAATAAATGTTAATTGAATGTTTGCTGTAGACAGCTGTGTTTACAAGGTAATCATTAGCTTTGATTTAAAAATTTCCCGATTGAGATTGGGAGGGTAGGCTTGTCTGTGGATGTGGCAATGTTGCAGTATACAGTAAATCAAGTGTGGAAATCCACTTCTGCTTGATGTAAGCAGCCAGAAACTTTCCTTTTACCAAAATGTTGCAAAATAACTTGGAAAATGTAATAGCTATAGACACTTTTCCAAATAGCTATTACAAAGGATTGTGGGATAGAATGTCTGCATGCATTATTTTTTCCTACAGTGAAATGTCATTGACAAAAATTATGCAGACCTAAAATGTTTCCCACAATCCTTTGTAATTACTATTTGGAAAAGGGTCAATAGACTGGTAGTTACCTGATTGTGAATATCCAGGTATACTGATTAAAATTGGGATGACTGCATTTTCCCTTTAACCAGAAGGTCACATAGGATTTAAAATTGCAGAGCTGTCAAGTCCTCCTGATTTTGCAGAAGACTTCCTGAAAATTTCACCTCCAAACATGCAAACATAAAATCTTTCTGATTGAGAACAGAATTTCCTCCATTGAAATACAAACAAATCCCTGAAATCTTCCTGATTTATGAGGTAAATCTTCCTGATTTCAAGACCTCAATGTTGGCAGCTCTGAATTGCTATCACGCAATTCCAGTGATGAATTTGCCTCATTACACATGATATGCATTAAATTGCACCAGTCACCTATTAAACTGGGGACCGACTGCCTGGTCAAGTGGTTTGAGCTTCCAACTTGCAGACGGAGGTTGAGAGTTCGAGTCCTGGCCAGGTCATACCTAAGACTTAAAAAAAGGAACCAACTGCCAATGTGCTTGGTGCTCAGCGTAAACAATGGAGTAGGGAAAACAAGGCAGTCAGGCACAACTGGAAAAAAGACTGTGGCCAGCTTGACTTGTACATTGCAAACTGGGATGTAAATCTCTATCTAACTAACAAACTATTACACTGGGCAACTGCTTCAATTTAATAAATAAATAGTCATTTATTGTTTTCTCTCGTAGGTTAACGGTGACTTTTTCCTTTAACCTTGTGCCATGTGAATGATGACTTTTTCTTAACCATTTTGCTACTGAAGGGTGTCCATTCTGCCACACTGAGATTATAGGCTATTACACAATCCTTATGTTCAGGGTGACAGGGTCTGTGAATACTATGTGTTTTGTATGGAGGTTGCCATATTTTTATTCCTTATAGCCTAACCAAGTGCACACATGTTAAAAGGTCCCCTTTGCAAACCTTTGCAAGCACTCAAATATTGGGCTGATGACCATCCCGGTTTCCATCCCGGTGCAAAGGAAGTGGAGGGTGGAGGGAAAATGTGTTGCTTATCGCAAACTGTTATCCAAATCAACTCACTTTCATTTAATATTCCTTTCCATTTTGCCAGGTGTTCATACATTGTATTGATATGCATTTCTTCTATTGCACATTTTCTTTAAATAAAATTCCCCTTGGTCAGTGTTCGTAATCATTTCCGTGATCAACATTAATGCGTAGATGATATTTTTTCTTCTGTAGCTTGCAGCAGAGCTTGGTAGAAGGGTACCAAAGGTGGCTCTTGAGGTCGTTGAAGGTGAACAAGAAGGAGTTTGTCTGAAATTCAGCCCTCTTCAGAGTGCCCCATGTAAGTGATAAAACATACTTTTCTAATGTTGTATGGAAGTATGTCATTATCAATCATTATTAAGGTGGAATTATTTGATTCTGTATTCCTCATTGCGGTTTTAATTTTTATCGCAACTTTTCAAGGGCAACAGAATAAGTTACACTGAAGATAGCGCAGGATATTTTTTGTGACATTCTTTAAGTGACCTTCGGGGTGTATGGGTAATCGTTGTTTTATGTTTTAATTGAGGTCTTTTATTGCTTGATCCCCTCACCCCAAACAGCTATAATTCTCCTAAACTACATACTTAAGCCCCTGTTTTAAATTCATCCATATCAGGACACAATTATCCTCAGTTTGTTGCTTCAGGGTGAGTGTATAAGACCCCTAATGTGTAATCAAAACTCAGTACAGTACAGGCTGTGTAATATGGGCTCTGGCACTTGTTATTGTTTGAACTAGCTGTCAATCTAAGAGCTGAGCCAATTTAGAATTTCTGTAAACCCTACAAACTTCGTAGTTTGGGGTGAAAGGATTGTCCTTTAAACTCATGAAACAGTTGTACTAGTGAAAAACAGACCAAGGACCCTTAGTTGAAGGTATGAACTTATGCACCATTGGTGCTCTAGTTCTATAGTTGACACCAAAAAAGAAAAAAAGAATAACTTTTTATTGACATCAGTATCATTGGTGATTGTTTTCGGAATGCATGGTACAGTAGTTATGGACAGATTTATAAAGATGAAAGATACTCTGAACCATTGGCAGTAGTAGCTCATGGGTAATTTCAAATGTAAAGATACCCATCTGATGCTTACAAATATCAAATACATTCAAAATTTAGTAAAGTTTGCAAAGGGGTCATAGAGTGAGAGGAGGTTTGGAAACAAATAGCCCCTTTTTGCAGTACATAAAGTCTATCAAGATAGGAAAGGAAGGTGTTTCCCCAAGAAATGTTACAATGTGATAAATTAGAACAAATGAGGGTCTTAAATAGAGGAAGTAATAATATGATGAAATTAAAATTTCCTTTCAGGTTTCGGACAAATTGTAATCACTTAGATATGAAGAATTTCTTTCATGGTTTGAGCTTAAATTTATAGAATACTACCAGGATAGGATATTCCTGAATCTTGTCTTTGCCACTGGTAGTTAAGGCAAACACAACATGCCTAGATTTTACCCATTAGAGTTGGGTAGCTTCCAAAAACCCGATATTTGCCTGCCAGTGCAGGTTTTCCACTTGGTTAGTTTGCTAAACAGTCCACTCACTTTCACCCTTTCACATTGCAATCATAAACTTGAGATGCTTTTTGGTTTCGATGAAAAGAGAAACCTATGCATTCATGATGGCGTGCGTGTGTATGTATGTGTGTGTGTGCGCGTGTGTGTGTGTGTGTGTGTGTGTGTACTTGTTTCGAATTCAAACAGAGGACCTGAACAATGGATTTTAGGTCCTCTGGTGGAAATTCAATAGATTTCTGGGGTCCTCTCCTGTGTGAACAATAGGGAGTCTATTGTTAGGGTTAGGGTTAAGGAAGCAGGAACAAAGGAAAACACAATGGGGTCCTCAGGTTGTGTGGAAAAAAACCTGTGTGTATGTATGTGTGTGTGTGTGTGTATGTGTGTGTGTTTGTGACACTTTGCTTGTTTACACGATATCTTGAGAAGGGAAGATCTGACAGTTCTCAAATTTGGTACACAGATACCCCATACTGAGAGGAAGAACCTTATTTGTGGGGGTTGAGGTCAAAGGTCATCTGGGGTCACAGGGGGTCAAATCCCAAAATCCTTGTTTACACAATATCTCATGGTAGGAAACTTGGATTAATTTCAAACTGGACATGTTGATGTATTATGATGGAAGAAAGAACCCTGTTGATTTTGGTGGAGGTCAAAGGTCATTTGGGGTCACATGGGGTCAAACCCCGAAATCCTTGTTTACACGATATCTCAAGGTAGGAAACTTGGATTAATTTGAAACTTGATATGTTGATGCATTATGATGTAAGGAAGAACCCTATTGATTTTGGTGGAGGTCAAGGGTCATTTGGCGTCACATGGGGTCAAAACCCAAAATCCTTGTTTACAGGATATCTCATGGAAGGAAACTTGGATTAATTTCAAACTTGATATGTTGATGCGTTATGATGTAAGAAAGAACCCAATTTATTTTTGTGGAGGTCAAAGGTCATTTGGGGTCACATGGGGTCAAACCTCTAAATCCTTGTTTACACTGTATGTCGAGGTAGGAAACTTGGATTCATTTCAAACTTGACATGTTGATGCGTTATGATGTAAGGAAGTGTCAAATTAATTTTGGTGGAGGTCAAAGGTCATTTGGGGTCACGTGTGGTTAAACCCCAAAATCCTTGTTTACATGATAACTAATGGTAGGAAACTTGGATTCATTTCAAACTTGATATGTTGATGCATTATGATGTAAGAAAAAACCTGATATATTTTTGTGGCGGTCAAAGGTCATTTGGGGTCACATGAGGTCAAACCCCTAAATCCTTGTTTACACTATATCTCAAAGTAGGAAACTTGGATTCATTTCAAACTTGATATGTTGATGCATTATGATGTAAGAAAGAACCCAATTTATTTTCGTGGAGGTCAAAGGTCGTTTGGGGTCACATGGGGTCAAACTCTGAAATCCTTGTTTACATGATACTTCATGGTAGGAAATTTGGATTCATTTCTAACTGGGTATGTTGATGCGTTATGATGTAAAGAAGAACCCTATTTATTTTGGTGGAGGTCAAAGGTCATTTGGGGTCAGAAGGGGACAAATCCTGAAAACCTTTTTAACACAATATCTCAAGGTAGAAAGCTTGGATTGATTTCAAACTTGACATCGATGCATTTTTATGTAAGGAAGAACCCTCTTGATTTTGGTAGAGGTCAAAGGTCATTTGGGGTCACAGGGGGTAAAACTCAGAAAACCTTGTTTAGGATAGCTCAAGGTACAAAACGTGGATGGATTTCATAATTAGTATGTGGATGAGTTATGGTGAGAAGATGGTCTGTATAAGGTTTTTTGTGGAGGTGAAAGGACATCTGGGGTCATGATCGGTCAAACTTTGAAAACCTTGTCAAAATGGGATATCTTAAGGTAGAAAACTTCCTTGGATGGATTTCCAAATTAGTATGTGGATGTGTTATGGTGAGTTGAAAGTACTGTACCTGTTGTTTTTGGTGGAGGTCAGTGGTCATCTGGTATCACCTGGCATCAAACTCTGAAAACCTTGTTAGCAGAATATCTCAAGGCACAGTATGAAATTTGGCTTTTTGAATATAGAAGTGTTTTGGTTAAAAGAAAAACCAGTTACTTACAGGTGGAGTCAAAGGTCACTTTGGGTCACCAGTTGTTACAAGAAATGTAGCATTTTATTGAAAAGAGCATATATGTATCATCGAAACCTCAATGCATTTTTGCATTCTGGTTTGTTTACCTATTATGAATCAGATTCAACTGTCACAGATTGCACTTAGCCTGTACATATCAAAAAGTGTCACATGAACTCTTACAGTGCAATGAGTAGTGTATTTGCCTGAGAAGAAATTTCAGAGTGTTTGGCAAAGGAGGGGAAAGAGAAAAAGTAACAGTGATATGGGGACAGTAGGAGCTGATGTGTGCTACTGATATGTAATGGCTGAAAGCTTGTCATGAGCATTATTTTAAATTACTGATAGTTAAAAAAAAATGGGCCAAAAGTGAAAATAAGGTTTTATGCTCAACAACATCATGGTCACTCGAGTCAACTGGCTCTTGAACATTTGCCAACTATTCATTCTTTCTCCTCCCAATTTTCAGATCATGGAACAAATTCTGAGGACATAGACCTTCTTATGGAGGAACTCAAAGATGTTTTGGTTAGTTATACTGATTTCTATGACAGTTTATCTGATGTTTTTATCACTGGCAAGTTGGAGGCCCAATGTTTATTTTTTGGTGCCAGATGTTGCTTATTGCCTGTCTGCATATATACATCCTCAAAAGTGAGGGGAGGGCTATTTGGTCTTGAAAATCTGCAAATATAATTCATGCAGCATTGTTTGTTAATGTCTTAAATGACAAATTTAAGAATTGGCAAAGTGCATACAGGCTGAAAAGTAACTTATCATTATTGAGTGTTGTGTTAGCATGCATTGCAGGATGGGAAAAATATGAGGAGGGGGAGGGGGGCTAGGCATCAACTAGACGATCATGTAGCTGGAAACAGCACCTTATGAGTGTTTTACGCTGTGTAGCCACTTCTTGAAGTCTCACTTTGCAAATATTGGGGGCTAAAAATACCTGAAGACCCCCACTTTTTCACCCCCCACCCTCCCTTCCCCCAAGCTCCTCTCCACTGATTTTCAGAGAGCCTACCTGTAAATAATCGCATTAGGTTTGGTCGTCTTCTGGCGTAATTCCATTCCAAGATTGAATGAATTTACCTCTTTCTGACATTCCTATCACCTATGCAGGTAAACAAAGTAATTTTGCAGTGCAACACTAACAGGTCTGTCAACAGCACTTCAGTTTCATACTTGTGTTTCATTTTGGGGATTGCAGGGGTTTTGTTGCGTAAGAAAAGATGGAAGGGGAAGGGAAGAGGGGAAGTTGGAGAGTTGTCACTCATTTTAGGGTGTAAACTTGATGTGCGTATTCCTTGCAGTTGTGACATGTAAAGGGGCTCATTGAGTTGATATCAATAACTTAAAGAGAATGTTACATGGTCAGTACCACATGAGAATTCTTACAATTAGCATGACTAGTCAAGTTAAAATTTTGAATTTTGTGGTGTCCAGACTTGTACCAGTGTTGTGCATAATTTGAAAAAGTGTCTGGTCACAAATTTTTTGAAAACTGAATTCAACCCTTGAGTTCTCATGTAGGATATGAGGATTGTAAATGTTTGACTATGTATAAGTGATACGTGAAGAAAACTTAACAGGTTTGGAAAAATTTGTCTAATTTCATGGAACAACTCAGGGAGCCTCTTTAATATGGCACAGTCTTGACAGATCTGTGCACAATACTACTGATGTACCTGTTTTATTTTGGTGGATTGCTGAGGTATTGTTGATGAAAATGAAAGGAAGGGGAAGCAAGGAAGGGGATAGAAAAGGGGTGGGGAAAAGAAGTCGTCACTAAGTCTTGTTTGGATGCACAAGCAAAACTTAGAATGGTAAAAAGTTTGTATTGTCTACAAGACATTACCACTTCAAGTAGAGACACATGACCCAACTTGCTGTAATATGGTCCTCTGAAACAATAGCAGAGGATCAAATTAAACAAGCAACAGCTAGGAGGAGCACTGGGACTGTTTTAGATTCTATATAGATTAATGTGATATGTGCATGCTGCATTTGTTATACACTGACGGTTTGATACATTTGGGACAGCAAAGAAGGGGTCTGACGGCTTTCTCAACCATTTTTCTAAAAAGTTCATATTTTGAAAAAAGTATAAATTCTCTTCCTTTTTTTCTAATTTTTAAATGTTTTGAATGCGTCTACTCTTTTTTTTTTGGCAGGATAACTTGAATTTTACCATTAGACAAAGGAAAGGATTCAGAGAATTGGTGGAATCTAAGGAGAATCTACACTATGTTGAAAATGACAGCCATGCTGGCCTAGGGGCAGTGCAGTGAGTAGTTTGTTGGTATCTGTAAAGGTCTTGTCTTGTGACATGAAAATGACATAGTTGGATATCTAATGCTGAAAAAGCATTGAAAATCTAGGAGAAAAAAACCCCTGCAATTTCTATCAAATGTTGACTCTTTATAGAGTAATATCTATTTTAACACTTGCTTCAATCACAAAAAAGGAACAAAGTTTACAAATCTTTTTATGTGTAGTGATGGACTTGTCAAACATGGCTTTATGTAAGCTTTGGTATATCCAACCTTAATTTAAAAATCCTTGTAGCTTTGGTTTTCTTGGATAGGAAAAACCTCCGTTAGAGTTTCATGTAGAAGGGGGAAAGGTGGATTTGTCCCCCCCCCCTCCTTTTCCAAAAGGAGGTGGGTAGAATTACTCCCCCCTCCCCCCCCCCCCCTTTCATTTCCATAAAAATTAAAAGCATAATATCTTGATTTCTTTTCTAAAAAGAGGACACTTTTTTACAATGTATGAACTTACACAAATAAATCGCCTTTAAAACCCTCCAAATTGCACCTTGAAGCAAGCTTTTGTCCCCCTGAGCCCACTTGTAACTTCAGCCTAGGACATCATCAATTTGGACTTGGGGTTTAATGGCAATAAATTCCCCATTTTTGGTGTGTCTGGTAGAATCCCTGCCTGTGAGCTGGGGGTAGTAGAATACACCCATGGTATTTCCTACATATTGCGAAAGGCAACCAAAGGGAAGGGCTTCCACCATGTTTCAATTGTATTCTAAACGGCACTTGAACTGTTTATGAAGGCCTAATCCTCTCACCCCAAACAGTTCCGATTGTCCTAACCTTTTACTTAAGCTCCTCCCACAACTATCTCAATCTCATCTTCATACAGACACAATCTCAGTTTATTGCTTCAGGGTGAGTATACAAGACCTCAATGTGTAATCAAAACACTCTGAATGCAGTATATGCTGTGTAATATGGGCTATGGGTACTCTGCATCTTTTGAACTTGCTGTCAATCAAAGAGCTGTGTCAATTTCTGTGGGCTACTACAAAAAGTGTAGTTTGGGGTGAGAGGATTTGGCCTTAAACCTCTACCTATTTATCTAGTTGACATAATATAACTTTTGTGCGTTATTGAATCCTATATGAAGTGGCTACACCTGGGGAGAATGATGAAGTTGAAATACTTTTCCTGAATAATATTTGTACCGCTCAATAACAGATAAACAGAAAAAACAAAAGTAGAATTCTAAATGAGCCAGTGGCATGGTCAAGTTGTTAGAGCATTTGGTTTGCATGAAGGTTTGGAGGTTGACTCCTCACTGGGTCATACCGAAGACTTTAAAAATGGAACCTACTACCATTGTGCTCGGTGCTCAGCATAAGCAATGAAGTAGGGAAAACAAGCCAGTGAGCCATAACTGGAAATATGGTTGTCATTGGCCTTACTTAAACCAGTTGGTTGGAAACTGAGCTGTAGAACCCATCTTATTACCTAAATAACTCGACATGGTTCAAATTGAAAATCTGGCTTTACTTAATTTTGTAAATCAATTCAAAATAGAGTTCTGAATGAAAGTGCATGTAATGTAGTCAGGGACTTCCTATACATGGACAGAGCATACTGCACGGCACATTGTCCCTACCGTACGTGTGAGAAAAAGTGCACCAAGATGGCTGTCTTGCTATTTTCGTGTGTAAAACTTTGGACTTGCTTAAATCAATTCCCAGATTTTGCAAGAAAGTTGAAAAATTTTTGAAAAAATGCAAGGTAAGGTCAAAGTCACTACACTTATTGCAGGAATATGATATTGTTTCTCATTCAAGTTAATCTTTTGTTTAAAATATAACAGATTTGTCGTCAAATAAGACGATTTACAGCTTCACGGCGGCTATCTTGGTGCGCATTTTTTGTCCCAGTTGGTGACAACAACCTACGGATAGGACGTACGCATTTCATGCAATGTCCATGTGTATAAGTCCATGAATGTAGTACTTTGACCTCTTATTTTCAGATTCATACCAGACTACCTGAAAAAAGAGGACTCAGAGGCAGGAAGGAAAGAATTAACATCTGTTAACTCTGACATCATTCAAAGATTACAGATAGGGGAGGAGAAGCTCCCAGTCTCTGCAGTATCGGGAGATAAGGACACTGTTTCTGTGGGGGTGGGGGTTGTTAAACCAGAAACCAACATTGAAGAAATAATAGAAGCAGCTTGGACCATTGGCAAAGAATTAGAAGATTCATCTAAGGTGAGATTGGGGATAAGTTGGGGGACTTCAGAATGGCAGAAGATAAGTGTAAGAGGGCTCTGTAAACCATGGGTTGTCTCTAAAAATGTCAAAGCAGGCTCTGGTTGGTTACTCTGTCTCACTCTGAGCTATCATTACAAGTGCAGCTCAGTTACTTGCCGTTTGGTCTACCCCCAGAAAATGAAACAATATTCCGGGAGTCATGTGATCAACGAAGACACCAAATGTGCCTTCGCTATCTCTGAAAACACAAAATCACGTGATCTGGTGTCTTGATTTTGTGTTTTTGGAGAGAGCAAAGTCAGATTTGGTGTCTTCTCTTCGTTGATCATGTGACACCCAGAATATCGTTTTATTTTCCGGGGTAGACCAAACGGCAAGTAACCGAGCCCCACACGTCATGATGTTCATGGTTGGCATCAAGGAGCAAATAAAGACAATATATTGTTGCTACAGTCAAGTATTGCATGAGAATGTGGAAATTTAAACATGCCATTTAATTCATAAAAGCAAGTGCAATGTTGTTATGTGTCTCTGGAATCACCATCTTGGTTTGGAAAAAAATCTTAAAACAGTATTGTCAAGTGTAATGGCCATAGTCCCCCCCTCAACTCACGGTTTAATACCTGTGCAAGATTCACATACACAAGTAGTTAAGTGGATCTATTAAAAATTCCCACAATGTTGTTTTGGCCTGATTTTATCATTACTCATACATTTTAGTACCTATATAAACATTATGCATTGATGACACACTGACGTCATCCTTTGGGCAGAACAATGGAACATGCGCCCCCATGCATAAAAATTGGCCTTGCATGTGTAGCAGACTATAGATGTATTCGACTGGTTGACAAATTAGCAGTCTGCATTTCACTGTGTTGGTTTGTTTTGCCTTGCTCTGTGACATCATATGCATAAGGTCTATTGGTTCTCTTTCTTTGTCACTTTTCTTCAGTTTCTGGAGAGTATGTCTGAAATTATCAGAAAGGGTATTGAAGAAGCAGAGAAAGAGCTGGAGAAGGAGAATCAAAACAAACTCATGGAAGAGGTAAAGATAAATATGTGTTATCACTTTTAACCCTTATGATGCTGTAGGCCACATATCTTACCCCAGAGGTGCTTCAAAAATCCAAAGAAAAATAAGTTAAACAGCTACATACCAGAATGGTTTCCTGTATTTGTTTCCTTTAATTATGTTGTAGATTGTGGTGAGAGTACACTAGATTGATAGCAATTTTTAATGTAACTGTAAATACAGAGCTTCGTGGAAGCAAAATTGGAAAGCACCCTCATCTTTTTTCAGTATGATAAGGGTTAAGTAGAACGTGCTTCTTTTTCCATCATCACCTAATTTATCTCACTCAGATGGCTGGAGTGTTACAAGTGATATTAGGAGGGGGCTGTCATAGGGTACATGCAATTACTATTAGAACTTAATCAGAGATTTTAGCTAAAATTACCTGACAAAAAGGCCTTTTCCTGGGTTTCAAGTCATGCCTTTGTGAGAGCCAATTACCTGTGATGAAGTTTATCATGAAATTTATGCATCACAGCAATACAACAGCAGGCCCTTTGGACTTAAAGCAGCTTATGCTGTTATTTTTACATTTCCAGTGTTCAACAAATGTGTGGGCTGTACTCCATACATACGTAAAAAGCTTTAAACACTTATGTACTTTAGTCTTTTCTCCGAAAATGAGCAAAATTTCGAAAAAATTCGAAAAGATTTCAACGGTTTCCAAACGCTATTCTGCCTTATTATCTTGCTCTAGCTCCGCCCAATGAATTTGATGCATATTCAGAAGGTCATTTTGAGAAGGAGTCAAGCAAAACGTAAACAAAACAGACAGTGAAATTTCGTTCAATTGATACATACGTTATTCGAATGGCCTTTACGTGTCCAATTTGCAAATCGCATCGAACCGGCTGAGCAATTCGTTTGTTTCATTTGTGAACCCAGATTCAGTGACAAATTCCTTTTCGCTTGTTTCGGCTCCATCGTTCAGTTTTTAATTTTGTCGCTGATTGTGCTATTTTAATCCGTCCCAAGTTTCAAGATAATGTTCATTTTCTCTTTGATTTGATGTTGTGGCTTGGCATTCAGAAATTATCTTTGGGTTACATACGTGTGAAACTAACTGTCATTCTGTATTGGGAATGGTTGTGAAAGGATCTGTAATGCATGTACACAACAAATGTGATACATTGGCAATACGTACATCGTCGTGTCAAAGGGTAGGCATAATTTTACGTCATTCATTTCTTGCATTGTGATTGGTCAATTTGAGATAAGAGCCTGTTGTCTTTGCATAAGAGTTTAGCCGAAAAAAGTAGATGAAGTTTCTGTCTATTGTAATTAGCGCTCTAATTAGTGAAATTTCACCGGAAAAAATCCTGTCGGGAATGATTTCTACCGGGTTGTTATCAAATGGAAGAGCAAGATTGAAGATTAACGATGAAGGTTATTTTTTTTTCATCAAACAGCTTAAGCTGCTTTAATTCATTTCAAGATATCTGACCAGGAGACTCACTGATAAATTATAGATTTACAGTGGACAACAAGGGATGGCTAAAACTCTCTAAAGGATACATGTCCCTCTTAGATGTACAAGCCAGGGAGTCGGGCTGATTCCCCCACCAACCTCCAAGTCCCGAAAAAGTAATTTCTCAGGCAGATTATGGCAAAAGTCTGGGAATTTTCAAGAGTAGAAAGTTTTTTTTTCTTGTCAGGTGAAAACAACTCATCCAATCTAGAAAGAAAAGTTCCATGGCTTGTCCTTCATCACATAACCTTTTAGGCTTGTGTGAATGAATTGGTCTTTGGGGGCCTTACTAGGTATGGTTGAAGAAGTATCTGGTAGCATGGGAGGGGTACCTGTAAAATTTTCTCCCTGTCTTGTAAAACACTCCAGTAAATGGCCCTGTCAATCATGTCATTCTTATTGGTTTCGATGAAAGAGAAACCTATGCCGTCTTGCATGAGTCTATGTATGTGTGTGTATGTGAGCTTGTAAACGATATCTTGCCAGGTACAGGCCGCTCACGAGAGCTGAGGCCTCGCACGTCTTTCCTCGCTCACGCGGAGCTCGTAACTGGCGTAGCTACCCAAAAATTTGGACACTGCAATGAGCTCTGTCACATGATATGCAAGAGCCCGCCCTCGCTCGCGGCATTCACGTGCCGTGTGACATAAACGGCTAAAGGGGAATTCCGACCATTTCCTTACGGGGAACAGTTCCGTGTACCCCGTAAGGCATTGAATACGGGTATGCCCTGTACTCGTAGTGTGTACACGCCAATTTATATGCGTGCATGAGCTTGTAAACGATACCTTGCCGGGTACAGGCCGCTCACGAGAGCTGAGGCCTCGCACGTCTTTCCTCGCTCACGTGGAGCTCGTAACTGCGTACCTGCCAACTTTTACGATTTTGGCGTAATTATTACGATTTTTTGTACCCAACTACGAATTCTGAATTACAGCACCCAAGTTTCGATTTTTCATTTTCCCGATCCCCGAAGTACAGTCTTCAAATGTAAACATGCAATGTGGAAAGCTCCTGCATACACCAACTAGTGGTAATACACTCAGCGCTGCATGCACTGCCGTATACTGCCTCGCAGTGTGTTAAGTTGGCTTCTGTGTGTGTTATGCAATACCACGCTGCTTCTGTGTGTACGTACTGATACAGCACACATGCTCTGTATAGCATGCATGCAGCACGCAATACGGCTGCATGGTATGTAACACAGTGACATGTAATTGCACTTCTGGTGCAGTGGTTCGTATCGCATCTTTTGGCTGGCTGTGCATATGTCAATGATGTGTTAATGGTTATGCTTAGTAGCGCTCTCTTTTTTGAGATTCTTACCAGTGAATATTCTTTAAAATTCAAACCTCAATTTACTGTACGAACAGCGGTTAGCGAAACTTGGAATGTTTCTCAGTGAGGCCTAACGTTAATCTACTGTATGTGACCGTGAAGTAATGCACGATGTATTTCATTGAACTTTAAGCTACTATTGTAGTATCTGAGTGTAGGCTAGGCCTATACAGTATGCCTTAGCTTAGCGTAACGTGAGATTCCTGGTATAGGCTAGCTGACTGGCTTATAATTATATCGACGCAATTGACAGAGTGAGGATTCCATTTCAATGATAGGCCTCTGCACTCTCTGGTTTGTTGGAATGTGTGTCAAACTATGAAGAATAGTATCACTAGACCCAAACACCCAGCCTTTTTGTAGGTAAATGTAATGTAGTAGGGCCTAGCCTATGTCTTACTAGTAACTTAGTTTTGGAGGGTGAAAATGTGCAAAACATCTAGGCCTAGAAAAGCCTAGTAAAGGGAAACAAATAGCCAATCTTATGAGGTATCTAGCCTACAGTTGATTTGGGATGGCCAGGGAAATGTAGATGGCGAAGGGGCTATTTCATGCATTTCTGTTTCCTCACAGATTTAAAGTTAACTGCATGTAGGCCTAAGTAAAGATTTAACTTTCTCCTTGAAGATATTTCACAAAAAATAAACAAAGAAGGGTGTTTCATTTCATTCAAATCTTGTTCCAAATGTTGCACCATTTTGCATCTAGCCTGTCATACAAAGGCAAAAATTTTTCAAAGGGAAGGGGGAGACCCCCAAGACCCCCACCCCTTAGACCCCCTCCCCCGGGCCGGCGATCACCACGTGTATCTTCATTACTATTTTTCTTTGGAAAAAGTTGGCAGGTATGTAACTGGCGTAGCTACCAAAAATTCGGACACTGCAATGAGCTCTGTCACGTGATATGTAAGAGCCCGCCCTCGCTCGCGGCATTCACGTGCCACGTGACATAAACGGCTAAAGGGGAATTCCAACCATTTCCTTATGGGGAACAGTTCCGTGTACCCCATAAGGCATTGAATACGGGTATGCCTTGTATTCGTAGTGTGTGTGTTTGTGACACTTAGCTTGTGCACACGATACCCCAAGAAGGGAAACTTCTTTGAAGCTCAAACTTAGTGTGTGGGTAGCCCATATAGAGAGGAAGAACCCTATTGTTTTTGGTGGAGGTCAAAAGTCGTTTGAGGTCACTGGAGGTCAAACACTGAAAACATTGTGCATGTGATATCTCAAGAAGGGAAACTTTTTTGAAGCTCAAACTTAGTGTGTGGGCAGCCCATAAAAGAGGAAGAACCCTATTGTTTTTGGTAGGGGTGAAAGGTCCTTTGAGGTCACCTGAGATCAAACACCGAAAACTTTGTGCATGCAGTTCCGTGTACCCCATAAGGCATTGAATACGGGTATGCCTTGTACTCGTAGTGTGTGTGTTTGTGACACTTAGCTTGTGCACACGATACCCCAAGAAGGGAAACTTCTTTGATGCTCAAACTTAATGTGTGGGTAGCCCATATAGAGAAGAAAAAAACCTTTCATTTTTGGTGGAGGTCAAAGGTCATTTGAGGTCACTGGAGGTAAAAAAACTGAAATATTGTGCATGCGATATCTCAAGAAGGGAAACTTCTATAATGCTTAAACTTGGTGGTTGGATAGCCCATATAGAGAGGGAAAACCCCCATTGTTTTTGGTAGACGTAAAATGTCATTTGAGGTCACCGGAGGTCAAAAACTGAAAACTTTGTGCATACATTATCTCACATTATTACAAGCTCAAACTTGGTGTGTGGGTAGACCATATAGAGAAGGAGAACCCTTTTGTTTTTTTGTACCGGTCAAAGGTGTTATTGTTTTTGTTGGAGTTCAAAGGTCATGTTGGGTCACTGGAGGTCAAAATGTGAATGAAAACCTCCTAAGGTAGGAAACTTAAATAGATTCCACATGTGGTATGCAGATGCACATTACAGTGAGATGCTGTCCTTATTTTTGTTGGTGGAGGTCAAAGGTCATATCTTTTTTTCCAACATGCTAGTATAACATTTGAGTGAAAAGATAATGATACGTGATGGCATCATTTGAAATGGAACATTTATGTATCATCGAAACCTCAATGCATTTTTGCATTGTGGTTTAAATAACCCTTGCCCTACTTACCACCCTCAATGTCTTGTGCAATTCGAGTCATGATTTGATAAAAAGTTACCAAGCTGTCCAGTATCCCAAGCTTCTCAAAATTTTTAAGAAGAGGTAGAACATGAACTAATATGAGAGAAATGGGTCTTGCAGATTTATATCATGAAAAAATTTTTCTTGGACGTGCATGCTGCACATCCATGTTATTAATATGTATCATGGCATTTTCTGTTCTCTCTTTTTAATTCAGGGAGTCTTACGACAAATTCCTTTGATGAGCTCCTTCATCAACTGGTTGTCTCCTCCCCCTAAGGATGCAGTGGTCAAGGGAAGGACCCTGAATCTTTCATCTGGTAAGTACAGTATTTGCATGTATTGTGGGCTGGGGGTTGCAGAATGTGCCCACGGTGTTTCCCGTCTGCCATAAGAGACGACTTACGGGACAACAAAATTACATTTGAACCATACTTGAAAATAAGTTTAAACTTGAATTTTTTATCGAGTTGACTGACACTATATAACCCATCCATATTGGTGTGTTGTTAAATTTCATCTAAGACCATGGCTTGGTCTAACGGTAGAGCATCTGCCTCTCATGCGGAAGGTCCGGGTCTGATTCCCAGGTCGAGTCATACCAAAGGCTCTAAAAATGGAACCTACTGCCATCAGGGTTGGCCAGTTTTAACGGGCGGTTTAAACCACCCGGTTAAAACCGGTTTAAACCTGGTCTCAACCGGTCAGTTTTGACCACATAAAAGTGGTCAAAACTGGTCAAAACTCAAAATATGCCATTTTTCAACTAAAATAGATGAGAAATTGTCTAGTAGTTGTTACAATTACCTTAACTGAAGCGAAAAAGACAAATTAAACAACACAGTGCTGCACAGTGTAAGCTTTCTTTTAAGTACACATTTATTTCACAGGATCAACAACAAACCCTCAGTGTACCGTCTGCTACTACTATAAAATAAAACACCCATACAGGGTCCTAGTGTCTTCCCTTTTTGTTCATGCTGAGAATTATTAAATTTGTAAACTAGTTGATAACACTTCCAAACTAATATCCAAATATTGTAGATTGAATTGAGTCTTCCTGTCAAAGATTTTGTGGTAAAGTGCACCTTAAGTCAAAAAATTCAAAAATATACATTAACAAGCACAAAAAATAAATTTTAACCATCCAGCTCCCTTCTGCATAGGACATTCGTTGGCTGAGATATAAAATGTTGAAGTATATTGGTGACACTATATAACACATCCCTGTTGGTGTGCCATAAAACCCCATTTAAGTAAGTAACTCAACTTAAAATTTTATATTGCACAACAATTTGTGGGATGTCACTGTTGTACTACTCAAATTACAATCTTTGTATTTCTTTGTTTTTGTGAAAGTTACTGCACCTTGTTGTACCAAAGTGTGATAGCACTCTTACTCTTATGGTGAGGTGATTAATTAAGCCCTCTTTGTGCAATATGCTATGCAAGCAAACAGGAAGTGTTCAAGGTCATAAAAACATTTTTAATTTTAAAGGAAAACAAGCAGGGTATGTGAGGTTGTACAACAAGAAAGTCACAAATTATTACCCAATGGGCCAATTTGTTTTAAGTGAATAAACTTCAACCTTTTATATCTCAGCTCAGGAATGTCCTATGAAGATGGGAGTTAGACTGACTCTGAGCTATAATTCTGTTTTGATGCTCTTAGATATATATGTTTTTGAATATCTTGACTTGAGGCACACTGTGGGTGTGCTCAATCCAAGTGTTATAATAGTATAAAACCTGAGTGCATAGCCTACAGTGCTACTTCTCTTACGTTTGCTAAATGATGGAGATTACACGTGAGACCTGTTATGTAGATAATCCTTCAATTACGTGTTGGCCAACGGGGACAGGAAGTAAAGTTAAAACAGAGACTGCTATTGTAACAGTTGATGGTGTGAACTTGTGAAGCACTGAAACCTGGCCCCTCTTCAACAATGAAATGGTAAAACTTTTTTGAAGGCTTTAAAAATACTGAAAAAACTTTCTTTCAAATATTAAATAGTATGAATCTAGAAAACTTATTCTCATAAAATTCAGGGCAGTGTGGCTTTCTGTAAAATTAACCACCACTAGCATATACCCTAATTGACAACACCAGACCCAACCCTACAGTATTTTGCAGTGCACACTTTTCGTTTCCACATTACTCAATATGCCATTATTAAGAGTAGATAATTTGGGGGGTTTTAATAACTCAAATATAATGAGAAACACATGAAACATCAAGGAAAGAAAATGAAAGTTTTACTACTGAAACATCTAAAACCATTCCTGTATCACAGTTGGTTGGATGTATGAATAAATGCTTACTGTTTGTGACAAAAATGGGTTTTGACCAGTTTTGACCAGTTTAAACCTAGTTTTGCCCAGTTTAAACCAGGTTAAACCACTCTGCGGTCAAAACCGAATTTGACCACTTTTGGGCCAACCCTGACTGCCGTTGTGTGTGATGCTCAGCATAAGCAATGGAGCAGGGAAAACAAACCAGTGAGCCACAACTGGAAAAAAGGCTGTGGCCGACTTGACTTGAACCAATAGTTGGAAACTGGGCCATAAAACTCTATCTAACTAACTGTTTAATCTCATCTAATTAACTAATCGTATCTAGTGCTACTTAAAAACTAACCAGTTACTGTGGATAAGTAGAGAATACATATGTAAGTAGGAGGTAATGAAGAAAGATATAGATTCCAAATGCTTAGGTCTCAAATGTTTTTAATGTATTCTTATTTTAGAAAGTGTCATAGTTGCCAGATCTTCACATAAATCTGTTTTTTTTTCCCTTATTGACTGGATCATGTTCTCTTCTGCAGCCAACATAGTGCATTCCACAGATACCAAAATGGCCTTCAGAATCTAGGAGGCAGTTATGAAATAGTTTCCCAATGACGTTTTTATCAGAATGATGTTGCATTTATTCTGTTAAAGGGAAGGTTTAAGTAAAAGTTTACTTTTCATATGAAGCAGAGATACAAAATCTTATTTTGGTGTGTGGAACAATCAATTGCTATGCAAAGAATGACTGTTGTGCCCCTGCCCTAAACACGATAAACAATATGTGATGTGGATTCAGGCTTATTGTTATTTGGTAAAAGCTCTATCTTCAAAGCTGGTTGCACTTTTCTCACCTTGCTTTCTTAGAATCAAACATTTTCCAGTCTCTTCAAAGTTTTTGTATGCCAGCTGTCATTCATATTCTTCTTTGCACTGGATTTTTTTTTTTCAAACAGGAGAATTGGCTAGCACTGAAGCTACGTACAATTTGAAAATGCAATTGTTCAAAGAAGATGAGGAGACACCTTCAGAAACACCAGAGCAAACTGCTGTTACCAGTGGTGATGAGGATGAAAATGGCAAGGGGGAGGAAGGGGGAGCAGAAGAAAAGGAGGAGGCAGATGAGGTGGAGGAAAAAGAACCTTTAGAAAATGAGGCAGTGGAGGAAACTCCATCTACCACACCCAATGGGCCAGTAACAGGGGATACCCCAAAATCCATCTTAAAGAAAAAGGACCTTGAAGAGAGCAAGGAGGAGGGATCACCTGAAGAGGTTGAAGATAATAAACAGTGAGTGCTTGATAACCTTTTCTTCCCTATGTTTATAATAGATTATGCCTTGCTAACTTTTTCTTCCCTATGGTAATAATGGATTGTGCCTTTCTTGGTTCTCTTCCAAGTATCTTTTGTAGTATTTCAGGATGAAAATATTGTTCAAAGCAAACCAATTGATTACTATTCAAAATTTCAAAAGTAGTGAAAAAAATATTGTCACATGACTCTTAAGGGCCAATCATGAAGCAGACTACTGCACTAATTTAAAGTGGGGGTGGGGCATTTTCTTTTTAAGGTGAAACCAAATATTTTGGTAATGCAAAATGATGGGATAATTAGGAGGGTGAAAGTTTGGGATAAAATTCTATCTTTATAATATAAAAACTTTCAAATTTGTAGGCTTAACAGCATACTGACAAAAGAATACCTGTAAGACTTTTCCTGGAGCAAATGCTTTCTTAAAGTTTGAGCAAGATGCTTAAAATCTCTGTCAACGATTTGGATAAGGTACATGTCACTTTCTTTGTTAAAGGCAGAAGGTGGTTTAGGTCAGTATATACTTCTCTTTCATCCTTTATTTTTCTAGAGCATTCTATATTTCGTGAGGACATACCCTTTCAATTTGAACAAATGTACATATTTTTAGGGCAGAATTTTGGATGAAAAATCTGCCAGACTGATGTCCTATTCTATAGAAGCATTTTAAAGTTTATATCTGTCTGGAAAAATTATTTGCTGTTGTTGCAGAAGATAAAGGTGAGGTCTTAATCAACCACTTCATTAAAAAATCACATTTTTCAAATCTCAACTTCCAATGCCTCTTTTGCTCTCTGTTCCAGAGGACCTTACCAGGGCCAGACCCTGGCACAGATACTTGCTGGTGGGCGCCATCTCACCCCCAGAGATAATTCCCCTTCTGACAGCGACAATGATAGCGTGTTTTTCGACTGAGGGTGAACTCAGTAAATCTTGTGATGTTTGATTGGTTTTTTGCAAGCTTCCCCATTGGCTGTCAGCCTAGATTGTTGTAGCTGCCAATTTTTTGTGTTTGTGGAAAAAGTGCCCTTCACTTGTTGTAGAACCTTGGCACCATGCTTAGTTAAAAGATTAGTGCCCTTTGCAAAATTATTTTTAAAGTGATGCTTTTAACTTATGTCTTTGGTGCACCTGTGAAAAAAAAAGGTTAGATTTAAAACTTTTAAATAATCTTTTGAACACACATTTTGTTGCTTACACAATGCACTGTTGCTGAATATGCCCACTGAACATGAATGATTGTATTCATTGTTAGTTACCCTCAAATTGTGCAGATGTTTAAATAATGATATTTTGCCCAATAAGTTACCTTTGTTGGCAACCAAATTATGCTTAAACCTCAGCCACGGATTGTTTTCTGTAACTTTGCATGAGGTTTTGGTTTCACCGAAAGACAGAACCCTGGATACAATTGAACGTTGTAGATTTTGAAGTTGTGTGTTTGCTAAACCCCCCCCCCCCTCCCATTCCTTCTGTTCTAGCAAAGAAATTGACATGGCAGACCCCACGCTCTTTTTCTTGTGGTACAGTGCTGACTGTAGCATGGAAGGTACCGTGATAGACTGATTATGCTCCTTGGTGACTTTGGCTATCCTGACTCTCTTGGTACAATGCTGCCTCCAGCATGTTAATTACCATAGCAGACCTATTGTGCACCCCATCCCCCTACCTGCACTGTTCTTGTAGAGTGTTGCCTTGTTTTGCTATCTCAATGGCTATAAGGATAAGAAAGATCAAAGAGGGGGAAGTGGATTAGGAGTAAAGGAGGAAGGGGAAGCTGTGTAAAGATCAGAAATCCCCCAAGTCCAAATCCCCCAAGTCCATCTCCCCCAGTTGATATCAACTAAACTTCATGGTCAGCCTGACATCTATTGGTACAATGCTGCCTCAGCATGGTAATTACCATAGTAGACCTGTTGTGCACCCCCTACGTACGCTTCTGCAATGTTCTGGTAGAGTGTTGCCTTGTGTTGCTGTCTCAATGGCTGTAAGGATAAGAAAGATCAAAGAGGGGGAAGGGGATTAGGAGTATAGGAGGAAGGGGAAGCTGTGTAAAGACCAGAAATCCCCCAAGTCCATCCCCCCCCAGTTGATATCAACATACCAACTAAACTTCATGGTCAGCCTAGCCTCTTTTGGTACAATGCTGCCTTCAGTATGGTAATTACCATAGCAGACATATTGTGCACCCCTTCAGCCACTCCCACAATGTTCTGGTAGAGCGTTTTCTTGTTATGCTACCTCTTTCCCAATATCTTTTTTTCCGTCACAGTGGACCTCATTTGTAAACCTTTGGCTTCTTGTTATAGGATAAGAAAGATCAAAGAAGAGGAAGGAATTAGGAAGGAAGGGGGGGGCTGTGTGAAGGTCAGAAGCAGGGAATAATTTATCCAGTATCGCATCACAATTTGCTACACAAACAGGCCAAGTTGCTACACAAATGAAAAATTGTGTAGCAATTTTTTGTGTGCATAGCCCTGGCATTTTCACAAACAATGTGTGAAAGACCTCAAAAATCTTCAAAACTGCTGCACAAAATTTGAATGCTTAATTATTCCCTGAGAAATCCCCCAAGTTCACCTCCCCAAGTTTATATTAACACATCAACCAAACTTTACGTTTATTGCATCCTGGAATTGCTCGACTTACAGCATAGGCACTTTGCCACATTACTGCATCCAGAGTTCCAAATTTAATGGTTGTCTGTTTCACGGTAACAACCAGAAATATTTCATTGCAAACTACCAAAATGTTGTAAAAAATTGTGAAGCAGGTTGCCTTACAGGACTACCTCAAATACTTACTCAACAACAGACTCAATTGCTGTTTAAGTCATGGAAATACTGTGTTCTCATCATTTGGAAGTAGGAAATGTTCTTCTAGCAACTTTTAATATAATAATTCGTCTGCTTCTCTTGAAAAATGATTACTACTGCAAGCCTGTAATTAATGATAAACTGCCATACAGTATGGAGATGTTATGTTATTGTAACCATTTTCCTGTACTGATGCTTGATAAGTCTAGGTTCCTTTTAACTACTATTTCATATCTCATACAGCAACTTTTTTGGCTCCCAAACCAAACGATTAATATCAAACAGAACGAATCAGTTGTTCAGACTCTTAATATTTACTATTTTTGGTTCCAATCTGGCTAGTTATCATGTTACTTTCAGATTTGGAAGGACTATTTGAGTTTGATTACCGCTGCCATGCTCTTGATTGCTCGTCCTTTTGGACTACCTCTTAAAATGTGCTTACTTTCTTTTCGATGCGATTCACCCATCCAGCACAACTTAGACCCTGCTAGAATCACTTCTCTATAACAACATAAAACTACAAAGTAAATATCTACAAAGAGAAACACCAAAGCATGATGCATCTGCATGTTTCAATAGAAGCAGGCATATTTTATTGTTTCACTTCCCTCTTAGTAAAAAAAAAAAATGTGTTCTCCCATTTGTCTTTATTCTGCCTTTCACTGACACACATGGGTGGAAAAAGGTGGGAGACTGATAGGCTTCTTTCCTGTGAAATTTTGATAGAACTTTGAAGGGGAATTTTTAGAAGTTATTTCCTTTTGCAGAAGTATGGGAAGAGTAGAAGATAATTTAATTCCTTGTTGGGAAATGAGGATTGTTTCCAGCCTTGCTGACAAATTCTCCGTTTTGTCATGGTGGTGCTTGTTGGTAGTTGCTCTCACATGCAAGTATCTTTGTGTTGCAGTCACCCCATCTATGTAACTGTATGGTAGGCAAAGGGTTCACAGTGCTGCAGAATGAGTTCAGCTATATGTTTTATGAGTCTCCTCAGGGAGAAACTTCCAACAAAACAAATTGGTGTGGTGTTGGCTCTCTTTATCCAAGTGGAACAAATCTTGTTATGCTCAAATTTAGACGATCCTATTGTACTCCTTGCTTTGGAGGCCTCCGTAAAAGCATGTTTTGTCGGTGCATATTTTAAAATATTGCAATTACCTCACTGCCTCATTATACATGTATTCAAGTTGTTTGGCATCATTTGATCTATTTGGAATATGTCATCACCGGATGTGAGTTGTTTGCAGTGGCAATGCAAAAGATGTCTAAAAGAGCATTTTTTTTTTCTCTCTACTCTTAGACTTTTCCCCCATGTTGTGCCCCAACCCCCCCACCCCCCACCATTACACAATCCTGGCTTCGTGCCTAGTTGTTTGGCTTTTATCTTAGCATATTTTGTTAAAGCTCATGGGTGAAAAAAGTTGGGGAGTTGGGAGTATTGGCCATGATTTAGGCAGTTGGAAGGAAATATCCCTGTTGTGCTACACAGGAAAATATGGGTAGAATTGCAGGAATTTTGTTCCTTTCCAGGGAAATAATTTTACTCCCTGAGCAATAAGCATTTTTTCCAGCCCTGGTTAAAGCTGTTTTACTCAAACTATTTCAGCAAACAATTTGCAAAAACCTGTGTTGACTTGGCTTCCGCAGATGAAGTGATGTTTGTTTTCATGTTCAAACCTCTGCCTTGCACTACCCACATTCCGTCACACCCCTACATCCATCCAACACACAAAGTTCCTTACTGCTGTTGCCGAGCTATAGATATGTGCATATGAGACCATTTTGGATTGAGAATGCTGCAGAACTTAGTGTTCTATAAAATTAAATCTATGTTTTTGCTGGAAATGAAATTTTTTTCAGCTGAAATAGAGGAAGGTGTAAGGAATGCAGCTAGGGGAAAGGGGAGGGGGAAAGGGGGAGGAGGAGGGGTGACCACCCCCTTTATTTGCAAGAAAATTGGAAAAGAGAAGGGGAAAAGAAGAAAAGGAGTCCCGAACTCATTCTTTCCCTCATATCAAAATACCCCTGGTGCTGCCCCTGGGAAGGTGGACTCGGGGGTTCAGTACCCTTCCCTGTTTTGCATACCTATGGATGTACAACAGCTTCAAGAGGCTTTGAAAATATTGGGGAGTTCATGCTCGAAGCTAGTAGTAGAGGAATTGAAAAATGTGACAGAGCTTATTCTTGTGATTCATAAACTATTATTTATACTTTTTCACAAAGTTTGGTAAATAGAACAGAAACTTGATAATTCCCCTGGGTTGCTTGACACCTGTTAATATCCTTTCAATACTTTTAAGCAGCTCATTTTTGATTTGTTTGTTCATTCATTTGTTTTTTTTTTTTTGTTTCCTCTTCTCGCCAACAGAACAGACATTGCAACTGAAAACACCACAGAAGTAGAAACTTCCCAGGAAACAGAGCCTGAAGGTGCAATGGAAGGGGCTGGGGATTTGAAATAATTAAGTTGATACCCTTGACGATGATTTTAGTCCAGGGATTATTTGTGTACAAATTTTTCTATTAAATCTATTTATCGGAAAAAATTCATTCTGGGAAAAAATTCAAATCAAACAAGTTTTCAGATTATTTTTCTAACTTATGATTACTTGATGACTAGCTAGGGTATCAAATTATAAACTATGGTGTTGAGTTTTGTCAAAATCTATCATTCCTGGTTTAACAAGAGGTGTTCAAGCAGTGACTTGCTTCTTTTGTGGAGGTTTCTAATTTTTTCTTTTCCTTTTTCTTTCTTTTTATGAATTATTTCAAAAGTTCTTGTTTTTTGTTTTTTTTTTGTAAAGTTGTATTAATCAAATATTTATGTGTAATTTCTTTTTATGATGTAATTGGGGAAAAAAACAATATCATTCCTTTTTACCTAGAATTTCTCTCTATACAACATTATCAACAAATAGTTGAACAATTTTATTTAGAAAAGAAATATCAAACTTAATATTTTAAATCTATTTGAAAAATGTTCTGTGATTGCATAAAAAATGTTATGTCATCTTGTCCAGGGTAGTTGTGATTAATTAGAAGGTTTTCTAACCACATATTTGAGATTTTTTTTATTTGCTCATTAAGCCAGTTCAGAGTAAGATTTAAAGGAAGTCACCATCCCCTTCCACTAATTGACCCTTGTATACTAGAACTCCCAATTAGTAGAGCTCATTGATTGACATTAAATTTAAAAAATACAAAGTAGTTGATATCATACAGTATGCACTGAAACTGTTTTGATTTAGACTCTCTTGAAGACATCCCACAAGTTGTGTGTAACTTTCACATGAACATTGTACCATTCATTCGAATAGGATTTGAGCAAGACTAGGAAGTGAGGCTGTGAGCCTTGCATGCCTCAAAGCAATAAACTCGGATTGTGTTTGGATATGGTCGAGTAGTAGGCAGCTGTGGTAGGAGCTAAGAAGTGTAGAAGAAATGTTAGGAGAATTAGAACTGTCTGGGGTGATGAATGGCTTCCTTTAATGATTTTGTATTTGATTTTAATAATGTGATGTTAAAAGCAAAAGTCACAGGGCGTAGAAACACTGATGTACATGACACAATCCTCATCTTAAAGCTCACTCCAAGAAAACTGCTTGTCCTGAGAACATGAAACTTCATGGCTACTACCTTAATACTAGGAACAAAAATTAGTCAAAGAATGAAGAGAATTGGTTCAGTTTTCTTGAGTCTTGAAGGTTTCAGGAAATTGTTCCAGAGAGACTATGAGGGGTTGTCTCTTTTGTACTTACTACATTTTTATTCATGCACATTTGAGTTAGCTTTTTGAGGACTGATGTTAGTGTTGCTGTCATAGTATTTTGACTTTGATGGTTGTCCTCTCATGGGGAAATCAGTTGTTATGGTTTACTTTGTAAACCTCTGGAACTTCTCTTTCAATTGGAAGTAGGCTGTTCTTGTAAGTTTATAGCTGGTAGTCATGTGGGCACTCTATGAAGACTGGGAAGCTGGTAAGTTGTCCTCTGAACACTCCTTTTAGGGTACTCCTTGAACACAGGAAGTTGTTTTTGACCACAAGAAGAGAGATCTTTAAGTTTAATAAATTATTAGATGTTTATATTCTTCTAGAAAACATGTTTTGTTGTACCTAGCTTTAATTGCTGCCAAACCTTCACAAAATTTTTAATTGAAAAAATTTTTGGTATGAAAGCTTTTAGCTAAAGCTTTTTCCTAATTTAATACTTAACGTTTGTATTGAAATTGTCTTACTTTGCAAGAATCTGTTTGTTACTCTCAAAAACGTCTTTAGCTTTTTACTAAGATTGTGACGTTTGGTTTTGACTTTGTTACTTTAATTGCCACCGTAGCTGAATTTGTGGTTTTGGCAAAGCTAGAACTACTAGATACATGTAACGTATTACATTATGTTTGTGGGGTGTACCTTTTTGGGTTTTTTTTGGGGGGGGGGGGGTGGTGGGGGTTGTAACCCTGTTGCTATTTCTGTTTCTTCCATACTGAGCTATATATTGTTATCTGTACACACAAAATATCCTTACCGGTCCTATAAGTACCATGTTCTGCATTTGCATAGTTTTGCAAAGTATCTTTAGAGTCATGTTGTAAAAAATAACTTTTACTTTCTTTCCTCATCCATGTCTTCATCACCACACTGTCCAGGTTCTGTATTCTGAGTTGTACTTGCTTTACACAGATTGCTCTACACAGTGTTGTAACAAGTCATGACTTGAGTCACTTCCTCACAAAATGATAGTGACTAGATAGAATTCAGGAGTAATTTCCCAATTGATATAGTACAGCGACTCGAGTCACTAATCTAGTGACTCGATTACAACACTGGCTCTACATACCAATGTTTTGTTTTTGTATGGAGGCCGTCATATTTGTGTTCACTACGAAGTAACAGGGTGTACACATGTAAAAGAAATGGCTTCTGCTGTTGTTTTCTCTAAAGGGACACCTCTGTTATAAATTTAAAAGGTAGGTGTCCTAACTCATAATTGGTCCTTCAAAATTTCAAATGTGTGATCAGTGTTTTTTTTTTTTTCTCTCCACTGGAACATGAAAATTTGTGTTTATGATGTCACAAATGTGCAATATTTGTGTTCAGACACAGTATGAATGAAAAATGTGCGGGGGAAAAGAATTGTGTTATGCCTAGCCATGCCATTAGCCAGCTATTTTTATGGATAGGTGCATATGCATGTGAGAAGGGAAGGGAATATAGATGAGTCCGATCAGTGCTTTGTGTTAAGTGACAGTGGGGTCCATCAGCCCTAAATCATCTTCCTTTATTGTCTACAAGAATTTTACACCCTCATATTCAGTAAAATTGAAGAAATCAATATAGAATATAGTGTACACACATCCCATGATACAGGTAAGCTAGAAAATTGAAAGATTAAAAGGTGATAGATCCCAGTTATGGCCGACTGAAATCAGACCATCACTTGCTGTCTGGATTCATCTGCAAGGCACTGTGCCCAACTGTAAAGCTGTCATAACAATGATGAGAAGAAATTTTCACCATACAAGGATGATGCCATCCCCCTGAAAATTTAGAAAAATATTTGAATGCTTTCCATAATAGTAACCTTTGTAAAACCTGGAAACTCTTCTGAAGAGATGAAATTTTGGTTTCGTTTTCTTTTTTACTTTTCTAAGAACCTCTATTATGAAGCTGCAACCTGTCCTTCTATTGCAGCTCTCTGTCAATGAAAGTCTGAATAAAAATATTACTACTGTCAACAGAAATTGTCATTTTTAAGAATTTCCCCAAGTCTGTTCCCATCCCCTCCTTACTTTTTATTCCTCTCTAGTTGGAAATTTTAATTTAACCTTTCCCATTAAAAAAATAGCCCAGAGCTAAATTCATGTTTGATATGTTCAAGAGAAAGATATTCTAAGCGTTCTAGTAAAAGTTTCATTCATTTCCGATATTTGTTTCTCAAGATAATAATGCCAATTGAAGTTGACACATTTTCTGTGAAAAGTAAATTTGAAGCAAGTACAGTAGTTGTGGTGTGATGGGTTCACATTGTTGGCCAGCGTTTTCTTTTTTTACTTTTTATCCTTTAATTTGACCTTGAATTGATTAGGGATGCTATCTAGCCCCCAAAGACATACAACCTTTTTTCAGTCTTTCAATTCCATTGTTCAAATTCACTTATATTTCAGTATCTGAGTTAAACCGCATAAAATTCAAATAAAAACCAAACATTGGCCAACAAAGTGAATCCATGATATTGTGCCTGCTTGCTTCAAGTTCATTTTATGTAAAAAAATATGTCACATTCAATTGCTAATATCTCGAGAAATAAACATGAGAACTGAAGAAAAATTCACAGGATTCTTTTAGGATATGTTCCTCCTTAACATATCCAAAATAATTTGCCTCTGGACTATTCTTTTAAGGGGATGGAAAATGGAGCAGAGGAATGGGCAAGAACAAAAAGGTTGGAGGTCCACAGTTCAAGACCAGGCTGGTTGGAAGACTACCTTGTGGATAGGGCTGAAAGGTGGAGAGCCTAAGGTTAGAGTATAACCCACAACTGTGTCATGCTAAGTTCATTTGTCAAGTTCATTACCAAGTTCAAGTTCAATGCCAAACTTGTCTACACTAGTCAAGTCCAAGTTCATTGCAAGTTCAATCCCAAACTTGTCTACACTAGTCAAGTCCAAGTTCAAGTCCATTGCCAAGTTCAATGTCAAAATTTGTCTACACTAGTCAAGTTCAAGTCCATTGCCAAACTAATTTGTCTACACTAGTCAAGTCCAAGTCCATTGCCAAGTTCAATGCCAAACTTGTCTACACTAGTCAAGTTCAAGTTCATTGCCAAGTTCATTGTCAAACTAATTTGTCTACACTAGTCAAGTCCAAGTCCATTGCCAAGTTCAATGCCAAACTTGTCTACACTAGTCAAGTCCAAGTTCATTGCCAAGTTCAATGTCAAAATTTGTCTACACTAGTCAAGTTCAAGTTCATTGCCAAGTTCATTGTCAAACTAATTTGTCTACACTAGTCAAGCCCAAGTTCATTGTTAAGTCCAAGTTCAAGTCTAAGCCCATTGCCAAGTTCAATGCCAAACTTAATTTGCCTACACAAGTCAGGTCCAAGTTCATTGTCCAGTCCTTGTTCATTAACAAGTTCAATAGAGGCCAAGGTTAATTTGACTACAGCAGTCTGGAAGTTGTTTGTCAAGTTTGTCTAGTCTAGTCAAAGTTACTTCTGGAATCAAGGTTGATGGCAAGTTAATGTCAAGGTCCAAGTTCATTATGAGGTCCAGATTTTATTGAACTTTCAGATACAAACTGGAAGGTTGGTTTGTAACCTTGCTTGCCATTTCTCAACTATTACAGTTCATCAATTCATAACAATTAACCCAGAACATTTCTCAAATGTGGCATTCGGAATTGGCAGTGTTGTTAGAAATTTCAGGGGAGGGGTGTCCTCTCCCTACCTACCTACATGGCAATGTTGCAATACTTGACCCAAACTGACCTTGTAAATGAGAAATTTTTTGGTTATGTAATGCTTATCAAATATTAGCTTGCTAAATCACTTGTCAAAATTCTCTAGTGAATTAAATGGTCGAAAAAGGGTACCACCACCACCGTCCCCCCCCCCTCCCTGAAAAAAAAAGAAAGGATAAAGACTATGAATATTGCTTTACCTCTATCTATTGTTAAAAGAAATACAAAGTAAAAATGACATGGTCAAAGGTCAATTACTTCCAGTTCTGATTTTATTGACTTTCAAACTAATGCTTAATGCTTCAGAAGGCAGAGAATCAAGGAGTTCCTTCAAGCAAATCCTGCAAGTACAAGTGTTCAACCATATTTACACCAAAAACAGGAAAAAATTTAAAAAAAAAAATAGAAAATGAGAAGATGAAAAAGTTCTCCATAAAAATGTTTAAATAATACAGTGACCTACCCACCCAACAAACAAAATGTCTTTTATTGAACATAAGTTTGCTGATCTTGGATGAGAAATTTCTGCAGAGCTTGCAATTCTCAATATGACCTCACCAGAGTAGAAGGCACTGCTTAGGGAAAAAATTTGGTTTATTTTTTTTTTTGGACATTTTCAACATTTACATTTTTCTGATTTGGGGGAACATTGTTCTAAGCAATGTTTGCCCCAAATTCTTATCATCATCATCGTCATCATCCTCCTCTGGGAGAGCACTTCCCATCCTAAGGAACACCCCTCCCTGCATGAGGTAAGCCAACCAACCTCAAAATGTAGTTGCTTCCTCAACTTAAGTTAAACACTTGCATGCAAAATTGCCTGTTAAACTCTGGTTTCTGCCTCCAATTTTAAATGTGGCTGAATGATTTATCTTCACTTAAGCCCACTGCTGGGATTCCGCTCCTCCCCATCCTGGGGAAGCACCTTGGCCTTGGGGTGCAGGTGCTGACCAGTCGTTGGCGGTGTCCCCAACCCAGTCTTTGATCTCTGGTGTCGGGAAGGTCTGCATGGCACCACCAGCAACATCACCTCCAGGAACAGATGCAGCCATCCCAGATGATGGTATGCTTGGGTCAGCCCACTGTGAAAGTAAAGGCAGAAAATTTTATTCTATTTGATATAATTTTGTTATCTCAAGACATAACATGTATTGAGATATTGTCACACTAGCCAGTAGTTGAAAAATCTTAAAAGGCCCAGTTGTCTCTCCCCAAACAGTACCAATTCTCTTAACCTTCTTACTTAAGCCCCTCCCACAATTGTCTGAAATTCATCCTCATCCAGATACAGTCTCAGTTTATTGCTTCAAGGTGAGGATAGAAAAGCTCAATTTATATAATCAAAACACTCCCAGTACAGTTCATGCTGTTTAATATTGAATTAGCTGTCAATCAAAGAGCTGAGCCAATTTAGAATTTTGGTACACTGTACCAAAATTTTAGTTTGGGGTGAGAGGTTTGGCCCTTTAAAGCAAATAGAATGTGCCTTGATCTGCAAACAATGTCTTTGAAACTTTGAGAGCATGCTCTTTGAGTTTTGAGTGCTGCTAAGTTATTTTGGGAAAATTTTATTACAAAAACCTTTTCAGTTGACAACAAAGCGGTCATATCTTTGCACACTAAACTTTGGTTGCTGGGTACAGATACCACTGAGAATTTTGTTAAACCAAGGAGGTTATACAAGAAAGAACCTCACTTAATAAATTACTTACAATATCTTTGTAAAAGTTGTTCTCTATGTATTTGTAATCTTTGAGCACTAAAATATTAACTTCCAATGCATTATCTTTCATGCAAATATTATTTGAACAACTATACCACAGAAATAATCCTGCTGCACAGTTGAAGGACTGTACTGACATCAGATATCATCAGCAACAATATGTAAACTCCATAACATTCACAAAGTAGCATCCCTGCTCTAGTTTGTGGTGGAATGACACATGATACATTCACACAAATCAAGTTCTGTTAAAACGTACTGAAAAATTCAAAAGTGGGGCAAAACTACTCCATAAAACTAGGCAAACCCAGATGCAGAGAGTCATATCAATGTAAAGGTTTCTTTCACAAAGTAAGTAAAGAGGGAGAGAAGGGTCTGTTTGCTAAACTCATACATTTTCAGGCTTGGCACATTGTAACACTTCAGACACATATATGAAAGCCCAAGTTGGTATAAATTGAGTTAACAAGGGAATATTATCATTTAGTAAATTCAAAGATGAAAGCCAGGAAGAGTTCCATTTCCTGAAACTTCGTTATTCAGGACAGTCAGTCGGGGGGGGGGGAGTATTTTCATGCAGTAGAAATTACACCCCACCTTTGGCCAGAATTTTTGTGCAGCAAAATGGATTTCCTGATAATTTTGCCCGAGACATCCGATTTTCTGTAATCAGGAAATTTCCTGAACTCTTACATCTTTGACAATAAAGAATGTAGGGGAGAATGGGAAGGGAGCATTCTTGCCAACTCTCACGGTTTGACCGTGAGTCTCACGGATTGGGGCATCAACTCACGGTCAAATTTTCAAATCTCATGGTAAAATAACATTATTTAAAGAAATACAAACTCTAAACCACATAGGAAATGTCAGTTGTATTTGTTCCGCTTACTCGTAAAACGGGACTGCGATCCCATCATAGGGCATAGGCTGGCTGCTACACGTAGGCCTATGTTGGTATGTGTACCCTAGACTGCGCATGCAGCATGCAACTTTTTCGGTCGTACATACCACGCATACAACATTGCATAGACTAATAAACACAGCGGTCCATTTAGTGGATTTTTTCTGCACAAAAGTGGTGAAAGCGGGGGCAGGGGGCCTGGTCCCCAAAATTTTTTTAGGAGATTTTTTGGAGGGCATGGCATCCCAATAACTGAATGTGGCAGTTGTAGTTAAGTTGCTTGTATTAAATTTTGGCTATTCTTTGGCTCAATTATTACTTTTCAGAGTGCAAAAGTTGCAAAGTTTACGGGGGCTTCCCTTTGTGGACCTTCACATTGACGATAAGAGTAGGAGAGTTTACTTTCGCCCTTTAAACAGTTGAAACAAAAATTTTTGAAAGCTTTCTTTTTCAAATCATCTTTCTTCTTCTCAAAACAGGGCCTTTTAAACAAACTGAGCGGAGGGGCATGTCCCCAGTCCCCTTTTTGGCCCCAATGACACACAATTGCCCAAGTATTAATGTCCCTTTTAGGATTATTAATAATACCTACAGAGGTACTTTTTTTGCTTCCATTTAAGTCCACTAAAAAGCGGGGCCCTGTTGCAGGCCCCTGGATAGTTAGTTAGTTAGATGGAGTTTTACCGCCCAGTTTCCATAGTTAGTTAGTTAGATGGAGTTTCACCACCCTGTTTCCAACCTATTGGCTCAAGTCGAGCCGGCCACAGCCTTTTTTCCCCAGTTGTGGCTCACTGGCTTGTTTTCCTTACCCAATTGCTTATGCAGAGCATCATGCACAACGGCAGTAGGTTCCTTTTTTAGAAACCCCAAGCATATTGCCTAGAGATTTTAAATAGAACTACCTATTGATAAAATGCCCAACAACACTTTCGATCTCTTAAAAATGCCCTGTCTCAAATTATCAATCACATGTTCAATTTTGAGTAGCTTCAACATGTAAGTTTTGCCCCCTAAAATTACTGTAAATTCTGTTTCTCCTTCATCAAATGCCATAGTAATTCACGATTCCGTTCTCGTCCCTTACCTCACCCCACTCCTGAATTAAATTCATAGTTTAGAATCCTTAATTTGACCATTTTGGAGCCTCTCAAATCACTAAAATTGCTGAGCTTCCGGGGCCTTCTCCCCCTGGACCCCCAACGGGCCTTGGCCCCTGGACCCCACTAGTGGCCCTTGAGCGGGCCCCTGGACCCCACGTCGATGGCGTTTTGCACTTTGCGCAAAACCTGAAAGCCTTATGGCATCACTATTATGTCGGCTGCGAAAACTCGGGGCCCCCCAATAAAAAACATCTTCTGCTGCCTATGCTGCACTACCAGAACCCGCACCTCATCATCTGTTATCTTCTCATGCATTGATGAGACTCATCTTGGTGTAGTCCTTGTACAGGACAAATTTTGAATCTCCACGTTTGAGGTAACGATCTCCAGGTTTGGTTACAAAAATCTCAAGGTTTGCAATTTTGGAGGTTGGCATGTCTGAGGGAGTCAGAAATCCATGACCACTGGTTTCCTATACATGGACAGAGCATACTGCACAGTACATTGTTTCTCATTCAAATGAAACTTTTAAAATATTGCAGAGTCGTTGTCAAATCATACAAATTATAGCTTCACGGTGGCCATCTTGGTGCCCTTTTTTTTTCAAAGTATGTGGTGACAATCTGTGGATAGGATGTATGCATTAAATGCTCTGTCCATTGATATAGGAAATCCCTGTCCATGACCTTGAATCTACTGGCTTATTTCAAAGCGAATGTTAGATTTTGTGTCCTCGACCTCTCCCATAATCCCCCCTTCCTTGAAAACAGACACTCATTGTCCCAAGTACATTTTTGGTTGCTAACTGCTCTTTGCCTTAACATCAATTTAAAGGCAGTCACTCATCAACCCAACAATTTTACTAGCAGTCTACCTAAATTTTTCATAGCATAGCTCTTTTATTAACATCAAATTTTTAAAAAAATTAGTTCAGACTTCACAGCATGCACTGAGAGAGTTCTGACTACACATTAGGGCCTTGTATTCTCACCAGGGTATGCTCTGCACTAATTGACTAGGATTGTGTCTGGAAAGTCAAGAATCTTGGACAGTTGTTGGGGGGGGGGAGAGGGGGGGGTAGAACTAAGTTGCGTAAGGAATCTGGAGCTGTCTGTATTGATGAATATCATTTGCCTTTGAGAGATGCAAAGGTGCACACAGAGTGCACAGTGTTCTACATAAGAAGATACCTCTAGCTAGAGCTCTAGAAGGTCTAGGAGTTATACAGTTGGGAGAAATGGCACCGACTGGTAAAAACAATGTTTGCCCTTTAAGCATACTTACATCAGCAACCTCTGGGGGCTTGGTTCCTGGCACAGCAGGGGTAACATCTGCTCCCCATTGGTCAACATATGGGGCTGATGCAGGTTCATCCTTCTGGGCTGCACGTTCACGCTGCTCTTGTTCGTCCTTCTCCACCTAGTTGGAAAAGAATTTATTGGTATGAAATGAATAGATCATATAAGACAAAATAATTTGCACCTGTTAAAACATGCAATGAAAGAGTTTCGAAACTTTTCAACCCATGACTAACCAGTTTATCCCTGAGTCCAACCCCACAGTTTAGGAATTTATTATCAAACTAACTTGAATTTTTTAAGATGGTGACCACTGAGAAAGGATGAAATGTTAAATAAGGTTGAATCTATTGAAATGAAGTCAATATGACTTAAAATCCTGGTCAGTGTGAAGAGGAGATAAGTGCAACTTATACCATTCCCCTCCCTTACAACTTCCATGTACTCATAAATGTCTTGATAAGGTAATTAAATTAATGAAGACAATCTGAGTGTGTTTATGTTCCATTTTCTCAATCCTGAGGAATAGGTTGGGGAAAAATTGTCCTGAGTACACCTTACAACCTCGGTGTTTCCCCCCCAAGTATTTTCCAGATTTTATGTGATCATTACAGGCTAAGAAATGCAGGCATCAGGTTTTACAATCAGTGATCAGGCACGTAGCCAGGATTGTGTCATGAGGGGGTTTTGGTGTGACATGGGGTTTGGGCAAGACAGGAGGGAAAAGTGTAAGGATGGAGAGAAAAACTGCTATTTTAGGTGTTTTCTGCATTGCAAGGTTGGGTTTTGGGGGGTTCTAACCCCCTCCCTCCCACCCCCACCACAGTGGCTATGCCACTGTCAGTGACTTCCACTGATCTACAAAGTGAATGACAAAACAGCCATGTATGCAGGCTACTTAAACACGGGTTCGTGCCAACCTGTCTCCCTAACACCCTTTACGTTCAATAAAGCCACCTACCTCTTGTGGATCTCGGTAGAAGTAAAGGTCAGGCATCACATCCCATGGTACTTCACGACTGATAGCACCACGAAGACGAAGCACTTCTCGTGCCAGCAACCACCACATCAGACCAATAGAGGGGATACCCTATTAAAACAAGAGAGAAAGAATTGTGTGTTATATTGTCTCTTCCCAAAAACATGTTCAGAGTGCTCCACACAAATATTGACCACTGGTCAGCAGCAACCCATCCTAGAGACAATCCCTCTAGCAGAAATGCTGTAGCTAAATCATAGGTGGAATGATTGAAGTTACCCCACAGGAACCCATTTATCTCCCTGAGTAGAGCAAAGCACTAGAGGTATTGCATCTAGCCTGAGGACACAATTGTAATGAACCCAGCAGGAAGGACTGAAACCAGCAACCCTAGAATCACCTTACCCAAAAGCCCACCATGCTCTCTTATTATGAATAACAGCAGTTTTGGTTTTACACTGATATTTGGTATTGTTTTATTGTACCCACTATATTAATATGAGGATAAAATGAAACCAACTGAAAATTCTTTTTTTCCATCTCTTCTGTGAAGATGACCAACTGCATGGTCAAGTGGTAAGAGCATCAGACTTGCAGTCAGGAGGTCAGGAGTTCCATATCTGGCTTGGCCATACCGAAGACCTGAAAAACAGAACCTACTGCCATTGTGCTTGGGTGCTCAGCAAAAACAATGGAGTAGGGAAAACAAGCCAGTGAGCTAGAACTGGAAAAAGACTGTGACAAGCAGTCAGAAACTGAGCCGTAAAACTCAATCTAACCTAACCTAACCGACTATGAACACGAATGAAATGTTAAAGGACCAGCTCCTGCCACAAATGTTTGTCACAACCATGAACCATCTCAGATTTGGAAGCTCGCAGTCTAAAATTTAAGTGCCAAGACTTGGACTAATAACATTTAACAACTTCACAAAATATTAGAAGGGATTATTCTACTAGTGTACACAAGTGGTTCCATTACAGAAATTGGTGGAAACAGATAAAGTGGGATAGAAGTAACCAATATTTAAGAGACATGGGAAAATAAAAACTACTAACCTTGTTGTTGCAGGGAATAGCGATATCCACAAAACGGAGTGGTGAATCAGTGTTACAAAATGCAATCACAGGAATGTTCACATAGGAGGCCTCTCTGATTGGCTGGTGGTCGGCTCTGGGGTCCGTGGCCACTAAGAGTCGTGGTTCCCTGAAAGCTGCCTGAATCTGGTTGGTGAATGTTCCTGGAGTGAATCTTCCAGCAATGGCACTAGCCCCGGTGTGGCTAGCGAACTTCAACACTGCCCTCTGTGGGTAACAACAACCAAACATGTGTAATCTCCTAAGCCATTGCTTCCTATTAGTTAAGCATAGCTAGCCACATAATTGGAGAATAATTTTTAGCTGGTAAACTTCAATCTTACTAGAAATAGAGCCATTATGGGATAAAAGAGAGTGTAGATACACAAATAGCAGACGCTACGAAAAAGGAGGGCTACATTTAGTTAAGAAAAACGAGGGCTACAGTTAGTTATGTGGGTGGCACACCGCCAAGAATATGTTGTTAAGTAAAGTTTGTAGATGGTTCCAGACCTCAGCTTTTTAAGTGCCTCTTTGTGTGCAATATTGTAGACATATTTTTTCAACCCCCAGGAAACATGGGGATTGGGGCGGTTCAAGTAAATAAGGCATGTGTATGAGAGGAATGATATGGACAAGTCCACACACATTCTTCAACTATACAAACATGATGACAAATACCGTACAACAGGCTCTAGCTAATACGTGTTCATAATTGACAATGAATCAATATGAATTCATCAGCACTACGACACCCTAATCAACACAGGGAACTTTTACAGAGGGTTTGCAATTCTGTTTTAGGTTCAGTTTTTTCCCACAAGTTACAAAAGAAGGAGGGCAGCGATCACCTGTGAAGCATATTCAGCAGTTAAATTTATTGATTAGACATATCTGTACATGCAACAAATAGTAGTGCATGGATACTAAAATTTTAATGTTTTTAACAGATAGAGGAAGCAGTAAGGGTATTCAACAACCATTAGAAACCGAGAAGAAAATTAAAATATACAGAACCAAATTTAAGGGTGTTTTTTTGAGAGTGTGGATATTATTATTTTGAAGGGGGCAACTACCTGAAGGGATGTGTATTTTGTTTTCCTTAAGTATGTAATGAACTAGAAATTTCAACTGGGTGCTTTTAAGTTACAACTGGCTCTAAAGAGGGAATGTGATTTCTGGCCTGGGTTCAACATCTGGCTTGGCTACGTAGAGCATTGTTTAAATTTTGAGTCAATAATCCTTCCAATACTACAGAGTCCATATTCAATGCAACAAGAGCTCAGCACTGCTCTTTTCATGCAAACTTTTCTCTGGCCAATAATGATAATATCAAAGGGGTTTCTACCAAGTTATTTTTGAGATATGATCACCTCACACCATTTGGGCACCACAACACAGAAAACTGCTTCAATAGCTTCCAACATAGGCTTTAGCGAATTTGGCACATTACTGCTGACAGAGATTCTAATAGCACAAGTATGAAACTGCAGTATGAATACAAATCTTCGGTTGGGTCTCCCTCACTGTAAAGTGTTAAGAAAATGCAGTGTGCCCCCAATCAACCCTTCTTCACACTCTCGCATTCCCTTAGTCAGTAAGATTATTTTTAACGGCAAACGATGCTAATGTGCTGCAAGGTGTCAACTACATAAGAAGGTGAAGGTTTAATACAATTTCAAAAACAGAACAAGTTCAGGTTGGGGTCTCAAATACAGATCAAAGGCGGTGAAAGTCCTTCCCTTCAAGTCATCTCTTACGACAGGTGGGAAATACTGTGAACATGTTCTACAACCTCCAGTTCACAGGGGGGAAAATCCCCTTGGAAAACTAGATCTGCATGTTTTGCTTCCTACCTGTCCATATGGTTTGGATGAAATCACATTGATATCAGATGGGTTCTCAATGGTGACAAGAACCCTGGCAGCCAACAGAAGCTTTTCCCACGTCTTCCTCAAGTTGATGATGTGAACACCTTTGAGTAAATTGCAAAAAAAAAATAATGAATAATAGAGAAAATACTAGCAATGGATAAAATATTCCACACAGTCAACAGATTGCAAAGATCATGTTGCACGTAAAGGGTTCATGTAAGAAGGAAAAATCCTGCACAAGGTAGCTTTTTCCAGGTTTTCCTCAACTGAATTAAGAAAGAACAGTTCAAAGTTTCAAAATTGATAACTTGGATACGAACAATAACGCATACTTTATTCTCTAACATCAGTATGATCTAACATAAAGCATCAAATATTTCACTTGAATGTCTCCTCTGGTAAAATCAAGTATAATGAATATTCAAAAGGCTCATTTCAAAACCACATCTAAACCTCTGCTTCCTCTCTTTGCTTTTCACCGCCAATTTGGTCTAACGGTAAGAGCATCCGCCTCTCATACATAACGCAGGGTTTATTACCAGGTCAAGTCATACCAAAGACTCTAAAAATGGAACCTTCTGCCATTGTGCCTGATGCTCCGCATCAGCAATGGAGTGGGGAAAACAAGTCAGTGAGCCACAACTGGAAAAAAAGGCCCTGGCCAGCTTGACTTGAACCAATAGGTTGGAAACTGGGCGGTAAAACCCTGTCTAACTCTTTTTGCTTTTCCAAGTATCTTAGATGATATTTCATGACATAAATATTGCACATTCAAGGAAATTCAAGCATTGACTCTTTGACAATTTCACAATTGCATGAGAAAAATGTTTGCGCATGATTCTCAAGAGCCAGTCATGAAAAAGGATAGACTGATGTAGGGTGCTCACAGAACCGGTATTGAGGCAGTACAGTACCGGTTCTCAAATCCCAGGTAGGAAAGGCAGGACTCTTGCTTGGACTTACCACATTTTTTTACAGTTATGCACAATCGAAATTAATACTCCTGTTTCCCCCTTTCTCAACCTTTCCAGGGTAATTTTAAGCATTTTTTCAAGAACCAGTACCAGAAACACACCAAATATCTTTAAGAGCCCATGAAATGACTTAGTAACAATGATTAAGGGTCATTCTCTGACACTATCAATCCACGAAAATAGCATTTATTTTAAAGAATCCCACCCACGAAAGAGAAATGCTCAAGTGAAATGGTATCCCTTCCAGCACAACAACTGAAAAATGTAAAAGTGCGTTGAACCAAGAATGACATCATCTCAGGAACCCAACTTCACAGTGTGTGTACTATAGTGCACTTGGATTTTACCCTGCTCTGTTGATGTTACAGAATCTTGCGTGTATAGATGGCTTAAAATGATTGATATAATCAACAATACAAAACCTAAACCTATGTTTGCTTTACAAAACTAGTGAAAAGGGAGGTTTCAACACCTAGGAATACCCCTGTTCAACAGATGGAGTTTTGTAACTCCTCAATATCCTTGAGCCAACTAGCCAGCAAAATTGTTTGGTATATGTCATAAAAGTGTTTGGAAGTTCCCTGGTAAGAGGTTATACACACAGAAAAATACCTTAGGCTCCTGGGGGATGTAACTGCATCCATTTGTCCTCCAGTGTTATGTAACTATTATTTTTATTGGGGAGGAAGCAGTGATGCTCTCATTACACAGGCGCATATGCAATACTGTATACCATTCTGCACAGTGGCTTAAATACTACCAACAAGTTCTGTGTTGTTTTGGATGCATGTGCTAATGCTGAAATTTGACTTGGTTCAAAGGAAAGGAACAGTGATTACAGTGAGAAAGGAGACTAGCTGATATTTTGGTCATTTAAGCTGGGAAGTATTCTGTATTTTTATCAAAAGTTGGCATGCAGTTACTATTTCAACCGTATGCATTTTGAAGTCTATGCTAGTACAAGATCCATTGTATGCATGATTTGCACATTAATGTTTGTGACAAATTTACTTGGAAGGAATGCCTTTCAAAGGAATCCAGGTGAGATATCAGGGAGTAACTATAGAATACCCCATCACAAAAGAAATATGTACCTTGCAAATCATGGATTTGCAGTGATTTGACTCATACAGTCTATCAGGGCCATTTATAGAGATATACGGCTCGGCAGTCTATTTGGGTTCCTAGACAGAGATATAGGAACCCTAAGATACAGTCTATTATCTTGAGAACGACACTTACACAGGCTAACATAATGTACTTCCAATCATTGGAAATATTTTAAATCCAACCAGAGTTATTCATAGCCTGTACCATTATTATTTCCACATCGACTTGGCATCCATCTGGATGCTGAGTTGAAGTTGCAGTGAGGGGGAGTTATTTATAGTCTGTTACCTAATGCTTTGCAAATTCACTTAAGAGTCCATCTGGAGCTGGATGCTGAGTCGAAGTCGTAGTGAGGGGGAGTTATTTATAGCCTGTTACATAATGCTTAGCAAATTTACTTGGCATCCATCTGGAGCTGGATGCTGAGTCAAAGTCACAGTGAGGTGGAGTGGGGGCTCTTGGGGAGCTATTTATAGCCTGTTACACGATTCTATCCACATCGACTTAGCATCCATCTGGAGCTGTATGCCGAGTCGTAGTCCCAGTGAGGGGGAGTGAGCTGCATGTCAAAGTCGCAGCGAGAGGGAGTTGTTTATAGCCTGCACTTGATGAGTTGAAGTTGCAATGAGAGGGAGTTATTTATAGCCTGCACTTGGCATACATCTAGAGCTGGATGCTGAGTCGTAGTCCCAATGAGGGGGAGTATTTATAGTCTATAACATTATTCTCTCCACATCGACTTAGCATCCATCTGGAGCTGGATGCTGAGTCGAAGTTGTCATTCGGGAGTTACGTATAGGTATGACATCAAGTAGTTGATGACTGCGACCCAGCATCCGGATGCTCAGTGGTATTAGTTGATGAGGTGGGGTATTCTATAGTTGTACCGATATCAGTCTTCTTATTCAACAATCTGATAAATGTGAGTTGAAATATTTTCTTTTTCTGGTTGAAAGAATTGCTGTCTAGTCATAAATCGACTAGATTGCTGGAACCAAAGATTCAAACTGATAGGCCTAACATGAATGGGAGAGCTTGAGTACATAATGACAAAATTCCTGCGAGAATTTCAAATTTTGATTGCTATATTTTTGGCTAAAATACTGGGACATTCTTTAGATATAATTCAGAAACTATTTGGCCAGTACTGGTGTCATGCTACGCAATCTGTGAGCAAAATGTTACTTAAACACAGCATTATAATACACACACTGTGAAGTTGGGTTCCTGTGATGATGTCATTTTTGGTTCAATGCACTTTTATATCTTTAAAATTTTTCAGCTGTTGTGCTGAAAGGGGTAACATTTTACTGGAGCATTTCTCTTTTGTGGGGCATAATTTTTTAAAATAAATGCTTTTTTGTTGATAGATAGTGTCAGAGAATGACTCCAAATCGTTGTTATTGAGTCATTTCATGGGCTCTTTCAGTATTTTTATTACCTGTGCCTCTAGTACCAGTATTCACATCAATACCGGTATACCGCCCAACCCTAGACTGATACACTAATTCAAATTTGAATGACTGCTTTCTTCCACCGAGTCTGCTTCCCACTTAGCAACCAAAGCTGGTGATGTCTTGCAATTCCCTGCAACCTCTTGCAATCTTGAAAGAGTTGCCAATGTTTGACAGCATCACTCACAGCTGGTTGCAAGAGCCTGCCAGAAGCCACAAGGTTTTCAGTCTTTCCATCATCTTGAAGGCAAGTGTTCTCCAAATAGGTAGTCTTCTGCAGGTTGCAAGAGCTTGCAAAAATTGCATGGCTTCAAAAGGTAAAGCAAGGAGGTTAGTTGGTTGTTCTGAAGCATGTTTGCCAAACAAATTTTCCTACAATCAAAAGGAGGCACTTTTGGGTGACTGCATTTCGCCTTGAAATCAGTCACACATCCATTTGAGAAAGAGGACTTTATACATGGCTCCGATGTCCAAAAACCCTAGATTGATATGAACTCAGACTGTATCTATCATCTCAAAAAGTTAACAGCTTTCTGTAACTTAAGGCACATTAAATACTGCTACTGACAGGACAAGTTATCTTGAGAATTTAACCAAATCAGTGGTTCAGTAATGCAACTTTACATTCTTACCATCAGCCTTGCGCTTGTACACATACTGCATCATTTGATAGTCAACACTGGTAGATCCCAGATGGGTACTAGCTGCTAAAAACTTAGCAACATCACTCTCCTTGAGAGCCAGCACATCTAATCCTCCGGACATTGTTAGCGTTGATCTTGAAAGCGATGGTGATCAACCTGTAATGCAATAGAAAACAATTTTAAATGATTTGCTAGCACATTCTGGAATATAAAGTGGAAAGGGGTAGGGAACTGGTTTCTCCCCCTCCCAGGTAGTCAAATTTGAACAAATTTGAGTATTTGTCTTCATGACTGAATCATGAATATTCCTGTTTGGAAATTCATTAAACTATCTAGATTTACTGATAGGAAGCCAAAATGCTTTAAAGTGTAGTGTACCTCAAGTCAAATGATTCAAAAATATATATTGAACAGCATGAAAAATCGATCTTTGTCATAATATTCAACTTTCTTGACCATTCTTTCTTCAAATGGTGGCAAGTAAGAAGGTCAAATTTGGAGGTTAAAACTGTCAGTAACACTTAGTCAGTTAAAGGTATTAAGCACACAGTCTGCCTGCATCAGTTTGTCACATGACAGAGTGTTAGTGTAAAAAACACATGCAGAATAGCCATGCAAAAGTGATACAAAATGTCATACCTTTGTCAATTTTCAGAGTTTTGGGTAAAAATATGTACAATTGAAGGAATTCATCCTTTTAAGGAGGTAGAAAATGATCTTTAAACATGAAAATGGGACAAAATGTATGGAAATTCTTAAGTTTGTTCCAGGAAAGTTAACCTCAAAATGTGGAAATGCTGCAAAGCCAAGCCCCCTCCCCTTTCCAAAAGTTTCCAAAAAAAGGTGGGTAAAATTCCCCCGTTTTTCATTTCCATAAATATTAAAAAAAATTTCCATAAATATTAAAAAAAACCAACATCTTGGCTTCTTTTTTAAAATATTACCAATACTACTAGGGAGTTGGCTAGTTTTGAAAAAACTCAATCATGTTCAGAAATATTCCATACACAAATGATTATGAATACAAATGCGTTTAATCCTCTCCAAACCCAGACAAACCTGGTTCTCCCATTGGATAGTTCGAACTGCTTTCAAATCTGTAAATGACCAGACTGCATATTTCTTTTCTGAGCGGGGAATGTGAACAAGAATTAAAAAACATGCGCGGATCAGAAAACACAGCATACCAAAACATGTGTGCCCTGCCACAAATACAGTAAGCCACATGTATAGGTATGTGTAAATACTGTACGGTAGAATTCCCCTAGCTGTGCTTCGAAAAAATAGCCTGTGTGTAGCATTCAAGCAGTCTTTACATACAGCATACAACAGGCGTTCTCTGCATTTACATACACTGGATCAACGATGGGAGAACTGGATTTGTACAGGGCAATTCCCATTACGTAATGTGACGTCATGAATTGGAGACAAGTGATCCAGTTTTGGGTTAACACCGAATAGGAGGAGAATATTTTTTCCATTTGATGCGACAACTCAGCTTTTGTTTTGTTTCATCAGAGAAAGATGTTCACAAGAGATTTGAAGGAGTTAAATGTAGTATAAGGTGAGAAACCATGAAGTTTTGTGCGAAGTACTACGTTGGTGTATTGCGGTATGTCTCACCTTCTCCTTTTCATATATAGGCCTATATAGGCCTAGGCTACACTATATAGGCCTAATGCTAGGACAACCTATGGCTAATACTTTGTGTTCATTTTTGTTCAGATTACTTTTACCAACACTGGCCTAACCTAATGTTAGGCCTTGGCTAACTGGTCATAAGGTGTCCCATATTTAAGATAAAGGTCTAAGTTAGGCCAGGCCTAATGTTACTTTGGCTTTCGTATTTCCAAATGAATGGCTGAATCTGTACAATTTCTACTCAAAATGAAACTTGCAACTAACTTACTAGGCCTAGGCTAGGCTAATCTGCAAAGTTGAAATAGCCTACGCCACTCTGACTCTGACTCTGAGTGTCTTATTTCAACTTCACACTCATTTAAGAATTCTAAATTTACACTATCAGTATCAGACAGTACTGCTTAGCATGGTTGTTGATTTTTTTTTTCTTTCTTTCTTAAAAATCATGATTACAATTTAGCCTAAATCAAATAAATCGATTTTTTTATTATTAAATCACAATTTTTTCAACTAAAATCATGATTTTAATCAAGGTGATTTAAATCAAACAACCCTGCTGCTTTAGCAATGATTCAATGAAGAGTTTCTGGCAGAATCCCTAGTGAGCGAAACTGGCGGTGGACGTCCCCCCACAGGCGCTCGGTACTAGTATAGGCTGGCCAACACTATACATATATTTAACACGGAAAGGTAGGAATCTCTTCTGGCTTCGACCAAATTTCCAAGCTTTAGCGGTCCAGTTTATCACAATTACCAACTGTTTACCTGAAAAAAGTTTACAACGGCATCTCTCCAGTTCGTAGGTAAGTACTGATTGATGTAATAGGCTTTTACTTGCTGGATTTAAAGATTTTTCTGCAATTTTCTTCCTCAGGGGCCGTTGTAAACTTTTTTCAGGTAAACAGATGGTAATTGTGATAAACTGGACCGCTAAAGCTTGGAAATTTGGTCGAAGCCAGAAGAGATTCCTACCTTTCCGTGTTTTATATATGTATAGTGTTGGCCAGCCTATAGTACCGAACGCCTGTGGTCCGCCTAGTTGAACATTACGTGCACACAAACTCAAGGCTGACAAGACATGCGCAACACTAGCCTAACACAACAGTAACATTGTAGGCAATGAAACAGTGCTAGCCTAGCCTACAGTTTATGCCCAACGTTATGGGAGAGGTAACTTAGCACATGGCAGCCTTCAAGTTCTGGATCATCTTGTCAGAAAACAAGATTTATTACGAACAGAACCTTTTTTTAAAAAACAAACATTTAAGTATTCATAAGGCACTGACACCATTGATGTGTATCATAGGATAAAGTGTTACAATAGTTGGATTTTTTCCATCTTTTGGAGGAGCTTACTCACTTTCGACAAAGCCAAATGGAGCATAGATAAAAGAGGGCGTACTAACATTTCTCTCGCGAGAGAACGGTTTCCAAAGATATTATATTATCTTTGACGGTTTCTAAGAAGGGCGCCTCCTTTCAGTTGAGCCCAGTAACGTACGTGAGACTAAAAACCGTGCTTCTCAACCGGGTTCCAAGTGCACCCCCAGAGGTGAATTCGAAATGCTCGGGGTGAAATTTGGAAAATTATGGAATTGGTAGTCAATCATACACAAAGGGGGGGATTTTGTGAACAGGGGAAAATTTGCATGAATTGAAGTTGGGTCTTGAAATCTCTATTGCGCTTGTGTGTAAATCTGTAGCCTGTGTTCTTTAAATATAAGTTTGCAACAAAACTTAACTAGCGCATGTTCTAGTTTTTAGTTCTTAGTAATTTGATGTTTTATAGTACTAGGGGTAAATGGTGAAAATTTTTTCTCAAGTGGGGGAAGTGGATCATAAAGGTTCAGAAACACTGGACTAAAATAAAACGAACTGAAGAAGATAAAAATTCATAGCCCCATTGCAAGAGGAATAAAACAAGAACCAGAATCGAAGGCATTCATACTCGCAAATGGAGGCGGTCTAACCAGGGAGGTGTTACCAATAACACCTCCCTGGTCGTGGTCTAACGATTTTAGTGATATTAACAGAGGGTTGGTACTCCCTGGTAGTAGATGGTGAATTCGGTTTTGATGGGGAGGTTAGCGCATTTCAGAAAGGATATCAGTGTTTATATAGGTGAAACATTAGTAATGGGATGTGAGGGAAACAGAAATTTTAATGCTACAAACTCGAGTTTTAGAAAAGTATATGTGAGTAATACGTATATACAGTGGCGTAGCTAGGATTTTTTCCGGGGGGGGGGGGCAAAGGTATGAAATTTCCCCAAAACTTTTCCGGGTCAATGTGTATGTATTTCATATAAAATATGCAAATTTACAAGTATAACCACATTACCATGATTAACATTATGTAATATTACCTGCATTTTAATCTTAAACTATAACATAGAACAATTGGAAATAACAACTCTTAGTATATTATTTTGTTCAACAATATCTGGTTTATTTGTATATATTAACGCAGTGGCGTATGCAGGATTTCTCTGAAGGGGGGGGGGGCATGCAGTATGGTCTAAGGGGAGGGGTGTCCGGAAATTTTTTGACGTTTTCAATGAGCCTAGATGCAAAATGGTGCAAGATTTTCGACTTTGACAGGAGCAGTGTTAAAGGTTGAATCCTGGTGGTTCATGAGGATAAAACTGAAACTTTTGTGTCTTTACATGCATTCTTATGCCATATATGCTACCTTACGAAATAAAACTTGTCATTAAATTTGCACACTTGTAGGAGTTAAAATAAAAGAGCATTGATCGGTATAGGATTTGTGGTTTTTCTTGGCCACAAAACTTTATTTTGTCATAAAGATTATCTTGGCGGAGCGCCACCATTGGTTGGCGCGGAGCGTAGAAAAATTTCGAAAAATCAGACCCCTCAGATGGCCTGAAATAGCATTTTCCAGACCTATACGAAGAATCTAACCAGTCGCTACCTTCTTTTGTCGTTTGCAATAAAACGCTCCCTTCAAAATATGTCCACATACTGCAAAGTGATCAGAGAGTTAAAAGCTAATTTGACCCCAAAAATGTAGTTTTGCCCAAAAGACTGAACGAAGCGCCACCACTAATTGGCGCGGAGCGTAAAGAAAATTTCGAAGAATCAGACCCCTCAGATGGTCAAAAATAGTGTATTCATGCTTGTAAAGAGAATCTGAACATGTAGTCTTTATTTTTATCGATGCCACCAGTGGGATACAGAGTCTACCTTTTAAGTAAAATTGGAATTTGACAGAATTTGCCTGTTTGTAGGAATTAAAAAATTGGCAACACTGAAGGACCATGCAGAGACAATCCTTTCCCTTTGAAAATTTTTGAAAAATTGGATGTCCTTATATGCAATCTGCTGCCACATATGCTATTTTTTGAAGTAAAATCTGTGTGATTAAAGTTTGACCACGTATTTTTAAGAACAAAGAAAAAATGGCATCTCTGAGGGGGCATGGCCCAATGGTACCCCCTCCGTACGCCACTAAAAGGAGGCCTAATAGTGGCTCGATCACACAGGATATCCTGTTAGAACAGCAGTCTGTTAAGTGTAGAAGGCTACAAGGTACTCATGGACCCGTCTTTTGTTACACCCCAAGTGAGCAGAAAGCTATTTTCCCGAACTAGCCTGTACACTCTAAAATCAAAAGAGTGAACTTAGTCACTCTTTGATCGAGTGAAAAGTGTAAATTCACTCCATTAGAGTGATAATTCACTCCAAGAGGAGTGAAGTTCCCTCCAAAAAGAGTGAAGTTCACTCCAAAAAGAGTGAAATTCCCTTAATACAAGCGAAGTTTCACTCTTGATGGAGTGCCTACAGTGATCGCTCTTTAAAAAAGTGCGATCATTGCAGGCACTCGTGGAAGAGTGAAATTCCCTCTTCCTCTAGTGAATTTCACTTTTTTTAGAGCGAACTTCACTCTTTTTGGAGTGAACTTCACTCCTCTTGGGGTGAAGTATCACTCTAATGGAGTGAATTTACACTTTTCACTCGATCAAAGAGTGACTAAGTTCACTCTTTTGATTTTAGAGTGTAAGCTTCCATGGATTAGGCTAAGTAACAAAATCTAAGTATGCCAATGGATCCCGTTCATTCTAATTTCTAGACTAACTTTAAGTTTATCGTTGGCCTTGGATTGTTTCAGCCCCATCCATCGTTATGTACACAAAGTAAAATCGGTATAGCTACTACTAGCTTGTAGGACAATATAATAACCTCGGGGGGGGGGGGTGTCTACGTTAGTGACTTGTCAGTTTTCACATCCTTGTACTGAATTCCCAAAGTGTACAATGCAGAGACTGTGTTCAAGGGGATAAGTTCGGGTTTACAGCCTTTCAGTGTTAGTTTGACTGTATCAGCTGTTGTTCAGTTCCTGAATAACAGCTTCCTGTGCACTCAAATGCACTGATCATAACACCCGCGCGTACCGTATACAAGAGAACATTCAATCTGCAACGCGGCGAGGACATTTCTGTGGAACGCGAGTAGGGCCGGTCATGCGACACTGACGAAATCTGGGTTAATTTTTTGCATGAAAATAACGAATTATGTATGAGAAATGTCTCACAATTTCTTATTCCAACAAAAATTTTGAGAACTTTTTGTTAGAATAAGAAAATTCATCAAATTTCCCCAATTTCATCAAATTTCCCCAAATTATTTTCCACGGGGCAACTTGCCCCCCCCCCCCCCCAGTAGCTACGCCACTGCGTATATAATGATGTTAGAATTGACTAAACAAAACAGATAGTGGATAATATTACCTACATCTAGATCTAGAAAATAGACGTGCTTAGATTGCAGAAGAATTGTTGTATTACTGAATAATTTCCGCCCTAGCGAAACTGTCAGAATTTCATGCATATTATTAGAAGTTCAAAATATCAAAATTTCCTCATGGATGACAATTTCAGTTTTTTTTTAACTTAAGTGTTCAACTCAATATTGTTCGATGGCAGTGCTTATTACGGTTCGGCAGTTCAACCGGATCACCTGTATGTGAATGAATCGCATGATCACCAACAAAGCATATACTTCCAGACCAAAGGAAGTGTAAGTTAGCTATCATCTTGGCTAACTGGCTAATGAGGGTTAAGGGGAGAGAGAGATAACTAAGCAGTCTTTTTTTTTTTTTTTTTTTTTTTTGCTACTCCCTCATTAGAGATCTCTCTTCCCATTCCTACTATAATTATGGAAGTAGTTGTCAACAAAAATAAACAGTATAAAATTTCTCACCCGCCTCCTCTTCTTTGGTTGAATAAGTGCGCAGCTAGTAGGTCTTTTCCCATACAGAACGGTTGCTCAAAAGGAACCGTTTTAAATTTTTCTTACAAGATTGCTCAATCTAATTATGCCATTCCGCCAAGTACAACCACCAATGAAAAAATCTAATGTGAGAGTATTTACAAAATGCAGAACAAAAAAAACTTGGGTTGAGGTTAACTAAGTCATTTAGATGTGGTTAAGCATATATAGACCTGCGCATGGTGCATATTTGACTTTCCACTGAAACACATCAAAATCTCGAAACGGCCTTTTTAAGCCACAATAGCATTTTATATCGTCAACTGTATCATATGTTGTACGGTTGATCATGTGGTCACCGGCAAAGCAAGCGCCTATTGGTAAGGGCGATTCATGTTTCAGTGGAAACGTCTAGGTCAGAAGAAAACTACGCAGTTAATATTGCGCAATTTTCTCATCCGGGAGACTGCGTTATCTTATCCGTTCTCTATAACCCTCTGTGACGATCTTCAATTCTGAAGAAAATGAAATATAACTAGTTTGTCGCTCTTGTTACAGTTATAAGTTGCTTGGTTATGAAAAGAAATCACCTGTTCAAAGTTTTCCTTATAAAAACGCCTACTTTTACGTTAATAGATTGCTCGGATGTTTCAAACTGTAAGAAAGGAAGGGTAACGACCATATCATAAAGAACGGCAGTTGACAAAAACTATACACTGTTAAAAATTTCTGTAAATTTACAGACTTTTTTTAACTTAAACTGTTTGTATTTTACTTTTAATAGAAATTTTCTGTATCTTTACAGACACTTTGTATTGCTACAATAAAAAAAAGGTTGTTTAACATGTATTTTCTGTTTATTTGAAAAACCATTTCTGTCTGCTTTTTTAACCAAATTTTACTGCTTTGTAAAACTTTTTCTGTAAATTTACAGAAATTTTAACAGTATTTTGTATTTTTCTGATTTCACATAAATATACTGTCATTTAACAAACATTCATTTTGTTTTTAAGCTGAAAAAGAAACAAAAATAAGCCCAAACAAACAAACAAATAAGAAATGGCCAGAAAATTTTCAATATATAACATGCATCGTTCTGCGAAGTTTCAGTTAAAAAAGAAAACATTTTTGGCAAATTTATGGCCCTATTTGAAAATTAACTTACATTTATTATAAAAGCATACTTAGTTATTACGTTCTTAATTAAAGATATCATACAACTGGTGTTTTGTCACACATTTTTAAGTAAAAAGAAATTGTAAGGCCCTAATTTCAGAGCACTGACAATTGGTATACTGATGTCAACTCATCGCCACAGGCGCTCATGCACTTGATCGAATTAAAAACGTTTCACAAATTTACTTGAAAGAGTCTGTAAATTTACCACTTTATGACGTATATCTCATTTTGCATAAATGGGTAAAGCTTATTTTGTAGGCATTTTCCTAACAAAAGGATTGATGTTGCTTTGAATAATATCTTTTTTGGCCTTTTTTAATCAGGAAGTGATGAACTTATTGTTTACCTTGTCTGGAAATGTTTGCAACCAATGTATTTGCATTCTTTGTCATATTTATTTTAAAAAAAATTATTTTATTGTACAAAAAATGTGACTTTCCAATTACAAAGTTCCTAGAGATAGCAGTCTACTTGACAACAATATAACAACAAAGCATCCTCATTGTGTTTTGATTGAAAACAACTTCGTAACGACACATTACGTTGATAAGCACATACCTGATCTACGAGATGGTGAAGTGTATGTTACGTAATAACATATGAAAGGAAAAAAGCAATATTATAATAAATATTAAAACGCCGAGAATGAAAACAGTAGGCTGTAAATTCACATAACATTAAGGTAAAAAAAAAAACAGAACAATTCTGTAATTCGATTTTACAGTAGACATTTGTAAACTAATTTACATGCAAAAACTGTAAAGAAAAAACAAACACTTAATGTTTTTTCATGATTACAGTCTGGCTGTAAAAAAAACATTATTTGGTTGGAAAAAAATTTGCCATAAAAATTATGTAAATTTACAGAGAAATTTTTAACAGTGTAGAAAGGGCTTCTGAGAACCCTGTACAGTCGTTCCAAGAACCATGTAATTAAAATACCCCTCCAGTAATATGCCTAAACATGTAATGAAACCAGAGATATCATTAAATAAATTATCTGTTTTCTTGGTTAACGCCTTTTAATTTACAAACACTAAGTAACAGACCAACATGACACTGAAGGAAAACACTGTAACAAGTCCATAAAGCGGCTACTATACTTCGCATTCGCTCGTAAAAAGTAAGAAAAAACAAAAGAAAAGAAAGAACAAGAAAGCAAACCCAAACCGAAAAAACAACAGAAAACAGCTCGTTTGGAATTTAAAATTACAGGCTGTGATATGAGAGTTGATTTTCTTAGAGCCATATAGGCATACTGATCCAAAGAATTATCAGGTTCCGACGTCAAGTTTAACAAGTGAATTTTGCGTTCAACCCAGGTGTGAAGGTTAATATTTTTTAAAAAATTCTGCTAATACTAAACACAACATTAAAGATGTCACAGTTACGTACACACTGACAACAGCTCATTGCTATTTCTACCTGGTCCAATTGAGATGATATTTACTAAAATCATGGCGGTTATATGAAATTCTCCCAATTAGGGAACGGAAAGACTGCCAGAATGTTCAAACCTAATGAAATAGGCTTAGGCTCTCAAGCCGACAAGTCAGTCCAGTGGCGGACAGACACAAATTCGGTCAGAGCACCGGACTGACGGGGCTGGGGGCGAGAATGCCAGGTTTGCGGGGAATCTTTGAAGCAGAAAGGGTCGGTACACTGACTCGGAGTCCCCACGTTAACGATAACCTGTAGGAGAGTTTACTTTCGCCCTTGAAACAGGTAAAACAAAACTTTTTGCAAGCTACCTTTCTTTTTCCATTTTTTTTTCTTATTTGCCGCAGTAAATAAGTAATAATGTCCCTTCAAGAATGATTAGTAATACCTATACAAAGGTACTTCTATTTCTTCTATTAAGTCCCCTAAAAAGCCTAAAATGCCCCAAAACAATTTGGATCTCTTAAAAACGCCCTGTCTCAAATTATCAATCACATGTTCAATTTTGAGTAGCTTCAACATTTTGGCTTTGCCCTTTAAAAGAACTTACGTTCTCCTTAATCAAATGCCATAGTACCTCCGATTCCATTCTCGTCCATTACTTCACCCCACTCCTGAATTAAATTCATAGTTTAGAATCCTTAATTTAAATATAATTTTCGACCATTTTGGAGCCTGCCAAATCACTAAAATCGCTGAACTTCCGGGTCTTCTCCCCCTGGACTCCTACCGGGGCTTTGCCCCTGGAACCCACGCCGATGGGGTTTTGCGTTTCGCACTAAACCGAACGCCTATCGTCGTCATTATATCGGCTGCCGAAAACTTGTGGCCCCCAATAAAAAACTTCTTCCGCCGCCTATGTTAGCACGATCTAATTCATAGGTTTCCAAACTTTTCATTAGTTTGTTAGAAAGCTATATTTTGCCCTAGCCCCTCCCCATCCTCAAGCCTTGGTCAGTTTGGAGTTTGGTTAACCAAAAAAGTAAATAATATACCTCTCTTGATACTTAACATTTCATCCAGAGACATGCCAAAACCTCTGAGCTTCCGGGGGCTTCGAACTGAGGAACAGTAAGGCGCTTTAGGCTCGGGTTTGCCCCAAATTTTTGCCCCCAACATTATCCTTTGACCTTAGTTACGTCCCCAATTTTGACATTCTGGCGCCACCACTGAAGGCTACGTTCTAATTTCTCAGTGCCCGAGTTGTTCTATTAAGATAAGCCTGTGGAGTGTGTTTACTGCAAAGCTGATGCCACTGTCCCTGCGTGTGTGCACGTAACCCTTTAGCCGAGTGGTGCAGATATTTTAGATTAACCCTTTACCGTTGTGCTCCGATCGGGGAATATTTGCGAGCCTCGGGAGTGGGCGGAAAAGCGGACGTAGCCCGCCCCGCATCGGCTTCCGTAGGCCATTGACCCCGTGACCTTAAACTATTATCTCTCTCGTTGTTGTGGCCGAATTTTCGGGTAGCTACTCGCAGTTTCGAGCTCCGCGTGAAACAGTAAAGATGGGTGACAGCCGAGCTCTCCGCATGGGTTCAAAAGGACCCAAACAACGGTAAAGGGTCAAGGGACTAAATTAACGTATAATTTGATTCGTGCCTTCAATGGAGTAGGGATACAAACCAGTGAGCCACAACTGGAAAAAAGGCAGTGGCCGGCTCGACTTGAATCAATAGGGTGGAAACTGGGCCGTAAAACTATACTAACTAACTAACTCATGAGGTCTAGATGCAAGGTTTTATGATTCAAGATCTTTTTGTTAAAAAAAACCATTAACTTATGTACGGTGCCACTGAGGGCCAAAGACACGAAAAATGGCAGAGGCAACATATTTTTTGAAAATAAATAGATGCATATTTTTGGCATCTAAATACACAACAGGTAACCATCAATTTCTGTAATTTACATATCTATTAAACCTTTTAATAGTAGCCGGCTGAAATGACCAACACTAAAGTTCTGCTTGGCCTCCGTTGCATAGTTTTAGAGACAAGACATATCTAAATGTAGCTGTGCCTTTTATCTGATAGTTCTCTGATCACTTAGCAAGCTGTTTTTCCTATTGAAGTGAAACATTCATTTCAAAGGAAAACTCAAAATAACGACTGTTTCATTTCTGGTTGGTTACAAGTTTGGGAAATGCCATATCCAGCTGTCTGAGGGTTTAGATTTTTTTTAACAATTTTCTGTACGTTTCGCGCCAGCTGATGCTGGCTCTCCGCTTAGATAGTGTTTTTGTCGAATAGAGTATACTACTTAACAGAAAAATGCATTCTTGCAAATAATTCTTTGTTTTGGGACAATATTAAAAAGTGAAAATTTTATAGCGAAAGAAAGCTCAAAATAATGACTACTTTGTTTCTAGTTACCAGCCAGGAAAATACCTTTTCCTGCTGTCAGGGGCTCTCAATTTTTCAAAAATATCTTTGCGCTCCACTTAAATAGTCTTTCGAGCAGGATTACATTTTTCGGACAAAAAAACAAACAATTCTGTCCCCTCCCAAGCTGAAACGCTCCCGCAGTATAATATATAAAACCGCAATATATAAAACATAAAACTTCAAATATATGGGACGCCAAGCTTTTTCCACGGGTAATTTTTCCAATATGGTTCGAGGGTCTTAATCTGCCTGATGATATTCAGTTACCCCAACAAAACTAAAGATCACCCCCTACTTTATTTTTCTTATAAGAAGGTCAGATTCCCCTTGAAAACCCCAAAGTTGTTATAAACTTGCAATTTCCCCCAACATAAGCTTCAGTTTTTTAAGTACGGTGGCACAATTTTACAATATTTATGGATTCTCCGTACAACAAATAAACAAAAAAAAACTCTGTTAATCACCCCGACATCTTACCTTATTTTGCTCTTGAAAGGCATATCACTTTATAAAGAACCCAAATCTTTCCTTATAACCTTACCAAGAAATTCTTTTCTATAAATCCAAAATTTCTACAGTATAATAAGCTATCAATTTTCAAATCTTCGTTCAAAAAAGGAAAAAACTTTTCGGGCAACCTTCTAGTCTCGTCTCGCCTAGAACGATTAAATATATAATCCCAACAGAATTTCAGCTGTTGCGTATAAAACGATTTTGATTTTGCCCATATGAAGGACAGATTCTTCAATAAACACCCCAAATTTTTAAATGGTCCTTACAAAAGCCAAATTTCTTTCAAAAATTTTCAATTTTTCCTTCAAAACAAACTCCAGATTTTTAAGTATTTGTTAAAAAAGAAAACCAAAAATTTAGGCGTGCTACGCGCGCCTGAAATTCTGCCAAGTCACGTCCCACCGGGGCTAACTCGTCGCTTTTGTCGGGGCCTTGAAATGCTGCCCCCCTGCTGTCGGGGAGTTTGGCCCCCTGTCTGGCGCCACCCCTGGTCCAAGGGCCAATTTACGCTTTTTATTTCAATTTTTGGCCACGCCCACTTGACTAACTTTTCCTAAAAAAGACATAATAGTCTTCACTTTTTTCAGGATTACACAATGCTTCATTATAATATTTCCTATGAACTACAGATATACCCGCAAAGTGTGTACAATGTTATCTCTATAGGCCAATTAGATCTACTTTTAATTTGCATATGCAAAACACATTTTTCAGAAAACTATGCTAGAACTACGTTAAGTCTCTATTAAATTTTATAGTATTCTCGTAAATATGTAAAACAGATATGTTCTGCCAAATTTTACAGATAATGTCTGTACATTTTTATTAGGTATAAAAATGTAAACTTTTCCGTTAATCATTTAACATACGTAAAACGTCTGTAAAAATCACAGAAAATTATACGTAAATGAAAAATACAGAAGGAATCTTGGAAAATTCTACAGAATTTTTCTGTTACTTTGCAAAATTGTTAAAAGTGCGGTACCTGCTGATTGATAGCGACCCACAGACGCCTAAAACTCATCTTCGTCTACACATTATCAGTTGTTTTCTGATTCAAGGCATACCCCGGCGTGTGAGAGTACAAAAGCCTACATCAGAACTCGCACAGTGCATGGCGTGTGTAATTATGAGCTACTCATTTTGATGGCAACCAAATCGCTATGCCGGAAGAGGATATCTGTGTACCCTAATGGTTAAAGTGTAGTTCAAGTTGAGAACGGTAACCAGCCAACTGTTTTTAGTCATTCTGCGTAATCGATCGCGCCTAGTTTGGAAACAGTGATCTAAGTGCTTACAGCGTAACAATGAAGGAAAGCAGTGGGCGAAGCACCCCCTGAAAATCTTTAGTCCTCCTTAAGACTTTTGAAGTTTACCATTGACTTAATACATTTGTACACAACTCGGCTCCCTAAAAAATTTTCGCCCGGAAAGATTTTGGCCCCCTTGGTGCCTCGTCTGGCTACGGGCCTGCAGTGGAAAGATACTTAGTGCAAACCACGCCTTCATCGATGAAGAGGACGCTTATAAATAAAATAAAGTACCGATAGCACAGATAAATGCGACTGTTTGAGTATTTTTTATATATCTGGGCCCAGTTTAGGCAACTCTATTAAAATACGTCAATTGCATGCGATGTAAGCAATGGTTAAAGGCCAGTATGTTAAATGATAGGCACCGCCATCGGACTTGGCCCGATTGGTCCTGCAGTAGAAATCACACATGAGCCGAGTCCAGCTGGCGAAGCGATGTAGAAGTTACATACACATTTTTAATGTTATTTTTTGATTGATGGGGCTTAGTCTAGTACATGAAGGGTTGACATTAACCAAGATAATCTTAGTTGCCTACATATTGGGCCAGACTATTAATTTGGCACAAGTGATCTTTCAATTAACTGACTGTATTCTAAAAGGAATCACTCACAATAATAGGCATTTGTATGGTAACTGGTAAGTGACAAATGTCCCCACTTTGCTCAGAACTGCAAGTAATACATTTTGCTCGGAGGGAAAAGGATTCGGTGTGATACAGAATGATGATACTGGAATCGGAATCACAATTTGAATCGCTCGGTCTCAGCTGCAGCTATAGACGAATCCGGACATTCAAGTGATGGTCTGATTTTAGAAGGACATAACTGACGGTCCATTCCCTCTATAGTCTTTAAGTTTCCTTGCTTTCCTGTATCATGGATGATTGTACACTAAACTGTATCTTGACTGCCTCAATTTCACTGAATATGAGGGTTTGAAATTCATGTAGATAATAGATGAAGACGATTTAAAGTTGATGGGTCCCACTAACGGCTGCCTACAGTCACTTAACGCAAACGCTGATCTGATTCTTATATAACGTTACATATCTCGCTATATATCTACTTTCATGTCTGCCTGCGAAGCAAGCGAATAGTTACCAGTCTTCCTGAAATGTTCTTTGTTTTCTAACATTAAATAGCCCAGTTAATACACGATTTCTACAAATTTTATCACCTTGTTTGTCTTTTGATAAATGTCATCACTGATTCCATGCGACTTCATTACATATAAAAGGGTATCTGATGGTGGTGATATGCTGAACTGTGAGACGTGAATTAATCAGATAAAAGATAAAACCAACACGTTTCAAAGGGCTTTAACCTCGTCGCTAATTGAAAACATAACACGAAATGGTCTACCTCCACCCTGAATATTCACTGTGCCATTTGTCTAAGTGTTTAAGCATATACTCCAATTTTGTGTGCCAAGTCGTTAACATAGCTACATTATTAAAGGACAGGAGTACCGGTATAGTCTCCCCAAACGTATTTTGAAACAACAACCAAATCCCACAGATATCTTTCTCTTTTGTTTGCAAGTATCTTTCATATTTAATGACTTACTCATTGTATATTAAAGTTAAACCAATCAGCAAATCTCTTCAATTTCATTATTTAGAGAGAAAAATATTGTCACATAACTACAACACTTATCCAAATTATTGACTGCACGGTTCCCCTTTAACCGTGACAACGTGGTACAAAAGGCCCGTTTTGTATCTGAGAAAACTACATTTAAATAATCCGATGTTCGGTGCTCTCGCCAATTTAAGAATATGCTTCATGATATTTACGAGTACGTATTTCTCTGAGAATGCAACTTTGCACATGACGTCACTGAAAAATAAATGCACCCTCGATAAGGCAAGCCCGTGTCATTACCATAGGCGGCGGAAGATGTTTTTTTATTGGGGGGCACAAGTTTTCGGCAGCCGACATAATGGTGACGCAGGAAGGCGTCCGGTTTTGTTCGAAGCACAAAACCCCATAGGCGTGGGGTTCAGGGGGCCGCTCAAGGCCCCCTGGTGGGGTTCAGGGGCAAAGCCCTGGTAAGGGTCCATGGGGGGGACTGGACACTTTTGTAGGGGGTGGCGAGAGTTTACTATCTAAGCGTAGCGCCACCATCAGTTGGCGCGGAGCGTACAAAGAAAATTTGGGATTTTAAAACCTCCCAGATGACTGGAAATGGCATTTGCCAGGTTTACCTGTCTCTTATTCTGGTGAGAAAAATTTGTAATTTTTCGAAGATTAAAACACACTTTTGAGGTACTGATTAGCTCAGTTCATTACTCCACTGGACTATGTATCCTAGGATCGCAAATCCGGGATCCTGCTGAATGTTGCAAGAAGCTGTTCCAGTGCACGCCTGAGTAAGGTATTTCCAGAGGCGTAGAGGAGCATTTCAGTTTGGGGGCAGAAGATTTTAACCCGAAAAATGTAATTCTGCCCGTAAGACAGTCAAAGCGGAGTGCCACCACTGGTTGGCAAGGAGCGTCCAGAAAATTTGAAAATTCGAACCTCTCAGACAGTCAAAATAACATTTTCCCAGGCTTGTAAAGGGGATCCAAGCGGTCGTTTTTTTGAGTTTCAATTGCAGATAAACGTACGTTCGTTCCAAACTAAAATTCAGCAAGAAAGACTAAGCGGAGCGCCACCATTGGTTTGCGCGAAGCGTAAAAAACATTTTTAAATATCAGACCCCTCAGACAGTTGAAAATGACATTTCCCAGGCCTATGTGGGCATCTAAGCAGTATCTATTTTGAATTTCCTTTTTTAAAAAATGATCACTTGAAACTTAAATTCTGCTATGAAGCGGTCTAAGTGGCGCACCACCATAAGTTGGGGCGAAACGTGCAGGAAATTTTGAAAAATCTGACCACTTCAGACAGTCAAAAATGCCATTTCCTATGCTTATAGGGAGTCTTAGAAGTCGCTAATTCGAGGTCCTGTTTGCACAAAAATGTTCATTTGAAACTAAAATGCAGCTGGGAAGACTGTCTGCGCGGAGCTTCACCACTGGTTGGCGCGAAGCGAGCACAAAATTTTGAAAAATAGGACCCCTGAGACAGTCGAAAATGACATTTCCCATGCTTACTGGGGGATCTAAGCAGTCGCTATTTGGTCCCGCACATTTTCGGGGGAAACTGCAAACCGGAATTGTGTGCCCGAACTTCCGACTATATGATTTTTCTTTTGAATAAATTACGCCTATGGGGATCTTAGCAGTCGCTTTTCTGATCAGGAGAATCAGATAAAATTTACCACTAGGCTATATACCATTGGATGAAATGAAATACATGATTTTTCTTCTATTAGTAACACTTATTGACAGAATTGTCACATTACAAGGTTTGTTGAAATTTATTTTCAAGCAGACTTACGGGAAGACATTCTCACCCTGCATCATTAAAGTATCGAAAAACAAATTGCCCGATTCTCTCATAACCATTGCCCGTATTTGGCCCTAGAGCAGGATAGATGACAACTTTTGGGCATCCTAACACCCTCCTGTCTATCCGTTGAATTAATTTGGCAATTGAAAACATTCCAGCATTTGTTTCAACCTTTCCCCTAATATTTGACCATTTCGGGCAAACTTTTGAAAGCCTACAGTGTGAATTTGAAGATGGTGAAAACCCTTTTTTCACATTCTACCCGAATGTGTCGCAGATCTTTTTTATTTTCGGGTATTGTGTTACACAAGATTTAAAAATAATCTCAAGAATAATTGTTTCTTTTAAGCCACAGGTTTCCCAAATATGTCGCGATTTATTTTTATCTCTTAACCTTTCGTAACTATGTTACCCATACTTTTCCATTTTCGGGTAAATGCTTGAAAGAATTTGGATATTCGACAATTTCGGACGTTGTGTTGTGATTATCTGTGAAGTAACGGTCATAGCTTTTTGGGCTAATAGACCCAAATATTCTACCCACCACACCAAGTATGATTTTGGAATGATTTTGTGCATCCCCAGGAATTGTTAAATTCCCTACATGAGGTAGAAACATGGCAGATGCTAGGAGCACACTTTAATCCACACCAAGGTAGCAAATTTTAGCCACTCCAAATCTGCTAGAAAATTATCCATCCTGAAACCCGACGAGTAAAAAGTCAAGAGATTCCGAAGAAATGAAGCTTGTCACAGCCTACCTGAATTTATTCCGAAATTCAGAGTGGGCACAATTGCAGAATACCTTGCAACTGTTTGAAGGGCAAAAATAAACTTTTTTTACAGGTTATCGTTCACGTGGGGGTCCAGAGGGCAAAGCCCCGGAAGTTTTGCAACTTTTGCACTCTGAAAAGTAATATTTGAGCCAAAGAAAAGCCGAAATGTAATAAAAGCACTTAAATTTGTTTAACTGCTTTTGAAAAATTTACTTTGCGACATTCAGTTTTTTTTTTTGGGGGGGGGGCATGCCCCCCAAAATCTCATAAAAACCAGAAAGCCAAAAGGCTTAGTGATTCCTTGCCATCAAATACCTTACCTGCTTTCAAATTGACAGTGCTTGATAGATTTTTCTTTACATTTTAGGCACAGAATTTTCGCAATTTTACCCCTGGTGACCTCAAATGACCTTTGACCTCTACCAAAAACAATAGGCTTCTTTCTCTCAACATGACAAATCTATATACCAAATATGAAAAGTATCCGTTACTCTTATCTGGAGATATTGTGTTTACAAGCCATTTTCGAAGTTTTGGCAATTTTACCGCTGGTGACCTCAAATGACCTTTGACCTCTACCAAAAGCAATAGGCTTCTTTCTCTCAACATGAAAAATCTATACACCAAGTATGAAAATTGTCGGGCAATCCTATCTGAAGATATCATGTTTACAAGCCATTTTCTGTGTTTTAACATTTTTAACGCTGATGACCTCAAATGACCTTTGACCTCAGCCAAAAACAATGGACTTCTTCCTCTCAACATGACAAACCTATATACCAAGCATGAGAAGTGTCGGTCACTCCTATCTGAAGAAATCATGTTTAAAAGCCATTATCGGCATTTTCCCAATTTTACCGCTGGTGACCTCAAATGAACTTTGAATTCTACCAAAAGCAACAGGCTTCTTTCTCTCGACATGAAAAATCTATATACCACATATGAAGAGTATCTGTCACTCCTTTTTGAAGATATCGTGTTTACAAGCCATTTTCAGTGTTTTCGCAATTTTACCGCTGATGACCCCAAATGACCTTTCACCTCTACCAAAAATAATAGGGTTCTTCTTGTCAACATGAAGAATCTATATACCAAGTATGAAAAGTGTCGGTCACTCCTATCTGAAGATATCGTGTTTACAAGCCATTTTCGAAGTTTTCGCAATTTTACTGCTATTGACCTGAAATGACCTTTGACCTCTACCAAAAACAATAGGCTTTTCTCTCTCAACATGAAAAATCTATATACCAAATATGAAGAGTGTTGGTCTCTCCTAACTGAAGATATCATGTTTACGAGCCATTTTAAGTGTTTTGGCAATTTTACCGCTGGTGACCTCAAATGACCTTTGACCTCTACCAAAAACAATAGGGTTCTTCCTCTCAACATGACAAATCTATATACCAAGTATGAAAATTGTCGGGCAATCCTATCTGAAGATATCGTGTTTACAAGCCATTTTCGGCGTTTTCGCAATTTTACCGCTGATGACCTCAAATGACCTTTGACCTCTACAAAAAACAATAGGGTTCTTCTTCTCAACATGACAAATCTATATACCAAGTATGAAAAGTGTCGGTCACTCCTATCTGAAGATATCGTGTTTACAAGCTATTTTTGAAATTGTCGCAATTTTACCACTGGTGACCTCAAATGACCTTTGACCTCTACCAAAAACAATAGGGTTCTTCCTCTCAACATGATAAATCTATATACCAAATGTGAAAAGTGTCGGACATTCCTATCTTAAGATATCGTGTTTACAAGCAAGTGTCACAAACACACACACAAATACACACGCACCTACACACACACACACACACACATGTTTTGACCGTCAATTGGGGACACATTTTTTTAACCATGAAAACGTGGATATCCCCACTTTGGGTGTATCGACACTTGACTAGGGGAAAAAACGCTCATGTCCCCGATTTACTGGTACTACACAGATACACATACACCCATGCACCGGCCCACGGTTTTTCACCCAATGTTAGGTCCATCACATGGAAATTGGGGAAAACTCCAAAATGCTTCAAACTTGCTGTGATACATCCTTGAAACGTGAGCAATTCAATTTCATGGCTAATTTTGCATTTGGCAAGTGGGGATATCCCCACTTGCAGGTGTATCCACACTTGCCCGGAGAAAACTAGAAAGCCAACAGGCTTAGTGATTCCTTGCCATATGATATATCATAGCAAACATGGAAACAAACATGACATGCATGAGATCCCATACAATTATCCTACTTAATTGAGATATAATACTAGTAGGGTGAAAACTTTTTGACCTCATGTGATCCAAAATGACCTTTTGACCCCTTAAAAACAATAGTGATCACCTCACCAACACGTCCATCAACATGAGTAATTCAAAATTAAGCTTAGTACAGAATGAGTATGGAAGTACTACCACCATGGTATGAGATCCCTCACAGTTATCCCCCTAAAAATATTATGTCTACAAAGTTTGATCTGACTGTCACCTCAAACCTTTGATCTCCACACACAAGAGGAATTTCTCACACAGCTTTAATATTCCAGAAAACTGTCTCATTACTTGAAAAAGCGGTATTTTGAAACCATTTTTATCAAAAGTTTGGTCAATGGGGACAGCTCTCCATTTTGAAGTCTCTATGTTCCGATGCCTCTATGTTTCGAAAAGTCTGCATTGAGGTTAGTGTTTAAACAAGCCCTCATCGACACACTCTCCTACAAGCATTGGATCAGATACTGTGTTCTCACATACCCCGCGCTCGAGGTAACACTGTATTACCTCACGCTCGAGTAACGTGGGAACACGGGTTAACGCGGGGTCGGTGTTTAAATTTCAATCCACCTCAAATCGCAGGGTTAAGCAGTTTTAAACATCATGTTTGTTTTTATCAAGCAAGGTCACAGGTATTTATAGCACTGATGACAGGTATTTTCTTACATTTTGCTGTAATCGGTGTGTGAAATATTTGGTCTCGTTACTATGGTAACACTATCCATTCAACGAAACACTGGGTATGTGAGAACACAGACTGGAAAACACGGGGTTAGCCTGTGGTTTTGTCTGATTGTAAACACGACTTAACACTGGGTGTTGGGGGGTATGTGAGACCAAGCCTAAAGAGACATCTGAACAGAGATGTGTAACCTTGGCTATTACTGACAGCAATTTTTGCTTTATGGGGGAAATGCCCCACCCATTGTCTATGGTATCCTTTGCAAATTAACAAAAGCAGATATCCCTATTAATCCATAATTTAACAAGACTTTTAATTCGCCTTTTGTCTACTTATACTGTAGGTACAGCATAACATACAGTACAAGTTTTCCTTGTTTGATACACAGTATAATTATGCTTGCTCTTATTACCTGAACTACTTTTAAATGACAGCAGCAACGCAAAATAAAATCTTAATACTTTTGAAAAGTGTCATAAAGGGTAATCTTGAAGCAATGGTTCTATGCATTAAGCTTTATGGTACACTTTTTTTTGGGGGGGGGGGGAGGGGGGATAGTGACATGGATAAAAATGAAATATGAGACAAGAATTCCCACTCGATGATGATATTTGACATTGCTACATAATCCTTCGCACAAGGGTTACTTTTTTGGTGCAGTTATCCAGATATAGGCAGAGATGAGGCAAGTAGTATGCTGATACATTTTATGCTATCAAAAATTTAAAACAAATTCTAGAATGAAACTAAGTGACAAATGATCACTGTAGAGCATATTGAAACTGTAAAGCAGAAACACCAATCTAGACCGACACCAATGTTTAAAGTTTGTTCAACAAAATTCCAATATACAAACACACTATTTGTTCAATTCCACCAGCTTCTATGTAAAGGACACTAATTTCTGAAGGGTGTCAATCTACAGTATTTCTAAGATGACTTTCAGTTTAGAAACTTGATCAGTGTACATGAACCTCTCCATCTCCAGACAGTGGCTAGGCAAACAACTTTTATTTGTGGTCAGATGAGACAAGATAATGTGGACAGTTATTTTATGCTGGATTTAGCAGAGGTGTGACTTTCATGGAAGTCTGACATTTTGACCACAAAAAGAGTACTGAATGCCTGCAGGGAATGGCAGGAAATAGGAGTATATACAAACAATGGGCTGTCATGGTTATGTACTGAGATAAAAATAAGCTTTCTTCAGAGGGTTTATAAGAGTCAATTAACACCACTTAAACAGTAAAAAGCTTAAGTCAATTGAGCTGTATGTTTGTATGAGGTAATCCTTCAGGACACTGTGGGGATAACTGACAGTCAACTGTGAAAAATTGGGCGAGATAACTGTGACCAAATGGCAAAGAATGGGTCAGTCACAATTTGATTCACTCTATTAGGCAATGACAGTTCATGTGCGCTGAAGGGTATTTGATACCAAATGATCAGTGTAAATTAGGTTCTTTTTTGTAAAACTAACTAACTGTGGTATATCTAATTAATCAATTCCCACTTCCAATTAATGCATGCTTGCATGCACATGTCCTCATGAGGACACAGTAGGTACACGGTTTGTCAAATATTAGCACTTTTTGCCACTAAATTTAATGTTTTCTTCAGGTTTTCTTTAAGGTTATTGAAAAAGCAATGTAGGTATGTTATAAAAGAGATTCTTGTGCATCACACAGAGTACTCTCTGTTCAAAGTTTATACTTTTAAAGTTCCATATCAGTCATCTACTTAGTGTGCACAGAAGCATCTTCTAATATTTTCAGACTATGTCCCTAAATGACCCTTATATACAGACTGTTTAAACTTACATGTTCCACATCAGTTTCATGAAAATCTATTTACTTGTGGCTGCAAAATCAGCATACCCATGAGCATTGAAGCATGTATGCCAGCCTGATGAACAGATTTTGCCTTTTAAGATTTTATATTTTGCTCTGCCCACTTTTTCATGTATTAATACTTGGAACTTAATGTAATAACAGGGCACAATTTCATGCCAGAATCAACATACTGTACAGTAACTACCATGTGATGTGCCTTTTTGTGCACTTTAGACCTTCTTTCTATGAGTTTGCTTCAGTACTTTACAAATGCATTTTCAAAATTACCTCACTAAAGAATTTACATAGTGAAGTTAATAAACTGTTCCAAAAAAATTATATACCCTATACCTATTACATTACACATGCCAAATTATTCTTACCCTTTCACCCTAACCGCTCATGGATATTAACTTCAACAGTTATATACTCTTTTGAGATATAGTGTTTGCAAGGTTTAGATGTTTTGAACTCTGATGACCCCAAATGACCTTTGACATCCAATAAAAACAATAGGGGTCATCTACTCAGTATGGACAATCCACTTAGTAAATATGAGATTCCTGGCAGTTACTGTACCTTTCTTGACATATGGTGTTTACAAGTTTTTGAGCTTTTCATCTCTGATGACCCCAAATGACCTTTGACCTCCACCAAAAATATTTGTGATCATCTACTTAATATGGACAATCCACCTGCTATGTATGAGATCCCTCACATTTACCCTTCTTGAGATACAGTGTTTACAAGGTTTTGATCTTTTTCCCTCTGGTGACCCCAAATGACCTTTGACCTCCATCAAAAACAATAGGGACCATCTACTCAATATGGACAATCAGCAAGGTAAGTATGAGATTGCTCACATTTTTCCTTCTGGAGATATCGTGTTTACAAGCAATTTCCAAGGTATTTACATTTTGACCTCTGGTGACCCCAAATGACATTTGACCTATACCAAAAAAATAGGGACCATCTACTCAATGTGGACAATCTACATGCCAAGTTTGAGATCCCTGGGGGTTACCGTTCTTGAGATATCGTGTTTACAAGCAGGCGTCACACACACACATACACACACACACACACACATACACACACACGACATCACCATCGCATAGATTCCTTGCCTGCCTTCGGCAAGGAATCAAAAAGGCTCATGTCCCCGTTTTACACCAAAAACATACGCATACACACACACATACACACACACACACACGACATCACCATCGCATAGATTCCTTGCCTGCCTACGGCAAGGAATCAAAAATTATTGGGGGGCCAGGCCCCCCTGCCCTCCCCCCGCTTCCGCCTATGATTACCACCACTTAAAGCAGACAGCTTCGCTGTAAAATGGTTGTAGTATAACAAACGTTTTTTTTTTTTCAATTATAGAAGAGAAAAATATTGAAATACATACGTCGCGAAGGTGGTGTGTGGCACGGCACTTTCCCCCTGGACAACCTTGTGTCCCCGTCTATCCCCAGTGAGATTTACGGTGTCCATTTTTCTCAACCCAAAATAGCCCAAACACCTGGGAAATGCAATTTCCGGTTGTCCGAGAGGTTGCTGTTTTTTTTTTTTTTCAAAAGATTGTGTACGGTGTGATTTAATTTATTGAAAGCAGCGCTCAGCTCAGGTAGCATTTCAGGCAGGAAACAATGTTCCCTTAAGAGGACCCATGGTAGTAATTTTTTTAACAGTAAAATTTTACTTCAAGTTAGCCTACCCAACTAGCTTTTAGCCAATATAAATATAAAAGGCTACTTTTTAGGACCTCACAATTTAAAGTCTGAAATTTGCCATTATGTGACACAGATCATCAAGTGACACCGGCAACTACAGTGCTATTTCTATTAATTTCCTTTCCTAAATTTCCAGATTTTCTCCAATATAACTTATAAGCTTTTTACTTTTAAAATGTCCAGATTCTTCAGTTATCCCCCAAGGTGTCATGTTTTCTAACAGGAAACCCAGGATTCAAAATTTTCTGCAATACACGCTCCATCATTTTTCAAATATTTGCCTAAAAACGGCCAAAAATGTCGGCACTCAAATTACCCAGGTCATTATGTGGTGTTGAAGCTTTAAAAAAATCGAAAATTGAGGTGCCTGTCTCCCTCACCCCGCAAAAATGTCTAGCTACGTCATGCACTGAGTGTACAGATGACTTGCTTCCGTCTAGAAAACATGAGTTTTAACCTATATTAAAGCAATAACACTTAATAACTACGTAATACTTAATGATAATGAAATGCGACATCTATCTGTTTTGTGTATAAGCGTGTCAGTGTGAGTGTGGGTGCGCTTGTTTGTGTGTGTATAGTGGTTGTGTGCTCGCGTTCGTGTGAGCGGATTGCTTATATAGACGAGTCCGGTCACGGGCACGATCTGAGGTTAGGGCTGTTCGAAAATCTCCCCCCCTTCCACCATTGGCAAACCAAATCTACGCCCCTGGTGCATTGCAACGCAATATGGTAAAAAAAAAAAGTGAAAAGCGAAAGGGAAGAAATGTGAAGGAAATCGGACATTAATCCGTATCTTACAATATTTACCTCCCTATGATATAGACGGAGACTGATCATATTTGCCTTCTCCTTTTTTTCAATTATTCAAGTTCGTAGCCACTTAAAATGGTATACCGGTTGCCTCTTTACTAAATGTGGAAAACAACTGGTACACATACGTCCGATGGCTACATAATAGTTTTCCCTTTCTCTACCTCTCTTTCTTGGATTTAAGCCAGGTATTTTTTAATAAATGGGTATATGTCGACACTTCTTGATCCACCGTTAGCAAAGGGGGGGGGGAGGGGGGACACCTGTAACTGTTGTGAGGATAACAACATGTTTCGCAGTTCCATTTTAATTGTCCTAAGCCCTCTTTTTTAACATCACTTTGATGCATACGGTATACGTCCATTTTACACAATTTCATCACAGTCTTGATTGTTCATGAAAGTCTAAACCTCCACAAACGGTAAGAATTTCTCCAGTCATGAAAGATGCATCGTCAGATAATAAGAATGCTACGACGGATCCACATTCTGCAGGGTTTCCGCATCTGAAAGAAAAATAGTTGAGATGCTGCCATTATAAAAGAGACGCAATGTTATAAGTCTAGATCAAACACACTTTGAGAAGTTGTTGTGTTTGTACGAAATCACGTCATGCTGAATTGGTCCCAGTAAAAACGTGCTCTTCGAGTATCGCCTTCAGTCTTTTATCTTACTAAGATATACCATGTTAGAAGTTAATTTTTATCACATCAAGAAGGATTTTTCCCACTTAGGTTATTATTGCAATAACACACCACTGCCTACTCTTTAATTGCTGGCACTTCCTCGTTATTACAATAACATGCAAGATACATGGATTAGGGAGCATTGTGTTGGACTACTACAGACAGTTTTAAGATACAGAGAGCAACATGCATTTTTGTGAATGAAGTTTGTGTCAATTCAAATGTCTTTATTCTTCTTGGCTGCATTGCATGACATTGCTACACATTTAAGTACACCCCTCTGCAAGGTTTGGACAAAATCGACGGAGCCGGTTAGCAGACATTGACTAAAAAAAAAATAGATACACACACTCATACACACACATGCACCCACGCACATACACAACCCACGGACATGTTTTGACCCCTTACAAAGAAATAAATTTCCGGTTAACATGAGATGAGATTATGAGGTACGCAACTGACATCAATTGAAAAATGCAGAGTAGCTAGTATTACACAGCGTGCGCTGAGAGTGTTCCAATTTCACATTAGGGTCTTGTATGCTTTGGTAGTAAAATTCAAAGGCCTGCCAATGTGAAGCTTGGATTCAAAAATGGATAGGCTGTGATTTACATATTCCTACCTGCTTAAGACGTTACTTCCATGGACGACTTCCGGTATTTCCCTTTCACCCGGAAGAAACTGTTGGACGAGCTACAAAAGATTTAAGCAGATCATGAAATGTCGTCAACATGGTTAAGTCTCGGTTATACCAAGCGACAATTACAAACTCGACACGCAACGATTTTGCGTAAAAAACGTTAGTGTTCAACTATTTATAGGCTTAAATAGTCACAGTAATAAAGTGTTATCGCGCCTTTAGGTGTTACTGGAGCACTTGATCAAAAGCAGATAAAACCATTTCATTCGTTTTTTATTAACACTTTACCGTTGTTTACCGTTGTGCTCCAATCGGGGCATATTTGCGCGCCTCGGGAGGGGACGGAAAACCGGACGTAGCACGCCCCGCATCAGCTTCCGTAGGCGACTGACCCCGTGACCTTAAACTATTGTCTCTCTCGTTGTTGCGTCCGAATTTTCGGGTAGCTATTCGCAGTTTCGAGCTCCGCGTGAAACAGTAAAGATGGGTGACAGCCGCGCTCTCTTTATGGGTCCAAAAGGACCCAAACAACGGTAAAGGATTAATATCGATGGAAAATAGTAGTGAAGAAATAACATTTATTTAGAAATCTAGTGCAAGTGCACCGACCCACTGCGTTGCGCGTCTTTTTGTTTTGTCATCTAGGCGTCCATAGAGTAACAATTGTTTTACTAAGGTGCTGTTGTACGCCTGCGCGCGTATCCGTAACATCTATTGCGCATGATCAGTGGAATCCAATATGCCAAATTGAAACGCACTGGAGTCAGTGCATGACCTCTATTGGTCTGCTGGGAAGTAACAATTAAGTCATTTGACAATGATAATAGCCTAATTAAAACTTTTGAGTAAAAGGTGTGCAAAATATATTCCCGAGTCCTTTTTCATATTTCCGGAATTTAAAAGCAGGAACAGTCGCCCCTAACTTATTTTGAAGTAACACCTAAATCTACCATTTTTTCCTTATTTCTTTTAAAAGTGCTTTTTATAATATTTTAGGACTTCAAGTCCATACTCAAGGTAAACCAAGCAGTAACTCACAGTTAAATTTCCGATCTAAGGAGAAAAAAATTATGTCACATGACTCTCAAGAGCCAATCATGAAACAGGAAAGTGTTCTACACTGGATGACTGCACTTCCAGATATTTATTACCAAATGATATATAGAATTAATGGGAGCAATATCTGAGAATATCGGTATTGAATATTTATAATTGACACACACTGTAAAAATGTCGTGAAATTTACATAAAAAATAAAGGGGTAGATAAAGACTACACAAAAGTTATGACAAGGAAGTTTCAAATGTTGCCAGAACTTTTTTGTAATCTCTTTGTATTTCTTTATTTCTTACTCTGTAATTTTACAGACATTTTTACAGTGCAATATTCACAATGGTAAACATCATGTAGTGCGATTGCCGTATGGGCTAATGCCTTGAATTGAGTAACCCTAGATTACAATAACTCACCACTCAACGTCATCCTAGCGTAGCCAGGGTGATTTGAGCAGGGGACTGGGGTCATTAATCTTTCATAGAGTAGGCCTAACGATTTATCAATTCTCTCCCTCTTTGAAGTAATAGTATAAACTCCAAAATTTAAACAGGGGCACCCGGGATCACGACTTTGTGTCGTGGTAGACTGTGCCCCACAACTTGTTCAATCCAGATTCGGTCTGGTCCCTAACCACACTTATTTATAGTGATTTTCACTTTAAATTTTGGAGAGGGTACAAACTTTCTTGACATTCAATGACAGAAACGAAAGTTTTAAGACGATACCTACCCCTTTTAGGAAATCAGTTTCAATTGGACCTGGAGCTATACAGTTTATTCTGATTTTGTGATGGGCCAAAGGTGAAGCTAAAAGCTTCGTTAGACCATACAATGCAACCTTGCTTACGGCATATGGTCCATGTAACTGAGGAAAAAAATTAATATTGACCCATGTCATTTTAGAAAAATAAATTATGATTCCTATACACATTTTAGCACATTAATCATTGAAATGGTTTGAACGTATTCGCATGCAAACAAACTCTTCTAAAATGTAATATTAAATGTTGGAAATTTCTTTAAAATGATTCATTTGTAAAGGAATATAAACTTAAGCTAAAATGGTCATTTAGGTCAAGAGCATTTTAAATAGTAATTTAAAACTAGAGCTAAATTTCAAGTTTTACGTCAGTCTCGTTATTTTATTCTAAACCAAGTATAGTGTCCCGCACCAGTACACAAAAAGGTTTCATGTACTATGAACGAACAAGCGATTCACGATAACATTTTACGACCAGAAGCTCAGATGAAAAGATAACCCTAGATTGCATTTTTGTGGAAAACCATTTTTTACTATCTCTGACATAGAGACGGAGCAACGGACCTGCACCATTGCGAATGGTCGACGTATTGCGTTTAATAAAACAGCGCACAAGCATAGCATCGATAGACTCATTCTGTGTTTACAAAAAAACCCATCACGACTGGTGGTTGAAAGATTTGGTAAGGCGCGCGCCACTATCACTGTCGTCACAACGATAGGGAGATTCCAGTCCGTCTCCTTTTGCGTGCAATCGCACAAGCGTTAACTTGCGCAACACCTTACAAACCTGTATGTGTTCTTGCTCATACTCTAAGCCAACCGATGCCAATTACTAGTGACGAACACTTGAAAACCCCTAAAATTAATTAAGTTATCAATAGACACTCTGTAGCCTAGGCTACACTAATTAAAAAGAAAACAACGTAATGTACTCACGTCTTTAGCTATTTCAGGGAACAATGCTACCCACGTGGAATTGGTTACAATAGCTCCTCCTCTGGAAAAATATATTAATTAATGAATATGCATGAAACCTTCAAATATCATGATAATTTCACTTAAGAAATCAGTAAACCAACCGGATCACAACTGTTTGTGTTTTATTTAAAAAAAAAATGCATATTTGTTGGAAAATCTTAAAGCACCATGCTCTTCTTAAACGAGCTTTACTATTTTGAGCGAAGTCATTTTACTTGGGAAGAAATCAGAATTGAATAAATACTATTGTATTTCAAACAAAAAGGTACGTTAGATAAAAAATGATTGAAAAACGTCTCCACCTACCCCCTTTTTACTATGTGTGGCACGCATTCTCGTATAATCATAAACGTTGATTTTAAATTCACATCAAACATCTGTGGAAAAGTAACCATAGTAAATGCTAAAGTTGTCCACTTTTCAGTAAAGTATCTAATCATTTATCCTACAATTATTTTTTTTCCTGAATTGGAAAGTTTGTGTTATGTGAATTCCATTGGCAATACTAGTTAAAATTATTATACCAAAGAATTATGATTTAGCATAACACATTTCCTGTGGCCGGATATCATACTTATAATTTTCCTCTTAATAAAATAGTCATGGTTACAGTCTTGTCAACACAAATTAGTCAAGTAGTCTCTGAATTGACTAGCCAAGTTAGTCATTCATATTTGACTATTTTTTTTATGATATTCTGATTAATTTCGTATTAATGGACTAAAGAATATCAGTCAAAATTTAACCAAGGAGGCTGAATATATGTTGAAAACTTATTCCACTCGGTAAAATATTAGTCAAATATTAGCCAGTATTGTTGACTAACGTGATTGGTCGATTCAGGACTGTTTGACTAGTTTGTATTTACAGGGTGTAGTCTTTAAATTAAAGTGTCAGTTCCCCCTCCGGTCCGTGGGGTCCTCATCTTTAAAAACGTTATTTTTCCGTTCGGTTATTCCATTGGGGTATTTTATCTTACAAGACCCACCCGACGCAATTTTATAGGAACCCAAGGATTAATTTCTTTTATCAAGTTTCAAAATTTTCCAGAGGGGAGTGGGACAAATCATACCGTAGAAACCTCAAACATGGAGTCCAATAGTCAGGTTACCAATTATTATACAATAGCGCTTTCTCCTTTCTTTGAGATGTATAGAGCAGTTCAACGGTTTCCTTAGACTTAATCATTGAGATAGCAGGTAGCGTAGCTGTTTATCTTATGACAAGCAGCCATGTTTTGTTATCCTATTTTCACTTTATGTCGGTTTCCATGCACGTTGATTTTGGAGGGGTCCCTCACTTCCAGTGGCGGCACCAAAATGTCAAAGTTGGGTGGGGGGGGGAGGGGGAACTAAGGTTAAAAGAACATGTTGGGGGAAACATTTTTCGGGCATAGCGTGAAACCGACCCCAAAGCGACCTTTCCGGTCGGTGGTTCCAGGGGGCGAAGTACTGGAAGCTCTGAGATTTTAGCATATCTCTGGATGAAAAAGTAAGTCTCTAGAGAGGTATTTTATGTATTTTGGGAGTTAACCCAACTTCTGACAGACTTAACTTGAGAGGGGGTTGGGAAAGTTGAGGGAAAAGATCGGGGGGGGGGGGGGGTAAATGTCCCCTCTTGTCCCAAATGCCCTCTTGTCCCAAATGCCCTCTTGCCCCCAAAGACTTCAGATTTTTACGCAGTGAGTATTTGGTTCCCCATATTCGAGTATATATTGACTCTGATGTCAGTTTCACTTGAGGAAACCACTGCCAAATTCAATTCCGGGATTAAATTACCTCAAATACTATGAGGGAGAACTAGCCTTATACAACACACTTTATATGCATGTCCTTCTAAGTCAAGGCCAAAGAAAGATTGATGACGAGTCAAGAATTCGCCGATTTCTAAACTACACTCTACAAAACGTGTCCAGCAATTAAAAACTGATTTTCCAACTTTGTAAACACGTGTTTAGAAGTGAGGGTAAAACGTGTGAAGAAAAACTTTTAACTCCTATGCACCTTTTTAATAGTGCTAACTAATAAGGCAGCTTTTCGTAATGAGCTGTAACAATAAATACATCTTAACTGATATACATTAAATTCCATTACAATTGACGACCCATTTCTGACTGACAATATTCGCACAGCAAGTGAGAAACTGTAGTTAACATAAGCAATATCTTGGCGTCCGTGACCATTTCCCCCTATCGGCCGGGGGACCGGGAAAACTGCGTTCTCCCAATAGGACAAAATCTCGCCGAACTTTCCATAATTCTTTAGCCTACCTGCTTATAGAGCAGACTTGTCCAAGATAAGTGTAGCATATACTTAGAACCAAAACAAATATGCAATATTTCTCACCTTATCCCATTCTTTCTCTGTTACCTGCAAAAATGTAGTGAAAAAGTTATTGCTAGTTTAAGAAAAGAACTGTGTTGGACATGGTGTCATTAACTGAGGCATCAGCAAAGAATCTTTCATTAACAGTGTCGATAACAAATATGGTACATATATGACGCTCAACACACTTTGCCAGATAACTTTGATAAAAAAAAACCGTTAGAATGATAGTTTCTTTAATGATCTTAATGTTTTTAATGACAGTATCTTTATAGTTTTCGTTGATTACTTACCCCCAGCATAGTGCCAGTGAAAGGATTCACACCTGCACTCGCAAATAACAGGTCTATACCACCATATGTTGTTAACGTCTGGAAAAAAGAAGAAACCGACTTAAAACTACAAACCTCAGATTGAATGCAAAAATAAATCCAGTCATGGCCATTCGATAATGTCTCCATTAAACAAATTTTTCCAAACCGATTTAAGGTGATAAAATTTTTCAGTTATTCGAATGTCGATCATGAAACTAACGGCGGTCGTGGACTTGTGATAGCAGATAGCAAAAACTTATTTTGGAATGCATTGTCAGAATAATCTGCTCCAAAAGCCTAGGGAAGTTATTCATAACCCAGGGCAGTCCCTGTTCTCCAAACATATTTACTTCTAATCCCTCCCACAACTGTCTTGACCCTTTACCGTTGTTTGGGTCCTTTTGGACCCATGCGGAGAGCGCGGCTGTCACCCATTTTTACTGTTTCACGCGGAGCTCGAAACTGCGAGTAGCTACCCGAAAATTCGGCCACAACAACGAGAGAGACAATAATTTAAGGTCACGGGGTCAACAGCCTACGGAAGCTGATGCGGGGCGTGCTACGTCCGCTTTTCCGCCCACTCCCGAGCCGCGCGAATATGCCCCGATTGGAGCACAACGGTAAAGGGTTAAAGGTCAAAAACAGTCTCCCCAAACTTGTTTTGAAGCAGCAGCTAAATGTCACAATTTTCCTCTTTTTTCTATTCCAACCATCTTTTGTATTATTTTAGGACTTCAATATTGCATATGCAAGGTAAACCAAGCAGTTGCTCTTTGTAAATTTACATATGAGGAGAAAAGTTTTATCACATGACTCTCAAGAGCCAATCATGAAACAGGACAGTCTACTTCACCACGTCAAGTTGGGTACTGCTCTTGCCGGTTAATCTCATCCTCATCTAGACACAATTGTAGTTGATGTATACATACAAGACTTTAAAAATAGAAGCTACTGCCATTGTGCTTGGAATTCAGCATAAGCAATGGAGTAGGGAAACCAAGGCAGTGAACCAAAGCTGAAAAAGGCGTCCGTGACCGGCCCGACTTAAACCAATCCGTAAAAGTCCATCTACTAAATAACTACGTACTAGTTGTTAATGTGTAATCAGAACCTTCTCAGCATACCCTGTGTAATATAAGCTAACGTTCTGTGTTATATGAACTACTCTACCTTTTTTAATTCGATGCAAATCAAAGCGCTAAACCAATTGAGAATTTTGTAGACTGCTGATAAAATTGTTATGTGGTGGTGACGGATGACTGTTTTTAAATTTATCTCAACTCTTCCGATTCCTTCAAAAAACACAAAAACCTGAAGAAATAAGGTAAGTCCTAGTTCTTGTCCTAAACCCGTCTGCAGAGGAGAACTTGCAAACCATAAATTGGAAACATGCATTTAAAATAGTGATGCTTTTTTATCGAACCAATCATAATGTGACGCTACAAACTAAATCATCAGACATGGTACAATTGTGGGTTATGATAATACATTTGCAGGAGATCTTATTTATTCATGTGTTCTAGGGGTGTGAACTTCTGCTTTATAATTAACCTGTTAACTCAAAGGAACCTTTCCAATCGACAATTCATACGATTGCGATGAAAACTTCGCAATTAAAACATTTGAAAGAATAACTTTTTAAGCAGGATAGTGGAATACAGGTGTTTAGCACAAAATTTGCATATCACAAGTGACATGTCTTGGCACGAGGATTACCTTGCTCATGTTAGGGGTGAGTCAGAAGTATGGGGGCGTTATTCAGTAGGCTCCCTTGTAACTAATACTTAGCTTAAAGAGGTGGGCATACCATTTGGTCATGTCACAATAATTTCTTCACTCTGTGACATTGGTTTGCAATGAGGTTACTCCAGGATATCGCTTCTCGGCCTTTTAGCTAAGATCATTTGTATAGTATCTGTTCTTTTCATCCAGTCTAGGATGGACCCATGCATGACACACCAATAGTGTAAATGGTCTGAAGGCCGTAAGGTTGGTCACGTATTGTCCTTTAGTGGACGTAATAGCTTCTTCGGGAAGCAGTTAAAGTTTTGGTTTCGCCGAACGGCCCTTTGCCAGAAGGTCGGGAGGACTTTAGGAAAAGTAAGAGGATATCCAGGAATTTCGTTCTCCAACTACATCCATCCATCCAAATATCCCACACAAATGTGTTCGGGCCTAACATTTGCAAGCACTGGCAAACGAACGACGTCCTAAATCAATTTTGGTTTGATTCTCCTGTTAATGTGATTTCATTAAATATTAGAGTATTCTCTTCATGTAATTGTGACTCACAAAATCTATAAGTCTTTTCCTGTCTTCTTTCTTAGCTTGATGACAAACTATCCCAGAAACTTCCAGATTCTGGTCACGAAGCTTTTTTACAGCAGCATCCACCTTCTCCTGGTGTCGGCTGCAAATTACCACCTTGGCTCCTTCCCGAGCTATCCGCTCAGCTGCTGCATACCCGATTCTTGAAGGAGAACAGCAATATCACAATAAAAATCTTTTATATTTTTAAAAATCTATACTGATGTCACGCGACGCCAAGTTTTACAGGACCTGGGAACATTTCAGACTGGTAAATAAGTGAGTCCTCTGAATATGTGTTCGTGCAAGTGTTAACGACACGCTAAGTGGCTTACCCCTGTGTTTTGTGCATTGCCGGAACTACGAGGGAAACCCCCAGATTTTAGTCCTTGCCCTCCACCCTCCACCCTCCACTTGCCCAACACCCTCGAGCTAGGTTACTATGGGAGTTGTGTTAACCGAAAATATAAACTTCCAATGAGAGGTAATTTTTTATCCGGACATATGCTTAAATCTCAAAGCTCACGGCGGTTTTTTCCCCTGGACCCACACCTAATGGAGCGGGCGCTTTGGACTCGGTTTCGCGATGCGCCCGAAAATTTTTGCTTTCGACAGTTTCCTTTGCCCTTAGTTTGCCCCCCCCCCCCTTCCCCTCCCGTCTCAAATTGTAGCGTCGCCAATGGTTCGGTAACGCCATATGTAAAAGGTCTGCTATAACTTTCTATCGATAAGATGTTTTTACAGACATCATGAACGAAGTTAACATTCAGTTGTAATATCAAATACCCGCATATTCTAAGCACTTATTATCATGTGTGACCGCGTGTTTGGTCTAACGGTAGAGCGTTCGCCTCTCACGCGGAAGGCCCGTGTTCGATTCCAAGGTTAAGTCATACCAAAGACTCTAAAATGGAACCTACTGCCGTTGTGCGTGATGCTCCGCATCAAAGATATTATAAACGAATCCGATTAGCTCTTGTTTTTAGTGACTGTGCGCCGCCATTGGAGGTCCATCAGCCTTTAATCGCCTTTATATATCGTCTACATGAGTTTCAAACCCTCATATTCAGTGAAATTGAAGGAATTAAGATACAATGTAGTTTACAACCATCCATGATAGAGGTAAGTAAGAAAATCGAAAGATTAAAAGGTGATGGACCCCAGTTATGACCCACTGAAACCAGACCATCACTTGCTGTCCGGATGCGTCTATAAACGTAGATACCAAACTCCTAATCCTACACTGTTAGACGCGCTGAATCCTCAAGGAGGCCCAAACCATAGAAATCCTAAGCTTTAGCTGGAAGGAGCGTCCCACAATAAAAAATTGGACGACGCACAAGGGTCACGTGCCGCCGGAATGTAATTGTGCGGTTGCAGTTTTAGTTTTGTGCACCCTTCTCGCTGCGTAGGTAACCGACTGTGTGTTTTGGGGCGCAATCGGTATGGAGCGCTGTTTTTAAGCGTTCGGTGAGATGTTGCTGCAAAAAAAAATTGGTCGAAAGGTCATTGCAATTTACTTAGGCCTACAACATACAACTATAATTTTCAATGAATTTAGCGTATGCAGTTGTCACAAACTGTCATGATTAGGTTGTGCCCACGGACTTCCTACACATGGACAGAGCATACTGCACGGTACATTGTCGCTACCGTACGTGTGAGAAAAAGCGCACCAAGATGGCCGTCTGCTACGGTTTTGTGTGAAAGTTTGGACTTGCTCAAGTATATTGCCATATTTTGCAAGAAAGTTGAAATATTTTTTAAATATGGCAAGGTAAGGTCAAAATCCCTTCACGTGTTGCAGGAATATGAATTTTTTTCCCCATTCAAGTTTAACTTTTGCTTTAAATATTACAGATTTGTCGTCAAATCAGACGATTTATAGGTTCACAGCAGCCATCTTGGTGCGCCTTTTTTGTCCCAGTCGGTGGCGATCAGCTACAGATAGGACGTTCACGTTACATGCCATGTCCATGTATATAAGTCTGTGGTTGTGCCAAAGTAAAATCCAAACTTGGCCCGGCGGCTCTTTGTAGTAATCTGCTTGACCCGCGTTTATTTGCGACATCATACCCAGTGTCACCATACTCTTGTAAAAAAACAGCGCTTAGTACGGTTGCGTTCGATTCGGGTGCATAAAAATATTATGCATCCAATAAAACTACATTCCCGCGGCACGTGACCCTTCAGTTGCGCCCGTTTTTACTCGAGCGTTTCCGTTGGCATGCTCCTTCCAGCTAAAGCTTAGGATTTCGATGGCCCAAACGGTACGCGGGTGGAAGTGTTGATTTGACACGCGCGCAGTTCTATTCGGTGATCTGCGTGCACAATTACACATGCGTAACATTGTGACGAGAGGTCAGTGTGCGTGCATTTCCAAAGCGAGTTCTGTACGCGCACAATACATTTCTCCGTGTGCAGTCCGGAGTATAATTAATTGACGTGTACTTCCGCCTTCTTGGAAAAAACGCAGCAGTTGATTTTGTGGTGTAAGCGCGTTAGAAAGAAAACGCGTGTTTAGGTGCGCGCTTGTAAAGATATCATAGAATCTGATCAATCAGAAAGTCCATGAACTTCAAAGCAGTCGTTGTGCGTTCTTGTTCAAATGTTTTCAAGTAGAAAGTCTCGAAGAAACCAAAAACTGTCCCATGTAAGTAAAATTAATTGGCGAACGGTGTTTACAAGAATTGCAATGTTTAATTTGATATCACACGTATTTACACTACCGAAAGATATCAATTTACCCGTTGGCCCCCAAAACGGCTGAAAAGTAATCAGCACTTCCTTCCCTCCGTGAGGAGTCACCGCGCCATTTTAAGTTTGGTATCTACTGTATGTTTGTAATATCTTTGCTCCGCATCAGCAAAGGAGTAGGGAAAACAAGCCAGTGAGCCACAACTGGAAAAAAGGCAGTGGCCGACTCGACTTGAACCAAAAGGTTGGAAACTGGGCTGTAAAACTCCAAACTAACTTGTTATCATGTGGGCGGTTAATGCGATACCGGTAGGCTACTTTCAGTATTTCAATGTTGCAATTGCACTAAACTACAGCAAAACATCACTCCCTCAAGTATCCAAATGTGTCTTTACCATCAATGCACAGAATTTTGTGCTGTGTGCGTAACCTTTGAAAATACAAAATACGTCATTTGAAGAACCTAATAACAGCAGAGTCTTCGCTTCTTTTCAAGGAGTTGTCAACTCCCTGATTTCAGACTTACCCAGTCGTAGATGCAGTGCATATAGCTACTTTTCCCGCAAATCTTTTCTTGAGATACTCATCATCATATGAAGGAGAAGTCATTTTAGCTCAGTGCAAATCTAGCGGAGGAAAAAGTTTAAAAGAAACTATTTTTATTGAATAACATGAGCAGCGCAAGTAGGGAACAATATGTATCCTCCAAACAAGGAACAAAAAATGATAATCAGATGATAAAGACCATTGTAGAAGTTGATGGGGAATTATGTCCACCGGTATCGGCTACTCGTTCTTTACTTTTAAGACTTAAAGAAGGGTTTATACCCCAGTTCCAACACAACGGGAAGTTGTAAGGGAAGAACATCCAACTTCCAAATCTGTCAGATAATATGTGTTTGAAAATACAACTAGAATAATCTTTCAGGTGACAAAAATTTAACGATAGGTCGCTTTATTCCCATTACTTTATCCATTCTGTCTTATACTTCCTAAAACTCTATCTAACTCTACCCATGCCATCCCATCCTATCCCATGCCATCCCATCCCCTGGCTGGCTGGCTGGCTGACTAACACTAACTGACTAGTTAACTAGGTGACTAATAAACTAACTAATTAACTGACTAACTGAAACTTCTTAATGCAGGATCTGCTCATTTCAAGCCCTAATTTAGAAGCAGACGCCTTTTTTCGTTACTGCGCTTTATACAGACGCAACGTCATCATTTCGTAAGAAACGTAAAGTGCCTCATCACCTGGTCCAGGGTAAAGAGAGAAGCATACTCCCCTTTTCAAGCTTTGAATCTGATATCGAAAAAGGTGCAAAATTTTGCATTAGACAACATGCATAGAGAGTCTTTAGATAAGATATTATGGCCTTAAATATAAAGCAATGCCAATTCAGAATATGAACAATGCAATAGGGTTTTCATCTGTGCGAGGAGTGGCTCAATAGAGTTTTTAGGGTACTAGGTACAACTTCTTGGTTGAGAAACTGTCATGAGGACGGGGGAATTTTCTTCATACATAACTCAATCTTTTAACATTCCTAAACGCAAACCAAGTATCTTCAATTCCTTTTCAGCAGAACCCCAACTTTTCGGCGCGCATGGCGCATCTTTATTGTTCACAGCAATTGGGCAAATCGTCGCTCGGCTGGCTCCGGGTGCTGGATCCCTAACGAGAGCGTTGCCTCCATGTCGGATATAACCTTTCACTAGCCCTAGTCGAGTCTGTTTAACATGATTCACCAAGCCAACGAAATGAATTTCCTGCAAAAATGTCAACACTCTTCGCGTGCAGTATTCACAAGCGAAGTTGAACCACCTACACTATAAACAATTTGAGACCAAAACTTCAATTAAGCTGATTCTAACCAAAACTAGGGAAAGAAGAAAACTATCGTGCATCATCAAGGTTTTCTTTATTTTTAAAGATAGTAGACTTAACCCTTGATTAATACGCTTAACATGATGACTATCGACCTCCATGAATTTGAAGTGCGCTAACTGTGCTAGTTCAACGAATTTATTATAAAATAAGCTTTTGCGCCATCAACGATTTCTTTCAAAGGAAAAAATCTGTAATTACCGTCTGAATTGTGAAATGTTGACAGCTTGGCGTGCTTTCTCTGCAGTAATTCATAGTTCTGCTTAACTCCCCACGTGCTTTGCTAGACGCATAGCTGGAGAAGCTACACTGCGTTTATTGTCTTGTTCATATCACTTTGGGAGAATTGTTACGCCTCTGTTTGTCGAAAGAAGGGGACGTTCCAAACAGAACAGCGGAATTTTTGAAGGCCGCTGGGCGAGCATTTGCACGCATTCAACCTAGTACGCGATTAAGCTTTTCTCTGCTTGAGAATGTACGTTGTTCCCGGAAACCTCTTATCACATGGTGTCACTACGGTACTGTCAGCAGGCGCGGATTCAAGGGGGGGGGGGGGCTTTTACGGCGTCAGCCCTCCCTTTTTCGCTACTGATCAACAATAAATCATACGGAAAATTTGTAGTGCAACTCCCACATTTCCCTGTTTTCTAGTTAAGTCAGCCCCCCCCCCCCCCTTTGAAATGTCTGAATCCGCGCCTGATCAGACTTACTAAACGTACAACACTTTTCGACCGGTGCCCACTGTGTGATGCCGATGTTCCTTTATAAGCCTACCAGCATCCCCGGCTACGTCCACGACTGTAGGACGGATGGAGAGAGTGATCCACTTGTCAAGTGATATCGACCATGGAAGTACTACCTCCGAGGTACTAGTACTTCCATGCTTCGACAAATGTCGGTACATTGCATCATGATGGCATATGCTGTCGGTACATTGACCTTGTCTTCACCTCCCCACTTTTAAATGGCGCCCCAGTTGGGAGATACTGACACAAACGAAAACAATTTGGCGGACTTATTATAAAGATGACATGAATGTAATACGTATGACTCATTTGTTTATGGAGACATTGCCCCTGACTTCTAGGTCAGCCTGATGTTAGAGATCATGACTTCATTCGTTTAAGATGGGGGAATTCTAAAATCGTCACGTACGTCACGTCACTGAGTCGTCACTATTCTTTTAAGATGTAATCCGATGATACAAATTATTTCACAATTTGGTTGCGTTCTATGAAATTTTTGCACCTTTAACTGGAAGAGCTCTGACCGTATCTTACCGGCCACAGTGCAACCGTAACGCGGTGTTAAACGCCGAATCATCAGGCCCTAAACAGTCCCATTTCTCCTAACCAACTTAAGCCCCTTCCACGACTGTCTAAAACTCATCCTCATCTATACAAAACCTCAGTTTAATATTATTGCCTTAGGGTGACGGTATACAAAAACTCGATGTGTATTCAAAACACTCTCATATCATTACGGTATAGGCCTACATGCTGTATAATATGAGCTACAGTACTCTGCATTTATGAACATGCTTTACTTACCTAAAACTGAGACGGGATGATTACTGCGGTAGGTTTATTATGTGAGTAATCCACCTCTGACGGACGCTGTTTCTTAATTTATCCTATTCACATCCTACTGCCGAACTAGTCACTAGTAAAGAACTAATTGTGAAAACAGCAACACTCAACCAAACGTACACATATCACTGTGTTTAAACCAAATTGACAATTTGATGTGTCTGAAGTACACCTCGATGGTTATAATCACTTGTTTTGTTTATTTTCTTCAGTTGATGACACCAAAGATCACTCGATGCGTATGTCGGTACGGGACCGATTGACGAAATGCAACACTTCTGCTCCTCTCTCCCCTAAACCCAGATATCCCCAGATTTTTTGTTATCTCTGCTTAAATTTCTTGAGCAAAGAAGCTCCCATTTACTCCCTATTGACCTCAACTACCTTATCAACAAGTTACCTGTGCTACTATCAGCGAAGTCTATTGTTTGAGAGATTAGACATGCCCTACTGCACAACCTTCCAGAATAAACATTCCTGACAAACTAGGTCAAAACCCGTCCAGACAGTAACAGAATTTTCACATTAGAAAATTCTACCTCTTGAAAATGGGCGACATGACTCGGCCGATAGCGTCACGACTTTGCCGATTTTTTTTTTTAACGACAGGACTCCGCACATAACAAAGTGACCTTAATATTTCTACGGTGTTCACAACCCAAACAAAAACAGGTGTGTACCCCATTGCTGAAAAAATCAAAAATGAATGCTCATTTGAATTGATAAACACTTGTCATTAACTCCCGTTAACTTCGGAAAGGGCGGCAATCTGTTCGCGGTGTTGGAGGACATCACCATATTTTTCAAAAAAATGCTGTGTGGAAAATTAAAACTCAATGGGCGATTTCTCAAATATTGGGGGGGGGGGGGGCATGACCCCTCAGGATCGCGCTCATGTCTTCGGAACATGAAGTACTTATTTGATGTGTTTTTGTCCTAAATATCAATAATTTGACAGGTAAGTCTGGAAACTTATACTTTAATTTCCACAATTTCAGTTTCAACTTCACTAAATCTGAACCAATTTTAATTGTTCAAGATTCGTCTGGTAGCTAATTAAGCGACGACAAGCAGACGAAATAGACGAATACGGACAGTCAAGTGGTGGTCTGATTTTAGTCGGACATAACTGGGGTCCATTACCTTTAGTCTTTCAATTTAGTGCTTACCTGTATTAACCTGGATGGTTCTACAGTAAATTGTATCCTGATTCCCTCAATTTCACTGAATATGAGGGTTTGAAATTCATGTAGACAATAAATGAAGACGATGTGTACTTTTTCTAAAGTCCTCCCGACCTTCTGGCAAAGGGCCTTTCGGCGAAACCAAAACATTCACTGCTTCCCGAAGAAGCCTGAATTACCTCCACTGGAGGACAATACGTGACCAACCTCACGGCCTTCAGACCATTTACACATTGTAAGGCTGATGGACCCCATTAATGGCTGCCTACAGTCACTAAACACAATCGCTGATCGCAGTGGCGTAGCTAGGATTTTTTCCAGGGGGGGGGGGGGGGCAAAGGTATGAAATTTCCCCAAAACTTTTCCCGGTCAATGTGTATGTATTTCATATAAAATATGCAAACTTATAAGTATAACAACAGTACCATGTCATTTTGTAATATTACCTGCATTTTATAACATAGAGCAATCGGAAATAACAAAGTATATTATTTTGGTAAACAATATCTGGTTTATTTGTATGTACTAACGCAGTGGCGTACGCAGGATTTCTCTGAAGGCAGAAGGGCATGCAGTATGGTCATGGGGAGGGGTGTCCGGAAATTTTTTGACGTTTTCAAGGAGCCTACATGCAAAATGGTGCAAGATTTTCGACATTGACAGGAACAGTGTTAAAAGTTGAATCGTGGTGGTTCATGAGGATAAAACTGAAACTTTTGTGCCTTGACATGCATTTCTTTTTATGCCATTTATGCTACCTTATGAAGAAAAACTTGCATTTAATTTGCACACTTTTAGGAGTCAAAATAAAAGAGCATTGATCGGACGGGTATTGGTGGTTTTTCTTGGCCACAAAATGTTCTTTTGTCATAAAGATTATCTAAGCGGAGCGCCACCATTGGTTGGGGCGGAGCGTAGAGAAAATTTGGAAAAATTAGACCCCTTAGATGGCCGGAAATAGCATTTTCCAGGCTTATGCGAAGAATCTAGCCAGTCGCTTTCTTCTTTTGTCGTTTGCAATAAAATGCTCACTTCAAAATATGTTCGCAAGCTGCAAAGTGATCAGAGAGTTAAGAGCTACTTTTACCCCAAATATGTTATTTTGCCCAAAAGATCGAGCGAAGCGCCACCATTGGTTGGCGCGGAGCGAAAAGAAAATTTCGAAAAATCAGACCCCTCAGATGTTCAAAATAGCGTATTTATGCTTGTAAAGAAAATCTAAGCATGTAGTCTTTTGATAGATGCCACCAGTAGGAAACAGAGTCTACCTTTTCTAAGTAAAAATTGGAATTTGACAGAATTTGCCTAGGTCTATTTGTAGGAATCAAAAAAAAAAAAAATGGCATCACTGAAAGACCTTGCAGGGACAAACCATCCCCTTTGAAAATTTTTGAAAAATTGGGTGTCCCTATAAGCAATCTGGTGCCACATATGCTATCTTTTGAAGTAAAATCTGTGTTGATAAAATTAGACTACGTATCTTTAAGAACAAAGAAAAATGGCATCTGTGAGGGGGACATGGCCCAATGGTGTCCCCTTCGCACGCCACTAATTAAGGAGGCTAGTAATAGTGGCTCGATCACACAGGATATCCTGTGAGAAAAGCAGTCTGTTAAGTGTAGAAGGCTACAAGGTACTCATTGTCCATTTATTGTTACACTCAAAGTGAGCGGAAAGCTATTTTCCCGAACTAGCTTGTAAGCCTCCAAGGATTAGGCTAAGTAATAAAATCTAAGTGTGCCAACGGATCCCGTAAATTCTAATTTCTAGATTGACTTTAAGTTTATCGTTGGCCATGGATTGCTTCAGCCCCATCCATCGTTATGTACACAGAGTAAAATCGGACAGCTACTGCTGGCTCGTAGAAGAACATAACAACCTCGGGGTCTACGGTAGTTACTTGTTAGTTTTCACATCCTTCTACTGAATTCCCAAAGTATCACCTGAATAACAGCTTCCTGTGCACTGAAATGCACTGATCATAACCCCCGTGCGTATACAAGTACAAGAGAACATTCAATCTGCTACGCAGCGAGGACATTTCTGTGGACGCGAATTGGGCCGGTTCATGGGACACTGACGAAATCTGAGTTAATTTGTTGCATGAATCACGTACGAGGAATGTCTCACAATTTCTTATTCTAAAAAAAATTTTGAGAAATTTTTGTGAAATTTTTGTAATAATAAGAAGATTCATCAAATTTCCCCATTTTCATAAAATTTCCCCCAAAATTTTTCCAGAGGGGGCAACTTGCCCCCACCCCTGCCCCCCCAGTAGCTACGCCACTGGCTGATCGGATTCGTCTATATGTAACGAGTTCCCAGAAGGTGCTGCATTTTATAAATGGGCATTGTACCAGCATGCGTGCGCAAAGACTTTTAAACTGAAAGACCACAACGAGTTAGTTGGTTAGTTAGTAAGATGGGATTTAACGACAAATCAAGAGAAATATGTTATGTAGTGTCAGCAAGTAAACTTCACGTAAAGTTCTGAAAAAGTTAACTAAAAGGAAAAGAAGGGGTAAAATTCGATTAGGAATGTGTCCAATAAAGCAAGTGCTTCCTTGATGAAAAGCCTAGAACGTAAGAAGGATCTGTGTGCTCACATAAGGTCTTCAGCTTTGGCACTATGTCAAGTACTTCTGATGAATATGGATCAGGTTTAGTTAGATGGAGTCTACGGCCCAGTTTCTAACCAATTGGTTTAGGTCGAGCCGCCCACCTCCTTTTTTCCAGTTGTGGCTCACTGGCTTGTTTTCCCTACTCCATTGCTTATGCTGAGCTCCATATTTTCTTTTGATACGCTATCATTTATTTATCTATATTTTTTATGTAAATAAGTTCATGCATTTTAATTGAAAAAGTAAACGAAACGAAACGAAATGGCAGTATTTTCCGTTTTTAAAGTCTTCAGTATGACCCGGCCAGGCCTCAAACTTTCCGACTGCAAGTCTGACGCTCCAATCACTTAGCCATGCAGTTGGTCTTGACGAATATGGGATTATTCCAAATAGCCTACGAGAATGTGACCGACGTTGACAGTCGCGTAGCATGTGATCCCTCATCACCATGAGGAGGTGAATAGGAATAAGTGAAGTAAGTATGACCGATTCGAGCCCCAGTATTCAAAATTAAATCACCTCTCCGCTTTTTCTGGACCGCTGCATTACTCACAGTCCAGACCATTCGCTGGCACAATTTGTTCTTGGGGAAACAATTTCAATGTTAATTTCTGACATTTCGATTGAATGTATAGCAGTTGATCTTAGGACGATGGTCAGTGTGGGGCTTATAGGGGTTGGTCCATCTGTGAGGATATTTTAGCTAATAGTACTTTCACCTTTCCATTTTCCCGTAAGAACTAAAGGTGTGCGTCGGTCTGGCTTTCCATGTCGGGACCACCCGATCGTCGGTTTGGACTTGACCAAGACCACCCGAGACCGACAACGTTCCCTTCTTAGACCACCCGAGACCAAATCGACGTCGGCTTTTGAGAACTAAAACCTGCCAAACCGATGAAGTTTAAGTTAACGTAAAACTACCCGGACCAAACCTCATAAAAAAAAAAAAAAAAAAAAAAACCCGAAGAAATATTTTACCACAAAACGTTTAATTTGCACGATTTCTTTATTACTGTTTCACTGAAAGATCATAAGTTACAGCTTAGGCCTACTAAGAAGTGACGAATCTGGTATCAGTTAAACCTACGGGATCATATTTGACAATACTCAAGGATCTCAGGGACCTGGGTCCAGGGACCTATAATTAGGCTACAGGGGTTTTAATACCAGTTGGTTCGCTTTATCTGTACAATGGAAAGTTATAAGAACTTAGGGGTCATAAATTGTGACTTATTTGTGTCGTGTGATGTTCGCTTTTTTTCTTTTTCTTTTTGCCCACATTAAGGCCCTGGACCCGGAACTTTCGAGCTATTAACATGCTGCAGTTCATTCTGACTCTTGATACCTCAACTTTCACGCCTAGTTAATGTCTGCATGTGGTGAATAGACCCAATGATGAATCGATACTTTGGGTTTTTGAACTAGCCTAAGTTTCTCTATAAACAGGGCCCATGACTTTGCCATAAAATTCCCGGACCTTCTACATGTCTCGCAAATTAGTAGAAAAACCTTTTGTTTTATATCTTGGATACAATACACCATGTATCAACGAAATCTCCAATTCGTTCAAAACTGTTCATCATGTTGTAGTAGCTTCAACATTAATTCTGTATGTGGGCTCTTCCTGGCCATTCGATACCCACTCGGGACCCTACATACATCTAGTGCATGAAAATATGCATTCAATACATGAAGGTATGTAATCAGTACATGATTAGATCATATGCAAACCATGCATGATCGTAAGACATCAGTCCATGTTCAAATCAGTTAGTACATGATCGTGTATTTTTACTACATCACATCACAAGCCAGTGATCGAGCCACAAAGACATTTCGCGATTTTTATGCTTTACGGTAGTACGCAGATTGGTGTTTTCAGTGGAAAAGTCAATTACTGTGCGCAAGGCGGCGCTTTACCGCATATAACTAGTGACGCTACTGGTAACCTTCACCCGGCAAGTTTTTGCGATGCATTTTGTACAAGTCTTCGTGAGTGGCTGCTCTTCATGAAGAGGTCGATGCCGTGCCGCAAGGGATGTCAAGACCTCGGGTAGTGGACCTTCTTGGCCCTGTCACACTTCGTGACAGGTCCATACCAGGTGGGACGGAATAGACGCATTGTTCCTCTATTGGTCGTCACGAATAAGTACATATTTTCAAGCACTAGCGTAGCCGGGAGAGGACATTGAACCATGCCAACCCCCACAGAAGGCTTTTTTATAGTTCCTTAAAATACAAACAATAATTAACACAATTTTAAAGTCAAAGGGAGCTACAGCCCATATAGCACCGAATTCGTTATAACGACACTTAATACTTAAAAGCAGATTTAAAGGGGGAAGAGGGTGACAACAGCTCCCCTATGACCCTAGGCCCTGGGGCAGAATACGTCAAAGTTTTTCTCCATATGAGATCTACCTTCCAAATTTTACAGTTTTCGCCATAGGGGATTTGATATGCCTCCTGTGAGTCCCATTCCCCTTGGCACACAAATCAGTTAATGTTCCACCGTTTGTTCCACCCCTTGCTAAAAATGCTTGTTCACGGCCTTGCTTGTAAAAGACTGGAAAGTGCCATTTACAGCTATTTGAGGGGCTGCAATTTTCAAATTTCTTGTACGCTCTGCGCCAACTAGTGGTGACGCTCCGCTTAGACAGTCGTTTGGGTCATATGAAACAACGTACATGCATGCCACTCTACCCTCGAGGAATTCCTACCACCGTTCCCAATCCCACTCGACTAGAACTTTCGAGCACTATTCTTCGCTAACTTATATACAATAATTCTTTTGAAATTAAAACAATACTCTTTGTTAGTATGTTTATATCTGATGCAAAACGTTTTTGGAATTACGCTAATTCAAAGAGGAAAGTCAAAAAAGGGGTTTCTGATTTAAAAGTTATTAGAAATGAATTACAAGAAGTTGTCAGTGAGGATTTTGAGAAAGCCGAGGTTTTGGGAGAGTATTTTAGTTCTGTGTTTACAAAAGGAAATGTTGATAGTATTCCTTCCTTCCATGGTATTTAAATAAATTCGTCCTTCAAGGATAGACATTATCATTGTGATGAAATTAAATCATTATTGGAATCTTGTGGATCCAGTTAAGGCCCCGGGCCCAATGTTATATATTCCAAAGTTCTTCTGGAATTGTGTGTTGTATTATACAAACCGTTGTGTATTATTTTTAAATATTCAGTTTCAACAGGATGTGTTCCTGATTTGAGGAAGTGTAGCTTTATCACTGCTTTGTATAAAAAAGGAGATAAGATTAATCCTTGTAATTATCGTCCTGTAAGCTTCACTAGTGTTTGTTGTAAGTTATTGGAGAAACGCTTAAGGGATGATATTATGAGGCATCTAAAAGTAAACGATTTGCTTAGCGATTGTCAGTTTGGTTTTGTTGAATGACGTTCAACTACATTACAGCTCTTAACCCTTTACCGTTATTTGGGTCCGTTTGGACCCATGCGGAGAGCTCGGCTGTCACCCATCTTTACTGTTTCACGCAGAGCTCGAAACTGCGAGTAGCTCCCCGAAAATTCGGCCACAACAACGAGAGAGACAATAGTTTAAGGTCACGGGGTCAATGGCCTACGGAAGCTGATGCGGGGCGTGCTACGTCCGCTTTTCCGCTTACTCCCGAGCCGCGCAAATATGCCCCGATCGGAGCACAACGGTAAAGGGTTAAAGGTGTTTGACATCTGGTCAGATATATTGCATAAAGGCGGATCCCTTGATGTATAAATATACATGGATTTTATGGAGGCTTTTGAAAAGGTTCCGCATAAGCGTTTGTTAAGTAAAATTAGTTATTATGGCATTAGTCAACATTGTTGTAAATGGATTGAAAATTTTCTTTCAGGGAGGAAGCAGCAGGTCCTTGTAAATAGCTGTTTATCTAGGTATTACCCTGTTACAAGTGGAATTCCTCAGGGAAGTGTTCTTGGACCTGTTTTGTTCAGAGGAGGTATGGCTGAAGTTTTTAAAATCGTTCGTGCTGTTTATGACATTAACATTACTGTTAACATGCTTAAGGTCAGTACCAGGAGAGATATTTCAAGAGGTCACAGTTTTTAACTCATAAAACAGCTGTGTCATACAGATTTAAAGAAATTTGCCTTTAGAAATAGAGTCGTTGATTTTTGGAACAGTCTTCCAGCTAATGTTGTGGAAACTGAATCTTTTGCTACTTTTGAAAGAAGACTTGACAAATTTTGGGAAAATTTAGATTTAAAATTTGATTTTGAAGCAAGCTACCCTTCATTATGATGGTCTGTCTGATGTTCAGTTGTGTACAATGGTCTGATGCGGATATAGAGGCTTGTTAAGCCTGTGTCCGTAATGTATCATATCATATCATATATGTTAGGAAAACGAAAACCATAAATGTAACAAAGTTTGTTTCAGATATGTCAAATATAGCACCATTTTGCATCCTGGTCATTTTCAAAATGCAAAAAGAAAGAAAGAACAAACAAACACAAAACAAAAAAGAAAAGGAACCCCTCTTAAACCCTGGATGTAGCTTTGAATGTTTTTGTTTGGACACAAAGAGCACTTCTGGGAAGACACATGAGACATGAGGCGCAATAGCGCGCCTAATCACAAAAAACAAGGTGGAGGCGAGAATCCGATTCCTGTGCCAAGTTTGTTTGTTTGTTTGTACCGTCCTTCAGTTGAGAAAACATCCATCCGGTTAGAATTTTAAATCGTGACACCAAGCGCGGATCGGGGGGGGGGGGGAGGGACGACCGCCCCAGGTCGATTACGAAAAAAAGTATAAAAGATATGTGATGAAAAAAATAATAAAAAAAATGAAATCGGATCTAAATCACACATTTGGTGAGACATTTCCGGTATATGGGGCGTAGGGAGGAATGCAAAAACCTTCGTTCAATAGAAACTGAATCATCTTTGAAGCAACTGGAAGCTTATATTAAATGTGTAAATGCCGTGTGTACACATTCCTTCGATATTATTTGATTGATTGATTGATTGATTGATTGATTGATTGATTGATTGATTGATTGATTGATTGATTGATTGATTGATTGATTGATTGATTGATTGATTGATTGATTGATTGATTGATTGATTGATTGATTGATTGATTGATTGATTGATTGATTGACACAATTTATTTCCATCAACTTGAAACACATGACATATAACGAAAAGACAATGGTAAAAATAATATAGATATTTACATTGTACATAATCCAAGCCTAATCTAAACATAATCGGGATATGGTGGAAAAGGAGAAAACTGAAGTATAGTACCTGTGAATTGTTTTCCCCTATATTAATAATTTACACGATAAATTGGAAAGAGATAACGTTAACAAACCAGATTCCAAAACCATTATAGCGCTGCAGATAGGCCTATCTGGCTGAGTTGATGCCAAAAGTGTGTTTTCAAGGTAAATAACTTAAGTTAGGTCCAAACGTATGCCAAACTGTCGGCTTACGTTGCTCTAACAGTCCAACGAAACACCGATCAATCCAAACGCGGGGAGCATACAATAACTAACGACGGTGGTAAGACCTATGTTAACTTCACAGTAATGTCGGGGGCTGCTAATTATTTATTAATTCAAAACTTCTAGTATTCGTAAAAAGCCTGAATACCTCAAGTTACGGCAAGCCAGACCAAGGAGACACGTACGGCTACAACAACCGCCAAAATTCCATCAGAATTATTTGTGGCAAACTAGCCTATATCGATGACATTCATTCACTTGAACGTCCGTCGTAGTAAAACCATGGAGCTACAAATGGTAAAACCTTCACAATTTATCTCAACTGCTTAAAGAGAAGCGCCACTGGGTCTCTCACCATGCATTTCTTTTGTTTCTGCTGTTATAGAAAGATACTTGTACAGCAGGTGACTACTTTCTTGCCGAACTTTAAGGGGCGAAATTATCCCGGCAAACTCCCACTTTCTTGTCCGTACTGCACCCCCCCCCCTCCCCCTTGTTCACCCTCACGTGAGCGTGAATACTATGATATGGACGGGTGGGTGACATTTTTGGATGAGGTGGGGATCGGATAGTCTTCAACTTTTGAGCCTCGTTCGGGGTAAGTCGGTGGTATTGAGAAAATATTCGCGGGAAATGTCAGGTCAGTCTTGAAAAAAATATGAATTAGGCTGTCAGAATGGCTAAAGTCATAGTCGTGCTTCTAGTGTTCTAATTTTTAGTTATTAAAAAGACCGATACTATTGATAACCATGTTGGTGTCACAAAATTGTTGAAAATTAAAATATAAATGTGTAAGTAACCCTTTCAGCTCTATGTATGGGCAAGTGACTCACTTCTTTAAATTTGATAACTTTAAAGAGACGTGATCATTTGTAAAGTTGACAATGTTTAAGTTACTTCTTTATCTAGGCCCTATTGATAAAATTCCGGTCACTAATTCTAGCTGCGCCAACGGCCCTTTCTGAAGATGTGGGTCAGGGTATTGTTTTTTTTTTTTTTTTTGATTACTTATAAATGCAGAGCATCACCCACAACGGCAATATCTAAGGTAGACCTAACGGCTTTATGAACATACATTAGCGTCGATATTTACTCGGGGGGGGGGGGGGGGAGGGGCATGGGTTTTACGATTAGAAATCTACAGTCAATAGTTGTACTTCTGTGAAGACGTGTTCCTTCCCCTCAAGATTGACGTTCATGCATGTAAACATAAATGGTGCCGACGGTAGGCCTACACCTGAGATACTCGAAACTCAAAGTGAAGGAAAGTTAATTTTTTCACTTAAATATAATTTTGAAATGTTAGAATGGTTTCCTTCCAGCTCAATTAATCATGTCTTTATAACACACAATACCCTCAAAGAAAAGAGAATTATGTAAGTCTTCTGTCATTTCGTATACCAAGCCACATGAATGTCTGAATTTCAACCGAAGTAAATTAAAACAAGGTTGATTTTATTTACCAGTTCAAATTCCTTCTCAAGTAGCCTATAAACTGCAAGCATGGCGTAACAGTTAGACATGTTTGTGGGACATCATCCGGGACCGAATGATTGGTCGACTGTTTAGACCATACTACTTGCAGCCGGGAGATCTGGAGTTCGAAAGGGTCGGGGACCGAGTCACACCGAAGACTTTAACACTGCAATAACACCTACTGCCATTGTGGCTGGTTCTCGGCATAAGCAATGGAGTAGGGAATTCACGCCAGTGAGTGACTACTGAAAAAATCCCTGGTCGGCTCGACTAAAGCCAATTATGTTACAAACCGAGACGCAGAACCTCATCTAGCTTAATGGGACATGATCGTGCCTTTGCGACATGTGCGCACTGTTTAAGGAAAAATCTCATAATCCCTAAAATAATTCCTAACCATAAGAAAAAATACAATCATATACAATACACTGGCTACATACACTGGCGCATCAACTCGATCTTTGAAAAAAGAATTTACTTGTTTATATCTCGTTAGTATTTTATGTCATAGCTACGGTCAACTCTCTATTCCCAACCTTTAAGTTGAATAGAAAAGATCATTAGTGTAACAATCCCTAATGCGATTTACAAAGATCGTGTTGATGCGCACTGCTTAAAGGCAATCACCTCTCAACCCAAACTAATTTTGGAGCAGTCTACAGAAATTCTCAACTGGCACAGCTCTTTGATTGACGGCAAATTAAAAAATGCAGAGTACTGCAGCTCATATTACACAGCATGTACTGCACTGAAATTGTTTTGACTTCATTGTGGTGTCTTGTATACTCACCCTGAAGCAATCAAATGAAATTGTTTCTGGATGAGGATGAGTTTTAAGCAGTAGTGGGAGGGGCTTAAGTAAGTTTAACTGTTTGGGGTGAGAGGACTGGGCCTTTAACAAGGAATTTACACGATTTAGCCGTGACACAATAAGAGAGTGAAAATATATTATCGGCGTAAATATCGAAAATGAGAACTAAAAGAAATATTTACTGCTAGTAAAAGGTAAAATTGGAAGCTATGGGAACTTTGGAGTAAGGGTGCATCATTCTCTCTTGTGGTCCTATCGGCCTTCCATGTATCACATACAATATAGGAAAAGTGGCAACAATTCAATGAATTTAATGGCTTGTAGGATGTTTCATTCCGTTCAGCCGAAGGAGTCATCTCCAAGTAGAAATGAAGGGCATACTGTTTAACAAAGAATGATTGCGTGCCTTATACACGGAAAATTACAATGATACGCTTTCAAAAGGTTCATTATAACAATTTTGGGGGCAATGTGCACTGTTTAACATGAAATTTCCCAACTTGCTAACGATAGCCCTAATTATAACCTAATCCCTAGCCCTAACAAGAATACAATCTATAAAATGCAATGACAACAGCCAATCAAGAACAACCTTGTTAAACAGTGCGCGTCAGCCGCAATTTTGACATCTCGCGCAAATTTATACCACCGCTCACAGGTATTATCTCTCCGGTCATATATGACGTGTCGTCAGACAGTAAGAAAGCTACAACAGATCCACATTCTTCAGGCTTTCCAAATCTGAAAGATAATCATAGCCTATCTCATTTCATTTAATGTTCATTTAATGATATTTATGGATAAATTATTCATCTGGGACCATCTAACCAATTAGTTAGATGAATGCTGAATGGATTTCGTAAACCGAGTCTTACAAGTTAACAAAATTAAGGATGAAAATGTGAATATATGGTTTCTTGTAAAATACCACACTCTAAAAACCAAAGCGTGAATTAAGCCAATCTTTAATAGAGTGGAAAGTGTGAATTCACTGCATTAGAGTGTTCATTTACTCCAAAAATAGTGAAACTCGATCCAAGAAGAGTGAAAATCACTCCAAGAAAGTTTGACTCCTGCCACGGTATTACCGAAGACTTAAGAAATAAACCTACTGTGCGATTGGGCTTGGTGATCACGTAAGAAATTGGGTCGGGAAAACAAGCCCTTGAGCCACACCTGAAAAAATCCGTGGCCCGGAGACCGACTTAAACCAGTTGGATAGAAATTGAGCCGTAAAACTCCATCTTAAAGGGCAGGAGAAGTCATCCCAAATTGAAGAAGTGTAGTAGACTGTCCAGTTTCATGATTGGCTGTTGGGAGTCATGTGACAATGTTTTTTCTCTTCAAATGTGAAATTTACCAGAAATAACTGCTTGGTTTACCCTGAATATGCAATAGTAAAATCATAAAATGTAAAGACAGATACTTTGAAGAGAATTAAGATGAAAATTGTGTTATTTGGCTTTTTCTTCTAAATAAGTTTGAGGGGACTGCTCTTTACCTTTAATAACTTAAGGTACTACGGTGTAGTTAAAACAAAGTTCTAGTTTGTACAGCCTCTACTTAGCAGTCAGTAAGGGGAAACGTTATGCCTCTTCAAGTATACTTTTGGGGAGCTTACCGTAGCATAAAATTTTCATCAAGACCTTGCTTTGGCATTCCAACTTCACCGGGAAGAAACTGCTGAATATACTATGAAAAACAAATACACAATCATAAGCCGTCATTGCATTATTCACGATGAAAAAATGCCCAGGTGACAAAACTTTTGAATTTGGTAACTCATCAAGATCGTGAATTTCTCACTTTTTTTGGTGCGTTATATTTTCAAAATGAGGTTTATCTCTTCTCTGTGTATAGAAAGTTTTCACTACGTCATAAGCCCCCTCCCTTTTGAGGAAAAAAATGTTGCAGTGCGCTAGCTAGTGTAGCTAACTGAGAAGCAATTGACGACCAACGTGTGACTGTTGCATTGAAACACTGTTGATTTTTGCGCACCGGCAGGGCTACCCAGAGGGGCCATGGGCCCCTATTGATAGGGCAGAAAAAAGAGTGAGGGAGAAAAAAGCAGGAGGAGAAAGAAAGGAAAGATGAGGGAAGAGGGTGACAAGAAGGAAAATGAAGAGAAAGAAAAAGGGAAGAAAAGTAAGAAGATGAGAGGGAGAGAAATGTTGCGGAAATGGTAGCAATGACGTAAATTACAGAAGATATAGTACTACAAACTGCCTCTCCACAGACATGGGAAGTGGAGTGAGTAGTGCGGAGAAAAATTTCCGCCTCCGACCACCCTAGCCCCGATACATTGATGGATGAACCAATATTATTCAGGAAAGAGGTGAGTGATGTAGCTACCTTTCAGCGTGACTAAGTGACGTCAAAGTACCAACTGAAGCAATCCTAAATTGTACACCTTCCAAAACCTCTGAGTATATATTTTCTTCAGTGCGGCTAGAATATTTTGCTAGTATACTCTTTAAATATATTGCCCAAATCGATGGCTGTACTGCCACAGCTCCTGCTGAAGTATTTGAATTAACTTTAAACTTGGCGGAATCTCAAGACAAAGGTGGTTAGATGCATTTTGGAGTGCTTGGGAAGTGATAGTTGCCTGCGATAGGGAAGAATTATTTAGTAATTACTTCCCCGCTCTAGCTGATGGTGGAGATCCGCACCAAGATCTTTCCCCGTCCCCCACTGGTTCCAAGTAGGCTATTTATTTCATGGGACCAGGGAATTGCCTTTTGACGGTGGATGCATCTAAAACTTGGTTTTGTCTCAATATATTTCATCTAAAAACCCGCAAATATCCAAACAGTTTCCAAAGGGGAAGGCAATGGTTGGGTCATACCAAAGACTTCAAAACGGAGCATACCTGCCGTTGTGCGTGATGTTCCGCATAAGCACCACATTAGGGGGGAACAAGCTAACCCGCAACTGGAAAAAGGGCAGTGGACACAGATAGTTAAACCAGACTGTTAAAAATTAAGGCGCAAAGCCCAATTTATACAGCTAAATTCAGCGATCTGGAAAGCATCTTTTACAAAAGGTTCTACGACTCCATTAGGGTGTGTTCTAGAGCGCCAAGTGCACACCATCAAAGAAGTAGTTCTTTTAAGTCTGGTTTGGACAAAATTTTGTCAGGATAACCTGCAAGCTGGGTAATGAAAGTCCTTGAATATGATGAAAGAAAACCTGCCAGAGTGTGAATGTTGAAAATTTGGGTAATATTGATGGTGATTTCGACTGTTCAAAAAATTGCTGTCAAATGGCGGAGGTTTTTGGTTTTGTGAAGAGGCTAGGGGTGGGTGTACCCTACAAAAACTTCAAAAAACAACTCCTTCTAGCTCAAAATCTAAAGGGTCATTGTATGGACATTTTGTAGTGGCATGATGAGCAAACATGTCAGCTATCAAGTGATGGGTGTCTTGAAATAGATGTGAACTTTGACAAGGCTGCAGGGGCCTCGAAAGGGAGCTAATTTAGTGTGTAAGTCAATGGTGAAATTATTGGGGGTCTGAAATCTAGAACTTTGGTGTAAGCTATACGAGCCCACTAATAGTGGCGCTGCGCTTAGATAGTGGGCCTGCTGCCATGCACTGTCTTGTACCAGTATTCATTTTTCCAAATTTCCTCACTTCGCATACACCATGAAAATTCCTGGACACTGGCCTTGGGGTGGAATCTTTTAAATATTTTTTCCTTCAATTGAAACTGAGGGAAAATAAAAAATAAATAACGATGTATATAGATGTCCTGGAGGGTATAGTGAGGCAGACGTGTAGCTAGGGGGTGGGGGTCGTAGGGGCAGCCATTAGCATGTTGTTATATTTTTATGTTTATTTTTACAATACTGCTAGTGTTTCCCCACTTATATACGGTAAAAATGCCTGGGAGGTGACTTTTTTTCTTGCGCTCGGCGCAAACCCAATTATTTACCAGCAATGGGTGCGTATTTGATTTCAATGCGGTTATTCTTATGAATAGTTCATAAAATACATAATAACGGGTCTCCTTAAGCATACAAAATATCGTATAAATTACGCACCAAATCACGTATTTACACATTAAAAAACTAAAAAGCTTCACATCGCAGGAAGGGGACACCTCCTTCTACACACACCCCTCGTGCGCAAGCGCGCTCGGGCTCGGTCGCTTTGCTCCCTCGCATCAGTTTTGGTCCCCTATGAAGAAAGCTCTAGGCACGCCCTTGTTTTTGTGGGGCAATGGGCGTGGCTTACCAGTTGTGACGTAACCTGAGAGCACACTATTCTGCTCTTATTGCCAAACTTTCTATAAAAAAGAACCAAATAGGCCATATTCAAGTGCTGTCCGTCAGGGAGCCTGCAGACTCGTTGCCACATGTTAATGTGACAAGTAATAGGTATAATTGTCGTAGCACAGCTTCTTGTCACACGCATGGGCGTACGGGGGCATTTTAGTTCTGCGGCAGAACATTCTCTGATCAAAAACTGCAATACCGCCAGAAAGACCATTATAAGCGGAGCGCCACAATAAGTTAATGGCGCGGTGCGTGCAGAAAATTTTGAAAAAAGCGAAAAACTTAGAGGAACTTGTTTGAAGAATATATAAACACAATTTGAACAAGTACTCACTTTTCTAAGGAAACCGGTTTCGATCGGACCAGGAGCCAAAGAATTTATTCTGATGTTTAGATGCGCTAGAGGTTCAGCCAGTGCTTTTGTAAGACCTATCACAGCAGATTTGCTTACAGCGTAGGGCATATTTAGCTGCGAACATAATATTAGACCACCATATAATAAATAAATAAGTATAAGTTCTTCCGTTCAATGTAATTTTTACCTTTATTTTCAGTACTGCAATATTTCTGGAGACCTTTTCGACCGGTACGGCATGAAAAAGCAAGTTTTATTTGACAACTGCAACTCACCGACTGACTTACTGTTTCAGCTATATTCACATGTACAACACGTCATAGTAAGGTTAACCACTAAGTCGTCCTTAGATTTTGACCTCACTAAGTCGAACTTGCCTACAATCATAGACAAAATGATATCACATGTTTACCCAATGTAGCAACGCGTAAGCACAGATTTGATGGTCTTCCAAAATACCCCCCCCCCCCCCAATCAATATTGTTATCTACAAAATAACCCAAATTTCAAGAATTACATCATTGGACGGGGAAGCGGGGGCACTGCCCCATTTTTTGCCCAGGAATGTAGAGTTGTAGTTAGAACAATTCGTTGCATGTAAAGGTCAAAAGCAGTTGCCCATTTTGAAGCAACAGTTAAATCTCACAATTTTTTTCTTAGGCTATTTCTCTTCAAAGTATCTTTCACAATATTTTAGAACTTCAATATTGCATACTCAAGGTAAACCAAGCATTTACTCCTGAATAATTTCACATTTTGTGTACAAAACATATTATCACATGACTCTCAAGAGCATATCATAAAACAGGATAGTCTACTAGACCTACACCACTTCAAGTTGAGGTAACTGCATTTCGCTTTTAATTAATGACTTATTTGACCTTTGACCTGAACTGACCTTTGATCCTTGTACATAGGGGGAACGAAATATGGTCTGAGGGGTAGTCTTTTCTTTTAGATGTTATCTGTAGGAAGATATTCAAAGCGGACGTAAATAAGTGAGCTGATATACTCAATCAATACTTACATTTCTAGTTGCCTCTGGGAACAATCCCGCTGTTGTTGCGTGTGTCACAATGGCACCTCCCCTATGTGAAACAAAATGTTATGAACCTTTTTTATTGAAGTCACGCCCTGTCAGTTTGGGGGCAAGGGCGCGTGCAGACGTACCACAATGAAAGGCACTACACGAGAATATTGGCGAATTTCGCACACACAAATCAGTTTTGTTCCAACTGCCTGTTTAAATGTAACTTTTATTAACACGAGCTTCCCTCCAGTAGAGGGCGTACTTTCTATTCTTTGACGTCACTTCTGTAAAGTCACGTCGCATAAGATCTATTCTGGAACAGATAAAGTCGTCAAAGTGGAGTACAAATTGGAATTCTTTTACAAAATTTTTCAGTGCGTGAGATCATCCTGAAAAAATGTTTCAAAATTTTGGACTATACCTATATAGAGAAGCAAACGATGCATGTGACGTTCTCTTTTGAGTAGCATGCTGCATGTCCTGCTGACTTTACACTCACTATAACACTGTGCATATGGTATGGACTATTGCATATGGTATAGTCTATTGTCTTACTCTTGCGAGACGAGAAATTCAAAACAAAAAAAAAAGATATTATTGTGACTTGAAGTGTCTTCTATGATAAATAATTGTCAGATAAACTTCCTACATAATGGCAAAGCTTCAAAAAACACAACGGTTCCAGAGATCATAACCAATTGCGTGGGCGAACGAGACCGGCAGAATTTTATTTTCTATTTTATTTTCTTCCTTCTTACAACATGCTTTTCGTTTGCAATAGATTTTCGCCTTTAATTTCACCAAAGGTTTGTTCGCACTTATTTATGAACATTAGGGGCAAATGAAGGTTTAACTTGAGGGAGCCTGTTTAAATTGGTCAAGAGAATCTAAAGAGGACTCGCTTTACTGGGAGGAAGTTTCAAAAGCCGAGTGCAACATTGTGAAACGGTCTTTCCCAAAAAAAGTCCACCAGACCGCTTTATTGGAAAAGGTAGCTAGATGTGGGAATCTAATCAACGCAAAGGAACGTTCTTTTGCTCCCACATACAGATTGAATAGTTCATCTTATATGTCACCCAAACATTTACAACTCTAATTCAACAGTGAAAATTTTACCAACATAGGAAAGGCCAATCTCTTTCAAAATTCGTAACTTAGAATATCGTCAAATAAAGATGTATCTGTTTCGTGACGCTAGAAACGAATAGCAGATTCCGCTACCTATCTCTAATTCGGACCGCTCTTTATTCACACCAAAGAGCTGTTATAATTGGAACAGCTCCCTCTTCACACTCTACCGTCTGAACAACAGGGCAAGCTTATTTGTAAAAGTTATTCACAGTAGAAGTTATAGATGTAAGCTGCAACAGGGGAAAAGACCCTTTTTTGTCGATCAACATTGGCTAAAACGTCCTATTCAATTTTAGCATCATGTTAATATTAATTCAATTAAATTTGGTTACTGACTTCTCGGTGAAAAGTTTATCAAGCAGTTGTACTGAAAACTGACTTCTCAAATATAGGCATACACTAATCTACAACACTGCTAAAATTCTAAAAAACAATGAGAAAAAAATTTAAAAATGTTTCAGTTATTTTAATTCGAGGGCTGAAATTTGCACTCTAAAATCAAAATAGTGAACTTAGTCACTCTTTGATGGAGTGAAAAGTGTAAATTCACTCCAAGAAGAGTGAGATTCACTCCAAAAAGAGTGAAGTTCACTAGAGAAAGAGGGAAATTCACTCTTGCTCGAGTGCCTGCAATGATCACTCTTTTCTAAGAGCGATCACTGTGGGCACTCCATCAAGAGTGAAACTTCGCTCGTTTTAGGAGGTTAAGGAGGTCCACTCTTTTTGGAGTGAATTTGGAGTGAATTTCAATCTTTTTGGAGTGAATTATTACTCTAATGGAGTGAATTCACACTTTTCACTCTATCAAAGAGCGACTAAGTTCACTCTTTTGATTTTATAGTGTGCCCCTTTAGCTATAACGACTTCCCTACCTAGGGCATAACTACACTCTAAAATCAAAAGAGTGAACTTAGTCACTCCTTGAACGAGTGAAAAGTGTGAATTCACTCCATTAGAGTGATAATTCACTCCAAGAGGAGTGAAGTTCCCTCCAAAAAGAGTGAAGTTCGCTCCAAAAAGAGTGAAATTCACTAGAGGAAGAGGGAAAATTCACTCTTCCACAAGTGCCTGCAATGATCGCTCCTTTTTTAAGAGCGATCACTGTGGGCACTCCATCAAGAGGGAAACTTCACTCGTTTTAAGAGAATTTCACTCTTTTTGGAGTGAACTTCACTCTTTTTGGAGGGAACTTCACTCCTCTTGGAGTGAATTATCACTCTTATGGAGCGAATTTATAATTTTCACTCGATCCAAGAGTGACTAAGTTCACTCTTTTGATTTTAGAGCGTAACATGATGGCATAGTAATTAGATTTCAAACTTTAACTGTACGTTACATTACCAATAGCATACCCTCGCTGCACCATGTATGGCACACATTCTCGAATGATCAGAAATGTAGATTTAACATTCACTTCAAATAACTGTAGAAGAAGGAAAAAACCTTTAATACACATACATATAATTTAAAACCTTTTACTTCTTAAAATATTGCAATAGCGAGACCGGCAAAAAGCAATAGGAGAGAAACGAGAGGGTAAAAGAAAGCTCTATCTGGAGCAGGAGTTGCTAGTGCAACTCCCTGATCTGACCTGGCTGAGGTACGAAAGCGATCTGTATTTGAAAAATCATTCCGGGCTACATCCAGGGTCTTTTTGACACGCCTGAGTGAGCTCCATTTCATAGCTATTTGGCATTCTGGTTAGAGTGTCATGCAAAGTCGATGACTGTAAGATATGGGTCGCCTGTGAGCAGGATTTACCGGGGTTAATTATAAATACAACTTCTTACAATACGATAAAAGACCTTTAATGAATACAGATGTTTTGCATAGTTGCCAAAATGCAAGGCGACATGTTTCCAAGGGCGGCGATTTGTATCAGATATGGGGGAAGGAGAAGAGGAGATATTTTCACGAACGAAGGGTGGGTAACCGACCAGGAACTCTGATATGGGTGACCGGGGTATTTGTATTCAGTAGTGACACCATGCATATGTGGCATGGTCGCATGGGCAGTCTAGCGTGTCGATGCGGTCGATGCGGTTCATGATGTGCACCTGCGCGCGAAACGCGCGTTTTCTTTTTTCTCTCCTTCTTCACCTCCTTTTGCAGTACATCATGGAGCTTTGGATCAGGACATTGAATGGCAGCCTATGACACAGATGGTTATTATAGTCCTTTTTTTTAATGTTTTTTTTATTTTAAAAGAAAAGTTACATTTTGAAATTAATTTGTGGTACGAGTACGAGTAAAAAGACAAGTATCCCACTCAACACAAGGATGTGAGTCTAATACACAATTAGGCTACTACATGAAACCCAAAGTGGTGATGCCCGATAACTAACTTTTAGCATTTGCTATAGCATTGACTGCAAAAGCTTACTGCTAAAAGTTAGTGCTAATAAATTAAATAAAGTATATAGTTGGTTCAACTTCGACTGTGAGTCCTCCACCTAACAAATGCTGACATTTTGCAGGAAATATATTTGCCATAGAAAACAAAACAAAAAAACAATGTAGCGAATGAAACAATTGGACGGGTGAAGCCCGTCAAAAAGTTTGCGGTTTTGCTCGAGAAATAATGAAATTATTTGCTGCTGTTAATGAAATGGAAGAACTTTCCCAGTTCTCATACCACACAATTCCAGTTTTCCCAACTAACTTATTCCTAGTCCCTTCCAAAATTGCCTTGAGCTCTTCCTTGTGCAGATTCAAACCCTATTACAGGGGTCCGAAATTATCCTGAGGGACATGCAATTCCATAATATGTAATCAGCGAACTCTGTGTGCATGTCAAAGAATGTAAGCTATCCTAAGGCTGCAACTTTTGGCTTTGATGACAATCAAAGATCATTTAGCAATGAAAAAGTTGGCTTTCCCCTAAAAAAGTATATTTGGGGTAAAAAACTAAGGTATACCGGATCTCGGGAAGGGGGCTACCCCCTTTCGCTATCCTCAACTTTTGATTGGGACACTTTTGATTTTCTGCACAATGATGTTGTGTCTGAATAATGATTCTTCTAAAAAACAGCAGAAAGAGAACTTTTGTAGATTTAATATTGTGTTTTCGTAGAATAAAACCACGGACTTCCTATACATGGACAGAGCATACTGCACGGTAGATTGTCGCTACCGTACATGTTAGAAAATGCGCACCAAGATGACCGTCTGCTACAGTTTTGTGTGAAAGTTTGGACTTGCTTCAGTATATTCCCATATTTTTGCAAGAAAATTGAAATATTTTCAAAATATGGCAAGCTAAGGTCAAAACTACTTCACGTACTGCAGGAATAGGATATTGTTTCCCATTCAAGTGTAAATTTTGTTTAAAATATAACAGAGTTGTCGTCTAATCAGACGATTTATAGCTTAACGGCGACCATCTTGGTGCGCCTTTTTGTCCCAGTCGGGAGCGACCATCTACGGACAGGACGTACGTGTTACATGCTCTGTCCATGTATATACGTCCGTAAATAACACCCACACGAATTACTAATAAGCTGGTTGCGAGACCTATCTATTTTATTCACTCAACATGTCTTAAATTCGCTTTTAACAATCTAACCGTGAAGAAAAGCGAGCGTAGGCGCGAAAATTTTCGTAACTAAAAACAAAATGTTCCAGAAATAAATACTAGGCCCTACATGTCAATTGCAAAAATACCAGCTGGATATTACAAAAAGAAATAAATTAGCTTCTTTTTGGCATAAATTTTTCTACTTGTCTAAGATATTGGGGGACATTTGATATGATGTCCCCCTCAAGAAATATTGGGGGATATGTTCCACATCCCCCCATGATGTTTGTGTTTGCTTCCCCAAATGCCGTGCATCGAATCAGGGAGTTGCAAAACTGGTTGAATTTTAAAAATGTTAGAAGAATAAGGAACATTACAGTGGTTATTTTTATATGAGAGCTGAACTTTGATCTTACGGTCATTGCAAGTGTCCTCCCAGAAATCACATCAACAATTTCTGAACGTATGAACAACGTTCTTAATGGGGAAACGTTTGGAGAACGTTAGTTTTTGTATATTTCATAAGTTGAGAGCGTGTTTTTGAACGAAGAGGAAACGCGTGAACAAACAGCCAAAACCAAAACTTTTTTTTAAGGTTGTTGTGTGGTTGTCTCGTTTTCTGTTACAAGTTGAAGCGTTGTATTCAGACGTTACAATTTCATGTATTACCATTGATTAAACATGTTATGTTTTTGGACGGAAAAATAAAGTACGATCGGCAAACATTTTAAGGCGAAACAAACGAAATGATGTACTAACCCAAAACGTTTTTGGACGTACTTCGTTTGTTGGGATGGGAATATTACATGGTGTCCACAGTGTTCACCTCCCATGGCTACATTCTCTTTGGGCAGGGAGCTTTCAGTCGGGGCGATGCGCACTGTTTAACAAAAAATTTCCTAACTGGCTAACGATAGCCCTAATCCCTATCTTAATCCGTAACCCTAACAAAGTACACAATCGATACAATGCAGTGCCAATAGCCAATCAAGAAACACCTGTTAAGCAGTGCGCATCTACCCTCCCGTTGTCTGCTTTGAGCAAATCTATACCAATTTTAAATATCCTCGTAGTGATATTTTTGGAGATTCCTTTTATTTGGTTAGACATCATAAGGGTAGATTTTATGAAGTTTTTTAAGTGCATTGGGCTGTAACATGTTACTATCAAGGTCTTGTTTACGGTGTAAAAAATCGAAGGCACAGTAGGCACTTTCCTTCCTTTTGTAAACATGAAAGCTGATATTTCGTTTGTTTTTCTGTGTGAATTGTTTGCGAGTTGTTGGTACTTATTTTTTGGATTAAAGAGGAGAATATTTTAAGCATTCTTGTGAAATTTTTACTCATTTCCCATGTTCGGTTCTCCAGATATTAGCGATTGAATGTGGCAAATTTTCTGCACAAAACGAACTTGAAGCAAGCAGACGTGGTGCCATGGAATCACATTGTTGGCCAATGTTTTGTTTTTCTTCATAATTTATCACCAATTTTATGCAACTAAATTTTGATCGATTGATACCATAGAAATGGAATTTTAAAACCTTTATATGTGTAAGGGGCAGGATAGCGTCCCGAAGGAATTTGAGGCCAAACTAAAAGGATGAAAAATAAAGGAAAACAAAACATTGGTCAACAATGAGAATCCATGACGTCACACCTTCTTGCTTCAAGTTCACTTTTTACAGAAAATGTACCAACTTCGATTGCTAATATCTTGAGAACTAAACATAGGACATGAATAAAAAATTCCATCAGAACGATTAGAAATTGTTCCTCTTTAACGTATCAATTATAAATTTGGATACCGCAAGTTTAAAGCGAGGGATTAGAGAACGGTGTCTACGTACGCAAAGGGTTTTGTTAGGCAGAGTCTTCTTTAAACTAGTAGGACGCATGAATTGGAGCGGGAGAGAAGAATGATGAAGGTTAAAGGCGTGGCAGTTGGGTTTTGACGATCGTTGTGAAGATAAGTTGAAGTGGGACTGAGTCCGAGGAAAAAGGTTGAAACTGAGAACTTTTGAATTTGCAATATTTTGGCCTTTTCATTTTTCATATGAGAATCTACCAACACAAAAAGAATCTTAAGCAATGTATTGAGTTTTATCGTAAATTATCCTAATAAAGCACCAGAACAACCCTTTTTTATATCTTCTGAAGAAGAATTCGTCTAGGAAGTCAACTCACCTTGTCCCACTGATTCTCTGTCACCTTCGAAGAAGATGAAATGAAAAAGATTAAACAAGTGTACTAAAAACTGAACAATTTGAGAGTTGCTCCCCCACCATTCTTTTCATTGTCTATGAACAATTGGTATAGAAAATGAAAAGCCACCTCCATTCTTCAAACAGATCGCACTTGTATAACAACATTTATCTCAGTGACGTAGCCAGGACGAAATTTTTAGGGGGCCTAGATAACAAGTGGGGGACCTGGTACCTCCGAGGGTCAGGCGTGGCAAGACTATCTACGCGGAGCGCCACTATTGGTTGGCGCGGAGCGTACAAGAAAATTTTGGGTTTTACAAACCCTCCAGATGGCTGGAAACGGCACTTGCCACGTGCTTCAAGCTGGATGTACCCGGCTTTGAAATACGAATTTCATTTCTGCCAGACACTTCTAAAATAATGAGAATAAAAAATCAATCTATGAAAAATACATTCACTTTTAGGGACCCAAAATCTGGGCATTTCTGATCTGTTGCCTGAGGGATGAAACTAAAGGGAACCGGTGTCTCTCTTTCCCTTGGGAAAAATTGTGAACTTCAAAAGAACGTAGGTCGCAAATGCGGCAATATTTGAATCGATTTCAGCTTTAATAGGAAAACCAAAATTAGTTGTTTCCCCCTCTGAGAAACTTTCTTTGCATTAGATTTGCTAGATGCAAAATGGTGCTATGTTTGACAAAACTTTGAACTGATTATAGGCCTACGTTTTAGGATTTTCCTATTTGGGGAGCATGAAAACTTTCAAAATACTCATTTTTAGTCTTTGTGGAGATTTTACAAGTGACATACATACTACCAAAGAAACAATGTTTTCCGGCTTTCAGTGGTGTCTAGATGCAAAATGGTGCAGTATTTGTTCAGTCATCGGTACATTACGTAGTCAAAATTAAAATACTACGAGTAAACCTCTCAAAATATTTAAACCGCAAAGCAGAAGTATGGATCATGCGGGAAAAACATGAAATCCGGACCTGGTGGACATTTTACAAATCCGCCCGGAAGGAGGAGGGAAAAAATCGTTCTACAGAGGCAGTTGTCAAGGGAATGAGTGAGGCACGATATAGACCTACTTGTTAGGGATGGAAGGGAAGAATTATTCGAAGGCTTTGCCTTACCCTTAAGGCATATTTTGTGTATGATAAAGTATAGGAATGGTCTTTTAAGAATGGTCTCCAGTGTATGATTGCCTTGTTTTCAGTAAATCAACCAGCCATCCGAAAGGCAGGGAGGGTCTTAACCAACAAAGTCACATTCGAGTTTGTCGTCGAAACGTTCGTTTCATCTCCGAAGTGAAATGCAATAAACGACAGTGCAGATTACGGAGATTACATACGGTATCTAATTTAGTGGAAGAAGGCATTTTTAAGTTATTTCTTGATTTCATACGTGCACACAAAATGTGTTTTACACACAATCATGCATGTTTTCTTAATTGTTACACATTTTATTTATTTATTTATTTTTTTATTTACTGTTTTAGAAGGAAATACCCCAAAGTTTATTTCCGTTCAAACATTTTATTTTTCTCTGTTACTTTATCAGGAGGCAAAAAATCTGGGGGGGGGGGAGGCTGAAGACAATCTGAGGGGCCTAGGTCCCCGAGCCCCCCCCCTCCCCCGTGGCTACGCCACTGATTTATCTATAACGTATTCGAAGGAGCTCATGTTCGAAGATCTTTTCACGACCTGGTAAAAAAATATTAAGCACGTACGTAGGTATAATTATTAAGAACGTTCAAAGTATAATTACCTATGTACGTGACAATCATTACGTACGTAATATTATTGCACGTGCATAGTAATAACACGTACGTACGTACGTAATAATACGTACATGTTAATTTTTTACCATGTCCTAAATAAAGCTTAGTACTTATGGAAGTTACTTCATTTAAATTTGTAAAAGCTTTGGTGAACACAACTATTGTTGAGCAACAAATAACTGAACTTCTATCTGTAAGGAATTGTTCCTTGAAAGAAGACTACTGCACTGCCTTATTTTTCATAATGTAACATTCTGCGTCAATAAATATTAATTTTAAACATATATAAAAATGTTTCCTGTAAAAAATAAATGCAATATTTTCTTTCAAACAAATACATAGGTCATGCTTTCTTCACCATGAGAAAGTAAAGGTCTTGTTGGAAAGGAGCTTAGCAAATAGATTTCAGGTCTGCTGGGTAGACTAGCCTTTTGGTTCTTGCTTTTAGGGCAAGAGCAGTCACCCCAGCTCGAAGTAGTGTAGCAGACTGCCCTATTTTATGATTGGCTCTTGAGAGTCATGTGACAACATTTTTTTCTCTTCAATGTAAAATTTACTAGCAGTGACTGTCTAATTTACCTTGGATAAACAATATTCAGATCCTAAAATGCTGCGAAAGATACTTTGAAGAGAAATAAGAAGAAAATTGTGAGATTTAGCTGTTGCTTCAAAATAAGTTTGGGGCGACTGGGCCTTTAAGGATAATTCAAGTGCATTGCCAAAATTGTCTGAAATGACGATTACTAAGACAATAACTATGATCTTTAAAATGACAGTTACTGAGAGATCTATGGAAGGTATTTCGTTGTTAGGAATTAAGAAATTCGTGTCACTTTTCAAAATTCATAAAAAAATGTGCTGACTGGACTTGATGCATCGTTTCGATAAATTAAGCACAAAGACTTCCTCAATTTTATAAAACAAACCTCTTTGGAAAAGATCTTTTGATACTTACCAGAAGCATGTGCCCACTGAAGGGACTAACACCGGCACTTGCAAACAAGAGATCTATACCACCATACGTTTTTAATGTCTGAAAAACAACCACAATTTGCTTCTAAGATCAAGTGTACCTTTCAAATTGAATGTTCATGAAACCTCTAGATTATAAGATATTATCTTTATATTTTATCAGTGAGATGTTGCTTCTGAATCAGCAGCCCATTCTCGACGACAGGACATTTTTTTATTTAGGTTACTTATACTAGGGAGTTACAACAGACAACTCTCTGCTTTTACCAGGACCGCCTGAATGGTGGTAAAAGCATCCGCCTAGCTTGCAGCCGGAAGGTCTGGATATCTCCTCCTGTATGACCGTGTCATACCGAAGACTTTAAAAATGTGACTGTGCTTAGCATAAGCAATAGAGAAGGGAAACAAGTCAGCAAGCCACAACGGGAAAAACGGTAACTGGCCCAACTTAAGCGAATTGAATTGGTAGAGACTGACCCGCCGTAAAACCTCAACTAAGTAACTTTAACAGGAATTCAGTGTCATAATCATCTCTGCATTCAATATGACCATTGATCTAAAGATACACTTACACTAAAAGTGTTCTTTTCGTCACGATGATTCCACTGGATGTAAAGAAACCGACTCTATACAAGTACAGCATTAATCTAGCACACTTTCTATCAATTTTTTTTTAACGATTTAAAAACTTATAGATATCGTAATGACTCTACAGTAAGAAAACCATTGTGTTTTAGATATAGTCAGTTTACAACTTGTAACCCTACTAGTCTTCTACTATTATTTTCATTTCATTAACTCACAAAATCTATAAGTCGCTGCCTATCTTCTTTCTTAGCTTGGTGACAAACTGTCCCGGAAACTTCCAGCTTCTGGTCACGAAGCTTTTTTACAGCAGCATCCAGCTTCTCCTGTCGTCGGCTGCAAATTACCACCTTGGCTCCTTCCCGAGCTATCCGCTCAGCTGCTGCATACCCGATTCTTTAAAAGAGAGAACAATAGTGTGTTCGCTTTTTGAAACCCGTTAAGTAGGCCTTTATCCAGAGAAAACACTTACAAGGCTTTTAGGGATTATGCACCCACGTCACTGCGTTGCGCATCTCTCTGATGCAAAGTTAGAAGAAATAAAAATGTGTGCTACTAAAGTTTCCTTCATAAAATTCTGCCAATTTAAGCTCTTGATTTTGAAATATTTGTCTTTACAAAGGCAACAAAGTTTCGGAAACTTTTAAAATGTCATCGAAGAGCCTCATTCCGGCGGACTTAGAAACTATTTTGTTAAATCATTGATCTTCAGTCACCGTGCAGATTGCTTATATGATGTGCAGATTCCCAAAACATTTTAATTTATGTACAGTAAACCTATAACGTACCTATAACGAAACCTATAACCTATAATAAACCAATAACGTTCCGCAAGTTTAAAAAAGGGCGCTCAGAGTCCCCAGTCCTCACCCCGACCCTTGGGAAAAGGTCAAGCTAAGCCAATGGACACAATATATAGTGATTTTCACTCCGCAAATCGTGATTTTCCTTTGTTGAATAAAGTATGACTTAGGGAATCCGCCGCCTACCACAGATGTTACTCGGTTGCTCGTCTCTCAGCTATGACGTTAACTATAAATTGTCCTTATAAACTATATGTGACATGAAAATAAACTTTGTATTCTGTATCGCATGGTATGGTTTGGTACGGTATGATATAGCACTGTATTTATTATCATGGTCTTCATCTTTGCATTGCCGTTTCTCAAATTAAGAAAATTACATTCTGTTGTACAGCTATTTGCAAAGAATTTATTGTGAAAACTTTTGAGATATCATGCACATAGCCATGTAAAGACTCACCAGTGCATGGCACTTGAGAAGAAGTAAACGTTTTGTTTCTATGTCATTTTTGAAGACCAACTGCATGGTCAAGTGGTTAGAGCACCCAACTTGCAGCCGGGATGGCTGGAGTTCGGCACCTGGCAGGGTAACACCAAAGGCTTTAAAAATGGAACCTACTGTCACTGTGCTTGGTGTTCAGCATAAGCAATGGAGAAGGGAAAACAAGCCAGTGAGTCACAACTGGAGAGAAGCCGTGGCCCGAAAAACCAATTGATAAGAAACGGAGCTATAAAACCTCATCTATCTACTATCTATGTCATTTTGCTCCAACAAACACCTATTTTAAAGAAAATTCTCCTATATGAGCATTAGTTTTGTAAATTCATGGTTCAAGTTTAGATGAAGGGGAAAGGTTTGCATTTCATCAATAAATCGAAACAAATGGAAGGGGAAATACAGACATACTAACTAGTGGAATTAGTGCAAAAGTGTTTCGTACTTCATGACATTTCGGCATTTCCTACTAGTTTGGTTTACGATGAATGTGCAATATTTTACCCTTGAATATTAAGAAAGATAAATGTGAAAAACCTGAAAGATAAAAAAGAAGACAACCTGAGATTTAACTGTAATTTCAAAATATGTTTGAGAAGACTGCTTTCTCCTTTAAGTTTGACCCTTTCATGTTTAGCAAACTGGTGATTTACAGATTTTCGTTTTGAATTTTGATTTTTAATACCGCTGGAGTTTGACATATGCTCATGAGTACTTGGTTTGATAATTTTTTGAGTTTCAGGACGAGTACGGAAAGATGTACTCGAGTATAGCAGTTTGAGTATATACGTATACTCAATGTCTGGTAAAGTAGCAATACTGAAGGATATTCTTACCCAGAAGTGGAAGCAGTACAGACTGCTACTTTTCCATTTAACCTTGCCTTGACGTAATCATCATCATATGCACGTATTGACCCCGTACGTTTATGTAAATCTGTTAGAAAGGGAAATGAATTACGTAAGATGCTGTGTCACTCTATTCATGGTATCTAACTGAACTTTTTTTACAATGATGTTATGCCCCGATTTTCTTCTACCAAGGGGTTTTCAATCCAGCACTCTGAAAAATAAGTTTTACATTAAACACTTATTTTTCCCCACTTTGTAAACACGCGTAAATTTAAATATGCTTAGGAAATGCACTCTAAATTTGTAGCATTTAAAAGTGTTTTAAAACGAAATGCTTAGGAAAAGGACACGCGCGAACGTTGTTATAGAATCTATATGTTTATTTACAAAGTTGTGGGCACTGGACAAAAAGTGTTAAGGAAAGCGTTTAATTCCTAAACATTTTTAAAAATGGGGGACATGTCTTACCGGTGGGACATGAACTCCACCAAAGTCCTAAAGAAAAAAATCAGATGCTTACTATATTTACTTACTATAGAATACGGAATCACAATACAATTGTATACATGCCTAAAATCAAGTTATCCTAATTTGTCGACATATTAGGGGGAGTCCCCCTACTGTGATCCAAGTTCTTTTAAATAGGTTAACATGAATCTTGTAATTCCGGGTTTATCAAAAGGCCACGACATGATGTCTTTGCTTAAAAAATGGTATGGTTAAGGGACTAATCCTCCCACCCCAAACTACAATTTTTGTAGTCATCAACAGAAATTCCTAATTGGCACAGCCTATTTGTTTGACGGCAAGTTAAAAAATGCAGAGGACGGAAGCTTATTTACAAAGCATCCACCGTATTGAGAGTGTTATGATTACACCAGGGAGCTAGCAACTCCCTGATTACACAATGGGATGTTGTTTACTCAACCTGAGGCAATAAACTGAGATTGTGTCTGGATGAGGATGAATTTTAGAGAGTTGTGGGAGGGGCTTTAGTAGGTGGGTTAGGAGATTTGGAACCGTTTTGGGTGAGGGGATTGGGCCTTTTAGTATTTGGTCAACCATATTCAAATATATAATAAGTACGCAAAATTATCAAATAATGATCTGCGTAATAGTACATACGTACTGGAAGTATTGACGATTCAATAATATAGTGTAATACAAGCAACCAATATCCAGCTGGGCTCATCTTTAACAACTGAAGCCCAGTTGCTCTCCAGCTGGGCTTAAGCTGGTAAATTGCTGGCCTAATTGGGGCCCGCGTGGGAACACCTGACAGATAAACACTAATGGATCCCAGTTGGGGTCCATCAAGTAGCCCTGCAGGAGCCCATTCGGGCCCAAATGAGCACGTTGGTTTGGTAGAAGGCACACAAATTGCAGTTACTGAAAATATGACAACGTGTAAATACAGAATTGTGCCTAATTTATCAATGAATTGAAAATTCCCAAAGCGATCGAAGGATGTCGGGTTTTGACTTACCTCTGATGGCAAAATGATTAAAATGGAAAGATGATTGACGTAACGTTAAAATAGATGATACTGCCCTGGAGAAGATGCAGTTACCGTACGAAGGGAGAAAAATATGGAAGAGCGATGACAGATGCATCCTAAGACAGATGGACGGAAACATGAATGATTTTAGGTAAATTTCATGAATATTTGGTCAGATTATGCTAATTAAAGACGATAAAATTAGCTATCTTCTAATCTCTTCCCAGTTTCTAACTGTAAGATTTCTTAGGTTAGTTTCAAACGAAATTCCCTGGTAATAAGATGATCGTTTTGTTCCCAAGGCGACCTTGACAAGTAACACAAGCATTGCCATGGCCTTTGTCTTGAATTTGTTTTAAGTATTTGTAACTTCCTTGACTACACTGCTCTGCTCTGCTCTGCTCTACTCTACTTTACTTTACTCTAAACGTAAGTGTAAATTCATAGCAATATTTGTGAAACCAGAGCATTAAGAGACACCACATCAGAAAATTACCGTGAAGGAACTGGAAATTGATTACTGGTCTTCAATCACCCTCAAATAATTCTAAAAAGGCTATACGAGCCATCATAGAGTGATGCAATAGTCATGCAACAGCCTAGGAGCCAACAAAGGAGTCTATAGAACGCCACCAAAATGTGCACGCTACGCTTAAAGTTAAACAAGACCACGGCTGGTGCTTAGTGCCTACTGATCCCAGCTGGTACCTACTGGTCCCAATCGTAAACATCTGGACAGAGTAAATCATTTCCAGCTCCTTATCATGTGACTTGAATTTAAAAAAAAAAGGTTCAAACGTGACTGGATGTCACCGTATACTTCTAAGCATGAATGTGCTTCGGATATGACTGACTCCCGTTTCCGATAATTTTAAAGCGATGTCTGAAAAGTTACGTGGCGAAAAAAGGGGGAGGGGTGAGCCTCGAGAAAGTTCCAACCGCCTGGGATGCGCACCTGGTAATGATATTTTGTGACATCGGAGTAAAAGTGTACAACGACAATGTACAAAAATAGCAAAACCAAAAAATGTTATAAGAAGAAAAATGCAAATACAGTTACATGAATTTTCAACAGTCGAGTTCCTAACCAATTAGATATACAAACAACATTTAAGATAGCATAGTAAGATGGCTACGATGGCTATGAACTACTCTGCACTGTTCAAAATGTGTCAGACATATTGTAGATTTACAGAACAAAAAATAAAGAAATACAAAGCGGATATGGAAAAAGTGCTGTCAATTTTTTGAAACAAATTGACAGCACTTTTTCCGTTTTCTTTATGTATTTCTTTATTTTTTTTAAATCTACAGGAATTTTTAAGAGTGTGGTTTACACTGAAAAATATGGAAGATACTGTGAGGATTTCAAAATGACAAAAATAAATTGAAAATCAAAGTACATTGCATGAACCTCTGCCTCACCATAAAGAGGGAGACTGGATCCCGCAAAAGTACGATATCGTAATTAAACTTCTAACGCAGTCCAGTAATGTGTAACGAATTCTTACCTTACCATAAATCTTATTTTCTCAGCAACTCGTAGAATTACAACGATTCCTCGCCTGCCAATGAGAAGCAAAGCAGTCTAAATACTGAAATATTTATTAGAGTAGACTTAATATAACACAGGCTCTCCCTCCCATATCATATAATAACAAAAGGAACCGTATTTGTATAGCCAAAACATTAATTCAAAAAGTTCTAGCGAAAGGTTTAAAAAATATTGCCTAATATTTTGACCCAAGAAAACATTACACATTATACGACGCTAGTGCAATGTCATAAAAACTTACTTACTCTCTCGTTTTGTAGAATTATAATGAATGAAAAGTATGAGTCGGTTTTTGTGTCCCCAAAAATCAAAGTGATTTCAGAACTTACAAGATACATTACCCCTTTTATGAAATGGAATTCGATTGGATAGCAAAAACTGTTCTGAAGTTGTAAAGGAATTAATAACTTAATAGCCTAGTAATGCTTGTCAATTTCCTGTGCATATTTGCTTAATGCGTGGGGTCCGCCTGCACGTCTGGAAGAGTCAAATAAAATTATAAAAATGAGGAGTGATAGTATGCGGGTGAATCAACACAGCTTGTTAGAAGTTATCATTCATAATTTTGTCTGTCTACATAACTTATTTACACTAAATGTCATCGTTTGAAGTTTTAATTAAGTTTAAAAGCCAATGCTGAGAATTGTGGTCTCCATATGTTTTATGAACTCTTCTCTCTGACCCCACGACCCCACCACTTGGGGTACGTAGGCGTAACAGGCGACTTAATGAAATGTCTTGAATAATCGTATTTTAACTCGAACGATACATTAGCTGCACCTAGCTATCTATCCAGCGGGCCCTTTAACTAACCAGCTTATTTACTACATATACTGAACAACCAACCGAGTAAATGCCCTTCCCTCAATTCAACATGCTTAAAGGAAAAGAGCAGTCCCCCCAAACGTACTTTGAGGCTAAATTCTTTTTTCCTCTTACTTCTCCCCAAAGTATCTTTTATAATATTTTAGACTTCAGTATTGCAAATTCAGGGTAAACCATGCAGTAACTCTTAGTAAATTTCACATTTGAGGAGAAACAATATTGTCACATGACTAACAATAGCCAATCATGTAACAAGACAGTCTACTACACTACTTCAAGTTGGAGGGAACGCTCTTTACCTTTAAAGAACCTATTCAAGTTTTCTTGCCCACGGTATTTCTCATTGGTATCATGTCCAATAGGTCTTCATTGTATTCTTATGCTCCCATGCCAGGAACAGCGATTTGGGGGTTCATACTTATATGAATACAAACATATATCATTTACATTGCAAGTAGCACTGCAGTTAAACATGCAACTTGTACCTTACCTGTGAGTGATCATGTACACTAGGCAGGGCGACTGTAGCTTAGGGGCCAGGCGGTCATTTGAATTGCACCTAGCCGTCTACGATGAAGTGTGCATTTGAAGGACAAGCAGAAAACAGGCCCTCTTGAAATGGAACCCCCCTCATGAAGATGGTTGCCTCCTTCAGACTCTGGAAGCGTAAGATCCATAGGACGTTACCGAGGCTTGTAATGCACTGCACTCTAAAAATACAAACGACGAACTTACCCATCCTTAAAGAGAGTGACAAGTGAGGCTTCACTCCACTTGCGTGTTATTTCACCCAAAGAAGAATGAAAATTCACTCTTTCACGAGTGTCTGTAGCCTTTGTCAAGGCTTTTCGGCCAAAAATTATCTTTCTTATTTTATTTACACCATGACGTTACACCCTATTACGATATCAGGCTCCGTACTTTTAACCCTCACATGGGATCTGCGTGGCCTCACATACCTATCCGTCCTCAGGCCTGCCCGGTGTAGCGATTCCATTGGGTGCAAAACAGAGGAGGTAACAGCCAGTGTGTTTCCAGAGGGAGGGGGGAGGGTACAAAATTTCGCCGGAAAGACTCGTAAGAGGGTAGAGTGTCTGCAGAGATCACTCGTTTTTAAAGAGTGGTCTCTGGAGGCACTCAATCAACGATGAAACTTCGCTCTTTTGGAGTGAACTTTTGCTCTTTTGGAGTGAACTTTATAGCTTTCACCCTTTTAACGAGTAACATTCACTCTTTTTATTTTTTAGAGTGTAATGTACGTGCCGCGCAAAATAAAGCTCATGGGGGCATGATCCATCAAATTAGGCGAACTCCTTTATCCCAGAAAAGGGTTGAAGAAAAATGGCTCTAGGATCTGCCTGTCAGGGAGCAACTCCGCGATGGACGGCAAGTGACGTGAACCACTTCAGCAATCTGCATAAAGATGAACAAGGTAAAATTTTCCTCACGCCAAGTGCGTCGAAAATGTTTCAGCGAATTGAATTATGACAAAAAAGGGATGAAAACGTGGGTTTCAAGGGAGAAGTTTCGAAAACCTTTGGCTTTTTCTGGAAGGAAATTTGAAAAACGTGGGTTTTTCATTGAAAAATCTGCCCTTGCTAAGAGAAAATGAAGCATATTGTCTGTGAGGTCGTTGTGATTATATATGCCTTTGTTTTCCGAGGCATTAAAATTTATTTGGCGTTTACTGGCCTCATATGATATGAGGCAATACCAACATGGTTCTTCTATTTGATTTAATTCATGTCAGTATATGAGTATGAAATAATGGGCGATGCGCACTGTTTAACAAGAAATTTCCTTACTGGCTAACGATAGCTCTAATCCCTAACCTAATCCTAACCCTAACAAAGAAGACAATCGATGCAATACAATGGCAACAACCAATCAAGAAACCCCATGTTAAAAAGTGCGCATCTACCCGGAAATAAAGAATGCTTTCATTTTGAGGAACTTTTGAAGACAGCTTTTGTTTTTGGCCTCTGATAATCTCAGATGATCTTTATTTGAACTGTACTACACGACATTTGCATATTTGGAAGTTTGAAATATAGTGATTGTTTTGATCCTCGGTGACCGTAGAACACCCTAATCAGACCCTCGGACCTTAACTAGATCGCCAAATTGTCAAAACTCGGGTGAATTAGGAGAAAAGGAAAAGGTTGGGCCAACACGTTCGCGCCCATAGAGCGAAACCGAACGCAAAGCGCTCTTCGGGTGGCGTCAAAGGGCTAAGCCCCGGTGGGGTCCAGGTGGAGAAGTCCCGGAAGTTCTGAGGTTTTAGCACATCTCTGGGGAGAAAAGTTAAATCTCAAGAGAGGCATATTATTTATTTTCTGTTCACCACCAATAAGCTTACTCCTATAACTGATCTAACTTGGGGGAACTGGGAGGCAAGGAAAATCAACGCCCTCGTGTGCCCATAGTGACACCACTGCCTTCAGAACATCTGCCATTCTGTCAACTTGATCATCCACCCATGGTTTTCCCCCATTATTTTCATTGGTGAGATGATTGCCCCCTGCCCCAGGATCGACGCCCCTGTCACACATATTGGTGTATTCATCCAATAGGCCTACATTAAAATACCGGAGTTGTTTAAAGAAAACACACTAGAAAGGATGTTGCTGTTTTGAAGGACTTTTCCCATAACCCCATCTTTAGTCCGTGTACCAACACTTTACTTCACGGGTGTATGTGTTTTTTTCTTCATGAGGCACCTTGTACGCAACCATAGCCAGTGTGTGCGTGATGAGAAGTCGGGAATATTTAATGACAGTGGGGATATCAAACGTGGCAGTTGAAAAAAGACCCAACTTTTTAATTTTTTGACGTCTGCCCATGATATAAGCTGGAATAGAATTAGGCCTAGAATTTTATCGAAATTGATTTCAAATGAACACGTTCGGGTCTAATTGTACTGTGACATTTGATCCAATATTAGATGCATATAAAATGATTTGCTCAGGTATAGAAATATGTTCCCGATTACGCACTTATTTACAAACACTGATGCGCATACGTACTCAGTACCCATGCAGTGCGTATAGTGCTTACGAATAAGTGTCGAGACCCTTTCTCGTCCTTTAACATTCAACACAAATCCCCGCGCCCTTGAATACGTTTTATGGGCTAAAGTATTCTGCAAGTGCAAGTGCACCAAAGAAAGTTTCTTTTCGAATAGAATTAGGCTAAGTGCTGGTCACTACAATGCTTCCAGAACGGATTAAGTACAATTTCTGTGAGTTTTATTGACACCAGGGAGGCGAGCTATTAGCAGCTCCCTGCTTACAAACTTCTTCTCTCCATGTCTGGTCGGGAAGTTCCAAAAACCTGTGCCAATTTATATATGATTCGTATCAGAGGAATTCGTAAATAAAATGTAAATATATTATTTCGTAACGTCACATCAACAGACAACATTTATCAGGACACGAGATCAAAAATCGGATTGGTTTTCGAACAATCGCTCTGTTGAGAGGTGTAAGCTGAGTTGATAACACAACAGTATATCTTGAAGCAAATTAGGATTCAGCACTCGATTTCAAGCTACCCATCCTTAGAGCAACGTCTGAATATAAAACATTGGTACCATTTAGAAAAAAAAACTCATGGAGAGGATTTGTTATTGAAGTTATTGAAAATCGCAGTAGATAGTCCCTTGATATTTTATAATTATAATCGAACACATAGTTTATTGCATCTTTACACCTGTACTCATCGACATTTAGTCACAACATGTTTGAGAATGTGTTATTCTCAGGACCTATTTCAAAGAAAGCAAGTAGACTTGCCAAAAATGGGGACGATGCGCACTGTTTAACTAGGAATTTCCTACTGGCTAACGATAACCCTAATCCCCAACCTAATCCCTAATCCGAGAAAAGAATACAATCGATACTATACAATGGCAACAGCCAATGAAGAAACACCTTGTTAAACGGTGCGCATCTACCCCAAAAATGTGGCAAGTACCCGGTACTCAAGAAATTATTATCAAAATGTGACATTTTCTGGCATTATCCCGGCTCGTCATACTATTCCAAAAGGAACAGAAACATGTTTAAAATTGAAACATATTTTTGTAGAACAAATTTCAGCTGCTTAAATTTATTGGCATCAAGCTCCAGCCAACACTCATGATAATACCGAAAAGTTTCCCTTTTTAAAATGTTTTGAATAAAATCATGAGGTACTGCAATGAAAACGCTGTCATCAATTTCTCTTTCGTATAGATACCTTTTCAGAATCTCCAGTTTGTTGAAACAAAGCTTATACAATGGAATGTAGATCGTCATTTACTTAAGAATGTAGCACACAGCATTCTAAAGTACTCATGTACAGCCGGCAAGCCTAAGGCCCTTTCGCCAACATGTTTTCTGTTTCGTTTTCATATCAGTAAGATATCATCAAGTTGATTTCCTGAAAACGCCACCACTAACAACGAGTGTTTCCCCAGTGATAAAGGACGAATCATCTGATAACAAGAAAGCTATCACTGCACCACACTCCTCTGGATCACCGTATCTGGAAGACGAAATTAAACATGATGAAAATTTCTCTCTTACTTTTTGAAACATCTTCCTTCTCTGTCGAAATACATTTTATCACCTCAGGAAGGAAATAAAGTAAACTGCATACACACTTGATACATTCAGCTTTCACATCTGGATAATAGAATGACAGTACCCGAAATACCAAAAAACAAAGAAAGTTACGTAACATTAAAGATGGAGTGTCGTCATGAAAAAAATCTCATAACACAAGCTTTCGGTAACCTTTTCACGGATTACGTCATTACCACGTGACTTCACAATTAATTCCTGAAATATTCACATTTCAGAAATTAATTATGGAGTCACGTTGTCGTGACCTGATCCGTAAAAAGGTTACCGAAGGCTTGCGTTTTAAGAGTTTTTTTTTTCATGACGACACACCATCTTTAAGGGTTAGCTAGCAGGCCAGTCTTCAGGCCAGTGTTTCTTTGCGATAATTGTTTTCACATTGTTTTCGCGTTGTGGTTAGTAATTGACACTCTAAAATGTTGGTTTAAGTTGCTCAACAATAAATGGAAAACGCACTAAGAGGTCTTTACCTGTTTAAAAAAGTAGTCATCACCTTTTTCACCATGTCCTCATCCCCAGCAGGTACATCATCCCAGAACTGTTAAGATGAAGAAGCACAAAATTATTTTAAAATTTGTCAGTACGTAGAATCAGTTATAGTCAAGAAGAATTAACTTACGCTTAGGACAATTAAATTATATACATTTGAGCATCCTTCTTACCGTTTTACAGATAGGTGAAGATTTCAAGGAGTCGTTACTAGAAGAAAGGAACTTGATATTATAAAAGCTGATAAAAGACCGTAACCATTGGTGAAAAATATCCAAGTTATTATAACATTTTAATAACTCTGATTTCCATGTGTTTCTCGTGGAACTGGATACCGTCACCTTGAGCACATTGCAATTGGGTCAAAAGTCTAGAGTAGCTGTTTCGGAACGTGTATCGAGTGGGGATAGAAAAGTTCAAGTCTCAAGTGAAGTATAACCTACAATCTTGGACAAAACTGTTGGGCCACTTTGCCATAATATTCTTGAATTTCAGTTCAAAGGCTTACATGAATCCCCCTCCCCCTCTCCCCCTTCCAATGTTGCGCTGAAAGAGTGACTGTATGCCGTGAATAGGCTAACTGTGGCCAACATTGCGAAGGGGAGCGGGGGTGTCCCAACGAGTTTTGTCCAAGACTGTAGCCCCATGAAAAAGGACATCAAAAAGAGGGACAAATTATATAGCCCATACGAAAACCATCTTCATAATTTCGGTTAATGAGAACTTGCCGTTCTAATAATTAACCTCCGGTTCACTCCTCTTGTACCAAATGCTACACGTTTTTACATTTTATATTATTTATCGCAAAGGTTCGTCTTTCGTTTCTGCAAATATAACGCAAAAGCAGGGAAAAGATATAGTGCTTCAGTTCTGTAATCTGATAACAAGAACAGGTGTACTAGGTGGGAACAGGGGGCAACTGCCCCTTCCGTTGCTGAAGGATTTAAAATTTGGACAGGATGTGGAAAAAACTCGGGAAGCCATTTGATTTTTTAAAAAATTGGCATGGTATTAATTAATTTAAGTGTCCGCGAAATCTTACAAAAATGCCAAAATGAAAGGGAGAAAACATCAGAGTCACGGTAAAAGTTTCATGGAAAAACAATAACATTACAAAAATTCGCTGCATATTCGGCGTCGATCGGCCAGCACACAAATAGAAACAATTATAAAGTTCTAGGTGAGTCTAGTCAACACAATGCCCGAAATTGTCAAATATCCTGTCTTTTTCAAACGTTTGTCCGTAAAAATATAAAAGTACCATTGTGTAACATTGTCAATGAAAATTCAAAAAGATAAAAAATCGCTACACAATTCGGGAAGCTCACATGGCTGAAAAAGAAATATTTATTCCCCGACCTTTTTCTAAATTAGTGGTTCATTTTATCTGGTAATTTTATGATCACCTAGCAAGTTCCTGATTTTTTTTATTGGAGTCAATATCTTACTGCAAACGACAGTTCAAAATAAATAACTGCTTCATTTCTAATTAAACGCCTAGGAAATGCCATTTTCGTCTAACTGAGAAGTTGCGTTGTTTCACATTTCCTGTGCACTCCGCACCAACCAATGATGGTACTTCGCTTATAAAATCTTTCGGGCAGAATTGCGTTTTCCGGCAAACAATTTCCTACCTTACAAACTGACATGCTCCCATACGCCTATAAAAAACCACAGTCTGATCGCGCACTGGAAAAGTATAGGACTGAACAAAATGTAAAGCAAAAAGGAGATTTTATAATTAAAAATTATAACTGAAAGCCCAAAGCAGGCTTACGAAAAGTAATCGTGAAGTATAATACTTACACCCTGGAAAAACCGAGTTTTGATTGGACCAGGAGCTACAGTGTTGATCCTTATATTGTGTTGTCCAAGCGGTTCTGCCAATACATCTGTAAGACCAGACAGACACATCTTGGATATGGCGTACGGTCCAAACAACTGCAAAAAATGAGAAACACTTGACTAAGACAGACAAACAAACAGACAAACAAAAGGCTTAGTGATTCCTTGTCGAAAAGAAATAGAACTTAAAAATCCTTTGAGCTTTGAGCTAGGAAAATATTTGAAAGATCAGAGCTGATGGACCTCAGTTATTGCCGACAAAATCAGACCATCACTTGATTGTTCAGATGCGTCTATATCTTTACTGCAACTATCTTTGGAACAAGAGTTTACAGATAAATAATATAATAAATATCACATTCTGCGCCACCTTTTAAGTCTCGAATATGCTCTGAAAATTGTGTTTAGTAATTAAACACCTATTTTGCCCCCAATTTGTAAACACGTTTAAATTCTAAACACTGTTTAGCAATTAAAGACTAGGCGTTTAACAATTGAACGTGTTTTAAAACGAAATGTTTAGGAATAAAACATGCATGTGTATAGTAAATAAACATGTGGGAAATTCGGGGCAAACAAGCTTTTGCAAAAGCGTTTGCAAACAACTTTAACACCCTTTTCATAGTGAAGACTTGTGCAGCTCATGATGGTTTGTATACAAGTGCAAATGTAGTGTTGTGTTGTAAAAAAGATAATTGGAGGTGAACCATTATGAAACTATTTATATTGAGATATATTCAACGCTTCTACTCATGCGCACAAGATGCCGCCTGAAGGTAGTAAAACATACGATTGCCAACTAAAGTATGTTAGTACTAAAGTACCGCACACTATAAAACGTCCGGATAAAATTTGATCTTAATCCTGATAGGAGGGACATCTATTCAAATCCTGGTCATTTGCAATTATCAGATCAGGATGAAAATGATCCAGTCCGGATCACTTTTTATCCATATCTGATTGAATTATTAATCCGAATTCGGACTGGGATCCGATCCGGACTAGGATGAAATTTTGTTCGGACGTTTTTAGAGTGTAAGGTAAAAAAGGACTCACATTTGTCACTTTGTGTGGGTACAGAGCGCCAACAGTTGAATTCGTTACGATCGCACCTCTAATAAAATAAAGAGATGTGATAAGAAAATTAGGTTTGTAGGTTGTCGCATCGATGAAAATATTTGGATTTTTTGTTGAAGTTCAAACTATACTTTGTGACGGTTTTGTCGTACTACTCAAATGACAATCTTTGCATATTTTTGGAAAGCTACTGCACCTTGCTCTAAAGTGAGAAAGATTTCTTACCGCTGCGTGGTAACTTAACTAAGCAAGGTTCCTACTAGCAACAAGTTTTCTAAGAAATCAGGAAGTAGTGAAAGCCATGTAAACATTTTAATTACAATACAAAACAAAGCATGTCATATGAATAGTACAACCAGAATGTCACAAATAATTGTTCAATTGACTATTTGGATTTAAGTGAATAAATTTCAATATTTAATATCTCAGCAATGGTACAAGCTATATGGCATTGGGTGTTAAGATTCATTTTGCAACCTCTAAAAGATACATCTTTTTAAAATTTTGACTAGAGTTAGATAATTAGATGGAGTTTTATGGCCCAGTTTCAAGTTGGTTCAAGTCGAGTCGGTCACGGCCTTTTTTCCAGTTGTTGCTCACTGCCTTGTTTTCCCTACTCCATTGCTTATGCGGAGCATCACGCGCAACGGCTGTAGGTTCCATTTTTAGAGTCTTTTGTATGACTCGACCTGGGAATCGGATCCGGGCCTCCCGCGTGAGAAGCGGATGCTGGCCGTTAGACCAAACACACGGTTTTTTTACTTGAGGTACACTTCAGATTGGAGGGACCCTACGATTACCACTAAGCATAAATAAATTTGAGGTAAATGTGTACTTTAAAATCTGGTTCAAGTCGAGCAGGCCACGGCCTTTTTTCCACTTGTGACTCACTGGTTTGTTTTCCCAACTCCATGCTTATGCTGATCACCAAGCACAATGACTGTAGGTTCTGTTTTTAAAGTCATCGGTATGACCTGTTTGGGACTCGAACTCCCAACCTCCTGATTGCAAAACTGATGCAGCGGGAAAATGATGATCCGGATAATGGATATTGATGGTAACCATGTTCACGTCGAAAAAAAAAGATGATGATGATGACGACGACGACGACCACGACGACGACGAGTAAAATGAGGATGACAATGTGTGGAGTTAATTGGAAAAGAGGAAGAAGAGAAGGAAACGGAAGATCATATAGGGATGAGGATGGGGAGGACACTAAGAACCAGGGAGAATATAACTAGGATGAATTCACTCTACAAAAGGTGTTAAGAAATTTAACGTTTTTTGAAACCCTTTTTGTCCCGACTTTGTAAACACGTTTGTATCTAATTCCTAATCGTTAGACATGTTTAGAATTTAAACGTGTTTACAGAGTGGAGGCAAAATTAGTGTTTAATTTCTAAACACGATTTTGGGAGTGTAAGGCAACAAAGATGAGGATAACACGGATGAGTGGGGGACTGAGGAAGGTGAGGAAAATGAGGAGGATACGGGGAATGGGGAGAAGGATACGTTATAAACGAGGACTAGGGTTATTATGAGTTAGGTATACTTAGTTAGATGGAGTTTTACGGTCAAGGTTCCAACCAATAAGCCAGTTCGGTAATTCGTATTGGTGGCTATGCACATGCGCACTTCCTCCAAATCTTCGTAATAAACAAACCAATCCCGCACCTACAACACGTGTTCCAAAATTTGAGTTTACATGAAAATTGGGTAAAATCATTCTATCTTAATCCATCCATAACGTTAGGAGGGATCTCAATTGTGGTTAAGTACAGTGGATTAAGTCTACATTGTCTTTTCGTGTAAGAATTTGTACTTTATTCTGCCGTAAAGTAGCACTGAGACCCCCCTATCTTCGTTCGACTTGCCAGACTCTTGGATAGCGCTGTATGAACGCACTGACGACAACAAGGGAACACTGTAACCTACGTGCTGAGCTGGGTTTGTATATTCCACGCTATGCCCCACAATTCCCTGCGGCAACGAATTACCGAAATAGTTTATTGGTTCAAGTTGAGCCGGTCGCGGCTTTTTGCCCAGTTGTGGCTCACTGACTTGTTATTATGAGGATGAGGGAAATTAAAAATGAGGAACATAATGAGGAGACTCAGAACGAGGACGAAATGGAGGTGGTGATCATGGTGAGGTTAATGTTCGTGGAGATGGTGATGATGATTATCATAAAAATCATATATTGAGTACAACAACACAAACTTGTGAGGAAATGCACGGGGGAGGGACGAAGTAACTAGGGAAAAGGAATCAATTTTTACTTTGTTACCCTCTTTGCACCATATGTGGGACACATTCTCTTATCATAAGAAATGTAGATTTCACATTCACGTCAAACATCTGTAAACAAAGAAATAATTTATTTTAAAACAATGAATAAAGTGTAAGGGTGTGCTGATTTTCACAGGGTGACATAGCGCGTAAAATACATGCAATGAATTGTATATAGCACAATATTCTGAATAACTGAGATTACCTCAAATAATACGCAATTAAGTGCTGAAAAATATCCTGTGTAATTTGTATTACAAGTACATCCAATCCCTAAGAAAGGCGAAGATATGTATTCGCTCCACACTTTTTCACACTTCTAACAGGGCCGTCACCAGCTTTTTTCAAGAGGGGGTGCGTTTTGAAATTCGAGCATGTGAGTGAGGAAATTGTTGTGCACGAAGCCACGAAGTAGCAGAAGGGGGTGCGCATGTGAGGGGGCCCCCTTCCCATGGTAGGGAGCTTTGCAATTTTTCAACTTAAAATGGCGCAATCTGGTGCATACCAATAGAGGAAATTCAGGCGTAGAATTAACTGTATCTGGGAGGGTGATTGACAATTGCAATCATTATGGTCTCCTTGAAATCACATATGAATGATTGACTCACAAATAAATTTGGCCCCTAATACAATTGCAACTGTATTAAGTATCAAACACTCACAGTTCAAAATTTAATCGGTTTCTACTTTGGTTCACTCCTCCAATAATAAGTCGGTCAAAGATTATGAACCAATGTCCTGACGGGATCACGGGGACTATAAACTGTTTTACACTTAAACACAACTTGGATGAAATGACTCATTCCTGTTATAAGATTTGGAAAAATTTGGTCTACCAAGTGTTGTATTTTCGTGGCTAGGTTGAGGTTTTCCGGGCTTTCGAATGAGGGGTGGGGACAAGGTTATTGGTCCATGTTTGGGCTAACTACGATCTTTTGATTGATAAGCGGGAAAAAGATTAAATTCTGAAGAAAAATCATGATTTTTGGAGCTTTTTTCCGAAATATTTCCATGAAATAGTCATGGATCGAGCTGAAACCTCGCCACATGAAGATATCTTAGAAGGAACGGAAGAGAAGGATGGATTGCCGTTTGGCCATTCCATACACATTTCCGACCAGATTTTTTGTTAATCTTTGGTAAAAAACCGAGAAATCACGAATTTTCGAATCATGTCACGATTTTGAAAAAAATGAAAAATTTCACCAGAGTCCGACTACTGTGGTAAAATGTTGAGGAGGAAGAGCAATGTTTTATCTATTAAATGAAACATTTTCCGGGTTTATAGGGGGTTGCTATCTTATTTTATGAGTTTTTGACAAAAATGATGCAGTCCTTAATTAGTCGAGTTAAAATATAGTAGACCCCTACATGTAACCAAGATTCCATCAAACCAAGAAAATTCAGATTGCTGATTTGTTGTATGCAAGCGCCTAGCTTAAGGCAAGGTCTAGTCTAGCCTAGGGCTAGGGTAGGGCATAGCTCTAACCCTTAGTCTACAATGGGTATTGTGAGGTATTTTCAAATTTTCTCAAAATTCACAGATGTTTTCAAAAATCACCAAAATAAAGTTACACAGAACGAGAGATAATTTTGTTATCTACACTAGAATTCACTCCCGCATCCTCAGTGGCGGGGCTAGGGATTTCGGTCAGATGGGGCGAAAATGGTCTACAGGGGCGCTTGAAAGGAGTAAATACCCTTAGCCTCAGCACGATCGAAGTCACGGCTTTTCAGATTTTCCATTTGATTTTCCGCACCTGGTAGAAAACTACTTTGCCATTTCTCCTTAGCAAGTTTTTCTATTAAAACATGTTTAAATTTTCTATCCATGGGCCTTCGCAGAAAAAAAAGTTCGGAGGGGGGGATTCTTTTAGGGGGAAAGCTTCTCGCCACCATGAGTTGGCGCAGAGCGCAAGAAAATTTTGGCTCCAAATGCCTCTCAGATCGCTGAAAATTGCATTTCTTAAGCCTATTTACCGCATATAAATAGGGAAAACACTGAGGGAACTGTTAAGAAATGTTGATGTCAATTTTTCATCTTCTTTTTCTTTATGTTTCCTTCGTTTTTGCAGGTTTTTTATTTTCCAGGGGAAGGCAAGTTCCCTCTTGCCCCTACCTGCGGACATCCATGTTTCTATCCCTCTCTTTCACATTCTAGTATGAAGGCGGTCGTTATATTTTGTGTTATTGTCAGGTATCGACTAAAGATTTTATTGTAAAAATGGGCTACTTTGTGAAGATAAAGATTAAACCTGTTAGAGCCAAAAAGCAAGCAATCTTAAAGGGAGGAAAGGTATGAAAATTAATCACCGTTAGGTGTTCATTTTTGGTATTTGGAAATCAAGATAAGTACACGAAAAAACATTGATGGACGTATTTTACATCATGTGACCACTCTGAAATAGACATTAATCAAGTACATTGCAAGAAATAGCCAAGACAAACGGTCTGCTTGGCTCTCTTGATACCGAATTCATAATACATAAAAGTAGCCTATATCTAGGCTTATTAGATAAAAAATGTTGGCTTCTGAGACCACGAAATAAGCATTTTCATGGGATTATCGTGCAGTGTTAGAAATAACCATTTATCATGAGAATGGTCACTTAAAGAAAAGAAAAATGGAAACTGCTCATTAAAACTCTTAAACCATTACCACTATAATAACAGTTTTATTTTATTTTAACCTGAATTTTCTCTTCAAATTATTTGAAAAATGTTGTAGAAGCTGTTTTGGTATTTCAAAAAAACTCTTTTTATTGTCTATGTTAACAATTATCCCCGACAACAAGAGGGCTATTTGCGCTACAATTATTGTTGCGCCCTTTAATTTGCAACATTTTTTATTGGCCGGAAGGGTCAATTTAATGTCAGTCTGTGTATTTGGTAAGCTTACAATCACGCTTAGTGTGGAAACAACTTAGCACTGCAGCGACAACACTCATTAGTGCGTATAAAACATGAAGATACGTTCCGGCAAAACCTATCCCTATATTACAGAAGATGACCCATTTCATCAGAATAAAGTGCAGAAAGTACAGTTACTGGTGGCTGTTTGAGCATTTTGTTATCGGGCCTTTAAAGAACGCTATTAGATTATGTCTTTTGCCAATAATGGTGCAAGAGTAAAGTTTGTTAAAAACCTAAAGAGGTCGCCGACAGACGATTTTGGTCCGTCAGCCCCCCCCCCCCCTTCCCACCTTGACCATATGGCAGCTCCGCCACTGCGCAAGCTTCAAAATAATTCGGTACGAACACACAAAAAATTCAACAAATTCAAATCCCCATACATAGCCTACATTATTCTTCTACTGCAGATAGGCCTAGGCAATGTGTTCAGTTCGACGAAACAAAATTACACTCAGAATTTACCGAATTCGCCGAATCCCGAAATCAACCATATATCATATAAAATGGGGATCAATTCCCCACATCTCGTCCAAATTCGGACCTAATCTATTCAGAAATGAATGAATACTGATTACTGACCTAGTTGGTCCCTCGATGATTACCTAACTTTGCCACAATGGAATGTCGATATTTTTGTAACGGTTCCGAGTACTAGGCCACGTGGGCTTTCCCACGAGGTTTTTGGTAGTTGTTTGGGGAAGCTAAGATTTTTTATAGAGAGGCGGAAAATAGGTAAGCTTTTTTACCGAATATAGGCCTATCCATGAAATAGTCATGGATCGAAGACGAGCTGAAACTTCGCCACATGGGAGTCTAGAAATAGTGAAAACGAAGGAAAAATTGCCGTTTGGCCGTTCCATACACAATTCCGACCACATTTGTAAAAAAATCTCCAACCCCGGCGACACTCCACACTCGACGGCGACGCCCCTCCCCCAATTTTTTTGGCGGGCAGGTCTGGAGGGCGGTGCGTTCGCACCCTCCGCACCCCCCCCCCCTCCCTGGTGACGGCCATGCTTCTAATGATTTAAACTTATGTTCCGCACTCCTAAATGTGAACCGGTGATTTTGGAAGAGAAAGAATTGAAACGGAGAGCAAAATTTAAAACTTAAATTCTAGAAATGGTCCACGTTTTCAAAGGAGTCCTTCAAAGTCTAATAAAAGTATACTTACTTTATCCCATTGTTCTTCATTAACCTGAAACGGAAAAGAAAAATGTTTTTTTTTTCTGATAAAAGATGAATTGTCTTTTTAGTTAGTTAATTATGATGGAGTTTTACAGCCCAATGTCCAACTAACAGTATTGATTCAAGTCGAGCTAGCCACGGCTTTTTTCAATTGTCTTTGTAAGAGGACTATATGCATCTCTTTAAAGATGTTTCCTCCCACAAATTTAAATGCCACAAATTTATGGGCCTTTAAAGCCAAACAGTTCCAGTTATCCTAATCTACTGGCTGAAGCCCCTCCCACAACTGTCTAAATTTAATCCTGATCTAGAAACAATATCAATTTATTGCTTCAGGGAGAGTATACAAGACCACATAAAATGTGGTCAAAACAATCTCAGTATAGTATATGCTGTGTAAAATGAACACAATATACCCTGCATTTTTTAACTTGATGTCAATCAAAGAGCTGTGCCAATCAATTTGTTTAAGTTACTACAAAAATTGCAGTTTGGGGTGAGAGCTGACTGTCTTAAAGCCATTAAGTTTAATATAGAATACTGGACTCACCGAAAGTAGATCCCCTCTCTGGGGATTGACACCAGCATTGGCAAACAGAAGATCTATACCGCCGTATGTCTCAATTGTCTAGAATGATACGATCATATTTGGGTTAGAATGAGTCATTTTGGGAAATTTTTATGTCAGGGTTTAATGAAAAAGAAACATTTAACAAAAAATTGAACAGAATTACAGCTTACATGATATATCGCACATGATTGAACTAATAAAATTGCAGTGTGACATTCAGCCAATAAATTCACAGAACATGTTACCCGGGTTTATACCCGACAAGTCGTCTTTATTGGTTTGTGCTGCCGTCAGATTGGGGGTAGTGGGGTTAGAACCCCCCATGACCCAACCTTACAATGCAAAAAATACCTAAAAATAGCAGTTTTTCTCTCTATCCTTAGACTTGTCCCTCACGTTGAGCCCCAAACTCCCCCATCACACAATCCTGGCTACGCGCCTGTCGGTTTTCATTATTTCTCATACGTTTCCTCGTTTTGTTTGGCGGTCTAAATATTTTGGAAGTTTTATTGTGGTATTGTATGCATGACAAAGTAGTATGCAGACGCCGTGAACAAATATACTCATCAAGAGACCCCTTGAAAATCGAAAAATTTTAAGGGGTTAGTCCTCCCCTTATAACCCTCTGCAGGACGACGATCCACGTCTTCTTTGCCAGAAAGTAATTATGGCAACCCCATTTACAGGTCAGCTATCCTATCAGATTTTATCCCGTGTCAGGCATCCGAACAGACTGGATCCCATGCACTCAGACTTAATTAAAGTGTACCTCAGGTCAAAAAATTCAAAAATATATATTGAAGACCATGAAAATAAATTCTAGCAGTCCATTTCCCATCTTCATAGGACATTCCTGAGCTGAGATATAAAATGTTGAAGTTTATGCACTCAAATTAAAATGGTACATTGCGTTATCATTTGTGATGTCATTCTTGTACTACTCAAATGAAAATCTTTGTATTTCTTTGTTTTTCCGAACGTTACTGCACCTTGTACCAATTAGGTGTGATAGCACCCTTACTCTTATGAGGTGGTGTAATTAATTGTGCCCTCCCTGTGCAACATGCTATGCAGGCAAACAGGAAGTGTTTAAGGTCATAAAAACATTTTTAATTTTAAAGAAAAACAAAGCATGTTATGTGAGTTGTAAAACAAGAAAGTCACAAATTATTAAGCAATCTACTAATTTGTTTTAAGTGAATAAACTTCAACATTTTATATCTCGGCTCAGGAATGTCATATGAAGGTGGGAGTTGGACTGTTAGAATTCAGTCTTCATTCTCTTAAATATATATTTTTGAATTTTTTGACTTGAGGTACACTTTAAGGCCCAAAATAGCCTTCCACCATCCATTCACAATCGTATGTCTATGTCATTTTGTCCGTTTTCCATCTATTTTCTCACGTGACGTAATAAGAGCATTGCACGTGACGTATTTCAGCCATGTTTGAGGGCAACCACTCTATGTATGAACAGGCCAGCCCTCAAACATGGCGGATGCTAATGCCTAGTTGTGACGTCACTAAGAACTATCTATACACGTAGGTGTTCAGATAGACAGGTGTGTAAATAGGTATAGATCTGTGGATGTTAAGAATTGCAAACCACTTTCACTTATAAGGATGATACTTAACGAGAACATATTCATATCGTAAATTGTTGTCAACATTTAAGGGGTTGGAACCTAAATTTCTCTCGACCAAAACCAAAAGCATTATTTCATGAATGTAATGCACCCATATGCCGATTAGGACAAGTACCGATATACTTCCCACAAGGTATTTACAAATGGCTTCTAGCTACCAATGATTTCACATGACACTAAACGTTCACAAAATGCAAGCATTATTATTTAAATAAATTAATTAGTATAGGCCTTCTACAAGTTGCATCATTCCTTTTTATCTCATCGCTCCGTGAGGATGATGAGATATATTAAACACTTTGCCCGTTGAGCTATAAATGGGAATGCCAGCTGAAATTGGCACTGTTGCCATGGTAATGGTTGGTGCCCCAAGTTACTAGTCCAAGGGTCTAACCTAAGGTGGGGTCCCCCAAGGTAACCAAAATTCCAATTCTGTGTGAGGGGTCAAAACGTGTCCGTGTGTGTGTGTGTGTTGGTGTGTGTGTGTGTGTGAATTTTTGTTTTGCTAATATCTCCTAAACGGCTCAGCGGATTTTCTTCAAATTTTGTAGGAAGGTACCCTAGGTAGAACCACTGTACATATTGCATAACCGGAAGTAAAGGTCAAAGGTCAGAGGTCAAAGGTCAAATTTGATGAAAATCATATATTTTACTATATTTCTGTAATGAAACAACGCACTGACATGAAACTTTGCACGTGTCATAAGAATATATAGAACTACCAAAATATATGGTTACCATGGCAACAGGTATCAAAGGTCACGTGATGGAAGGGGAAGTGTCTATTTTTAAGCGAAAAAAGAGGAAATTTGTGACTCTAACTCCTCCTAGTGGGCTGGACCGATCTTTTTCAAACTTTGTGGGATGGTACTCCAGGGTTAGAACTTGTGTCTCCCAGATTTCCGGAAGTGAAGGTCAAAGGTCAGAGGTCATATTTCGATAGTAATCATTCTAAGGGGATTTTTTGGCTGTATTTCTGGTCTTTTACCGTATTTCTGTAAAGGAACATGGCATTGACGTGAAACTTTGCACGTGTCATGAGGATATTTAGAACTAGCAAAATGCATGGTTACCATGGCAACAGACATTTAAGGTCACGTGATGGAAGTGAAGTGTCTATTTTCAAGTGAAAAAAAGCAAAAACTTTTAACTCGAACTCCTCCTAGTGGGCTAGACCGATCCTTTTCAAACTTGGTGGGAAGATACCCCAGGGTCGGAACTTGTGTCTCGCAGATTCCCGGAAGTGAAGGACAAAGGTCAGAGGTCAAAGGTCAAATTTAGGTAAAATCATACTTTTGTCTGTATTTCGGTAATGAAACATCTTACTGACATGAAACTTCGCACATGTCATGAGGATGACTAGAACTACCCAAATATATGGTTGCCATGGCTACAGACTCTGGAAGTGACGGTCTAAGGTCAAAGGTCAAATTGAGTCAAAATCGTTTTTGTACATAATTCCAGGGGAAAACATTGCACCCGACATGAAACATGAAACGTATAACAGGAGTTCTAATGTTCGGCCAAAATATTTCGTTGCCATGGCAACTCAGGTTTAGGGTCGCGTAACAGGAGGTCAAATGTACGGTTTTACTTCAAAAACTGCTGGTTGTTGGCTTTTGTTTCAAGGTGGTGAAGATGTGCCCCAGACTGAGAAAATGTGTCTCGTAGAGCGCGGTCCAAGGTGTAGCTAACCTTTTTCATAAATGTCGTATAGAAATCTTCTTCTTTAATTGTATGGGGTTTGAAAGTATTTAAGTCAATATTTGTTACCGTTTCATAAGACGGAAAATAACGCCTCGTGGATTCACAAACATCGGTGCACGAGGAATTGACAATTTGACTTGCGCATCTTTCTTTTCGGCAATGTACTTATACAAAAAACGCGCTACATAAAATGCTGTTAATAGCTGAAAATCATAAATTCATCGTCGTCCATGATATCAGTTCAATAACCACTGCAATTGCTTCACGAACTCGATGGTTTTCCACTCTCCAACGTAGGCCTACATAATTAGTAAGTTTGACTTACACATTTCCGCTAAATAATGTTAAAATTAAGAGCTCGGTTTGCGCGTCTGCTACTCAAACGAAGTTCGAATGTCACCACGCGACTTTCACGCCGCGTCGTAGAAATATAAAGCGCAATATTTTCAGGGCGCGGACGTCAGCTCGAAGACGTGAACTGTGGGCTAAAACGCCGCGTCGCCCTGGCCACGTCGTGTAATCTAAAGCTCCCTAATGACGCGTGTGGTCGCACGCAGTAGACTTCGTAATGCGCCTGTGGTAGGCTAAGCGCGCATATCTGATTGGTTAATCAGCTGACCGAATTTGTTGGTGTAACATGCAATGATATGCGTTTTGTTCGTCTCGGCCTTACTATAGGGGAGCTTACACGTGTGTAAAAGCCAACTAACGCAACCACCTTCTGGAGGACAAATAACACACATGGAAGCTAAGTAAAGAAATGTGGTGCGTGGCGGAATGTCTTTTAGAACAACTAGTGCGTCCGCTGAATTTGACCTTTTGACCTTTGGTGCAAGCTCCTCACAGAGGTAATGTACCGATGTCACTGCGTTGCGCGTTTCTCTATATTTTCATCCAGGAGTACATTGTGCAACAACTGTTGCTAAGGTTCTGTCGTGCGCGCGTATCGGTAACACACCTACTGCGTATGATCAGTAACATCCTGTAAGCCAAATTAACACACGCTGACGTCATTATTTTCACTTCTGGAAAGTGTTTCCAGCACATCAAATTTCGCATGAGGTTTTTGTAGCTAAAAATCCTCAAAGGAGCTTGATAGAATTAAGTCCCGCGTTTACTAGCGATGAGATCAGCAACTCCGCGGATTGCCCTCTTGTTTGAAATTGTACAAGTAATAAGTATAAGAAATATTTACAAGTAACACACACGCATGCGCGCACACATCAATTAAGTTGACTTTTTATTGGTTTCTTTCACCTTGGTCAAAAACCAAAACCAGTAAACAATCAGCCACTCACAAAATCTATCAATCTTTTCCTGTCTTCTCTCTTAGCTTGATGGCAAACTATCCCAGCAACCTGTAGATTTTGCTCAAGGAGGGTTTTCACCGCAACATCAACATTCTCCTGACGTCTGCTAGATAGTACCACCTTGGCTCCTTCGCGAGCAATCCGTTCAGCTGTAGCGTAACCGATGCTTAAAGAAAATGGAATGAAATCGTGAAAGTTCTTAAAGAACATTCCTACTGTAATTAACGCAATGATATTGTCTTCATATTCTGCCGATCAATACTGTAAAGTCACTGACCGTTTTAGCAACTTTTTCTGACTAAATATTAAACTGTAAGAAACTTCCCACTCAGTATATATGCCCTCAGTTTGTTGTGCATATTATGCAAGTAACTTACGATCTTTTTGTGAAGTATTAGGCCCATAAAGTTACTTACACTCATTGCTATGAGACGTCACTAATTACAAAATTTTATGACGCAAAGACAATATATAAGTATAATAGGCCTTTGTGGGTTTAAAAGTCAATACACTGAAATTATGTGTAGTTTAATTTGAAGCTTAACCATATTGCACAAGGACTTTCTATACCGTTATAACCAGTCTTACAACGAAATGCGATAGGTAGCCAGTTACACGTAAAGCACATTATAGGTAAATATTATGGTCGATCGTCTATTTAGTTGGACAGACTAGTGACGCCCTCAATAAACCAGCCTGTTCAGACGGATATTTCAGAGAAAAACACGAACTAATGAAGAGAAGCATTTCGTTGACAATGATATTCTGTCGACCTGGAACAATTTCCTCCAATAAATCATGCCCACGTACGGACTACTTCTGTTTCTATACAATGCATTACGTACTGGTAACGTACGTCTTCCTATTGCATTTGCTTCACAGAAAGCAGAAACAAATTTCATTGAAATCGACATTTGAAAGAATGACATGCGTAAAGGTGAGGGACATATGATGATTTCCCCGACTGACATGGGTTGGGATCGACTAGGGCAACGGAAAGGTTTCAACATCGAAACTGTTTAAACGCAAAATGATGTTTCCCAATCAACAAAACGAAGATAGATAGTATCGTTACCAATTCCTGAGTATTTGCTTCCAGGGGAGGGTGAGTCCCCCGCTTTAATTTTTTCTCATTTTTAGGAGGGATGATGTGGAAAATGATGCTATTTTATAATCGTTTTTAAGCAAGCATGAATACCAATCAGGGTGTGCTCTGCCAGGCTAAGTCCGATCGATTTCCTCTTTTCTACTGCCAGAGATGGGTACCCTCCCACCTCACCCAACTTAATGCGAACATGACTGTTTCAGCGAATGGTTCGGGACGTTAGGTTATTCAAAATAACTTAAAACAGTACGCTCAAATAAGTCTCTTACATATGTACATTCAGCTATTTGTTGTTGAAAGCCTACCCAAACCTGTAAAAGTTATAATTATGCAACCAGACACGTCGTGTCCATTGGGACCCGGGGTCCCCTGCCTCCGAATTTTACGCTTATCTAAAACGCATTTGAAAATTCATGACGTGTCGAGGTGCAATGAATTAAGGTATGAGCGGATGAGAATTTAACCGTAAACTTAGCTTAATGGAAGTTAGTTGATTCAATTTTCCGGGGAAGGCTTTTCTCAGGACAAACAATTGGTGTGATAGTCACAAATTTCGTACAATGAAACATCAGTTTCTAACGCAAAATGTCTCCATTTAGTAAAATAATCCACTTACAACAACTCCCTGCTTACGTGTAACGCTAACGATTTATCAAGCAGATGTGGATTTTTAACGCGTGACGATTAAGACCGCTTTCTATACTTGATAAACTAGACACAATCATTTCTTAATCAGCCATAATCTCAACAACGATCTAATGAAAGTCTCATGCTTGCATTTAATAATTAATGCAAAACAATGTCAGTGCCACCAAAGTTTTTATATAGTCAGTCATGGCTTTGGTGCAGAGTTCAAAGAGAGTATCACATAGGCCTACCCATGTACTTTGATGATGTTCTGTAGCATAAGTTATGGCGGTCAGCCATACACGCTGGTAATTCCCGGAAGGTTTCTTTGAAGGTCCCAGGACCACGAAACATCCGAAAATGGCACTGCTGCGCATGCAGTATAACGAGACATCAGAAGTGACATATTTCAATCAATCTAGAGGATTTGGGAGAAAAATCCTTCTAGTAGTCGCGCTCCGAGCGAACCGATGGTCGCGCTCCGCGTCAGTAGCCCTAATCTTCAATCGAATAAAAATTTTTCACTTTTTTTTTTTTATTGAAGTGAACATTTTATTGCCAACGAAAGATCAAAATAACGGCTGCTTTCATTCTGCTTACATTACCGCAAGCGCCATTATCGGCTGTCTGGCTGTCAAAATTTTCTGCATGCTCCTCGCTAACTCCGCTCCGCTTAGATAGTCTTTGGGAAAACCGCAACTTCCCGCCCCCTTCAAAAAATGTGGAGATGCAACCTTCATAATTCTCTAAATGTGTTACGTTTTTAAGAAATGGATGCTGGTGTTCATTGGTGGCGTTGAGTGGTTTTATAATAGCTATATTCGTTGTATACCAAGTATATAGCCTACGCAGTATATATTTCCCTTTCAGCAACAAGATGCGGGCACTTAATTAGAACTCGAATATAGACTACTTTTGTGGAACTTTTTCACGCTTTAATTAAAAACGAACAACATAATCTGACGACAAATCAGTGTGAAAACAATCTAGAGGTAGTTCTTAGTGACGTCTGAAAGCTGGGGGTGGGTAACCTCCATGGTATAAGGCAGGCCTGTAAGTCCTATGAAAAGGCTGTCATATTCCACGTGGAAAGCTCCTCTTTCTGAAAATTGTCGGTATAGTTGTCATGTTACAGGCTTTTTTCTAAAGCATAGGCGGCGGAAGCGGGGGGCCAGGGGGATCGCCCCCAATATTTTTTATGAGATTTTGGGGGCATGCCCCCCCCCCATAACTGAATCTCGCAAAAAAGTTTTATGTTGCTTCTATTAAATTTGGGGTATTCTCTTTGGCTAAATTATTACTTCTGAGATTGCAAAAGTTGCAAAGCTTCCGGGGGCTTTGGATAACCTGTAGGCGAGCTTACTTTCGTCCTTCAAACGGTGAAAACAAAACATTTTGCAAGCTATCTTTCTTCTTCAAATTATTTTTCTTCTACTCAAATCAGGGCCTTTTAAACATACTGAGCGAGGGGCATGTCCCCAGTCCCCTTATTGGCCCCAATGACACACATTTGCCCCAGTTATAATGTCCCTTTTAGGATTATTAATAATACGTACACAAACGTACTTTTTTGCTTCCATTAAGTCCGCTAAAAAGCCTAAAATGTCAGAGCTTCCAGGGACCCTTGTTGTGGGCCCCTGGACCCCACGCAAATTATCAACCACATGTTCAATTTTGAGTGGCTTCAACATTTTGGCTTTGGCTTTGGACCCTAAAATTAATGTGAAGTACGTTTCTCCTTAATCAAATGCCATATAGTACTCCACGATTCCATTCTAGTCCCTTACCTCACCCCATTCCTGAATTAAATTCATAGTTTAGAATCCTTAATCTGAATATGACTTTTGACCACTTCGGAGCCTCTTAAACCACTAAAATCGCTGAGATTCCGGGGGCTTTGTCCCTGGACCCCACCAGAGGCCCTTGAGCGGGCCCCTGGACCCCACGCCGATGGGGTTTTGCGCTTCGCAAACCATTATGCCGGTTGCGAAAACTTGTGCCCCCCCCCCCCCCCAAAAAAAAAAAAAAAAAAATTAAAAACATCCTCCGCCGCCTATGTAAAGTCCTCACGACTCTCTGGCAAAAGAGCGAAACAAACCCAAAACTTCAAACTGCTTCCCGAAGAAGCTTTACGCCCACTGAAGGACAACACTTGACCAACCTCACGGCCCTCAGACCATTCACACCATTGGTCGCTCATGTTACAAGCTTACCTCAGACAAGGGTATTGCGACGTCATAAACATATGGTCTAAATTTTCAAGGTTGAGACACTACTACTTACCCACTAGTCGAAGCTGTACAGATCGCCACTTTTCCAGAAAATCTCTTCTGCAAGTATTGATCATTGTATGTAAACGACGTTTTATGACGTGCATGACTTCTGTAAAGATCAAAATTAAGTTCCTTTAAAGTGTTCCTAAAGTAAAAAAAAAATCCAAAAAATATATAAAAGAGCATGAAAAATGAATTTGAACAGTCCAAATCCCATCTTCATAGGTTAGTTATTCAGTTAGATGGAGTTTTACGGCCCAGTATTCAACCTATTGGTTGTATCAGTTTTCTAAGAATTTACTTCCTACTTCAATTCGTAACTTCTTCTCCGCTTATAGTCACAGTTACAGCACTAGATACAACTCGCGTTATGTACTGCCTTTTTATAAGCTCAGTCTTAGTCAACGAACTATCCGATTCATAGGTCCCGTTACTTGGAATGGTATCCCAACCCACATTAAAAATTCCTCTTCTGTTTCTTCGTTTAAACGACAGTTTAAAAATTCAGTATCTTTTAGCTGGTTACAATTAGTTCTTTCTTCTTTTTTTTTTTTGCTATGTCTCTATTGTTTTACATCCCTGTTTATTTTGGTAATTTCAGCTCCTCCATTCTGCGGATGGTCTTGTGTTCTTTTCTGTCTTTGTTTAGTGATATAATTGTTTAGTGATATACTTGTTTATTTGTGTTTCTTCCAGGGGATTCACTACCACAAGCTTTTGGTAGCTTTCTTGTGCTTCCCTCCAACCATGACTATTATTTTTTTTATGGTATATCATATTGATATTGCTTATTGTCGTTTTAATTTCCATTGTTAAACTAGTCCATTCTGTTCCAATATCAAATTGTATAATTTGTTACATATGGCAGAAAGGTAAAAGAAGAAGAGTGAAAGGGTTAGTTAGATGAGATTTAACAACACACACCAGGGTTTGAGTTTCGGGCAAGGGCCTGGAAAAAATATGGCCGCCATTTTCGAGTCTTAAAAAAATCTGGCATGTTTTTAATTAAACTGAACCTCCTACGAGTGCCCCAATCCTTTCAAAATTTGTCTGAACAAAACAACCCAAAATGGTCCCAGTAAAATTTTCATGAAAAAATCAAAACGATTAAAAAGATCGTGACTTATTCGGGCAGCTTATAAAAAAACGTTAATTCCTCAGCCTCACTTCAAAGTCTTCGTCAAAAAATTGCCCGAAATGGTATAAAAGATTCAGAAGAATACGGGAGTGTACATAAGTGCTCCGAGATGATTTCATTAATTTTATACGGGAATACGGGAGAGTACATGAGTATTACATACACATGTGATACAAATTTTGCCCGAAAAATGGTAGAGGTACATTTTATGTGATAACTGTCTGATAATTTTAAAGGATAATTTGCTAGGTTTATTAAAAGGATCAGTGGCGTACGCAGGTCTTTTCTGGAGGGAGGCATTCAGTATACTGAGTGATCGCCGGTCTGCCGGAGAGGGGTCTAAGGGTATCCCTTTGAGTATCCCTTTGGTATCCCTTTGAAATTTTTGAGTCTTCTCAAGGAGCGTAGATGCAGCACTGGCGCAATATTTTCAGCATGGAGCAAGATTTTCGACTTTGACAGGAATGGAAGTTGAACTAGGGTGGTTGATGGAAATAAACCTGGAAATTTGTGTCTTTTCATCCAATTTAATGCAAAGCACGCAACCTCTTTCAAGCAAATTTGTTTCTAAGTTTACGCTGCAAGTGTCAAAATAAAAGGGCATCTGTGATCGGCATAGGCGTATAGGAGCACTTCAGTTGTTGGTTTTCTCGCCCGAAAAACGGAATTCTGTCTTAAAGACTATCTAATCGGAGCACCACCATTGTACCACTATTACTAGATGAAGTGGTTTTGAATCTTTTCGGGGGAGGGGGGGGGCTATAGGCCTACAACGGAATTTAAAATATGCCAATGTTTCTCTTTTGTTACTCTTGGCTAAATTCAAGATCCATTGAGTTGATGAAATTGTCTTTATGACTGTACGAACTCTCGACTATAAATGATTAGCCTACTATGGCAAGCCGAATGTTCAATAAATAGAAAATCCAAGATTATCGACCAATAATCCAAGATTATCGATCGATAATCTTGGATTTTCGACCGATAATCTTGGATTATCGGTCGATAATCTTGGATTATCAACGATAAACCAGGTTTATCTAAAGATAATCCAAGGTTGTCGGCGATAAACCAGGTTTATCAAATGATTATCTTGGATTATCACATGAAAATCCCGGTTTTTCGCCGATAATCTTGGATACTCGCCCGATATACAAAATCATTTTGATAATCCTGGATTCTCGATCGAAAATCCAAGATTATCGAATGATAATCTTGGATTATCTATTAATTAAACATTCGGCTTCTCAAACTTTGTTTATCGCTCGAGAATCTTGGATTATCATTTTTTGCACAATTGGCTCGATAATCCAAGATTCTTGACTGATAATCTTGGATTATCGACCGACAATCTTGGATTCTCGGCCGACAATCTTGGATTCTCAACCGATAATCTTGGATTCTCGGCCGAAAATCTTGGATTCTCGAACGATAATCCAAGATTATCAAAATATTTTTCGAGAATCCAAGACTCTCGGTCGAGAATCCAAGATTATCAAATTGTGTTTTGATAATCCAAGATTGTCGGCTGAGAATCCAAGATTATCAACCGATAATCCAAGATAATCAAAAAAAATTTCGAGAATCCAAGACTATCGATCGAGAATCCAAGATTATCAAATTGTGTTTTGATAATCCAAGATTATCGGTCGAGAATCCAAGATTATCAACCGATAATCCAAGATTATCAAAATATTTTTCGAGAATCCAAGATTATCGGTCGAGAATCCAAGATTATCAAAGTGTGTTTTGATAATCCAAGATTATCGGTCGAGAATCCAAGATTATCGACCGATAATCTTGGATTATCACATGGCAACCGTCGGCATATTTGGCGCGATACTACGCAAGCTAGACAGGCCCTTTTTTGTTGCTCGCGGTACGTCTGCCGGTTATATACCACCAGTACTAACGACGACAATGAGCGAGCGGAAAGTACGTAACCGAACCCAACGTTCCAGATCACATGGCTCCCCCAATGTCCACCCAAAAATCTACGCCACTGGCCTGGGTATGGTGAGAGAATCGTCCAATCGATGTTTTGCAAGTGCAAATTGCTCTTGGTTGCGTAAATATTTCCACGTACAATGCCATACAGAGCATGCAAACTATCGAAGCTCCCTATTTGGCTCATATATTAATGGTAAAATTATTCGTACATCAATTCTACATGTAAACAACAATCAACATATGAAAGTTATATATGATGGTCAATAGGCATTCTCGACCGATAAACAAAATTAATCTTGATAATCTTGGATTCTCGACCGATAAACCAGGTTTATCAAAATAAGTTTGGATAATCTTGGATTATCAATCGAAAATCTTGGATTCTCGACCGACAAGCAAAATTAATTTTGATAATCTTAGATTCTCTACCGATAAACCAGGTTTATCAAATTTAATTTCGATAATCTTGGATTCTCGACTGATAAACCAAGTTTTTCAGTCTTACATTGATAATCTTGGATTGTCGACCGATAAACCAGGATTATCAAAATTGGTTTGATAATCTTGGATTCTCGAAAGATAATCTTGGATTGTCGACCGATAATCTTGGATTATCGCCGAGAATCCAAGATTATCTGCCGAAAATCCAAGATTATAGGCCTATAATCTTGGATTATCGACGATAATCCAGGATTATCAGTTGATAATCCAGGTTTATCGCATGAAGTATACATCAAGTAATGGACAATCCAAGATTGTCGGCCGATATACCAAATTAATTTGATAATCTTGGATTATCGGTCGATAATCTTGGATTATCGGTCGATAGTCCAAGTTATTTTGACAGTCTTGGATTATCTCGTGATAAACCTGGTTTATCGTGGATTATCTCGTGATAAACCTGGTTTATCGTTGAAAATCCAAGATTATCGATCGACAATCTTGGATTATCGGTCGATAATCTTGGATTTTCTATTTATTGGACATTCGGATTGCCATAGCCTACACTCCGCACATCTTTTGCATGATGTGATAAATGACAAACTATTTTTCACCTCACAACCTCCGCTCCTGCCCCTTTCACGCCGGTCGGGGAAGGACTGACTGAGTCCCTCCCCTTTGAAAAATTAAAAAAAAATGTATCTTTACATGTAATCTGGTGCCATGCACAGCCTGGATGCTACCGCTACATTTTAAAGTAAAATTTGGAAATTGACAAATTTACGCATTTTTAGGAGTTAAAAATGGCATCACCGAGGGGTCTCGGGGAGAGAATCCTCTCCTTTGAAAATTTTTGAAGAATTATATGTCCTTACATGTAATCTGGTGCCATATACGCTACGTTTTGAAGAAAAATTTGTGAGTGACTAGAGCACGTATTAATAGGATCTAAAAAATTTGTTTCCGTGAGGGAGGATGGCCACCCCCCCCCCCCATCCCCGCGTACACCAGTGAAAAGGAGCATGTTATTGCAAACGAAAACTCAAAGTAACGACTGCTTAAATTCTAATCACAAGTCCGGGAATGCCGTTTCCGGCCGTCTAAGGGTTCGCAACTTTTCAAAATTTTCTGTAGGCCTATACGCCCCGCTTATATATAATAGTCTTTCAGACAGAATTATACAAATCTCTTGTCCCAAACTGGAATGCTCCTATACCCCTATGGCCTACCTTCACGTAGGTTTTTATTAAAAAAAACTCCTCAATAACCCTCGGCCTCTGAATAAAATGTAAAGCCTTTGGAAACGAGGGGTGGGGGGAAGGGAAGTTTTCACTGGGTAAATATGGTCATTTGCCCTCCCTGACAAGTGGCCGCAGATTCGCCACTGAGGATTACGACTCTATATATGTTTCGACTTAAATGTTCCCCTATAATACACCAATCCTTATACTAACCTCAATCAGTGGCGTAGCTAGGATGGGATTTTTGGGGGGGCCTAGGTAACAAGTGGGGGGCCTGGTACCTCCGAAGGTCAGGCACGGCAAGACTATCTAAGCGGAGCGCCACCATCGGTTGGCGCGGAGCGTACAAGAAAATTTTGGGCTTTAAAACCCCTCTAGATGGCCGGAAACGGTATTCCCCATGTGTTTTAAGCTGGATGTACCCAGCCTTGAAATACGAATCTCATGTCTGTGACTTCTCAAATAATGAGCGGAATAAAAAATCAATGTATGAAAAATGGTAATACATACATTTTTAAGGACCCCAAAATCTGGGCAATTCTGATCTGTGGCGTGGGGGATGAGACTAATGGGAATCGGTATCTCCCTTTCTCTTGGGAAAAATTGTAAACTTCAGAAGGACGTAGATCGCAAATACGGCAATATTTGAATCTAAGCGGAGTGCCACCATCAGTTGGCGCGGAGCGTACAAGAAAATTTTGGGCTTTAAAACCCCTCCAGATGGCCGGAAACGGCACTTCCCACGTGTTTTAGACTGGATGTACCCAGTCGCAAATGCGGCAATATTTGAATGGATTTCAGCCTACCTAAGGCAGTACCTTACCCTTTAACAGGAAAACCAAAAGTAGTTGTGTCCTCCTCTGAGAAACTTGCGTTAATTTCCTAGATGCAAAATGGTACTATGTTTGGCAAAACTTTAAACTGATTATAGGCCTAAGTTTTAGGATTTTCCCTTTTTGGGGAGCATGAAAAATATCAAAAATTTTTAGTTTTTGTAGAGATTTTACAAGAGACATACATACTACCAAAAAAACAATGTGCAAAATTGTGCAGTATTTGTCCATCGGTACATTAGGTAGTCAAAATTAGAATACTACGAATAAATCTCTCAAAATAATTGCAGAAAGCAAAAAAAAAAAAAAGCAGAAGTATGTATCATGTGGGAAACACATGAAATCAGGACCTTGTGGAGATTTTACAAATCCCCCGGACGCCAGTGCCAACTAGTAAAAGAGGATTTGTCGAAAAAAGTCGTCCTAGACTGGCACTTGTCATGGGCAGGAGTGAGGCACGACATAGGCCTAGGCCTACTTGTTAAGGATGGAAGGGAAGAATTATCCGAAGGCAGTACCTTACCCTTACCTGCTTACGGCATATTTTGTGTATGATAAAGTATAGGAATGGTCGTGTAAGAGTGGTCTCCAGTGTACGATTGCCTTATTTTCAGTAAATCAATCAGCCATCCGAAAGGCAGAAAGGGTCTTAACCTAACAAAGTCACGTTAAAGTTTGTCGTCGAGACTTTCGTTTCATCTTCTAAGTGATATGCAATAAACGACAGTGCAGATCACAAACGGTATCTAATTTAGTGAAAGTAGGCATTTTGAAGTTATTACTGTACTTGATTTCATACGTGCGCACAAAATGCGTTTTACACACATTCATCAATGTTTTTTTTTTTAATTTTGACACATTTTATTTATTTACTGTTTTGAATGAAATACTTCAAATTTTATTTCCGTTCAAACATTTTATTTTTTTAATTACTTTATCAGGACGCAAAAAATCTGGGGGGGGCTGAAGAGGATCTGGGGGCCCCAGGCTAGCCCCCCCCCGTGACTACGCCACTGACCTCAATATGCGGACTAGTACCAAAATATTGAGACGTCGGAACAAAAATGTCCAAAAAATGTCCCCGCCGGGGAGTCCAAAGGTTGGGTAGTATGAAAGTATATATTGAATTTGAATAAATAGTGTCATGTAAAGTGCATTTATGAACTGTGTTAAGACTCCCAGAGAGTTGGTAGCAAAGCCGTACTTCGGTGGATTATTAAACGAAGCTGTCCCGGTTGTAAGAATTGCCATGAAAAGCCTATTTCGGTGTACGACAATCAATCGGTACGCGGAGGTTCAAGATATAAAAACATAACTGCAATGAAATCTAGGCTGGCTTTCAGTACTCACCGAGTTTTTACAGCACTCCTCCCGATAAAGTTAAATAAATTCACGTTCAAAGCGTAAGGTAGTCCCACAATAGCCCGATTTTTGACATGCCTTGCAGCAATCGCCATTTTCTGCTCATGTATTGCTGTAAAGAACGTGATGTTTGACTTTTCAGTCACAATGTGGCAGCACAAACAGAACAATAAGCCAGCTCTCTATTTACATAGTATACAAAATTTTCCAAGTATGTAAGGAAACGCTGTCTAGCCGTACATGTGTTCATGAATTAATCAGTTACCGGTATATCAGTGAATGGTACTATGAATGCACAGCTTGCAAATATTTACATTTGCCTTTAACTAACGATAACCTCTTTGAGTATGGCACGCCAAAAGGCTCACCAAATATGATGATGTTCTAAAAATACACGTTCATGTACTAAAATTACACGTTCATGTACCAAAAATATACGATGATGTACTAACTTCATATGATCATGATGTTAATTTACACCATCATGTACTAAAACCATAAGTTCACCATGTTAAATGTTACGTTGTACATGTAAAATCACACGTTGTACATCTTAAAACACACGTTGTACATGTAAAAACGTAAGATCATCATGTTATATTGGTATCTTCCGCACGCCATACAGAGTGAGCCTTTCAGCGTACCAGAAGTCCGCCAAAAGGCTCGCCGTACACGTTCATGTACTAACTGCTTACGATCATGTACTGATTTCATACGTTCATGTACTGTTTGCTTACGTTCATGTACTGATTTCATACGATCATGTACTGATTTCTTACGATCATGTACTGACATTTAGTACATGATCGTATGAAATCAGTACATGTACGTATGAAATCAGTACATGAACGTATGAACGTATGCAGCTGTCCCAGTGCACCCCTGAGTAAGTAGTTCCCATAGGCGTAGGGGAGCATTTCAGTTTGGGGCAGAAGATTTTGCCCGAAAAATGTAATTCTGTCCCTTAGGACAGTCAAAGCGGAGCGCCACCACTAGTTGGCGCGGAGCGTCCAGAAAATTTGAAAACTCGTATCCCTAAGAAAGTCGAAAATGACATTTTCCAGGCTTGTAAAGAGGATCCAAGCAGTCGCATTTTTTGAATTTCAAGTGCAGATAAACGTATGTTCGTTCCAAACTAAAATTCAACCAGAAAGACTAAGCGGAGCGCCAACATTGGTTGGCGCGAAGCGCACAAAACATTTTTAAATATTCCACCCCTCAGACAGTTGAAAATGGCATTTCCCGGGCTTATATGGGGATCTAAGCAGTCGCTATTTTGAGTTTCCGTTTGTAAAATATGTTCACTTGAAACTTAAATTCTGGTAAGAAGAGGTCTAAGTCGAGCAACTTCATAAGTTGGGGGCAAAATGTATAGGAAATTTTGAAAAATCTGACCCTTCAGACAGTCAAAAATGTTATATTCTATGCTTTTAGTGGGTCTGAGAAGTCGCTTATTAGAGGTTCTGTTTGCACAAAAAATATGTTCACCTGAAACTGAAATTCTGCTAGGAAGACTATCTGCGCGGAGCTTCACCATTGTATGTGACGTGAAGCGAATAGAAAATTTTGAGAAAATCGGACCCCTGAGACAGTCGAAAATGACATTTCCCAGGCTTATAGGGGATCTAAGCAGTCGCTATTTGATCAGAAGAATCAGACAGTACCACTACCATTGGATGAAATGATGATTTTTATCTCATCGCTCCGTGAGGAGGATGAGATATTGTAGTCACTTTGCCTATTGGGCTATATATGGCAATGCCAGCTTAAATCGCAATGGTTGCCATGGTAACGGTAAATTTTCCCAGGTTACTAGTCTCGAGGTCTAACCCATGGTGAGGTACCCCGGGGTGACTGAAGGTCCATGGCTGAGAGAGGGGTCAAAACCCGTCCGTGTGTGTGTGTGTGTGTGTGTGTTGGTGGGTGAGTGTGTGTGTGTGTGGGTGGGTGTGTGTGTGTGTGTGTCCAATTTTGTTTTCTTAATATCTTGTAAACGGCTGGGCCGATTTTCTTCAAACTTGGTAGGATGGTACCTCAGGTGGAACAATTGCATTTTGATACACAACCGGAAGTGAAGGTCAAAGGTTACAGGTCAAAGGTCAAATTCGGTGAAAATCACATTTTCTGCTATATTTCAAAAACGAAACGTTCCCCTGACACGAAACTTCACACATACGCTGATTGAATCTAGACCTACCAAAATATGTGGTTGCCATAGCAACAGATGTCAAAGGTCAAGTGGTAGAATGGACCAAAAAATTTTCAAGTGATAATTTGTTCGTAAAACAACGTTTTTGTCCCTCAAACTCCTCCTAGTGGGCTGGACCGATTCTTTTCAAAATTGGTAGGTGGGTACCCCAGGGTGGGAACTTGTGTCTCCCAGACCCTCGGAAGAAAAGGTCAAAGGTCAGAGGTCAAAGGTCACATTTTGCAAAAAAAAAACACTTTTTTCCCTATTTTGTACTAAAACTTCAAAAGAAAACCTTCATTTTACATGAAACTTCACAAGTATAATAGGGTAGACTAGTTCTACCAAAATATTAGTTTCCATGGCAACCAATGGCAAAGGTCACGTGACAGGGGGTCACATACTTTTTATTGTATTCACTTTAACTCTTAACGGACGCATCCCACAAATCTGAAAGTTTAAGTGTAATAGCCTAGGCATGATACTGTAAGTTGTACCGATATGTGAGGTTGTCATGGCAACCAAGGACATAGTTCACGTTACAGATTGTCAACGGTTAAAGTGAGCATGACACGGCCATAAAAATTTTTGTGTATTGCAAGATTAGATACAGTATTTTACAAATATCATCTCACACCCCATTAAAAAAAACCGTACAATTCGGCATAAATGATATTCGAAGGAAAACTGCGTTCAAAATACAATTTTGAAAAATGCCGCAACACCTCGTCTGACTTTTATGACGCAATTGGCGGCACAAACCCTGCCCTACGGCGCGCATCTAGATGTGGAACTAATGTAACGTTCGGTAAAGTTATGTTATCTTAGCAACCTCATGAAAACGATTGCATCACAATACAGAGTCCAACATACAGAGTGGAAGGCGCAGACCATGGTGGGGATTCGGAGCAAATCATTGGCCAATATGTTCGTTTGCAATTGTGCGCGCGGGTAAAAATAGTTCTGTTTTATTGCAAGAAAGACGCGGTTCGGTCGTTACAAAGAACAGCAATGAATATGTGTGGGCAGACCAAAACAAGCGCGTCCCCACTACGAGCGCGTCTTTACCGTATGAGCTGTTTGATGAAGATGCTATTGCGAATACTAAGCAGTCACCGCGCAATGCACAATTCACAATGTAGTCAGCGGCCACGCTCACTGCTATTGTAGCATTGTAGTGGTATTGTAGCCAGTGCGCAGAAAAGGTTTGTGCGTCGGCCGGAAATCTTCTAACGCCACGTGTTCAACATGGCGCACACACCCAGTTTTTTAATTGAGACGCACATGATGCGCATATCAGCGATCCGGGGCACACGTGAAGTTTGCCGTCGCGTCAAGATGGAGAATACGCTCATACAGCTAGTGCCTGAATAATAACAATTACGCACTTGTCTGAAGCGTCCGCGAAAGCGTCTTACTTTTTATATTGTTGCTTTCATATTCGTATCAGTTAAGTGTAACAGTCAAGCTAGTTTTCTTTAGAGTGTTGCAAGGGGATACCAACATCTGAAAAATAAATTTGTTCCAAAATCTTAGATAGGCATACTGGATTAAAAGGGCAACCGTTACAAAGATTGGGTAGCCCTTCTCCAGTTCTTTTAAAATCCGGTGTCAGAATTTAAATATCCAAATGATGTTTTTTTGTTTTTGAATAAGGGGTGCGCCTATAGTTCCAAGAACTTGATTGGTCTGTGCCATATTCTTTCCCCTTGCTATCTTACGAAAAAAAAAAACTTCCGTCCCTTGGAACGAAAAAAAAATCGATTCCCAAATGGACTTCAAATAGGAATTTCAAAGGATTGTGGCATGCAGCTTTAGTATGGTATTTTTCGTCAATGAAATTCTACTGTAGCATAAAAACAGCACAGATAAAACTTCTAGCACATAAATAGTTCAAGTTCTGTAACCAACTTGCGCACATGTTAGCAATCCGTGGATTGCCCTCTTGTTTTTTTATTAGTTAAAACTTATTGACAGAATTGTCACTTTACAAGGTGTGTTGAAATGAATTTTCAAGCAGACTAACGGGAAGACATTCTCACCCTGCATCATTAAAGTATCGAAAAAAATTACCTGATTTTCATAACCATTGCCCGTATTTGACTCTAGAGCAGGATAGATGGAAAACGTTTGGGCACCTGAACGCCCTCCTGTCTATCCGTTGAATTAATTTGACAATTGAAAACGTCCTAGCATTGTTTTAACCTTTTCCCGAATATTTGACCATTTCGGGCAAATTTTTTGCAAGAGAGTGTGAAGTTGGGATGATGAAAACCTTTTTTTCACATTCTACCCAAATGTATCCCAGATCTTTTTTTATTTTCCATGAAAATTGAACTGTAAATATAGCGTCTTCTGTTTTTCGGCAAAGATTTGAAGCTATTAAAATCATCGGCCCTTTCGTTTATTGTGTTACACAAGATTTAAAAAGGAATTTGGAAATAATTCGGACAGCCCTTTAATTTTGAAAAAATGGGATGGTTTTTCAGAAAATTCCTACATATGGCCAAAATCTCAAAAATATATTCCGGGAAAAAGGAAAGAAACGTCATATGGTCCCAATAAAATTTTTATGAAAAACCATGTCAAGATTCCAGAAAGTCGCTACACCCCAGGGCAACTCAAAAAGCTATTATCCGTGACCGTTTTTTCACAGATAATCACAACACAATGTCCGAAATTGTCGACTGTGCAAATACTTTCAAGCATTTGCCCGAAAATGGAAAAGTACCATAGTAAGGGTACCATACTTACGAAAAATTGAAGAGATAAAAAAATTGCGACACATTTGGGAAGCCTGTGGCTTGAAAGAAACAATTATTCATGAGACTTTTTCTGTCAATAAATGTTACTAAAAGAAGAAAATTCATCTCCTTCATTTCATCCACTGGTCGTGGTACATTTTATCTGATTCTTCTGATCAAAATAGCGACTGCTAAGATCCCCATAGGCCTACTATTTTCAAAAGTAAAATCATATATAGTAGGAAGTTTGGACACACAATTTTTTTCAATAAATAATGAATTTAGCCAAGAGTCGCAATAGAGTATAATTCATTAGCATGTTTTCAATTCCGTTTTGTATTTTCCCCCGAAATAATCCGGGACCATTCCGTCGATTGGTAGTGATATATTTTATCTGGTAATTTTCTGATCAAATAGCGACTGCTTAGATCCCGTTATAAGCCTGGGAAATGTCATTTTCGACTGTCTCAGGGGTCCGATTTTTCAAAATTTTCTGTTCGCTTCGCGCCAACCAGTGGTGAAGCTCCGCGCTGATAGTCTTCCTAGCAGAATTTTAGTTTCAAGTGAACATTTTTTGTACAAACAGAACCTCAAATTAGCGACTTCTAAGACCCCCTATAAGCATAGGAAATGACATTTTTGACTGTTTGAAGTGGTCAGATTTTTCAAAATTTCCTGTACGTTTCGCCCCAACTTATAGCGGTGATCCTTTTAGACCGCTTCATAGCAGAAATTAAGTTCCAAGTGATCATTTTTTACAAAAGGAAACTCAAAATAGCGACTGCTTAGATCCACAAATGCCATTTTCAACTGTCTGAGGGGTAGGATATTTAAAAATGTTTTGATCGCTTCTCGCTAACCAATGGTGGCACTCCGCTTAGTCTTTCTGGCTGAATTTTAATTTTGGACGAACGTACGTTTATCTGCAATTGAAACTCAAAAAAGCGACTGCCTGGATCCTCTTTACAAGCCTGCGAAATGTCACTTTCGACTGTCTGAGAGGTACGAATTTTCAAATTTTCTAGACGCTCCGCGCCAACCAGTGGTGGCGCTCCGCTTTGACTGTCCTAAGGGCAGAATTACACTTTTCGGGCCAAAGTCTTCTGCCCCCAAACTGAAATGCTCCCCTACGTCTATGGAAATACCTTACTCAGACGTGCACTGGAACAGCTGCTTGCCACATTCAGCAGGATTCGGGATTTACAATCCTAGGATACATACTGTCCAGTGGAGTGATGAACTGAGCTAATCAGTATCTCAAAAGGGTGTTTCAATCTTAGAAAAATCACAAATTTTTCTCACCAGAATTAAAGACAATTTAACATGGCAAAAGCCATTTCCAGCCATCTGGGAGGTTTTAAAATCCAAAATTTTCTTTGTACGCTCCACGCTAACTGATGGTGGCGCTACGCTTAGTAAACTCCAGCCACGCCCTACAAAAGTATCCAGCCCCTCCATAAGCCGCACCACAAAAAATCCTAGCTACGCCACGGCCCTGGACCCCTACCAGGGCTTTGCCCCTGAACCCCATCAGGGGCACTTAGGCGGGCCCCTGGACCCCACGCCGATGGGGGTTTGTGTTTCTCAAAAACCGGACGCCTTACGGCGTCACCATTATGTCGGCTGCCGAAAACTTGTGCCCCCCCCCCCAATAAAAAACATCTTCCGCCGCCTATGTTCGTGCTACTATGTAGTGACGCACAGGTGATGTTTCTAACGGCTCTCTTTAGAAAGATGTACAATTTATTAGGATTTGTCTTGGTTGTGCCAGACCAAATCGATGAGCAGTAGGAAAGATGGGTCAATGCATGGCTTAGATAGAGAGATCGCATAATTTTCTGAGGTAGTATGTGCTTTAAGTTTGACAAAATTCCAGTACCTTTAGAAATCTGATTTGAAATATGACAAACATGGTTTTCCCATGAGAGATTTGCATCAATATTATGAACACCCCAAAAATTTGTGCTATCAACTCTCTCTAGATGAATACCGTTCATAATAACATCTACATCTGTATTAACCTTACCGTAATTGAACATGATGTACGGTAGTGCGTCTTTTCCACATAAATAGACAACTTGTTTGAAGCAAACCAGTCATAAAAAATTTGAAGCTCACTACAAGCAGTTCTCTCCAAACTATTTAAATTACTTTCAGTGAAATATATGAATTAGAATTAAGGAACAATTCTTCGAGACTGCACAAATATCATTTACATACAAAATAAAAGGCAGAGGTCCTAGGATGGAACCTTGGGGGACGCCACATTTTACAGTGAGATTGTCTGAACATGTTCCATTGACAGTTGTGAACTGCTCTGCACACCCAGGTAGCCAATTTCAGCCACTCCAAATCTGCTAGAAAATTATCCACCCAGAAACCAGTGGCGTAGCCAGGATGGGATTTGTTTGGGGGGCGGGGGCGCTAGGTAACAAGTGGGGGGCCTGTATCTCTGAGGATCAGGCACGGCAAGACTATCTGAGTGGAGCGCCACCATTAGTTGGCGCGGAGCGAACAAGAAAATTTTGGGCTTTAAAACCCCTCCAGATGGCCGGAAACGGCACTTCCCATGTATTTTAAGTTGGATGTACACAGCCTTGAAATACGAATCTCATGTCTGCGACTTCTCAAATAATGAGAATAAAAAAATCAATCTATGAAAAATGGTAATACATACACTTTTTAGGGACCCCAAAACTGGGCACTTCTGATCTGTTGCATGGGGGATGAGACTTAAGGGAACCGGTATCTCCCTTTCCCTTGGGAAAAATTGTAAACTTTAGAAGGACGTAGATCGCAAATGCGGCAATATTTGAATCTAAGCGGAGCGCCAACATCAGTTGGCGCGGAGCGTACAAGAAAATTTTGGGCTTTAAGACCCCTCCAACCCCTCCAGATGGCCGGAAACGGCACTTCCCACGTGTTTTAAGCTGGATGTACCCAGCCGCAAATGCGGCAATATTTGAATGGATTTCAGCTCACCTAAGGCAGTACGTATACCTTACCCTTTAATAGGAAAACCAAAAGTAGTTTTGTCACCCTCTGAGAAACTTTCTTTGCGTTAGATTTCCTAGATGCAAAATGATGCTATGTTTGGCAAAACTTTAACCTGATTAAAGGCCTAAGTTTTAGGATTTTCCCTTTTTGGGGAGCATAAAAAATATTAAAATATTTTAAGTTTTTGTAGAGATTTTACAAGAGACATACATACTACCAAAGAAACAATGTGCAAAATGGTGCAGTATTTGTCCATCGGTACATTATGTAGTCAAAATTAAAATACTACGAATAAATCTCTCAAAATAATTAAATCGCAAAGCAGAAGTATGGATCATGTGGGAAACACATGAAATCAGGACCAGGGACCTTGTGGACATTTTACAAATTCCCGGGACGCCTGCAGTGCCAAGTAAAATTTCAATTACTTTATGAGGACGCAAAAAATCTGGGGGCCTGAAGAAAATATACGCCACTGCCAGAAACCCGACGATTAAAAAGCAAGACTACAAAGAAAAGCTCGCAAACAGCTTTTTTGAGCTGCCCTAATGTGTGACAATTTTTTAATGTTGTTGATTTTTATGCCTGATTTACCGTGACCTTTTTTATACCTTTTTTCGGGCATCACTAGAACATGTGACTAAATTCCCTTTTCGCGTCCCATTCCCAGGCCTGTACCGTATGTTCCCTTATTTATTACGGGAAATTAAAATTTTATCTGCACCGAGTTCCCAGGTCGAAGACAACTTAGACAAGTTAGATTATAACTTGTACTCATCAAAGACGTACTCGTAGCCACGTTCCCCTGTGGAAGTGTCTTAAATTAAAATGGTGTGTCTTAACCGTCCAATGCAAAAATAAAGGAGCAGGCTACTAGAATTGGACGTAGCTTAGAGATCCAAGGTCCATGCCTAACGTTAGGAGTTAGGCTACAGCCTTAGGTCAGGCCCACCATACACTACAGTGAATACATGAGTTCCGCGATTACTTAGTTCGACAACTTGATTGGCTTCGAACCTAACAGTTAGGCCTAGCCTATATCAAGTGTTTACTAATTTCTGATTAACCTACATGTAAATACAATACTTTATCCATTAAAGATACAATTATAGAATACCCGCCTTCCAAAGGGCTGGTTTTTCGAGTGGAATCAGAGTCTCAGTCAAGCAGGTTCAACTTCAAGTAGGCCTAGGCTAGGTCTAGGTCTAGAGGGTGCAAGCCAACCGCCACCGGGACTCCACCTCCACTTTCAAGTAGGGCCTAGGCCTAGGCCTATGTCTTGAATGTTGCTACCTTCCAAAAGATCTCTTAGGAAGTGGATTAGGAAGCACATTCAAGCATGGTCAAAGTAGGATAATCAGGCACAAGCCAACTTCCAGTTCCACCATGAGAAATTCGCAAAGGCCTAGTTGTGATACTCAGCAGGGTTCAGTTATCAAAGACTGGGCTTTATCACAGGACTTGAAGAAGCAGATCAATGTCTTCATTTTAGACTCTGAAGAAGCTTTCGACACATTGCCTCATCAGTGCTCAAAACCGTCTAAGGTTAGGTGTTTCCAAACAAGTTCTCAGGTGGGTTGACGATTTTCTCTGGGACCGTAAGCAGGCTGTTGTGGTTAATATTACTCAATCCCTTCTTAGGCTATATGATACTGTTTCTGGTGTATCTAAGGGGTCCATTCTAGGACCTCTTCTTTTTCTTGCCCACATAAATGATATTGTTAATGCAACCACTTCTAATGTTAGGCTTTTTGCAGATGACTGTGTTTTTTACCTGGTAATCAAAAATATGAATGATTGTTGTTTGCTTCAGGATGACATTAATAATCTTAGTCTATGTGCTTAAACCTGGGGCATGTGTTTTCAGCCCTCCAAATGTAGCATTATTACCCTCACAAGGAAAAGGAGCTCAGTTCTTTTTGATTATGCCTTGAATGGTGAGAAGTTGACTAAGGTAGATTGGGTCAATTACTTAGGAGTTTGTATCACAAGGAATCTCAACTGGGATAAGCGCATTCAGGCTATTTGCAAAAAGGGCAACAGAATTCTTGGTATACCCCAAAGGAATCTGTCCTTTTGTTTTTGTGCTGTTAAGTGAGCAGCTGACAAAGGCCTTCTCCCCCTGTATTAGAATATGCTTGCAGTGTGTGGGATGCACACCAGATTCATTGAAAGGATGAGCTAGAAAACATTCAGAGGAGATCAGCTCGTTATATCAGTGGCCATTTTTCTTGGGAACCTGTGTCTATGACATGGATCAATATTTATTTGTAGACAACTTATACGAATTGATCATTAAAATTTACTCTAATCATATTGCAAGTTAAATAAATTGTGCTTCTTATACTTCTATTTTAATATACTTCTATTTAAATATACTTCTTTTATTTGAACCCTTATTCATGTTGCAAAAATCTGGTCTTCCAGGTATCTTAAAATTCCAGGTCCAGTACATTCCTAGGAGAGACTGCATGGACTTTATAATGCATGGTACTTACTTTACATACATGCGCAATAGTGCTGGGACTGGTTAGCAAAATTTGAAAAATAATATTTGTAAAGAATTTGCAAACAAAATAGGAATATTGAC